>OZ020304.1:3075075-4275075 GCA_963971305.1 Arcuatula senhousia
TCAAAAGATTAATAGTTAATGCATCCTTCTATAGCAACAAGAGGCTACCGGGAGACTGAATTGTTCACCTGCTGGCTGTAATAATATTTAACATTTCCAGCACCCTATCATGACATGAAACATTGAAAAGCTCTATAAAGCTAAGAATTTAAGCAAGCAAATGTGTGGCACAATCTTCAATGGTACACAATCTTTCACGTACAATCCACTATTTTTTGGCATTTAAGGGTCATAACTCCTATGATGGGTCATCTTACAATTCAACCTAATGGACAATTTTGTAGAGCTCAATTAGCTGAACATTTAAAAGCAGGCAAAACTTTTCCCTATCTTCTATCGTTCACAATCTATAAGGGTTAAACCACTATTTTTGGCATTTAAGGGTCATAACTCCTATGATGGGTCATCTTACAATTCAACCTAATGGACAATTTTGTAGAGCTCAATTAGCTGAACATTTAAAAGCAGGCAAAACTTTTCCCTATCTTCTATCGTTCACAATCTATAAGGGTTAAACCACTATTTTTGGCATTTAAGAGGCCATAACCCCTTCAAGGGGTCATTTGACAATTTCGACCCAATGAACACTATGCAATTGAAATAACTGAGGGTGTCACAGCCTTTTTGGTACGCGGTATTCCGTGCTTTTTAAAGGGTATTCGGTACGCCAAGGTGTGGCACGCGGTACGCGATGTTCCGAATTTTTAGGCTTTTGGTACGCGTACGCCGTGATCTTTAGAATATTCGGTATTCCAGTCTTTTTAACGGTATTCTGTCCTTTTTTCAACGGTATTCGGTATTCCGGGGGCGGGGGCTGTGACACCCCCATAACTTCAATCTAATATAGCTATTGAGATAAAGACAAAATAATTGCAAAACGCAGAAAAATTCAAGAAAAGGGGCAATAATTCCCACATGGTTTGTTAGGATTTCTTCAATATTTCAGGGTAGGAAGATCTTGACGTGCTGATTACATGCCAGAAATGTGATATCTCTCACCGTTTTGAGTTATTTGAAGAAAAAAGAACTGCTGTTTTAACCCCCCCCCCCCCCCCCCCAATTCTTATTTTAGCAACAGCGGTCATATTTTTTTAATTGGTTCAATTAATAATGAGGATCGTTTGTAGCCAACATGCCATATATCATTCCTATAATGTTTCAGTCAAATTGGTTCAGTAGTTTCAGACAAGAAGATTTTGAAATAGTTTACAGATGACGGACGCAAAGTGGTGGCATAAGGTCACATGGATTTCGGCAAGGTGATCTAAAAATGGGAAAATAAGATAGCAAATAAGTCACTTGCTAAACAGGTCCTTTTTGATTGAAAACCTTTAGAAATTCAAAAAATTAAAAAGTATCATCGTTGTATTGCGACGCAAAAAGCAAATGCTTTAAAATAATCTACAATTTGGCTTTTCTAAGTTTTCAGTATAAAAAATAAAGGTAACAAAAAAGTACTGAACTGGGATCATCAATCTCATATATCCACAAAGAAAAGACAAAACTAGGCAAAGACTGAAGGTTGCAATGGTCCTGACTTGGTACAGGCAATTCAAAATCAATGGGATGGTAAACCAGGTTTTATGACACCAAACCAACCTCTTCTCAATCTAATGGTCTGATAACACGCAAACAACACAACAGGGATAACGAGGTAACCATCCCAGTATTACAAACTGCCAAAAACTAATTAATCATTTCATCTGAGTAGACATAAATTTGAATTTTGCTAACGGTAGCTGATATCGAAAGAACAACTTTTAAGAGATTGTATGAGACGTATTTTCCTATAACCTTGGTCTATAAGCCGGTCACAGTGACAACGTTGTCGGCTTATAAAAAATCTTAAAGATAAGAGATACGTTTTTATATCATAATCAATTGCCCATTGGCTTGATTTCTTAATTTTCTAATATACTTTTAATAACTTAAAACCATCAAATGATTCAACAGCAATTCATGATATTTACTCAATGTTATCAAGAGATGCAATAGAATTTGATCCTTTATTTCTATCTAAGAAGATTTTAAATTCTGGTATAAGTGGATACATTCTTACAATAAGAGGGGACATGAGTGTTACCTCGTTGACAATACTTGTTGGTATTTATTTAGATCTTCTTCGTCCCCTAATGACCATCGACACTGAAGTTCATATTGATCCTGTGTAGAGAGCTTTACTGCTTCGTATAAAAAACGTACAGTAATCAACTGCATTCATTTAGTGTTTTTTAGAAAACGTTTGATTTGTTAGTGACCCTTTTACATACAATTCTAGTCTAATTTTCTATTGAAGAAATATACATGTATATTTATATAAGAGAAATGAAGGATTTGCTGGCCAAAGACCTGTACCAATGGAGGACCTTTGTTGCTGCATCAAGAGCAGTAAGTAAGTAATGTTCAGTCTCATAAATGAATAAAAATGTATTAGGACATTTGCTTACACCTACAAATTTTTGTATAAACTACAGTTAGAAGTATATTTAACAACGGTTGTTAAATTCAGTATCATCATTCGCCACATTAAGGGAAGCAGGTATATATAGACTTATGGTCGTCTGCAGTGGGGTAAAGTATCATAAAAATTCTGTTCAGAAAAAAAAAAAAAAACACCCCTACTTTCATGACTTTCAATGAAACAACTAGAAGGTTATGCATTAAAGTTTTAACAATCAAAACCACCTTTTAAACGAATCGGTATCGATATGTTACTTCATAAGCAAAGTTGCTACACAAAATGGGAAGTTGGAGGCATAACTTTGTACAAAGTGTTCCTTCCTTTAGACATCAAGCAGACTTTTTAGAAACTGGGTTGTCTTTTATTATATTAAAGATTTTACTAATTGTACTAATTCTAAAATTCTTAGTAAACTTACAAATAATATTAAAAATAATGTAAATAAATTTTATAAAAAATATCACACTTGATAAGATAAATAAATTTGATGAAAATAATAAGGCCTATTTATAGAAATACTTCAAAAATGAGGATGAGGAGGAATATTATCTCTCCCATCCTAATTTCAAATACAGACAAACTTTCACAAAATTTAGAATATGTTACCACAAACTTCAATTGAAGTTGGAAGGTATAAGGTATAATAAGATACCAAGAGATAAAAGATTATGCATTTTCTGTAATAAAGTAGAAGATGAGAATCATTTCTTTTTTCATTGTCAAAAAACCAGGCACTTCGTAATATAATGTTTGAAAAATTGAAATAAATAGATTATAATTTGGAATCTTTTAATGAAATAAATAAATTGAAATGGCTCTTAAATCCATCAACACCGGTTCAAATCGCCATAGTTTATTCTTTTATTATACAGTCATTAGAACTGGGAAGAGAGGATACTCTATAGATAATTTACAGTATTTTCTGTTGTTGTTCATGTTGTACATTGTATGTTTCAACTCTGTATTTATGTTTGTATTGTAAATATATGCTGTTATCCCTAATTGGGACATGTTTGCATTAATAAACAATTGTAATACTTATGGCTGACATAACTTAATTCTATATATTTTTTTCTTTTAGTTCCAAGTGCCTTTAAGACAATGAAGACGCGAATAACGACACACAGGACGATAGATATTGGTCCATATGTGTCAGACCTGTAAAATGAAATCGACAATTAGAATATCATGAACACCTTAATTGCTTGTTTTGAAATCTCCATTATATCATAATTTGGTTAGTTAGTTCGTTAATTTAGCCCAAATCAGCACGAATTCAGAAAGATCATGGAAAAAAGCATGAAAAGGGTCGAGATTTCTGACTGTCGTAGAGATGAGATGGGTATGATCGAGTAATTATAGCCCGGCAGTCCCGGTATTCATTTTGTTAGTGAGTTAGTTATTGCTTACTCCTAAGTGGCAATAACAGTAAGATGAATTTGCAAGTGGTGATAAAATGAACATTAAATGATGAAGAGGTACGGGGAAATGAGGACACAATGGCAAGTGGGGAAGAGCTTTGACTGCCACTGGAAAAAAGGAGGAATGGGTAGGATCTGATAATTTAGCCTCCTGTATTGGGATCCTATGGGTCCTATCGAGTCATGCAGCAGGGTTCTTTAATGTTCCGTGAACGTTACATTTTTCCCTTTATGGTGCACCACTGTGGCTTGCGGCCAGGTTTTCTGCATTATAGCCTGACGAACCCGGCATTCATTATGACAAGGCTGCACTATTCAACCACCTAGGGCACACATCTAAGTGGCTTTGTGGCAAAGCAGCGTGACCTGATATCAGGTTTGTGGGAGCTCTAAAGTAGACTTTTACCGACAAGCTTAGTGCTGCTTTTGGTTTAATCGCCACCCGGTACCCGCACAGGTTCATATTTTTGACATTTATTCCATGAAATACATACAAAATATAGACATGTTGAAACTTATGTTTATTATATGTCTATAGTTAAATGCATATAAATATTTACAAACAAAATATTGTTACATATACGACGATCATGGATACAAACAAATTCTATGATTCTAGATCTAGAAGGGGCATTTCATCATATACCGGTATTCAAAAAAGCAATTGTTCATGCATATTTCACGTTATGTTCGCTGATCGACTTTTTTTCGTTATGCCATATTTGGTCTGCTACATTGACAAATAGCACATAAAGACGTCTACTAGCCACAAGTATGGGCGTATGACTATTGACAATAAGTAAATAATTAAGAAAGCAAAGTTCAGAGTCATGTTTGTATAGGAAAAAATGGTCTGTACCTTCCATATAACGAACCAACCAATGTTACCATGGAGACAATAATAACTGAAAGCCCGGATGAAAATAGATGTTTCCTAGTTTGTACGTCGGATTCGTCTTCAGTAGCAAGAATTGACTTTTGTTTCAGCTTTATAAGAATAAGGAGAAGAATTAAAATCAGTACTGACAGAATCAAAACAGCGTAATCTACATATTTGTAGTCATACATTTCACCTTCCCATATACATATGTTGTTCATTACTTCCTGGAGCAGTATAGGGGTTGACTGTTCTGCGTTTAGTAGGCCTACTACACAACATCCAATAAATGGTACTAAATATAATAAAATCTTCAGTAGATTGTAAATGTATTTCTCACACGTGTTTAAGGTCGTCACAAGTATTGTTATGGCTCTGTCAATACACATTGTTGATATGATCAAAGCAACGCAAATCGCATACAAATGAAGGTAATATGATATGACCTTACATAAGAATTCTCCAAAGGACCACGAGTAACGAATATTAACCGCTAAATGAATGGCATGTGAAATTCCAAAAAGCAGATCGACTATGGAACACATAAGGATTCGCCATCCGAACAATGATCTCCGCGGCTTAGTGAACAAGATGAGGCAACAAAGTAAAAAATTGCTTACTGCAATTACAGAATCTAACACTATAATTACGATCCCTTTTAGTTTGTCTGTGGAAATCCCTTCCTCCAGATAATCTTCATCAGAACTATTTATACCCCATGGTTCTATCATGTCTAATGTGGAATTCCCTTCCTCCAGATAATCTTCATCTGTAAATTTAAAAGAACTATTTATACCCCATGGTTCAATCATGTCTAAGGATACATTGTTGTTGGTCTGAAATAAAAATGATGTGTTAAACAGAAAAGCTCAGATTCGTATCATTTAATGAATAAAAATACAAAATATTCCGTAGTTTTGTTGTGAGTTTTCAATATGATTGGATAGTAAAATAAAATCTTTCCCAGTCATCACATTATTAATGATTTTCAAATGTTAGAAAAAGCTTAACCTTTCAACATTGTGTGAAAAAAAAAACAGATATGTAAGCCTGAATTTAACCAGGACTTCAATGACAATTCTTTCCCTACCTCCATTTTCCCCTCTCTTCCAGCCAGATAGAATGATGACTAATTCCACAGGCAGCAAATAACTTAGTTCAAGGACAGTGAACTTAACTTCTAGTGAGATGGTATGATTTGAGTTAATATAATATGAATCATTCTACATGAAAAATAAAATATCATTATATAATTATATAATGATATCATATAATTATATAATGCTATAATTTTCACGTCTGGCTTCCAAGAAGAATGATTCATATTATATTAACTCAAATATGGGAGTATTTTTATTGTTTGATGGAAACTGACAGTTTTCATCCTTTTATCGAAAACCCGATTTTCAACCTACCCCTAAGGGTTATCTGACAAATTCGGACAACGGGAGACTTACACATTTGTAGAGCTAAAAGAGCTGAACATTTAGACACACATCTGCAACAGTTTTCAATATATATAGGGCAAATATATGAAAAAATAAGCTTCGCCGAGCGCAGCATGATACGACCGCAACACGTTGAACCCTGTACTTTTTAGGCCCAATATGGATAGTCAATTGCTCTGGATACATGCAGCCCATGGTGGACTGACAAAGGTTTTTGACAAATGCCTTCTTTGGTGGACTTTCAAGCCACATTTTACAAGGAATTCATTAGATTTTAACTCTTTATAAAGCAAATGGAAAAAAAAATATACTTACAATGTCATAATTATATTATTTCAAAACATATTAAGAAATAGACCCATTTTCTTGGTTAATCTATTATTATTTATGTTTTTGACCCCTTTGTCCCCTAACTTCTTGAAAACAGTAAGAGATACTGCCAATCTGTATCGAGTAAAAAAGTTTCAATTTTGGTCCCTAATTACGTAATAGAGGGGGGTCGCAAAAATTAATTCTCAAATTTGTATCCACTATTTGACAAGAAAAAACATACAAAAAAATTTCAAAATCGGATCACAAGTAAAAAAGTTTTAAAAGTTTTGATTTTTGGTCCCTTTTGACCCTAATTACGTAATAGGGGGAAAAATAATTCTCAATTTGTATCCGCTATTTGACAAGAACAGACATACAAAAAAAAGATTCAAAAAATCGGATCACAAATAAACAGCTTTCGATTTTGATTCCTTTTGGCCCCTACTTACCTATAGTAGGGGGAAAAGGTGGGTTGCAAAATTTAATTATAAATAATGTACATGTATCCGCTATTTGACAACAACAAACATTTACATGCCAAAAAAAAATCAAAATCGGACCACAAATAGAAAAGTTTGATTTTGGCGTCTCTTGGCCCCTAATTACATAACGGGGGGGGGGGGGGGGGCGCGAAAATTCATCAGGTTCATTCTTTTATTGTAAGAACCTTCCTTGGCAAATTCCACAGCAACTATGACCAAAGTTATGGTGGAAACAAATAAAATATTTGAATTTTTTGCCCCTTTTGGGCCTCTAATTTCGGAACAGAAAAAAAGGTGGACACCCAAAATCAATCCCATTCATCCTTTTAAACGTCTTTAAATCTCGCTTTCAGATATATTAACGATGCCCTTTGTTCTATGTATCCATCAGAGTGTAAAGAAACCACATAATCCACTTTCCTTATTTCATTCTTGGATTTGCATTTTGACTTTGAATCGGATGGTAATTTCATCAAAAAAGACGACTTAAGTTTTCAAATTATAAAAAAAGAAACACATACCTCACCTGCATATGGTGTCTATATTTTACACGTTAGGGACCGGCCATTTAACTTGAAGGGGGGGGGGGCTTGGTTTTTTCATAAAAAAATATTCTGAAAATTATTTTTGATGAAAAAAATATTTTGGCAGCTGAGGATAAAAAAAAATATTCTGAAGAAGGATTTTTGCTATAAAAAATAATGATGATAATGTAAAAAATATTCTGTCGCGACGCCTTCGAAAAATAAATATTTTGTCCGCGCTCTTTGCGCGTAAAAAAAAATCTAATCAAAACAAAAAACCAAGGCCCCCTCCCTTTCAAGTTAAATGGCCCGTCCCTTATTAGATATGCATGTGCGTGTACCCATTTTTCAGAATTTTTATCCGACACCTCTGTGTCCGTGACCGACTTAGACCAAGGTTATATGATCTTATATGAAAATACGTCTCATACGAACCCATTAAAATTCCTCTTTCGTTTTCAGCCACTGGTGGAAACTTTCAAAATTATGTTAGACGAAATGGTTGGTGGTTGTTTGATTAGTGTTTGGCTATCCCTTTATGTCTCACAACCGTGTTGTGTTTTGTATTACGACCGGACCCTTTGATCGCAACTGAGGGGAGAGGTTTGGCCCAAATGAAAACAAACCGACAAGACACGTTACTATCCATTTATCTCTAAATCGGGAAGTGCCTGGGGTCTGAATAGATTTGTAGGCCTAAAACTGAGAAGAGGTGAAGAAAATTCTACATAGAAAATAATGAGATTTGGAATAAGTGTACGCGACACAGCCCAAAATCAAGCGGCAATTCAGAAAAACCACAACGGACAACAGCCTTCAACGAGGCCAGTAGGCGCTGCTCACGGTTCTGCAATTGGCCCATGGTCTTAATAAAACGCATATGTCAGGGTCAGTGTTTCAATTAGGAACACAAACCTAGTAGGGTAACATACGTCTGGTATATTGAACCGAGATCCCCAAAAGTATTATAGATATTATGGTTTTATTCATCGCTCTGCAGAAAAGTCCCAAACCTTTTAAATGGCATAATTCCACATTATACACTCAAAAACAATCTCTCAGATGAGTGAAAATATTGCATGGTTTGTCGTAGTGTTTTGTTCTGTCTTCCTTTATCGGATTCGACACGTTCAATTGACAATTGTTGATTTCTGTTTAGTTGCTTTTGTGTTTTTTATGTTTTGTGTTTCTTTACAGCTGTTCTCGTTCATGTTTACTTGTTTTACTGCAAATTCGATTGTAACTTCATAAACACGTTCCGAACGACCCAAATAGTTTTTTTAACAGCAATGCGCATAATTGTGCGTTGTAAAAGCGATGGGCCACCATGAAATAAGATAATGTTTTTATTGCAAAAAAGCAAATTCATTCTATATCTTTCAAAACAAATGAATATATTGTAGTCGCAACAATGGTTATTTTAAGTATTTTAAACTAACATACACAAAAAAAACCAATTCATTTCACGGCAAATACTGCATCAATATGAAATTGATCAATTTTTATAAAAGTTCTAAATTTTAAACTACATCTGGTGTACAAAATAAGATTTTGATTTTCTAACAGCACTAAGTTTCTGAATTTGAAAAAGTGTATTTAACTAATGAACATTAGACCATAGCTTGTTAAGCTTTTGTTCAATTCTCATAATTGAAACCAAGTTTTATCATTTGATATCCAGTTAACTTTTTTTCAATATTACAGTGCTATCATCAAAAAAACATTTACCATTAATAGGAGTGTTTTGGTACCTTAAATACAAATCTACACATCTATATTATCTACAACTATATCAAAGAACCAAAATATCCACAATGTGATTCCAGACTGACGAAACGTATAGACCGTTTGACGTGAAAAATAGTTGGGTAATCAAAGTTTAGCTGAATCTTTTAATGTTCAAACCTCTACCTCCCAAGTCCGATCTCACATTAGAATGTAGTGATACACCAAGTTGTATAGCGGTATCTAACAACAAAAAGTTTATTCTATTCTATACCCTCCTAAAAATGTCCCAAAAGTTCAATCTTTGTTATCGCAACGTTTTCAGTCAAAGAGATACGATTTGGAAGTGCCATCAATATCCGCTTCTCTACAGACTAGCTGTCGTCTGAACTTCATTATCGTCGTTTGACACATAGAGGAAATCATTTGTTTTGTTGCAGCAACAAACTGAGCATAAAGAGGCTCTGATTTTCCCATCAATCAGCCATAAATATGGACGTAGGAGGACTTGTAGAAAGTAAAGTATCATGGAAATTCTGTGTAGAAGAACAATTGTTTCAATATTGTTAAATTCGGATCGAAGTTTCTCCGTCAAAATAAAACGGGACAACGAACTAAATAAGGTCACACCGGAAACAATAATTACTGAAAACCCAGAAGAAAAAATGTGGTTCCTCGTTCCTGTGCTGGATTTGTCTTCAACCAAAACTGGATTTTGTTTCCTTTTTATAAGAATGAGGAGCAGAATTAAAATAAGAACAGTCAGAAACAAAATAATGAATTGTGCATATTGGAAGAAGACAGGTGGATAGTCATACGAACAAACGTAGCCGATACTCGTTTTTAGGGATTGTCCCACGACCTCGACACGTTCGAAAAGATTTACCAAGTTATATTTTTCAAGAACTGGAAGTGCTACTAGAAACGTTCCAATAAATGGTACTAAGTATAAAAACAATCTTGTGATTTTAAAGATATTCTTCTCTCGTGTATTTAATGGCTTCACAAGTATTACTATAGCTCTATCAATACACACGCTAGCAATAATTAAAGCATAGCAAAATCCGTGCAAAAATTGGTTGTATGCTGCCACATTGCACAAAAATTCACCATATTTCCAATTGTTAGAACGATCTATCATCGTAGCCGCATGAAAAACCATAATAATACCAAAGACTAAGTCGACGATACAACTCGTAAGAATTCGGCAGGAGAAAAAAGATTTCCGTAACTTGGTGAAGACAATCAGACAGCTTACTAAAAGGTTGGATATTATTATAAGGGCGGCAAGTGTGGCATATCCTATCCCATGTTGGAATCTAGTATCTTGGATTACTGTATGCTCTGGTTTTGTGTAGTTCAAAATTTCCTCAAACTCAGACGAATTGGTGTACCATGAATGGTATGAAATATTATTCAAGATCTGAAAAAATATATAAAGAATGCAATGTTAATATATTTAAAATTCAACTAAGGGGTGCACATAAATTTAAAATTCAACTAAGGGGTGCACATATATTTAAAATTCAACTAAGGGGTGCACATATATTTAAAATTCAACTAAGGGGTGCACATGTTATATTTAAAATCACGGATAGTAAAAAATCAATAATGAAGTCACATACTTGAATACAAGTATGTCCTGTAAGAAAATTTTTAAAATGCCTATTTAGTAGTTTATTTCTGCGTACGGCTAAAATAGATAGAGATTTCTGTTCAATGTAAGGACCGAGGGCATGGGATTTTGTGTCTCTAATTGGAGCTGGAAGTTTGTTATTACGCTCCGTACTGTTGGCGTCACACTTTCCCGATTTTGTCCCCGATTAATAGATTATAGATATTTTGTAAATCGGGAGTGATCGTATCAAAATCGCGCTATTCGTGTTGCCCTCTTTTCGACGAAAATATTCCAATTTCGGCAACAACTTTGTTATGCCTTCCTAATTTTTTAACATGTTAAAAAACTGCGTTTGGTTTGTTTAAAGGTCCATCTTCGTATTGCATTCGAAATTGCATCGTAATGTTTTCGTGATTGCATCTAATGATCTCATTGTCATCGGTTACATTTAAGGAATGACTGTCATATTTTTTTTTCATTGGGGTTTGAAAAAAAATCGTGCAATAAAAAAAAGCATTTCTTATGAATAAAATTTCAAAACGATGAAAAAAAAACCATGAAAATCTTGCTCATAAAAGAACTAAAATGGTGGTACTGCCAGTAAAAAGTGGGCGTTTATCCATGATTTTTTTCATTGGGATATGAAAAAAATAATTACGTCCAATCAAATTGCAGTATTTAAGGTGGGACCTTACGTTAAAAACAAAGTTACCGATAAAATTAACCTGTACACTGAAAAATTTGTAAAGCAACGTCAAATTTAGTTAGATTATATTGCGTTTTTCACGTATAGACAATGTTCACGAGTCCGTACCTTAAAAACGAAGTGTGTGGCATATCCTTTATTTTAATCAATGGATCGCAAATTTTCCGAGGAATATTGTATTAGTTTTTGGTCAAAAGTTGGATATCATTAGTCCAATTTTGTGTATAAACAATATAAATATAAATGTTGTTGAAACTCTTTTTTTCCTATATGTCTTTGTAAATTTCCCGCCAAAATGCAGTTTTTAAATGCATTTATTTGAAAAACGAGGTCCTTGAGCCCCATTTTTTAAATCATATATGGATGCATATCACTAAGAACTATGTGTCTACCAATTTTCATTAAAATCTGGATATATGCCATTTGGTATCGTCCCACCTTATGTTCATCTTAATATGTCGGGCCACACGAATGAAATTAGAAGCACCCCCATGCACACGCTTTTTAAAGGTCTCGCTTTCTATTCGTATAGCCGTCGTAGTTTGAGTAATGGTGGCCATAGTCATGCATGGAGAAGAAACACGGTACTGTAAAGAAGCAAGACAATTCTTAAAATTCAAAATTCTGCAACAGTATGCAGTTGTCGTATGCTTCATTCTCCTTTAAGTTTTCCTTAATTTTTGATACATGTACTTATTTTTATAATTTTCACAAAATTAGATGTATTTGAACGAAAGATGGAAAATTTAGGGACTGACATCTATTTAATTTTTTTGGTCATCGTTTTTTTGTGTACTTTGAACAAGACGCATTAATTTTAATATCATTATTCATCTTATATCTGAGATATTTTTAGCTATTGGTAGCTATTGGATAAATGCGCTTGAAAATTTACTTATCAAAGCGTGAAAATATAGTTATTCTATTTATTCTATTTTATTAGTATTATTAAGGGCCGAACTTTGAACTTTTAGGGTTTATAATTGTTTTCTTAAAAAAAGAATTTTGAATTATGTTTTTATGAAAATAACAGAAATTAAGAACTATAATATTTTGAAGAAGGATTTCTGCTTGATTTTGAAAAAAAAAATGATAAAACTGAATTAAAAAATTGTCAAGAAGCGCTAAAAATAAAATAGAACAATTATTTTCACGCTTTGTGCAAATCATTTAACGCTCTGTGCAAAGAATAAAATTATGACTAGAACAAACAAAAACTCCAAGGCCTCCTCCCTCAAGTTAACAAACGCATAGACAAATCCAGGAAGCAGTAGAGACTATGACACAACAACAACAACAACAACACAAAAACACAGAGCTAGATTGTAATAAGGAACCAAAGATTCAGTAAAATAGTATGTGAATTCAACTAGTCAAAAGAGAATTTCAAAGCAGTTTCGCTTGCTGCGACACATTTGTTTCGTTAAGATTAAACCAAAAAATTACCGAACTTGGAGGATCAATCTCAATGTCCAAGAGAAGAGACAAAACAAGGAAGACATACCGGAAAAAATTGAAGATCGCAATGGTCATGACTTGGTACAGGCATTTAAAAAGAAATCTTGGGTTTAACAGGTTTAATGATGCGCAAAACTTCCCTCTTCCATTGCGATATTAGAGTCCGATGGTAACACAATGTGAAGACATAAAAGGGATATTGATGTGATCATGATCATCTCAGTACAACACTCAGCCAATCACTAATCAAAAAACAATCACTAACCATCACGTTTAACACAATGTTGATTTTTTTTCACCAGTAATTAATAACGCAAGAAGAACATTTTTACAGATCGTAGAAGACGATGAGGAAGATAATAGCAAAAACAATATAATTGTCATTTCGGAGTGCATGTTCACTGTCCAAAACAAGCCCATCTTTTATGTTACGGGTTTTTTTTTGTTGTTGCAAAAGGCTCTTGTCAGTTTACCTAAAGTTAACTTCTAAAAGTAATTAAAAAGTGTATACGTCAACAGAATCCGTAACCTATTTCAATAGAAAATATTAATGAGAAGGGGTATAAGTGTAAGCGACATACTTAGTAGCTCATATAACAAGTTTAATAGTTAACAAGTTTTCATAGCACCTTAGACAGAAATTTAAGGCCTGGTTGAAAAGCGGACTAAAAAACTATTTTAAATACGTGATTTAAAAAAGAAGTATACTTTCTACGATTCCCTCCCAATTAAACATACTTTTTTTTAATTTGAGGTGATCATAATACAGAGATATCCTCTTTTTAAAAAAAATATCCAATTATATTACAAGATACTACATCTTTGAGATAAAAGTTGAAGTTGAAATCACTGCACTGGAGTAGTAAGTAACCATGATAGGAAAAAATAACACATGGAAAAATCAAGTTAACACCATGTCGTAAGGCCTGGTAAGAATTCATCCTATGCATTGATTTAGAGGAAGCATACTTCCTGGAATTTGTTATGTCTTAATTCAAATTCCTGAAAAAAGTCCATAAACACAAAATGTTAGGTTCAAGGATTTAGCATCCTCGGAAACCAGAGGGTTCTTCTCTCGCTTGCCCATTTTTCAACCACAAGGTCATTTCTTATGATTTTGTTCGTTTGTGAGTTCTTGATCTGATCTTAAACTTAAATTTAATACAATTCAAATATAGAATAATGTTAAATTGCTTTAGAAAAATCAGAAGGTTCGATACAAAACGATCAAAAACGAGAAAATTCATGTGTAATGACCAAGGATCGATGAATGAGTAAGCGAGAGAAGTATCCCTGGGTTTCTAAGGAAGAGGATTTAGCAAATTTGTTGGTTTTTCGAAATTACCGCTTGTTATTTGTGAGCTGTGTGACACATCTTTAAACTATCGTTTGGAACTTTATTGCATTTTTTTTTTCGCTCTCTTAAAAATCTTGGATCACAGGAGAGAGATTTATAGGCCAATGATTTGGGCCAGTCTCTGCACGGTTTTTTAAATGTCACATGGAACCTTCGTCAACCTGTTTTCAAAATGCACCTTATACCCACCTTTACGTATGCTGAAAACGAAGTCTTACATCCATCGTAACACCGTCGTGCATACCTCTATATGGGTCTATTTACCTTCGGATCTAATTTTTACAACTTCGTTCCAAGGTTGTATTTGATTCGCAGATATTCGTCTGTGCTTCATTTAGTTTAAACATTTATTTATCCTGGATTGGGAAACAAAACTTTATGCTTCTCCAGTTTGCAGTTTGCGAGTGTGACTTTTGTAAACGACCCCATTGAGCCTTTTCTAATCGAATTTAACATGCAACAATCGAACGCTCTTCCGGTGAAATTTTTATTTTTAACAAGTTCGAGGCTAACTTCGTACGAAATTGAAATTTCCATCGTACAAAATCGGGACAGTGTGACGCCAGCGTACAGAAATACCCAAAAGGACATGGTACGGTAAGAGCCATATTTGGCCCCCTATTTTATGAAAAAATAAATATTGCGAAAACTATTAAAATGCACTTTATATATGGAGTAAGATGGTTCCAATTTATGATTATGCTTTTAATTTCAAATAATCTTTTCGGTTTTCAATTTTATAGAGACCTAAAACATAGTAAAAGCAACAAAATCGAGAAGAATGTTGATTTTTAGAGCTTACATTGTAATTTTCAAAGGCCTCCACCTACGTGACCCAGAGATTTCTTAACTGATTTAGACTTTAATTGAAATCAGTTTTAAAGTTAATTGACAAAATGTCTGGGTCAAGAAGGCGGAGGCATCCAAAAATTGAAAAAATGACCCAAAATTCGTCCATTTTCAGCCAATTTGATAGGATTCTTACATATTTGGTTTGTTTTGACATCCTATTTTTCACCAATGTCAAATGCTAAGCTTAAAAAATTATAAGGACAAGTTTGTTCATTGTCTTGAACTTCTGCATAGCATAAAAATCTTATCCATATCAATTTTGTAATTTTAAATTCTAGAGGGGGCCAAATATGGGCCTTAGTGTACCTTATCCTTTAGACGTGCAGTAACGTTTTGACTTGATGTGATTGAATACAACGTATGCCTAGTATGAAATAGAGAAACACTGACTTGTGTATATAAAAATAAAAGTCTTCCAATATAACATAACAATTATGCAACCTTCACCTGATTATGCACTGCAGATATTCTATCGATGAGTCATGTTAGTGCTGCATTTGTTAAGTTCAAAGAATAAAAAAAACGATTGCCCTCAATATTCATTTAGTTTAAATATAGAAAATGTAAAGATATTCAAAGCTATCGCAGTGGGGGTCATCGGTATATCGATGGAAATGTTCGTGAACTACTTGATTCAGTTTGGGACCCCGACTGTATACTAATATTTTTGTTGAAACTTGTAGTATTTTTAATACAGATTATGAGTTATTTTTATCAATAAGTTTGAATAGGCAGATGCCATGTCCAGGAAAAAACACATGTTCTTCAAATCGTAGTTTCTTCAAAAAGAACAGAAAACACATGCAGGACAGTGAAGTGCAACTTGACCACCTATATACACCCTTTCCATGTGTAGGTCTATAATTAAAAACAAGTTTATAGAAGAGCAAATAGTTGAAATGCTCAACTTTATAGTAGTATCTATGAACAACATGTAGACGATCGGTATCCTATTTGATGATCCTCATCCTAATTGTGCACCGTTGCCTATAATGATTTGTTGGGTTGGGTTTTTTTTTGTGTCATTTATACAAGCAGACAACTTACCATCACTTCATCTTCCATTAACAATTGGTGTTCTTTGTCCAAATAAAGCTCGATTTGGTGACTATCAAAATCTCATGTGTTCCCGATAACTTAAGATTCAGCAAGGACACTATATATAGACCTCCTATATACGGATTCAAATAAGTCATTTTCATATTTGGATTTACTTCTCGATAAAAGCACTCATGGAGTACTCTTTACTTCTCGATAAAAACACTCAAGGACAACTCTTTACTTCTCGATAAAAACACTCAAGGACAACTCTTTACTTCTCGATAATAACGCTCAAGGAATACTGTTGCTTCTTGCTTCTTTGAAGTTTTCAACTTTCGTCATGAGTCTTTGGTACGTTGCTTTGTATATACTAGTATTATTTTGTATTGCCACATATATGTCTTCATGTATATTCTGTCATAAATAAATATTTGTACTGTTATTGCCCCTTGAGACCGGCCCATGATTGGTCAAATAAACTTGTATTCTTGTATCTTGGTACGAGTGTCTATTAGATCATTGTTCCTTCAACAGTTCTCATGCTGAAGATCTATGTTATATCAAGTTGTACTTATCAACATTATATATGAATTATTATATTTATTAAGTATAACCCTTGTCTATAAGGGTTTCATTTCTGAAAATTTTACTACAGCTAAGCTTAAACTAACAAACTATCAATTGGCCATTCAATAGTATTTACCAAATGTTATCAAAAGTATGCCCTGACAAAATGCACTAGAAATTGATCATTTATTTCCATCTTAGTAGATTTTAAACTCTAGTATTAATAGTGGAAACATTCTTACCATAAGAGGGGACATGAGTGTTACCTCGTTGACAATACTTGTTGGTATTTATTTAGATCTTCTTCGTCCCCTAATGACAAACCATTGACACTGAACAGTTAACAAGTTTATATTGATCCTATCTAAAGAGCTTTCAAGTAACTTTTAATAAAAACTTAAATGTTATTGTTATCGTTTGTTACTTGTATTTTAAAGGAACACGTACATTGCTCAAAATCAGATCACGATAGACGAAAAATCCCGCAGCAGAATCCAGCTTGCATTCTTGCCATGAGACAGTGGTTAGCCCACAGGGGCTTGTTACGAAAAAAAATTTATCTCTATATAAAAAAAACACTGAGATATTTATTTTTTTTCGTAACAAGTCCCTGTGGTTAGCCCACAGACGACCAACGTGTGTAACCAAGGTGGCAGGGATACTAGCATACGGAAAGGCTGACCGCTGACCATAGGTGAAATGTGCCCAGTGAATGTGCCGCACTTTCCATATACTAGTAAGATACCGAATGCAGTTTCTTTAATTAAAAAAAAAAGCAAACATGTCTCGTGATTCAAACAGCATCACATATTTGAAACGTTGGATGAAGTCATTATACATACATGAAATGTATTGATAATACAAATATTTAGCCTGATTTCGTGTTTTCACATAAATTACAAGTAAATATGTCCCTCTTTTTTATAAATGCGTTTTTAAATATTTTTTGCAATCCCATTACAAAATATTAGATATTTATTTGCAGCCAAACAAATGTGACCAGGTGTAGGAATCAGCCTTGTACAGTTTCCAACAGACCTCTTCAGAGAACCCTAAACAATGGAATACAAGTGTCATCCCACTCTAAACTTATCTAAATCCTGTCAAAAAATTAACAGCTCGTAAAACTTTTATTGTCAAAACGTTAATTTGAAAACTTTCAATTATGGAGAAATTCGAAGATAAGCTATCTTTTGCACGTGGAAATTCAAAAATCAGAACGAGTGTAGTGAAGCGCACATCACAAGTTTGTCCTTATCCATAATTTGATATGGATAAAACTGTTTTAATACGGACCATAAAGCGTGAAAATAATATAATATTTGCTATCAATAGTTCAGGTGGCGAGAGTTTACTTGTTTAATGAGCCGGTGTTTATGTGTACAGATTAACTGCTTGTAGCCTTGAATAACGAGGAGCAGGGAGATAAAATGTTAATATTACATCGATTGCAGCCGCAACCAGTTTAATTTAATTAGAATATGGTTTATCTAAACAAATTTCATTCTTAACAGAATCATATTTCACATTAATAAAAAGTTGCTTTTGCTATCTAGGGAATACTCCATACTCCGTGTTGGGGTTTCAGATACCTGCTTAGCCACAGAAAGGGAACCACGTGAATTGCATACGTTATCAAATTAACTTGGTGATGTGGTTTGTTAGAAATTCTCTCTCTCTCTCTCTCTCTCTCTCTCTCTCTCTCTCTCTCTCTCTCTCTCTCTCTCTCTCTCTCTCTCTCTCTCTCTCAAAAATTATATAGAGCGACCAAGGTGTTTACTGTGGATGTCTAAATAGGGTGGCCCTCGTCCGCGGTAGTTGTCAGGTCTATATGTAATACGGAAAATCTGGTGAGTGAGTGAGTTGGTGTTTTACGCCCTTGCAACGCTATAAAGGTGAACATAAAAGGGATGATAAAATGAACATGAAATGATGGTGAAACGTGAACATGAAATGATGGTGAGAAATGAAATAAATGAAATATGGGTATGGGATGGGTAACACAGGAACAGTAAAATTTGAAGACCACAGGAAAGGGGGGAGAGGTGGGTAGGGGCAAAAAATTTAGCCTATGTAGTGCGCTACTTGGCGGTCCACAAAGGGATCTTAAGTCTGACCGCTGACCATAAATGGCAAACGTGTGTGAATTCCCATGCTATAAGCACGTACAAGATATCCCATTGAGGACCACAAAGTAGTGCACCACATGGGCTAAATTTTCGCCCAAAACCACCTTTCCTCAAAATTTACTTTCCCTTTGTTTCCCATCCAATCCCCCATATCACCATTTCATATTCATTTTATCATCATCTTCGTGCTCATTATCCTTATAGTGTTGCTATGGCGTGAAACACCATCTCACTCACTCATCTTAAAACAAATTAAATGAGTCAAATGCTGTAATATTTTCCCGAAATTGGACAGCTTTCAAGCACTAGTCAATGTTTAAGGCTGCTAACTGTATGCAAGTTTTTAGGTCGTTGAATTATGTGTATTTATTTCAACTTTTAGCATTATCTTTCCGATTAAGGTTGGTGGTTTACTCTGGATCTTAAGTAGCGATTCATAAATTAGTATAGTCCATTTGAGTTATATAAATCAACGAAAATTCTTTTAAATTTTTTTGTCTCTCAAACAAAATTTATTTTTTAAACACAAATAAACTTTTTATTAGTATGTAACAAAAACCAAGATGTTATCTTCTAAAACAAAAAAGTTTTCCATATGGTCTAATGACATAAATATTTCACCAATTTTAATAATACTTAAAATGGTGTGTTTATCTGACGGAACAGCCAGGTGTTGGGCCTACCTGAACATAATTGAAAGGACTAACAATAGGAGATTAGATGACCAATTAGCTCCACAAAGGATTTTTAAAGGTATACGGAGCAAATGCTGTTCCTGGTCACTAGGTTGTACTCCCATGGATTTCTATGAATTTTTTGTCCATTTTTACTATTAAGGTCTATGGAAAACATTTTTATTAATCATGCAAAAATTTTGAAATTTTTGGCCTGAGTTCGTATGCCCTTAAAAAGTCATGACATTTCAAAATAGTTAAAATATTTTGGAAGACGTAAATTTACAAGCCATTTTTCGTTGATTTATAAAACTCAAACGGACTTATACAAAACAACAACAACAAAATATTTTATTGTCAATCAAAGACGCCCGTTAAGGCAGAATAATTAACATTAATTTCATACATTGATTACATTGATTGAAATGATTAATAAAATAATTTGACAAATACATGAAAATATGAACTAAAACAGACAAAATTATGTTTATTTATCTAACAAGCACAGGATACAGGACTTCAAAAAATTTATTATTGTTATTATTTATTATGATATATATATATATATATATATATATATATTTTTTTTTTTTAGTTTTTGCTATTGAACAATCTTCAAATATAATAAAGTCTCAAGAATTACTATCTGTACCGCCACAGAGAATTTCTTGTCTTAAAGTATTCATTTTGCTTATTAGCAAATAAAGTTGATCAAGTACAAATTCGTCTTCTGCAGAAAGAAGCCATAAGAATTTGGCACCCGTATCAAGTATCAAGTATATGTATAGTACAACAACCGAAGGCTAAAATCGTGTCTTGCTTTTCTGAATTCCGAAGTTAACTTTTACTTCAACCATGCTTTGACTGCGCCACTATAAGATTCTCATTTTAAGTAATCGACTATTGATATATAGTTTAAGGAATCCATTGTAACATCCTTTTATCAGCAGGAAAGCAGCTTCCGAACAATAACAGAGAGCTTTCTGTTGCATCCTAATTGAAACCATGACTGAGCTGGTGTGTGAAAATAAAGCTTATTTGGAATATAATGTGAACACGTGCCAACTATTAGAGGCCAATAAATTATAAAGCTTATTAAGACGGGGTCTAATGACAATTTTTCCACGCATTGCTTTTCACATGATATACCCTGGATAGGATTATGGAGGCCATGAAATTAGTATCGCATTGATTTAAGGTTGAAGCGAAATAACCGTCTGAAAGTGATTTCCGTCAGTTCGCTTTACCATGCTTAAACCTCGTATCAATCAATTAAGTCGGGTAATTTCAAAATGGATTATTAAAGAATGAAAGGAAATAGTTAGTACAGGCTTTCACTCGATTTGTTTATACGACCTCTCGTATAAACAAATTAGAAACACTTCTTCCTCAGAAAGCTTTATATAAACGATTCCTATTTAAATATCTTTCACTCAACATAATGGCTTTGACTTTATTGGCATTATGGAGCTAAGGCAAGCTTAAAGATGCCTTATTGAAAGGCAGCATTAGTTCGTTATTGTAAATAACGTTGCCAATTAGATTAAAACGTCTTTAACACGACCATCGGAGACTAGTTCTCTGTAAATTAAGTCGAAAGCATCCACTTCTTGTCACTCAAGATGTCTTAAGCATTATTTAACTAATAACTCTCAATGGCTTCAGATCAAAACTAGAGGACTCAAAGAAAAGACGATTTATTTGGTGCAGAAGGAAAGAAAACGATTTCTATAATATTCGTCTAAAATATTTAAGTCGAAACAAAGACTTGCTTTAACCTTTTATAAAAGACACAATACAGTAAGAAACTAACAAAACTACTTAACTGGGAGGATCAATCTCAATTGTCCGGGTAAAAAGCCAAAACAAGGTAAAGACACATCGGAGAAATTGAAAATTCAAAGGCGGATCTAGGACCGACGTACCGGCGCGCGCCTCCACGTTTGACAGGAAAATTTGGTTAAGAACTGTATGAAACAAGAGATTCCAGAATTTTTTTTTTATAATTGCGCGCCCCCTTGTTTGAAAATTTCTGGATCCGCCACAGAAATTGAAATGGTCCCGGCTTTGTACAGGTATTTTAAAAGAATGTTATAGGTTGTACAACGTCCTGTACAACGTGTATGTCCAATTAGGTTTATTTCTGTAATCTGATTTAGAGCTAAACAGGGCTTGGTGCATACCGTCTGAGGGCAAACTCCATCGCAGTAGGATTATCTAGTAGGTCAGTATTACTATTCAGTGTACGGACCGTTACGGACGGGAACTGGAACAGTGAGGAGTAAATAAAGCCCTTTAGGTGCATTACGTCTTCACACTAACGATCGAAGTTCATTGTACAATATTTACTCAAAAGAATTCAATAAAATATTTGCATGTTTGAAAGAAAGAAAATACCATGCAACACTAAAATTCAAAACCATATACACCATCTGCAGAAATAATGTCATCCTTTTGTTTTATCGTCTGCTAAGAGCTGGTCGCAGTGGGGAGGGACAGAGAAATCGAGAATTCCTTTACCCATAATGCTTCACGTTGGTAACCTGTTCATTTTATGAGTAATTTTGACACTTTATGATAGTAAGACAGCTGGAAATTTCAGATAATTATATTGACTTTACTTGTATAATCTTAACAGATAATAACTCCAGCCAATTTTAAACAAATTTGGTTTATCCTGTGAAGTCAACAACGGTTTATAATAAGGCACTAGAGATTACCAGAGGTTTGTCTCCAGATTAACATAGTGATTACGTATCTTACGTAGATTTCAAAGTCCACGTCATGCGTTCGTAAAGATAGTTTTCTTCCTACTTCCACTAGTTTCCTATTTTACTATAGGGCAGCATTTTATCATAGCTCCTCTACGTGAATTTCCAGAATAGATATCAGACATGATCAGTGTGTAAACGTAAAGGGCTCCCAACCAATCTCTTCGCTGAGCAGATGGAAAGAGGGGACAAAATTACCAAACGGAAGGTGAAACCCAAACTCACAACGATAAGTTCAAAATGAAACTTATGTCTCCTATCAGAGAAATGACAGAAAATTGTGCTTTAATGTAAATTCTTGTTTAAGGATGCTCGATTGTCTTGTTTTTGGTATTTCTGTCATTTTTTCGGAATTCTCTTGATTTTACCATCAAAATAAGGTTAAAATTTTGCCCACGAACCCCGTATTTTTTTTATCAATGTCTTTAATATGTCATAAAGAAGTTATAAACAAACTTTTATCTAATCCTATTTATTTTGTCATAGATTTTAACAGCTAAATAGTGCTAATGCTTAACCTATGAAAAAGTCAGAGAACACCTTTTCCCGCCAAAACTTTAATCTCAATTATCTTGAAAACGAAGTCACGATTCGAACCTATCATTTTTTTTTTTTTGCTTACTTTATTCCTTTTACTATTATCTTTTCTATCATCTTTTCATTCAAGGCATACAATTTGAATAGAAAATAATGAGATGTGGAATAAGCGTACGCGACACAGCCCACTATTAAGGATCATTAAGCGGCAATTTAGAACAAGAGGCTCACAGGAGCCTGAATCGCTCACCGGACATATGTGTCAGAAGTAAAGCGGGTTATTAGGCAAAATCTATTTGACATTGAAAGGGTCATAAGTTCAATAAGGGGGTCATCTGACAATATGGTGGATCTTAAGGTGCTGATCACTTTTGTTCTCAATCAAAATTCAAAAATTTGTCACCCTTTTTGAGTTATTAGCAAAAAAATGCAATTTAACCCAATGTTCTATTTTTAGTCACAGCGGCCATGTTTTACAACCAATCGAAAATCCTCACATCAGTTTTATACACCTAATGCTAATAAACAACAATACCAAGTTTGGTTCCAATTGGACTTAAAGTGTCAGAGGAGTTAAAGTTTTCAATGTAATGAGGAAATGTTTTTTAAAAGCTCAATTTTGACATTCTAGGGGCAATAACCCCATCAAAGGAAAGGTCCTACAATGTTGACCCTATTACATATTTTGTAGATCTTGATGTGCTTAACAATATACAATTTAAATTTCTCTAATATCTTGTACAGTTTTCAAGATATTGAGCTAAACAGGTGCAAAGTTTGCAACAAAATCCACAAAAGGGCAATAACTCCTACATGGGCTGTTGGATTTTCTTCAAAATTTCAGAGCTGGTAGATCTTAAGGTGCTGATCACTTTTGTTCCGAATCAAAATTTAAAAATCTGTCACCGTTTCTTAGTTATTTGCAAAAAGCTGCCATTTACCCCTATGTTCTATTTTTAGCCACAGCAGCCATGTTTTACGACCATTCAAAAATCCCCACTTCAGTTTTATACACCTAATGCTAATAAACAACTATACCAAGTTTGGTTCCAATTGGACTTGAAGTGTCAGAGGAGTTAACGTTTTCAATGTAATGAGGAAATGCTGTTAAAATGCTCAATTTTGAAGTTCTAAGGGCAATAACTCTTAAAAGGAAAGGTCATACAACGTGACCCTATTACATATTTTGTAGATCTTGATAAGCTTAACAATATGCAATTTAAATTTCTCAAATATCTTGTATAGTTTTCAAGATATTGAGCTAAACAGGAACAAAATTTGCAAAAAATCCACAAAAAGGGCAATAACTCCTACATGAGCTGTTGGATTTTCTTCAAAATTTCTGGGTAGGTGGATCTTGAGGTGCTGATCACTTAAACTTATGCCAGAATTTTGATATCTGTAGCCGTTTTTGAGTTATTTGCAAAAAACTGCATTTTACCCCTATGTTCTATTTTTAGCCACGGCGGCCATGTTTTACGACGAATCAAAAATCCAAACATCAGTTCTAAGCACTGAATGCTAATGAACAACCATACCAAGTTTGGTTTCAATTGGACTCATGGTGTCAGAGGAGTTAACGTTTTAAAAAGTTTACGGACGACGGACGCCAAGTGATGACAATAGTCGTCAGGTGAGCTAAAAACCACAATGAACAACCGGCAGCAGCCTTCAACGAGGCCATTTGGCACTGCTCGCGGTTCTGCAATGGCCCATGGTCTAAATAAATGCATATAATTGAAATCCAGTCCTGAAATAGTCACAGATAGACCCCCTTCTTAAACAAGGACGAAAACATCAAAAAGACAAGTACAAACGAAAGCTTTGTCAAAGATTTCTGGCTTAGGACCGTGCTTAGGACAGGCACATATAATATGCAGTTTTTTGGGCCCAACCTTACCCCTATCAATATTCCTAGACAAAGCACAAAAACTAAACACACAATTAAAATCAAATCGATCAAAGTTCAATTCCACTAGAGAGCACCTACGACAAAAAACAACAAGAACAAACAAAAGGACGGTAAAGGAACGCTCTTTAGAACACTCGCTGTTACTGACAGCTAGCTGAGAATCATCAATCGACTGATGTAAAAAAATCAAACATATCGATTTTAAGTCCGACACAACACTTCAATCAATAATGATTTAGTGAAGTGTCATCACACAAAACCGACATGCTTGATCGCTATAATGCTTTAAAATGACAATAGTAAAAACGTTTATGGAAGTTTTAAAGCAAGTATCAAGTTATCAATATTTCTGCCAAAAAACACTAAATTCAAAGATTTAACCAAAATATTCAATTCATATCCTTTCCGTAATAAATTTTGAAGCCAATTTTTCATTTCTAATGGATTGCTTTTAAATTTGTGAGCTTTATGAAAAACATTACCATAAAATTCAGGATGTGATATTCCTTTCACTATAAGAAAACGACGTATACAATTAAATTTTTCAAAAAAGAGATCGATACTTGTGGAAGAATTTAGAAAAAGATTTAACTAAGTTCTTGTTTTGATAATTTTTCAGTAATAAAACGGTTTTTATTATTTAAATCAGAAACACCACTGCAAATCCGAGCATATCTTACTAACTGTGAAATGTAAACCCCGTATGACGGCGCTAGTGGAACATCTCCTTCAAGAAAAGGGAAATGTATAGTAGGGAAGGTAAAGTCGTCACGTTTGTATTTTTCCGTCAATAATACTTAAATCTAAATCTAAAACCGGTGACGTTAGATTTGTTCAAGGTTAATTCAGAAGGATAGATAACTGTAATAAAATTAGAAAATGAAGGATTGTTGAGTGCAAGAATGTCGTCTAAATATCTAAAAGTATAATTAAAAGTTTCGATTAGGTTCTGTTTGTTGGGGTCTTTTTGTAATTTTGCCATTTTGTGATTCATAACAGTATAGGAAAGGGTCGGCCATAAGTGGCGCACAATTAGTGCCCATAGGAATACCAATAATTTGGCGATAAATTTGTTTACCAAAACGTATGTAAATATTATCTAACAAATAATTTAGAGCAGTAATAGTTTCTGCATCAGTCCAGGTAATGAGACCTTTTTGAGTCTCGTTAATGGTGTAACATGAAACCTATTTATTTTCAATAATAGTAGCGAACATCTTTAATTTACCTCAACACAACTAATGACTAAAGATGAACATAAAAGGACCACCTTACAACAAATTACGTAATCGCGATGTATATAAATTTGATATTCGTCTCTGAAGTGGGACTATATCGGTCAAAAGTGTGCTTATTTGCAAAAAGTTTAATCCGCTACTGGAAACACAACTAAGCCACATAAGCCATCACAGTGAACTCAACTACTTCACTAAACTCATAAAAATAGTGTAGATGATAAATATTAGCCGAATTTACTAAGATAAAGAATGAATCTTCAGGTAAACTTTTATTTTATAGCAAAATTTTTACAGAATTTAAATTACAGGATTATTTGAAATTTAATGTCCCTACAGAAATGAGAAACAAATTAACAAAATTAAGAATTAGTGCCCATTCTTTGGCCATAGAATCAGGCAGATATTCAAAACCCAAAACCCCAAGACATGAAAGATATTGTAAATTTTGTAAAAACAAAGTGGAAGACGAAACACACTTCTTATTACTATGCCCTCAATATAAAACTTTGAGACTAAAACATACCTGTTTTAATCATTATACTAATAACAAAAGTGTCTCGGAAGAATTAATTTTAGATATATTGAATCCTAAATCTTTAAATAAATTAAAAAGTTTATGTCACTTTATAAGAGAAGCTTTTGAACAAAGGGACCATCCGACTGTCATAACAATCTAACTTTACAATAAACTATTATATATACATATGTCATTTGGTAACAATTCTTGTTCTAGCGTTATGTATATCTTGTCTATTTGTAATCTTATTTGTATATGTTTCTTGGATCACGCCTCTATTGTGCTCTTTCCAATAAAATTATTGATTGATTGATTGATTGATATGAATATAAGCATTTTGTCAATAGTATATGATGTCCAATTAAGAGAATACTTGTGCATGTAGAATGCAGAACTTTTCGCCTGTTGCATCTGGACACTGTATAAAATGAAGTTAAAATGCAAATATTTAAATGACTTCAGCAGTGGCAATTACTCAAAATAATATATCTGTATTGATGCAAATACAACTGTATTCCAAATATCAATGGTGTACCATTACTTGTTCACATAAAACAGATTAAGAAAGACATTAAAATTTAGCCAAAATGAGTATAAAATCTCAAAGTCAGTAGACCATGACTGCAGGAGCGAACAGATAAAATGTCCTTGAAATTGATGCTAATGCAACTACAGACCAAATATCAATGATGTACCATAACAGCATCATGTTAAACAGGCTTAAGAAAAAAGGTTAGCATTGGCCAATTAGTAAAAAATCCCAGTCAGTAGACCATGACTGCAGGAGCGAACAGATAAAATGTCCTTGAAATTGATGCTAATGCAACTACAGACCAAATATCAATGATGTACCATAACAGCATCATGTTAAACAGGCTTAAGAAAAAAGGTTAGCATTGGCCAATTAGTAAAAAATCCCAGTCAGTAGACCATGACTGCAGGAGCGAACAGATAAAATGTCCTTGAAATTGATGCTAATGCAACTACAGACCAAATATCAATGATGTACCATAACAGCATCATGTTAAACAGGCTTAAGAAAAAAGGTTAGCATTGGCCAATTAGTAAAAAATCCCAGTCAGTAGACCATGACTGCAGGAGCATACAGATACAGTGCTTTTAAAACTTATCTGTACTGACGCTAGTGCAACTACATACCAAATATCAATGGTGTACCACAACTGCTTCATGTAAAACAGACGTAAAGAAAAAACGTTGACATTGAGCTAAATAAGTAATTAATCTCAAAGTAACTGGACCATGACTACAGGAGCATACAGATAAATGCACTTGAAATTGATCTGTACTGGCGCTAATGCAACTGTATACCAAGCATCAACGTTGTACCATAACCAGGCTTAAAAAAAAGGTCCATATTGACCAAATCAATATAAAATCACAAAGTCAGTAGACCGTCACTGCAGGAGCATTGATTCGCGAGTTTTTTTGGTGTCATTTGTACTGAGAGTATCACCATGCGCCTTATCATCTCTATTGTGCATTCACAACAGTGGCGTGTTTTGCAATGGAAGAGGGGAGTTTGGCGCCATAAAACCATGTTCAACACAACATTTGTTTTTTTAATTGCCGGTACAGTAGACTTGTGTATCAGATATGCAGGTACATGTACGAAGTCAGACCATATTGCAATCTTCTATACCAGAGTGTCTTTTTGTCGTTTTGCTTTGTCTGATTGATCATACTTATTAGATAGAATTTTGGTTTTTAAGCTTTCTAAGTACACCTTGTCCGGATATGCAAAGAAAGATAACCAAGAGGAGAAAGATTATGTACTTGCCAAAGAGATTTAAAGACAGAACTATTATGATTTTTAATTCCTCTAAATGTTAAGGTGCCAAGTAGGGGCTGTGATTCACCAAAAAAAATGGAAACAAAAATATGATTCCCCAATATTTGCAACCTGTTATATAATTATATTTCAACATTACTGAACCATCCAGTTGTTGCCAGGTAAAAATGGTATGGAAATAATTTTAAGATGATTTTTGTTTGCTCATGCCCTGGTGCATATTTGTAATTGAGGTTTCAAGGTGATACAATATTTTCTTCACGGAAAAGTAACTGAAGGTTAACTTATTTGGAACATGGACAATGGACGGCAAATAGACATTCCAACAAACATGTACCTAAAAACTTCCTAGGTGGGATAAACCTCACAGAATGTTTTTCTTGTTCTCCATATTTATCATTTTTTCATTAAAATAGCTATGGCAATGCAAATTTACACTTAAAAAAACAAAAAATCTTTTAATAATAAATTGATGTTTCATACAACCACTCCCTTTATGTAATAAAATGGTTAGAGCATTACAAGGATTTCAATATGGAGAATAAAAAACACATATCATAAGAACAGTGAAGAATTCAAAAGCTGTATCCAATAAAAAAAATTGATAAGACAAGAAGTTGCTGTGCTTACTTTACTTACTACACAGTCACACTCATTGTGCTGTAACGTGCCCTGACCATTGACATTTACAGTTCTCTATCAATAGCAAGGTTAAATACTAAGGACTGCCCAGGGTTATTTGGTGAAAATTAGTCCCATAACACCGTCGAGGGGCACATATTTTAAATATCCAAATGTAAATGTGGTGCCCCATATGAAGTCTTGTTATACAATGTAGGACTAGGTCAAAATAGGACATTTTCTGAGGATATTGTTGAAATGCTAAAACAACTACATAAATGTACATATAGAAATCGATAATATGAAGCAGTTTAAACCTGTGACGCTCCCAAAATTACCAGGGATCACCACAGTCCAAAATCCAAGGGTGGTGCAAGACTGACAATAAGACTTTTCGCCTACTGATAAAATTTTTGAGTTACATTATTGTAATTCACAATAGTGCTATAAGTCTTGTTTTTTGCTTTTCTAGTTGTGTTTTGGCTATGAATCACCAAATGCATACAATTTCTATTAAAAAAACTATTACTTAATGGAGTAAAGTCAAAATTTAATGTGGAGCTCAAAATTCAAGGGTGGGGGAAAGAAATTCAGGAGTGGGGGAGCACCGCCCTTGAATAGCATGTGGTGAACCCTGATTACAGTTAATTTTTTGTTGTTTCCAAAATAAAAACAAACTAGCTTTTTATGAGGGTTACGTGTGTGTTAAATTAATGATGTCTGAAATTTTCAATGCATTAAAAAGGCCCCAAAAGTTCGAGAAAACAAGTATGCTAAACCAGACATTAAAGGTAAATTCAGCTCACAGTACAACTAAAATATTGACTTTTCTACCATTATCGTTCCCTGGGGGAGCATATAGTACATGTAATTATAGATAATTATAGTCAATTCTAATCACAAGACTGATATCTGGTCTACTAGCAATGGAAAACAACACTTAAAAACACTGAGTGTTTATGTTATTATGGTTATTTTTATAATTATATGATCAGAACTCAGAAAACAAATAAATTTTTACAAATGCTTTACACGATTTTAAAATTACAGATACAAAAATGAAAAGTACATAAAGCTGTTTATGCTCGAATTACTTTATAAATGAGCATTTGAAAGAGAGCATAGTTCAAGTTCTGATCTTTTTGACATCAAATGTCTAAACAAAAATAAATGTTTCATCACTCAAAGTCAGCTGCCTTCCAGATGCTATTTCATAAATGTGATGAGATCCTACCAATACTCCATTCTTCATGGCTAATCTTCAGGTCTTTCTGGTGGTGGGCCACATGGCTGAACCATTTTCTCCATTAAATTGAATCGCACTCTTGCCTTTGCTTCATTTTCAGCGATTGCAAAATAGTTTATCATGTCGTTGTGTCCCAGATAAGAAGCATTGCTGTCCCGGTGTTGGTTTGTCAACCATTCCCATTTATTAGTGTCAGCATGGCCAGTCCCAATGTATTTTGATTGTAAATGTTCTAACTGGCTGTGAATGTTGTATCTATCACCCATTTTACATTAAATTTTGTACAGCAATCATTAAATTTTGTACAGCAATAATTTTTCGTCAACAAAGCATCACATTGACCGGAAGCGGAAGTAAGTTCCTCACACATTCTGACTTATAATAATTATATAGAAACGTGACAACAACCACTATAAGCACCACCGTCTTATTGGTTCTTTAAATCATGTGACATGCGGGATGTACCTAATACATGAAAAGTGTCCCGAAAAAGATGGAAAAGGAATAGTAAAAAACACATTGAAAATGATTCAAATTCATATGTAATAAATTCAAAATAATATAATGTTACCAAAAGAATATTCTTAATAGAAATTTAAATGTAGAAACCTCAAAAACATTTTACGTTAGATAGGAAGCACCATGAAAAACGGACTAAGCACCACTAGACCCGTTGGTCACTGAGATTGTAAAAATCTATGATCATCTATCAAAATTGTGGTTAAGCATTGAATATTATATTTTGGGTCCCGGGTAAATGGACCATTGTTTGAAAAAGAAAAAGAAAACTTGAGAGCCCCCTTCCTCTTCCCATATGACTTAAAAGCATGGTTTAGAAATCTTGCAAGCACCACTGCCTTGACAAAAAAAGGATATAGCACCACGGGACCTTCAAATCTAACGAAACTGTCTTAATGGGTCCATTTGAGTTAGGTCTATAATTCTAAGTAGGTCCGGGGTCCATTATGATACTTTCAAAGAAAATTTCAAATTTCTATGTATAACATGGCTTTACATATCTACCATTCTTGCACCATGAAAAGGAACCTTGCACCACGGGGCATATGGACCCCAGGGGATAGTTCAATTCTATAAAACTTGTGTATGCGGGTCCATATGAGTTAAGTTTAGAATTTTAAATAGGTCCAGGGTCCATTGAATCACTTTCAAAGAAATTTCAAACTCCTACGTATTATATGGCTTTAGGTAGAAATCTTGCACCATGAAAAACCAACCTTGCACCACGCGGCCTATGGGCCCCATAGATAGTTCAATTCTACAGAAATTGAGTATGTGGGTCCATATGAGTAAGGTTTAAAATTCTAAATAGGTCCGGGGTCTATTATATTACTCTAAAAAAAATCGAACCCTCGATCGTGCATAACATGCATGGCTTTACATAGAATTTTTGCACCATAACGAACCTTGCACCACGGGGTCTATTGGCCCATTGATAGTTTAATTCTATAAAAATTAAGTATGTGGGTCTAAATGAGTTAGGTTTGGAATTTTAAATAGGCTCGGGTTTCCACTAAATCACTTTCAGAGAAAATTTCAAACCTCTATGTAAAACATGGCTTTACATAGAATTATTGCACCATGAAAACGAACCTTGCACCACGGAACCTTTGACCCCCATGTATAATTCAATTCTATAGAAATTGTGTGTGTGGGTCCATATGAGTAAGGTTTGAAATTCTAAATAGGTCCGGGATCCATTGTATTACTTTTAAAGAAAATTTGAAAATTTTAAATCCTCGTGCATAACATAGCTGTACTACGTGGAATTATTGCACCATGGGTACGGACCTTGCACCACGGGGCACATGGGTCCCAGGGATAGTTCAAATCTATCTAAATTGTGTATGTGGGTCCATATGAGTTAGGCCTAATTTCTAAACAGGTCCGGGATCCAATGGATCACTGTAAAAAAAAATTCGAACCTTCATGCATTTCATGTATAACATGACTTTATATAGAAATCTTGCACCACCATGGAAAGGGACTTTGCACCACGGGGCCTATGGGTCCCAGGGATAGTTCAAGTCTATCGAAATTGTGTATGTAGGTTCATATGAGTTAGGCCTAGCATTCTAAATGGGTCCGGGATCTAATGGATCACTGTCAAAAAAAATTCGAACCCTCATGCATTTCATGTATAACATGACTTTAGATAGAAATGATGCACCATGGAAAGGGACTTTGCACCACGGGGCCTATGGGTCCCAGGGATAGTTCAAGTCTATCGAAATTGTGCATGTAGGTCCATATTGAGTAAGGCCTAGCATTCGTAATAGGTCCGGGGTCCAATGGAGTACTGTCAGAGAAAATTTTGAACCCTCATATATAACATGACCATATATAGAAACTTTGCACCATGGAAAGGGAGACTTTGCACCACGGGGCTTATGGGTCCCAGGGATGGTTCAAGTCTATCGAAATTGTGTATGTAGGTCCATATGAGTTAGGCCTAGCGTTCTAAATTGGTTCGGGGTCCAATGAATCACTGTCGAAAAAATTTCGAACATTCATGCATTTCATGTATAACATGACTTTATATAGAAATCTTGCACCATGGAAAAGGACTTTGCACCACGGGGCCTATGGGTCCCAGGGATAGTTCAAGTCAATCAAAATTGTGTATATAGGTCCATATGAGTTAGGCTTACCATTTGTAATAGGTCCGGGGTCCAATGGATTACTGTCAGAGAAAATTTTGAACCCTCATATATAACATGACCATATATAGAAACTTTGCACCATGGAAAGGGAGACTTTGCACCACGGGGCTTATGGGTCCCAGGGATGGTTCAAGTCTATCGAAATTGTGTATGTAGGTCCATATGAGTTAGGCCTAGCGTTCTAATTAGGTCCGGGATCCAATGGATCACTGTAAAAAAAAATTCGAACCCTCATACATTTCATGTATAACATGACTTTATATAGAAATCTTGCACCATGGAAACGGACTTTGCACCACGGGGCCTATGGATCCCAGGGATGGTTAAAGTCTATCGAAATTGTGTATGTGGGTCCATATGAGTTAGGCCTAACATTCTTAATAGGAATAAATCACTGTAAAAGATTAAATTCGAACCTACATGCATTTCATGTATAACATGACTTTATATAGAAATGTTGCACCATGGAAACGGACTTTGCACCACGAGGCCTATGGGTCCCAGGGATGATTCAAGTCTATCGAAATTGTGTATGTGGGTCCATATGAGTTAGGCCTAACATTCTAATTAGGTCCGGGATCCAATGGATCACTGTAAAAAAAAATTCGAACCCTCATACATTTCATGTATAACATGACTTTATATAGAAATCTTGCACCATGGAAACGGACTTTGCACCACGGGGCCTATGGATCCCAGGGATGGTTAAAGTCTATCGAAATTGTGTATGTGGGTCCATATGAGTTAGGCCTAACATTCTTAATAGGTTCGGGGTCCAATGAATCACTATAAAAGATAAAATTCGAACCCTTATGCATTTCATGTATAACATGACTTTATATAGAAATGTTGCACCATGGAAAGGGACTTTGCACCACGGGGCCTATGGGTCCCAGGGATGGTTCAAGTCTATAAAAATTGTGCATGTGGGTCCATATGAGTTAGGCCTAGCATTCCAAATAGGTCCGAGATCCAATGGATCACTGCAAAAAACATTTCGAACCCATATGCATTTCATGTATAACATGACTTTACATAGAAATCTTGCACCATAGAAACGGACCACTTGCACCACGGGGAATATGGGTCCCAGTGATAGTTCAAGTCTAGCAAAATTGTGTATGTGGGTCCATATGAGCTAGTCCTAAAGTTTGAGATAGACTCGTGATCCCTTGGATAAAGGGATCACTGTCAAATAAAATTTCGAACCATCGTACATTACATGACTTTATATAGAAATATTGCACCATGGAAACGGACCTTGCACCACGGGGCATATTAGTCCCAGTGATGGTTCAAGTATAACGAAATTGTGTCGGGGGGTCTATATGAGTAAGGCCTAAAATTCTACTAAATAGATCCACAGTCTATTGGATCACTGTCAAAACATTGTCAAACACCCACATATAACATGGCTTTACATTGAAATCTTGCACCATGGAAACGGACCTAGCACCACGGGCCATTTATAACCTAGGGTTGGTCCAAGATTGTCTAAACTATGTTTATTAGTCCATATAAGTAAAGCCTACAATTTTTAATAGACCCGGTTTCCCTTGGATCACTGTCAGAGAAAATTTTGATACCCACGTTTATATACGGCTTATACAGTCATCTTGCACCACAAAAAAGGACTTGGCACCACGGGTCTTATAGGGGCCATAGGGAATGATCAAGTCTATCGAAATTGTATTAGTTTGAGTTAGGACTGGATTACTAAATACTAGTAGGTCAAGGTTCACTGAATTACTCCCAAGAACATTTTTGAACCCCTATTTATTCGTTTTTTTTTATAGCAATCTTGCACTATGAAAACAGAAATAGCACCATGGTGCACTCAGGGATGGTTAAAGTCTATAGAAAATGTATAATATGTGAAATGGACCTACAGCTATAAATTGGTTCAGATTTCATGCAACCACAATTTGGAATCCACCAAATATGAAGTGTATTTTATACAAGTCATAATAGTCATTAGGAATTTTTTTATGATATTTTCAGGCTAAAGATAGGTCTATAAAAGAATTGGGTGATGATAAAGGTAGATGAATAAAAAAAAGTATTAAAGTTTCAAAGTTTCAAAATAAAACGAAAAAGTTTTGTAAATTTTGTTTTCAGGAAACTGCATGCACACTAAAGCATTTTTTGAATAGATGCTAAACTAATAAATGTTGGAAACAGTACTATATTGTATCTACACATTTTAAACATTTTTGTGAACTTAAGTAAAAAGAGGAGGAAATGGACCTTTTGCTTATGATTAGATCTAAACAAGCGACCTGAAAAAAATTACTTCTATGTTTTAGAACTCTGACGCACGAGGGTTCGATTCCCTCCCTAGGCTTTACTACATATTAGTTTCAGGCTGGTGCAAAGTTGGGCAGAACGCCTAGTGGCCCCACGTCAGAGATTCTTTACTTGTCAGTCTGTTCGTACGTCATACACCAAGTGCGTTTTAATGAACTGATTTTCCTTATATTCATAAAATGTTGTACATTTACATGTATCTATAACCTTAAAGTTTTGGAATTCTAACATGCATGTGTCATTGAAGACTCAATTGCCTGTTGTTGTTCTTTTAATATTTCCACCCATAAAATGCCATTCCTTTTGTTCATCTTCTCCTATGATAAGACTCAAACATTTTTCAAAAATTAGAGAATGTGGTACTTTATAATATTTCTAACTATTCATACTAAGTTAATACACGCACTCAGTAACTATCAAGTTAAGGCTTTTTTTGCTTTTCTTAATAATTGTTTTCGTTAATCAAATTTCATGATAAAAATCTCACGTCAAAAACTTTTCTTTTCTCAAAGCCTTTTTTTTCAGAAAAAAATGTAACGTGTCAACATTTTAAAGGATGGATAGCGATAAGGCCCTAATTTAGACCATCTAAAGGCGGAAGATAAAAATTGTCAATTTTTATTTTCCGCCTTTAGATGCGCCAAAATATTTGTTGCACAGCCTTACACTTTTTTTGTAGCTAAATAGTTTGTTCTTTCATAAATAAATAATCTTTTGTAGTTGTGCAAAAGAACAAGATGCAAAAGTGTAATAGAAGAATAGATTAATTTTTCATGCAAATCTTTATTTTGAATAAGAAAAAATACTAAAGATCACAGGCGCCTTTCCGCGCCTGAGTCCAGGATTTTTTTTAAATATAATAACGTGTATATAAAAGAATTCATCTCCTCTATATACTATGTGGAAATAGTATATAGATAGAGGAGATGAAAATTTTTATATACACGTTATTATATTAAAAAAAAATCCTGGACCCAAGCGCCTCTGCTAAAGATAAAACCTTTATAAAAATGAAATTGTGTGATGAATTACTAGAATACAGAGCTTGGCATTATATCTACTATATCTATTTTTTTTACATAAAGTCCAAAAGAATAACACAACAGTCGGGCGATAAGGTGTTTTAACACCAGAAGAATCTTTTTTGTTTTACATGATAATTTTGAACTTGAATTTATTTATTATGCGTTAAAAAACGAAAGGAATTTTAGATATTATTAGCTATTGACTAAGAGGTAAAAAGTAAAGTCTTAAAGACTTTTTAATTTTTCAGTATGTCTTGCAGCTTTCACAAAAAAAAACGTGTTTTCATGTTTTAGTAATGCACGCTTTTGAAAAAAAAATATGGAGTTTGTTCCGCCTATGCAAAACCATGCTTCTGGAAAGGATATACAACACTCTTTTACTTCACTTTCCGTTCGGCTCAATGTTAAAACATTTTGTTTCGGGTTTTTAAGCATCATTTTCTATAAAGTAGAATAAAGTATATACTACAGTCGACTTTGTCAATTGTATAAAAATACAAGCATTCAAATTTAATACGAGACATTTGGTGACACTATTCACCTACTATTTTTATGCCCCCGCGACGACATGTCGGGGGGGGGGGGGGCATTAAGTTTTACTCATGTCCGTCCGTACGAATTTCCGTCAAGCTTTTCTCAAACTTGGTAGGATGGTTCAGTATGACAAACTGTACGTCCTAAGCAATTTTCAGACCTGTCGGACATCTACTTCCTTGTTTGGGACTAAGGCCGATATGAAAATATGTAAACATGACTATGAAAATTTCCGTCAAGCTTTTCTCGGAACCGTACATGAGAATGATTTAAAACTTGGAAGGATCGTTCAGCATGACAAACACTGAAGGTCGCTTAGAACGTACAGTTAAACTGTACGTTCTAAGCGACCTTCAGACCTGTCGGACTTCTACTTCCTGTTTTGGGCCAGCGGGGGCATCCGTGTCCCATGGACACATTCCTTCTTTATTTTTATTTTTCTATGGTAGGCTAAGAGGCTTATCGCAACTCATCCTTTTTGTGAATTGTAAAATTACTATGTTAAAAGATGATGTTTCATCGGCATTTATTCTACATCTCAATACTTTAAGCATTTAGGTTGCAGTTTTCTTTAGGACCAACAGCAAAAGACCTCACACAAAAATGCAGCATCCCTATAATTTTCTCCTTGTCAAAGAGACCGTCTGTCTGTCGGTCCAACCACAATGCTAAAAACGCCAAAACTTTCGTTTGCAATTTGTCAAAAATAAGGTTACATTTCTCTAGCATGCATCTATATAATATGTTAAGTAAACAAAATCTATACATCTACAATATTTAAGGAGCTAATATTCATTTTCTGCATGCACTTTTTTAACGCATGCTTAGATATGGATACATATTGTTCAGTCTAGCTGTCGGAAGTTGCTTCTCGTTTACTTCCTGAAAAGTACTCAAGATGTTATACAAAAATCCACAAGAAGACTTGCGGACAAGGTTTCCGCTTGGAAAGCATCGTCACCCCTAGAACACCCGCGGACAATATTACCGCGAGGAAAGCATATTATCCCCGAGAAGACCCGCGGTCGGAACTTTCGCAGAGAAAACATGTTTCCCCGCTATCCCCAGTATTAACTTTTTCAGTGAACAGGAAGTAGATATCTGACATGTGGACCTACTTTTGATACTTGCAATACGTCATATACCAAATATCATGTTCCTGTGATGAATAGTTTCCGATAAAACTGTTACCATGTGTTACGAACATTTTAAACAATTGACCAATAGTGTTGAAAATTCTCAAAGTCTTAACAGAAAGTATATGTAAGACAGACCTAATTTTGTTCTTGCGATAAAGGACCTCATGCTGAAGCCAAATATTAAAATTTCAAGCAATTGTGATTTGTAGTTGTTGAGACAACTGTTAAGAAAGTTATGTTGTAGACGGACGATGGGAACGGAAGGACAGAGATAAACCAGTAAACCCCATTCATCTTCAAAGCGGGGTATAAAAATCCACTTTAAATTTATTTGAAAAAAAATATTACCATCACGATTGTCACAGAGCTTTAATGCAATAATCTGCACTAGTTTTTAAATTATAATGCAAAGACAAACAAAAACTGTGTTTTACATTTTTAGGGCCATAACCCCAAAAAGATATCATCTGACAATTATGACCCGACGGACACTTTTATAGAGCTTTAGCTGAACATAAATAATTCAAAACCTTTTCTTTATCAGCAATCATTTTTTTTATGCTGTTAGTCAAAAACACGATAATTTTCCGAATTAAGGACCGCAACCCTTGATAAGAGGCTCCTAGGAGCCTGAATCTTAAGGTCATTCTGAAGAATGACAATTTTACCCAATACTGACTTTTGTAGAGCTTAATAAGCTGAATGTTTAAGCAAGTAACATTTTAACTTTAAGGAGCCACCAGACATCTTCGGCTAAATGGAGACTTTTGTAAAGTGCAGTGAGCTAAAGGTTTAAGAAAGCAACAGCTTTTCTCCCTAGTCCACAATAATGTTAATTCTATAGCTAGGACAAAAACATGAAATATAAAGAAGGAATGTGTCCATGGGACACAAATGCCCCCGCTAGGCCCCAAACAGAAAGTGGAAGTCTCACAGGTCTGAAAGTTGCTTCGGACATACAGATTGTCATACTGAACAATCCTACAAAGTTTCAAATCATTCTTCTGCGAAAAGCTTGACAGAAATTTTCAAGTATTTTTCATAGATTTCATATCGGCCCTACCCTAAACAGGAAGTAAAAGTCCGATGGGTCTGAAAGTGGCTTAGGACGTACAGTTTGTCATACTGAACCATCCTACCAAGTTTCAAATTATTCCCATGTACGGTTCCTGAGAAAAGCTTGACGGAAATTTGTTCGGACAGTTGGACATACGGATTAAGTAAAACTTAATGCCCCCGACATGTCCTCGCGGGGGCATAAAACGCTATTTTTGACATATGGAGAGAGAAAACCACTATAAGGGGTCAGCTGACATCTTCGACCCAATGAATACTTTTGTAGAGCTTCGGTCCAGGTCATCCGAAAACTTCCATCAAATGGAGAGGGTTTTTTTTATTTTAAGAATTTCTCAAACTGGACATCCGTCTGTCTGTAATGGAATTCATTCTATGAGCCAAAACCCTTCTTTGGCCATAGCCCCTTACAGGGGTCATCTGACAACTTCGAACCATTGCTGAACATTTAAGCAAGCAACAGCTTCCCTCTATCTGCAAAAGTTTCCATTATAATTATATAAGGCAAAAACATAAAAATCGTGCTTTTAAACTAAAAGTGCCATTACGTCTTAAAGGAATTACCTGACAACTTCGACTCAAAAGAACCATAGAGGCATCAGATTTGTTCTATCTGTCATATTAATTAAGTTATAAATCTTTAAAGGTGATTCTACCCCAATTAGATATTTTAGCGATGGCGACTATGTTTTTTGTTGAATCAAACATCAAAAACAATAGTTTTGTAAACGCCACCACAAATAACAAGCATACCAAGTTGGTTGCACTTCGTCAATCGGTTTTAAAGAAACAAAGTTTTGAAAGTTGAAAAGACGACAGACGACGGACGACGGATGCCAAGTGATAGCAATATATCACACTACCTTTGTCCAAGTGAGCTAAAATAAAGATATGTCCAAATTAAATGAAGACATGATGCCCTCCCATGCAACCAGCCTTTGAACCGTAAAGTCGATTACATGTAGTGGGCATAATATGTAATAAAGACTTTTTATGCTAATATGATTGCGTGCGAAGGTTCTTGATTGGTTTATTGGTTTAAAGAAACTATAACAAATATCATTCATAAATTTGATGGTACAGCTACCGTTTTTCTATAAAGATTTTGCGATAATATCATATTTCCTTTATGGAAAAAATAGCTTCAACCTGTTGGTATAACCTGATTTGGAACGGACGGACCAACGGACAGACCAGAACACCATGCATAAGATATGCCCTTCTACTTTCGCAGACAAAAAAAGCCTTTGATGATAAAGGTCCTTCAGAAGGAATTCAATTTATAATGTGGGAAACCAGTATAGAAAAAGAAAGCAAAAAGGGCATGAAGAGACAAAACTATATCAAATTGTCTGGCAAACATTTTAAACTGCATCTGATGCGCGTTTTGCTTTGAAAGAAACAATCTAACTCTGGATGAAAATTTCAAGATTTTTAAGAGCAAAATGATAAACCAAAAATTTTAGCATTATATCCGTTTGATTACAAGAGGGAACCAATAACTTATCCACAACTCCTACTAAATTACTCAATAGATTTTTACCACTCAATGGATTTTCATGAAATTTCATAGAATGTTTGTGACTTAATGTAGATGTGCAACTTCCATTAAAAATCTGGTCAATTCGTGGGGTGCGTTGGATATATATTTGTAAGCTGCAGTTCGCAGTTTTCTAGTTTTACACTAAAAGAAAGGATATTTTATATAAAATAGCAGGGATTTAAAAGAAAGCAATTTTAATGCAATTACCCAATAAAAACAGCTCGTTTAAACTGTTGAGTTGTTCCGTTTTGTTTACAACACTAAACGTGAATTTCTTGGTAAGAAGGGAGCGGTAATAGTTCAAAAAGTACTTTGTAAATAAAATAACTTCTTTTCCGTGTACATGAACATGTAACGAATAAGACTAAGATCTTACAGGTCAATCCTGACTAATAACGATATACATCTATTTAAAAAGAATTTAATCAACTCTTGGGCCAAGGGCAATATAATGCTTGGTTCGTTTTTGTGACCATTATTGAGGACAATAGGCCCCACGGGACCCGTGGTGCTAGGTCCGTTTTTTTGTGTATACAGGATTTTCATATAAATCATAAATAAACGGAGTTTTAATCTAAAAACAGTGATCCAAAGGACACAGGACACAGAAAGGCCCCGTGGTGGTAGGTCATTTTTACGTTGCAAGATTTCTATATTAACTCATGTTATATACGAGGGTTCGATTTTTTTTTGACAGTGGTCCATTGGATCCCGGACCTGTTTAGAATGTTAGGCCTAACTCATATGGACCCACATACACAATTTCGATAGACTTGGACCATCCCTGGGACCCATAGGCCCCGTGGTGCAAAGTCCGTTTCCATGGTGCAACATTTCTACATCAAGTCATGTTATACATGAAATGCATGAGGATTCGATTTTTTTTTTGACAGTGATCCATTGGATCCCGGACCTATTTAGAATGTTAGGCCTAACTCATATGGACCCACATACACAATTTCGATAGACTTGGACCATCCCTGGGACCCATAGGCCCCGTGGTGCAAAGTCCGTTTCCATGGTGCAACATTTCTACATCAAGTCATGTTATACATGAAATGCATGAGGATTCGAATTTTTTTTTGACAGTGATCCATTGGATCCCGGACCTATTTAGAATGTTAGGCCTAACTCATATGGACCCACATACACAATTTCGATAGACTTGGACCATCCCTGGGACCCATAGGCCCCGTGGTGCAAAGTCCATTTCCATGGTACAACATTTCTACATCAAGTCATGTTATACATGAAATGCATGAGGATTCGAATTTTTTTTTTGACAGTGATCCATTGGATCCCGGTCTTATTTAGATGTTAGGCCTAACTCATATGGACCCACATACACAATTTCGATAGACTTGGACCATCCCTGGGACCCATAGGCCCCGTGGTGCAAAGTCCGTTTCCATGGTGCAACATTTCTACATCAAGTCATGTTATACATGAAGTGCATGAGGATTCGAATTTTTTTTTTGACAGTGATCCATTGGATCCAGGACCTATTTAGAATGTTAGGCCTAACTCATATGGACCCACATACACAATTTCGATAGACTTGGACCATCCCTGGGACCCATAGGCCCCGTGGTGCAAAGTCCATTTCCATGGTACAACATTTCTACATCAAGTCATGTTATACATGAAATGCATGAGGATTCGAATTTTTTTTTTGACAGTGATCCATTGGATCCCGGTCTTATTTAGATGTTAGGCCTAACTCATATGGACCCACATACACAATTTCGATAGACTTGGACCATCCCTGGGACCCATAGGCCCCGTGGTGCAAAGTCCGTTTCCATGGTGCAACATTTCTACATCAAGTCATGTTATACATGAAGTGCATGAGGATTCGAATTTTTTTTTTGACAGTGATCCATTGGATCCAGGACCTATTTAGAATGTTAGGCCTAACTTCTATGGACCCACATACACAATTTCGATAGACTTGGACCATCCCTGGGACCCATAGGCCCCGTGGTGCAAAGTCCATTTCCATGGTGCAACATTTCTACATCAAGTCATGTTATACATGAAATGCATGAGGATTCGAATTTTTTTTTTGACAGTGATCCATTGGATCCCGGTCTTATTTAGATGTTAGGCCTAACTCATATGGACCCACATACACAATTTCGATAGACTTGGACCATCCCTGGGACCCATAGGCCCCGTGGTGCAAAGTCCGTTTCCATGGTGCAACATTTCTACATCAAGTCATGTTATACATGAAATGCATGAGGATTCGAATTTTTTTTTGACAGTGATCCATTGGATCCCGGACCTATTTAGAATGTTAGGCCTAACTCATATGGACCCACATACACAATTTCGATAGACTTGGACCATCCCTGGGACCCATAGGCCCCGTGGTGCAAAGTCCATTTCCATGGTACAACATTTCTACATCAAGTCATGTTATACATGAAATGCATGAGGATTCGAATTTTTTTTTTGACAGTGATCCATTGGATCCCGGTCTTATTTAGATGTTAGGCCTAACTCATATGGACCCACATACACAATTTCGATAGACTTGGACCATCCCTGGGACCCATAGGCCCCGTGGTGCAAAGTCCGTTTCCATGGTGCAACATTTCTACATCAAGTCATGTTATACATGAAGTGCATGAGGATTCGAATTTTTTTTTTGACAGTGATCCATTGGATCCAGGACCTATTTAGAATGTTAGGCCTAACTCATATGGACCCACATACACAATTTCGATAGACTTGGACCATCCCTGGGACCCATAGGCCCCGTGGTGCAAAGTCCATTTCCATGGTACAACATTTCTACATCAAGTCATGTTATACATGAAATGCATGAGGATTCGAATTTTTTTTTTGACAGTGATCCATTGGATCCCGGTCTTATTTAGATGTTAGGCCTAACTCATATGGACCCACATACACAATTTCGATAGACTTGGACCATCCCTGGGACCCATAGGCCCCGTGGTGCAAAGTCCGTTTCCATGGTGCAACATTTCTACATCAAGTCATGTTATACATGAAGTGCATGAGGATTCGAATTTTTTTTTGACAGTGATCCATTGGATCCAGGACCTATTTAGAATGTTAGGCATAACTCCTATGGACCCACATACACAATTTCGATAGACTTGGACCATCCCTGGGACCCATAGGCCCCGTGGTGCAAAGTCCATTTCCATGGCGCAACATTTCTACATCAAGTCATGTTATACATGAAATGCATGAGGATTCGAATTTTTTTTTTGACAGTGATCCATTGGATCCCGGTCTTATTTAGATGTTAGGCCTAACTCATATGGACCCACATACACAATTTCGATAGACTTGGACCATCCCTGGGACCCATAGGCCCCGTGGTGCAAAGTCCGTTTCCATGGTGCAACATTTCTACATCAAGTCATGTTATACATGAAATGCATGAGGATTCGAATTTTTTTTTGACAGTGATCCATTGGATCCCGGACCTATTTAGAATGTTAGGCCTAACTCATATGGACCCACATACACAATTTCGATAGACTTGGACCATCCCTGGGACCCATAGGCCCCGTGGTGCTAGACCCTTTTTTCGTTGGCTATATAAACCGTTTTACTGATGGTGCTCGATGGTGCTTATAGTGGTTGTTGTACGTAAACTGGTTCCTTTTTATAACTCCACATTCTCTCGGCCCAAAACAGAGATCGGACCCTTATGCTCTGAAAATAATCATCAGATGGCCACTAAATATGGGCTCAGTCACATTGTCCCTTTAAAGGGATATGAAATCAGTCTAAGTAATAAATGGCTGGACTCCGTTAAACAGGAAACGTGTAAGCAACAGAACAGTTTTTGAATTGTTTTGTATATTTTGAATGAAGCAGAGGTACCAATGGGGTATCCGATTGTCAAAAGTCCGAAAGGGCATATACAATACCAGTAAACACCAACGAGAACGGGACATGTAAAACATTGAAACACAAAATAACTGAATATCAATCAAGAACGCGAACTCCAGTCGAAACAAGAGTGAACTCAGGTGCCCCGGAAGAGTAAGCAGTTCCTGCTTGCTATAGCACATCCGTCGCATTGCCAATCTTCTTCTTCTTCTTCCATATACGGAGGTAACTCAGTGTTGAGCGTTATACTCCGGCGTGACGGTCAAGATAAAAGCCCCACAGGGGTGATATATACAGTTAAGGAGGGGGGGTCTAGACCAATTTTGCTGAAAATCTACACAGAAATTTTAAAATTTCGGAGCCCCGGAACCCCCCCTGGATCCGCCACTGGGAAGACAAAACAAAAACCTATGACAAACCAACATCTGCACTCATCTGAGAGATCGAAATCCAATATTTGTCTATAAGTGCATGATGTCTTCCGAGGAGCAACATAACCCTGTGTGAACAATTTTTGCGTCAGACGTGTCGCTCTGCTAAGGAAATCGATGTAAGTCCCGCACGCTCTGGAGTAACGTATCAATTGAGATACGTAATCTCCATAAGCTGGAGCGGATGGAATGTTGCTACACAAGAAGGGAAAGTTGACGATTGGAAAGTTGAAATCATCACGTTTGTCATAGAGTCTTGTTGAAAGTCTTCCTTGAGAGTCAATTTCGAGATGTAGATCTAAATATGAAACAGACTTCCTAGAATCCGTTGTGTCCTTTATCTCAAGCTCCTGCATGGGGATATATATGAGATGGAGAAAGTCACCAAATCGAGAATTGTTTAGTGAAAGGACATCATCAATGTAACGGAACGTGAGGTTGAAAGAGAGAGCTAGTCTACGGTCTTTTTTGTCTAAAATAGATTGTAAGAAGTCTGCTTCATATGAATGGAGAAACAAATCAGCAAGCAAAGGTGCACAATTAGTGCCCATTGGAATCCCTATTGTTTGCTGAAAAACACGTCCACCAAACTGAACAAATATGTTGTCAATAAGAAAGTTGAGCATGTCGATTATTTGGTCTTCTGTAAAATTAATTGTTCTTTTTCTTAGACTTATTGATGACAAAGTAAGTCTTGGTATAATCGACTACTAGATATGTGTACCTGCGTTTTCCATTCTTTTTGAAAAAATCTGCGTTTAATCAGCTGTGCCAATCGCAATTTCAGTTGTTCATGTGGAATAGAAGAGTAAAGTGTGGAGAAATCGAATGTTTTGATGCTGTTACAAGATGAAACTGATTTAGAGTTAAGAATCTCCATCAGGCAGTTCTTTCGAATTCTTCAGGATCCACATTTGATTGACACCATTTCTAGAATAACAACAATCGTAATATTTCGGGAGGCCGGATTTTATTGCCGTAAGTATTGAAGCCAACAGAACTGAAAGAGGTTTAGTTGTACATTTGGATGACCCTGCAATGAAACGCTGTTTGTATGGATTTTTATGTAATTTAGGAATCCAATACAGGGATGGAATGTCATCATTGTTGCCACCAACAGAAAGGCCGAAGGAGTAAATGACAGATTTGTGATTGTCAATGATTTCCTCCTTAGACAGTGTAGTAGCCATGTATGTGCTGCTATTGCTGGTACAACCAACCCCCAATTCAGCTGTCAAACAGTCAATATAGCGTTTCTTGCACACAAAATGATGTTATTATGTGCTTTGTCTGCAGGTACAACAACATATTTGTCACGTAAGGTGGACAATGTTTTGGCAACATCAGCGTTGCTGAAAATGGATGTTGCTTTAGTGCTCATTGAGCCTTTCAAAGAATTGGTTCTTTTCAAAACCAATGACCTCACAGCTTTTACCCATTCTGACAAAACGTCACATTCTTTCTCCTGTTCTTTTTTTTTTTTTTTTTTTTGCCCATTTTCTGGCATAGTCCTCAACTGAATCCATAATTGTTTTGAAATTATAGCTCCAGTTGATTCGTGTTGGCTCACGATATTTAGGTTTTTTAGCCAAAACATCGATAAGTAAGTCATTTTCCACGATGTTGAGGTCACTAGTGATAACGTGGCCAGAGGGACTATATTTGAATGGGGACTTTTCACAGGTACAGTCTGGAGGTTTTGCTTTGAGGTCATTGATTTGGAAATCCCGCAACACTTGTTTATAGTTGAAAACCTTAGGTGCAATGGTGGAAGTGTAGGAATAAGAGATAATGGGAATGCTTTTATCTTTGAAGTAAGGAGGAATATGTTCCGTAACAGATTTGTGGTGTAGAATATTTCCTAAATTAATAGCATCTAACCCCTTGTTTACAAATGGATCGAAGTAAAAGAAAGGAACGATTGTCTTTACTGTTTTCTTGTGGAACTCTAACAGGTTTGAATAAGCGGTTGTAACCGATATCAAAAAGATAGCAGTGAGTCTATAAATGTTAGACTTAGGGTCAGTGGCCGGATTTTCTAGACATTCCTTGTACAAAGTATTGAGTTTATAAAGGGGAATAGAGTACAGTTTAGTTCGAATGTGATGAATTCCTAGAGGTTTTTGGACAAACGGAAGCAATCCACTAATTGATACATCGCAAAGCTTTGGTGCATTGTATTTACGATGTCCATGACTGCGATTCCGTCTCTCCGTTTTTTCAAAGAGATTCACCACATTAACATCACTGCATCTAGGGCTAGATACATTTCCTACAATTCCAATGTTGTCGTTGCAGCCATAAGGTAGTGCGGTTCCCAGTCGTCGAATCCAGAATTATTTTCTCTTTACGGAAAGGTGTACTTAAAGTGGGATTATTTGTAGGATGGTAATTTTTTTCCAAAATGCGGACTTTTAAAGACAAAATGGAATGATCAGGTTGGTTAAAATCCTGGTAAAAGAAAGGAAAACTGTCGTTGTTGATCTGTGGCCACACATACGAGCATTAAGTCTTCCTTATAGATCAGTCCACAAAGGGTACATTCTAGTCCGTAAATAAGATTGGCAGATTTACAATTTAAATCATCCCAACTGAAGATGTTATATGACCGATTCGTTAAGTTGCTCTAAATTTCTGTGTCAGTAATCAAGATCTTACAAGTTTTACAATTCTTTATCCCGCATTTACTGACAGAGCAATGAGATTGCACATTTTCAAAATCCAAAACGTCGTCCAAAAGTACAGAGCACGGTCGAATAGTATCAAAGTTTTTATATTGGAATTCTGGATTCGCAGACTGCATGGGTATATGATGTCTTTGACAAAATCGGTGTATTTTGGACACCTGTATTACGAAACGACGCCGTGTCCGTAGTGTCGTTAAGTTCAGGCCTTTTTATACTGGGCGACGACTGACACCCTATCTAAAATGCTGAGTAATAAACACAGACTACCATGGATAAATGACAAATTAAGACGACTCATCAACAAGAAAAACAAACTTTATCAAAAACGGAAAAATAGTAAATATAGTGACAAATACAAGAACAATATTAAATCAAAAGTACAAAAAGAACAGAGAAAAGCATATTGGGTATATTGCCAAACTCATATTGGATCTACCAATAAACGAACCAGACACTACTCCCCAAAACCAATGCAAACCAAAGAAATTCTTTCAATGCATCTGCTGTGAGCTATAATGGAGCATATTGTTACATCTCACTATCATGCACCATCTGGAAACACATGACATCTTATATGACCTCCAACACTGCTTCTGGCGCTCTCGCTCATGTGAAACACAGCTCTTATCTTTCATTCAAGGACTTCACTCTTCAAATAACTCAAACACCCAAAATGACGTTATCATTATGGACTTTGCCAAATATACGATATTGAGATGTGGAATAAGTGTACGCGACACAACAAACATAAACAAACAGCAATTCAAAAAATCACAACGGAAAACAGCAAGCAGTCTTCAACATGACCATAGGTCACTGCTCACCGTCTTGCATTGGCCCAAGACTTATAATACAATACAAAAGTATCAAAACCAATCCCTAAATCATCAACGAAAGACTCAATTCTTGACATAAAACAGTTAACATAGAATGACAAGGACAAACAAAGGCTTTGGCAAAGTTTCCTGGCTTAGGACAGGCACATATAAAATGTGGCGGGGTTAAACTAGTTTTTTTGGATCCAACCTTCCCCCTATTGATAAGCTTGCACAAAGCTACATATAAAACACACTGTAAAACTCAATCGACAAAAGTTCAATTCAACAAGAGAGAACCTAAGACAAACTTACTGTACGAAAACAACAAGACAAGGAGGAACTCTCTTGAGAACACTCGAAGTTACTGACAACTAGCTAAGAAACATTTATCGATTGATGTAAAAGAATCAAATACATCAGTTCTAAATCCGACACCCCACGTCAAAACAATGAATGATTAAGAGTTGTATCACCATACAGAACCGACATACTTGATCGCTGTGGTGCTTATAAATAATACAGTGGATACAAAGTGAAAATTTAACGTTTTAAAGTTACTATCAAGCTATCAATATTTCTGCCAAAACATACCAAATGCAAAGATTTTACTAAAACATTGAATTCGTATCCTTTTTTCAAAAGGTTTTTAAGCCAAAGCCTTTGAGTTTGACAAAGTCCAACATCGCGATCTTCTTTATAAATTTAACTTCTTTGGTATCACTGGTAGCACTTTGAAATGGATCTCTGCATTCCTTGAAAACCGTACATAAACAGTTGTCCTAGAAGGTAAAAAATCAAACACGGCTTCAGTCACTTCTGGTGTACCACAAGGTACTATATTAGGTCCGGTCTTATTTCTTGTCTATATAAATGACCTTCCAGATTACCTATCACATAGCAACCTGCGCTTATTTGCTGCGACAGTATCATTTATATACCAGTAAAAACCCAGAGTAAAACTAAAAGATGATCTTGAAGCAGCTGCTAAATGGGAATCCGATTGGTTGGTGGCCTTTCACCCATATAAATGTACTGTTATGTCTGTTTTGGTCACTCTTTATTCAAATCTCAAATGGGACCAACACATCTCTGACATCACTTCAAAGGCAAATAAATCACTAGGATTTCTCAAAAGGAACTTAAAAACAAACAACCAACACATCAAAAGCCAAGCATACCAAGCACTGACTAGTCCGTTCCAATCTTGAGTACTCCAGCTGGAACCCTAAAAGAAAAAGAAGTCCGTGGGTACTAAATGTAACAAAAAATCACAGAGAAAGCGTCGGCAAAAACATTTACTGGTGCATTTATAATCTTTGTATAAATTTTAAGCCTTGTCATTAAACACGCGTACTCTCACCGTCTGTCGTACAATAGTGTCGAATAAGATTAGTGGCGAGTCGTTCATCACGGCACATCCCGGAACTGATCGAAACCGAATCCGATATTATATATATCTCCAACCGAAAATGGCTGGCTATGCGGGATTTTCAAAACAACAAAATTATTCTATTTAAAACTTGACTTGGTGGTCCCAAACATTACCCAAAAAAATGTCATCCTAAAGATCATTACTTAAATTACACATTCGATATCACCATAACCTCTTAAATGAAGGGAATTGAGCTAAACATCCACTGTTTCTGTATCCAAGACATGTCCTGACTGGTTTGGTGACAATATCATTATCATCAAAATTCAAGAATCTTATCGTAAAAAATAGCCATTGAAGCAGCATTTATTTCAAACAGGTATTTTAATGAGACATGTATACTTTTATAAGTTGCTTGCAGCTTCTGATTACATGAAATGAAGAGTGTTACTTTTAAGTTTGGTCAGAGCATGTCATAAAAATGTTTGAGTTACCTTTACAGCTGATAAAGTACAGTATTAATTTGTCAATAGTTGCAATGAGCCAAAGCAAGTAAATACCAATTGTAAGTAGTAAATAGGTAACACTGGAGCGTTTGAGCGTCAAAAAGTCTGAAAGGGTAACGACAAAACCAGTAAACATGACTGAGAATAACACAAAAAAATCAACTGAACAGAAAGGGTTACAGCATGTGTCAGAAATACACTGCTTCTTATTTAAGTGTAACAGTTTCCTATCAATTACTGATGATAATGAAACTTCATCATTTCCTTGATTGGAATATGGAGTTCCAATCTACACAATAGAGCAATTAACTTGGTTACCTAATTTAAAATGACATCTATACAAAAACTCTACTGAAAATGTTATAGCAATAAAAGAATTAATACACAATTCATTAAAACTTTTTATTCAAATTCTGAAGAAGAAAAAAAACTAAAGATTAGACAAAAATCTGGGGGATGTTAGACATGTGAGATGAGATTAAAGGTGAATATATAATAAATAAATTTGTTTCTGTTGTCTGGTATAACAACTGATCACCATCAATTAGTTTTTGTTAAGATTTTTCTTGAAGTTAGACTAGACTTAAGTCAGAGACTCTATCAAAAATATTTGTTTTATGTTTATTGTTATATATTTTATAGATTAATGTGTATCTGACCAAAACGTACTCAAAGAAGATTAATAACATTTCAAATAAATACCTATATAATAATATATTTATTCAGAAATATGGATGAAGAAACAACAGTCACCTCTTCCTACATGTTCCGTGGAGTGGAGTATATTGTCACCATGGTGGTACAAGGTGGTAATTCTCTCTCTGTAGAGGTGGAAGACAGATTAACAGCTGACCAATGGAGAGCAACATTTGATTCTGCTTGTAAGATTATGTTAATTAGTTCTAATGATTAGTAATGCAGGAAAAATGTATAAATTGATAGAAATACAGGGATTGGGAAGCTTTTTTTACAAAGGGGCCATTTACCACTTTTTTCATTATAATTCAAAATTTGAAGGGGCCATTCTTTAACAATCTATATAAAATTTTAAATTTGGAAGGGGCCATTCTCATCATTAAGGGGCATATGGCCCATGGCCCCCTACCTTCCCAACCCCTGGAAATAAGTGTAGATGGAACAATATCCAAAAAGCGGCAACTTTGTAAACATCTTCATAAAAAAAGAAACAGCCAGAACAAACATTAACTTTCTCTTTTTTATGATACATGTATCTATACTACTTAAATAATGAAGCGTTTTTTGTTAGCCAGGTTGCAGCCTAAACAACATTTGCTACAATTAAGATTCATATAATAGGGGATGGTTGTGTCCTTTGACCATTTCATTAGCACATATGCAATTATGTGTGCAGTTTGCTAATTAATCTAATTAATCAATCCGAAAAACCTATAGCCGTCATCGTTCCGGAATTACCCACCGTTTTTAGAATGATGGAAATAATTTCCCCTGTTTTCTGATAATAACAAAAAAATCCCACAAAACGTTTCCATTAATTATGCTATATATTTAAAAGATTTTATATAATAAGTTATATTGGTAAATTTACTATAAAAATGTATGCAAAAAATGTTTTACCCACGCCTGGGAATCTCGATAGTCTCAACCAAATGTTGAGCACAGAAAAAACTCGCGGTCGTTTCCGGTTGAGACTATAATTTGTATTGAAGCGGAGAATCGAGGAGATATGACCCTTGACTTTTCAAATTTTCTCATTTATACTCACATTTGTGAAAAATTGAAGAATGTCAGGCAACAGCCAGTTGATTTTTCTTTCCAACAATGTTAATAAATACATATTTCAGCCTGTAATCAAAGCTGGGCGACTTGCACAAGTTGAAAAAAATGTCATGTTTTCAAATTCATAGATCGACCTCCAATTTTTTATTATCCGAGTTTCGCAAATTCTTGGTATTTCAGAGACGGATTAATTGTCAATAGGTTTGTTTTGATCATAAACTTAGATACCTAACATCATTTAGACCTAAAATGCACGTTAAACGTCCAAACTTGCATTTTTAACCGATGTTGAGAAAATCGGGCGCATGTTGAGAATATAAGGTGAATGTTGAGACTATAATTAAGGCTCATCTTTTCGAAGTTGAATGCATGATCCATCTGATATTGATATATTGAATCAGAGCCTTATCGGCACTATTTTGTGTTAGAAACACGCCAGTCTAAATTTTCAGTCTCGCGTGCGTGTGTATGTTTGTGTGTGTGTGTGTAGGTGAAACCAGGTATGTCCTAATTTTTTTTTGAAAATTAAAATTCAAATGCCTTTTTGCCCGCCGCCGCAACACGGGGCGGGGACATAGAAACGCCGAGCGTCCGTCTGTGCGTCCGTCCGTCCGTAACACTTTTTATCGTAACAGATTTCTCAGCAACCACTATTCCTAGGCTTCTGATATTTCGTATGCAACTTCAGGTAGGGGTCTCATATTGTGGATACGTTTCCAGGTCTGTCGCTTATTGACTTCCTGTTTAACAAGCTGACTTAGGAATGTTTTAAGGATCAAATATCGAAAATTTTACGCAACAGATCTCTTAGCAACAACTATTCCTAGGCTTCCGATATTTGAAAAGGATATATGTCCAGATCGTATTTGCAATAAAATGTTACTCGTGGTAAATTATGAGATTGCTCAAGCTCTGTGCATGCTTTTTAACAAATAATTGAAATTTGAAACATAACACTTTTCCAAATGAATGGAAAATTGCAAATGTAGTGGCTCTGTTCAAGAAGGGAGATAAATCGTTGGTATCAAATTATAGGCCAGTCTCACTTTTATCATGTATTAGCAAAGTCTTTGAAAAAATAGTTTAAAAATTTATGTACAATCACATGATTGCTAATGACTTACTAGTATTTTATAAATATGAGTCAGACTGTCTATAGTTCATCAACTTATCGAAATTTGCCACAATGTCTTGTTGTCATTTGATTCGGGTAACAAGACTTGTATTTCATTTTGCGATATCGGTAAAGCCTTCGACCGAGTTTGGATTCGCGGATTATTGTTTAAACTAGAAAAGATGTGGTATCAAGGGTAAGCTTCTTCAGTGGCTAGAAAGCTATCTTTAATTACAAACAGAAAGCAACGAGAAGTACTGAACGAATCTGCTTCAACTATAGGGTTTTTGCATGCTGTTCCGCAGGGTTCAGTTTTAGGCCCCTTATCATTTCTTGTATATGTTTATGACATTTCTGATGACATGATAGGTTTGTGTTTGCAGATGATACACACATTGGTCATTCGGCACATGAATTCTACATCGGTAAATTTAACGAATTCTTACCTCGATAGTATCTCCAGGTGGTCAAAAAAGATGGTAAGTTTAAACTAAACCAAGATACAACTGACATAGTTGTTTTAGTACTTTTCCTAGAACAGTCAATGTGAGTTTTCGTTTTGAAAACACCATTAGAGAACCAGTTTCGATTCATAAAAATCTTGGAGAACTTTTTAGTTCAGATTGTAAATGGACTAAACACGTTGATTTAATTATAGAAAAGACGTCCTTTTCTGGAATACTCGCGCGAAGTATGGGATAACTGTGGAAAATCAAAGCGACTGGGATGTGTGCCGCAGGTTGTTCAATGGGGCTGCCGTTTCATTATGAATGCCGGTGTCGTCAGGCTATAATGCGGAAAACCTGACCGCAAACCGAACTGGTGCACCGTATTGGGAAAAATGGCACGTTCCTCGCACGTTAAAGAGCCCCGCTGAAGGTCTCAATAAGAGTAGGACACACAGGATCCCATGCAGGAGGCTACATTGCCCGTCCCTACCCATCTCTCCTTTTTCCAGTGGCAGTCAAAACCCTCCTCACTGATTGGCCTTGTGCCCCCATTTTCTCCACTTCATTATCGTTTTATGTTCATTGTACATGTATCATTCATTAATGTTCATCTACCGGATATAGCCGAAATCGTGCTGCTTGGGAGTAAAGCAATAACTAACCAACTTACTAACATATATTTGTTCATGTTGGGCTGTCCGGTCGTTTGTCAGACTTGAGATGTTCTTTTTGTAATGAACCGTTATGTTTTTTTAAGAGCAAACTATACCATCTAGTACTATTATATTTAAAGGGGGATGGGCGAAGGAATATGGACTTCAACCTTCATGACCTTTGTGAAACCTTGTCCACCCATACTTTGCAATAGCGGGGGTGTATACATCATAGTAATTTGCCGGCTTTTCTACCTCCTATGTTTGTTTGTCTGTTATATTGTTTGGTCTGCAAATTGTTGTTCAGATCGTAAAATTCGAACTCCTTAAAGATATAATTTCTAAAATAAGATAAAGATGCAATTTTATGTCAATGAGTCAAAGGTCAAGGTTATGTCGACTTAAACAAATATGCAAGGCTTGACCCTCGGGCCCTTCTGTAAAAGAAGCAGAGAGATACCAGTGGAGCATTCCGATATCAAAAGTCTGGAAGGGCACAGAAAAAAACAGTAAACACAAAGGAAAACAGCACGAAGAAACAGATATAACAAAACAAACAAAACACAAAGCAAAACCCTATGACATACCAACATTTAATAATGTAACAACGAAGATAATTAGAGGTTAAACCTTTAGAAATAGATGAGTTGCCTATACCAAGCCACATATTTCTTTAATTGTCTTCAACTCCTCTAACGGTTTGTCTCATTTTCTTTGTGAAAGCGCAGATTTAAACTAAAGTTACAGTTGTCACACGACAACTTCTTCCCATGACTATGCTGGGCTCCTTTTTGAAACAGTCTCTTTCACTGAGGACAGGGGACAATACTATTTCTTAATTGTTTCTTTGTTTTGAATGTTTGTTTTGTTTGTAGCTATTGACCCCTTGGGGTGTAATTTGCTCAATAAACTTATGACTTATGACTATGCCTAATGTGACTTACTAGTTGATATTGCTCTATTTTATTGACCGGGCTCGTCACGGGTGAATTCTTTCGAGATTCTTCGTTTCAATCTTACCTAAAATTAAGCTTCATCCAACCTTGTTAATAAAATATAGAGTAATATCTATATTTGCATGTTTCTGCACATTCTTGACATTGGTACTTTCTAACACCACTTGATGAAAGACCTGTTCGTGAAGCTTTTTATTGCATGGTCGGCTAAAACTAGTCATGCAAATGACCTATGAGAAATATTTGGCTTAACTTGTCTCTAGCTGAGTAGGCCTTGCTACACTCCGAAAAAAATATAATTTGTTCCATTGTCTTTTCGTTTATAACTGATATTAGATTTATTATAAAGGCCAAGACATTAAAATATAATGTATGTAAGGCCAAAAAAAAGTGTTTGGAGGAACATGGTTTAAAAAGTTAGGTAGGATTTTTCTTCTACGTTTGAGTAAAGAGGAACAAAACTTTACCATAAATAATCAACTTTTTTGGCCTAATTACAATATTTATGTTAGAAGCAAAGGTGTACAAAAGACAAAAACAAAATCGGTTGACATGAAGTTATCAAAACAAGACAAACATAATCATATATTACAGCCAACCAGCAATCAGTAACGCAACGAGAGTGAACTCATCAGGTGCAAGGGTTTTTTTTCATTTTAAAACAACACTTAATCACTCTACATTGATGCCCTCTCCTTCATCTAGACAATGTTATGCTTATTTCTGCCTCTTGTCCCACTAGCGCTATATATCCGAAATTTAAAGATCGAAATGAAAGAGGTCCCAGGGTTAAGAACAATGAACATGTTTTAATTTGCCATTTCTTTTGAAATGCCTGTCCCTAGTCAAGACCACTACGCTCTTTAATTTCTCTAGTAATATGTTTAATATGTTTTATCATTTAATCCTTTTTTAATTCTCATTTTACTGACCCCCTTAAATTATATCCCTGTCCATCTGCTAACTACAGTTAAAATCTCTTAAAATTTTAAAAGTCAAACATTTTTTCGAGAAACATATTAATTACAAATGACACAGTCGATAGTCTCAACATACGCCTTATATTCTCAACATGCGCCCGATATTCTCAACATCGGTAAAAAATGCATGTTTTGACGTTTTATGTGCATTGTACATGTAGGTCTAAATAATGTTAGGTATTTAAGTTTATGATCAAAACAAACCTATTTGACAATTAATCCGTCTCTGAAATACCAAGAATTTGCGAAACTCGGATAATAAAAAATTGGGGTCGATCTTTGAATTTGAAAACGTGACATTTTTTTCAACTTGTGCAAGTCGCCGAGCTTTGATTACAGGCTGAAATATGTATTTATTAACATTGTTGGAAAGGAAAATCAACTGGCCGTTGCCTGACATTCTTCGATTTTTCACAAATGTGAGTATAAATGAGAAAATTTGAAAAGTCAAGGGTCATATCTCCTCGATTCTCCGCTTCAACACAAATTATAGTCTCAACCGGAAACGACCGCGAGTTTTTTCTGTGCTCAACATTTGGTTGAGACTATCGAGATTCCCAGGCGTGTTACCGTTAAAAATTACAGCTTGAAAAATAAAAACCATATGAAGTTTTTTCCTTACGAGTAAAGCAAGGCTCAATGATGTGAATATAATTACAAACTTGCGAAATGATTGATTTTTCCTAGTATTTATATGTAAATGTAAATCATAGTTTTATTTTCACATAATCATGTTCAGTAAATTCAGTTTGAAATAACAATGATTTTGTTGCCATTTTTCAAAAATGCCCTGCCCTTTAATAAGGAAAATATAGGATATTGGAATAAAAAGAAGTACATTGTACAAGCACATGTCATGGATGTATAAAATCTTGACTATATCAGTTAGAATTATCCCAGTTTAAAAAAAAATCTAAGTTTGAAAAACATGCTATTTATTATTAAAACAAATCATTCAGCATGGAGAAAAGCACCATTTACCAATATATTTACCTCATTTATCAAATTTTTAAGAAATTTTAAATCCCATTTGTGAAAAATTTAAAATTTCCTAATCATTTTTGGAAACTTTCTGTAGGGGTAAAAGCATTGTTTCTGAAGTAACTAGTGACAAAATCACCGAATAAACATACAGGAATTAACATAGATAAAATATGAATGTAAAATATTTTATCAGGACTTACCCCTGCTATTTAGATGCTCCTTAATTTACCCTTGAAGTTCTCCCCACTTCAATTTTGAGCTTCACCCTTACTTTGCATTTTTGGGATAAAATGATGAAGTTGTTACAATTAGTAGTAATTCACTTTCAAATGCCTGATAAAACTTATTTAGTTATCATTAAAATAAATGTTTGTGTAGCATTTTTGTTAGTGAGAAAATCAATCCTTGAATTTTAAGCATTGGATATCCCTGTTTTATTTATTGACTTTACACCTTTCAGATATAGAAGATTTAACCCATAAAACTGGCAACTTTAAACAGTTTCACATCTTTGTTAGTATGCTGGAATCTGCCATTACTCAGGTAAGAATAAGAAGTTAGAATTAGATTGTTGAAGCTATGAGACTTTTAACATCAAGATCACTTAGCATGTCTTGTTAAGAAAAATATTCTATGTTATAAACAGACATATCAATGTAAATAAAAGAGTAATCACAAGTTGACCTGTATATTCCATCCTGTATTCTACAATTACTTCTGCTTGCAACAGATTCATTAAAGAACTTTTAAGTAATTATACAGTATAAACAACCACTGGAGAGTGTGACCATCTTAAGCAAAACTAATTCTATTCAGGGAAGGAAATTCATGGAAAAAGTTACCAGCCCTGAATTGAAATTCTAGCTCCTTTTACTATATAGCAAGTCAAATTTTCATGAATTTTAACCAGCCCAGTCAAAAATTTGCTAGTCTTGGGCTGGCGGTCAGGCTATTATTTCCAATTCTGTTCTATTTTACTTTCAGACCACAGAAAGTGTTTCTTTAGACTTACTAACATACGCAGATCTAGAATCATTACGACAAAGAAAAACAGGAAATGGTCCAAAACCTTCGGTCCACTCTGGCAAGACTGCAACATTGAACTCTAAACGCTATCTAATTGTGACATATACTGTAGAATTTGATAGAATACACTACCCATTGCCGCTACCTTACATGGGAAAACCAGATCCTAGAGCACTTCAGGAGACAATCAGACAGCAGAGAAATGAAATTAAGGCTTTACGACAACAGGTAATAGATGACCTACTTGTTGACCTTCTGTATAGGTTTTTCGCATCCTTAATTATGGTTGTGTACCCTTAAAACTAAGATGGAAAACTTGGAGACAATGAGTAATAATGATTCACATTTTCTAGGTTTTGCTCTACTGTGGTTTACTTTCTTTAAGTGAACATGTCTGAACATCTTAAAATTTCAGTACAGTGTAAGTCTACACTTGAGATTGTGTCATCCAAATACATGTAAATTAATAGATAAAAATAAAACCAGTACTAAGTGCAATTTTTTTAAGCACTTACAAAATTGATTAAACATCTTATTTGAAATTGACTTCACATATTGCAAAGTAATGGATATACAAATGTTAAGATTCAAGTATTTATTGCTGTTTAATATTAGATATTTTAAAAGCATGTCTTTATTTTGACAGGGTGGGGGTAGTGACCAAAAACACAGTAACAGAGAATTTGACAAGTTACAAAAAGAGTAAGTTATCTTTAAATTTTGTTATTAAAGGGTCTGTGATCTGTTATAGTTTAATAGATGTTTTTGATGCTAATCACAATTACAAAAATGCATTTGTTTTCTATTGCACATACTGCACATAATTCCATATATTATGCAGTATATTTACATACATTTTACTTTTTTAAGGTTACCTAAAAAGTACATGAAAACACCAAATATTAGGTGTTTAAAGATGACAGAAGCAAATATACATGTAATAGTAAATGGACACCAGATAAAAATTAGACAATATTTAGTATTAAACCAGGAAATATCTAGTTTCCTACATTTTTGGTTCTGTATATTAATATGTCATTTACATATATTATAGATATAATTTATTACTAAAAGAAAAAGAGGAACTAGAAGCAGAATTTTTACATTTCCGTCGAGAAATAAAAACTACATCCACTGGTGCTGCAGTCAAAGAACTAAGGATGTTAAAGGCACTGACAAAAAATCTAGAGGAGGATTTAATGAAAGAAAAATCACGGCACCAGAAAAGTACCAGTAAGAGGAGTCAGGAGTACAGAGATTTGTTAGAGGAGGTAGCTTAGTGTAGCAATTATATATAACACATGCATGAATTTAAGCTAGATGATTTGAAAAAGATATTAGTATGCATCAACTTCATTTGAAAATATTTTGTATCATGGGCTGTCTTTGTTTATTTTTCTGTGTGTAAAAGATCTGGAGAAGTGTTTCACTTGCATTGTCAGATTTGTTTTTGAATATATAATAACTTAAAAAAGTTTTAAACAATATTGGTAATGTATGCTTTAATTAAGAAATAATTCATGGCCGTCCGTGGTTTATTGGAGATTTAACCATGGGTGCCCATTATTTTCAGGGATATTTTACCCAGAGCGTAGCGTAGCGGAGCGAGGGGTTAAATACACAAAAATAATGGGCACCCATGGTTAAATAGAAAATAAACCACGGCTGGACATGAATTATTTCTATTTTAATATGACAATTTTGTGTTTTCAAAGACCTATAGTTTACAATGCTACAGAAGCCATTTTGTTGTTTCCTGCTACGTTTATGTGCAAATGATCCTTTATGACGTCGGCAATTTCATCTTAAAATCATATAATGACGTCGCAAAATGAACTGTGACGTTGACCTGTGTTTTATTGGAATTTAAACATGGCTTGTCGCCATGGTTTCTATTGTTCTTTCCGGGGACCCATATTAGAATTAGTTTTTACGATCAAATGATTTTTTTCACATGCAAAAATGCTTTATAATGATTACACACGAGACAACAAAATGTCTTTGAATATTAATTTGAAGGAAGCAAAAGTGTACCAAAGGGGTAATCAAACATCATTATTCTGACAAAATCAGAAGACAAAAAATCATCACAACAAAACAAACCACACAACAAACAAACAAAAACACACGCAACAACTACACCACATTTAGCAACATGAACTCTAAAGTTGAAAAAAAGAGTGAACTCAGGTGCCCTGGAAGAGTAAGCAGTTCCTGCTTGCTATAGCACACCCATCTCATTGCCAAAGATCTTTTAGACATATTTATATTTTAAATGGTCATCAGAATATCCTAACAAATTGAAGACAAAGGTAAACCTGTCTGCCAAATCAAAAGAAGTTGTCGAAATTTCTTTTCCAAGCTATTGAGGTATAAAACTTTACTTCATATTCTTTTTCAGGTAGAAGAGCTAAGAGCGTCAGAAAGAAACCTAAGAATAAGAGTAAAAAGTCTTACAAATGAATTAGCAGTATACAAAAGGTAAAGTTAAACTGTAGTAAAGAGTTATTCCATCACTAGCATGTTTTTGTTTGTTTAGTATATTGATAACTAAGCTGATCACACAGTTACGTTATAAATTTCTAATGAATAAGTTGTTTACGGCACACATTAATTGATATAATATGGGAAAAAAAATACGCTTCTTTCAAAAGACCTATAAAAAGAGCTATGAAACATTTTGAACTTGCTGTGGGGCACCATTTAGAAGGCTTCACTTAATTATGAACTTGTAACCTTTGCTTGTGTCTCAATTCTTCACAGTTTAATTTTTGCTAGATTTTCTTGCAACAGATTGTAAATGGACATTTTTTCAGAGATAAAGTACGGAACCCTATGCAGAGATCATCACGTCCACCAATCAGAGAAAGATATAATTCTAGGGAGAGATCTATATCAAGAGAACGTTTAAACTCAAGGGAAAGATCTTTATCAAGAGAAAGTTTATTAAGAGACAGATCATATTCCAGTGATGGTGGATATTCTGCTCGAGACTCCTCTGTGAATCGACATAGACGGTCATCTCGAGAACGTAGCATGTCAGCACGTGAACAGTCACGGCTTAGTTCTAGTAATAGATCATCTAATTCTTTAAGGAATAGTATAAACAGACCAAGGAGTCGAACACCTTCTCCCTCCCCTGCTGGTAATATTTTTCTATAAGATAAAAAAAATTATGTTAAACGAACAATTGTGATCTCCCACTATGATCAAAAGTTAAAATATGATAATGGCATTGCCCTAAATGCTCCGGAAAATACCGAAATAAAATCCTTTCCATGGGAAAGTCAATTTGGGCTGATGGGGATGAGATAAATAGGATGTAATAGTATTTTCTGACATTTTTCAAAACTTCTGAAAATTCGAATGTATGCCTGGTAAAAATTTCTTTGATCATATTTTGGGTCTCATGCAATTTGGCAGACTCTGTACATTAGTGAGCTTGGCTTCACTCGCATTATAAGTTGTTTTATGCTACAAATGCTTGTGTTGTGCGAGATTAAATTTTTGTGTCTTAAAAAGTTATATTGTGTATACAACATTTTTATGGTATATTATTCTTTGTCTTGATTCTGAAAATATAATCAATATACATTTTTCATGAAAACATCCAGGTAAAAAAGTTTTGAGCATTCAGATAATTTTATATCTGAAACAATAGTGCCACATGATACATGACAAAGCAGACATGAAACAATTAAACTGCATTCACCAACACTAGCTGAGATTGATACAAGAGTTAGCTTCTTCAGGTCAATTTAATAAAGGGCAATGTTTAATAAAAACTTATCTCATATAAAATTACAGAGAATGACCATAACCAGAGAGCAGCATAACCATGTTAGCATTTTATCTTTAATGTTACACTCTATATAGAAAATTATAATATATCCCACAGGCTATGATATAATCTAGTTATATGATATAAAAGTATCACATGATAATAGATAATTGATAATAATATATTTCAGGTGCTAGAGTTCCTCGATTTGATCCAACAGCTTATATAAAGGACCAAGAAAGGAAAAAGAGAGAACAGCAGTTAAAAAAGTAAGTCTAGCTTAAAGTAGATTCGGTTCTATGGTTTTAGAGTAATGTATAATTTTTTTTAAAGATTATCACTTCACTTTGTAAATCATTGAAAATGATTTTAAAATAATCATATTTTCTTTATTAAAAAAAGTATTAAAGGAGTAGGGGTGATTAGGTATGTGTTTGGCCTAAAATTCTACCCGATTCTAAATCTTTGAATACTGTTGCCAGATGCTGATAAAACATTTATTAAATATCCAAAAATGAAACTTAATATATTTTTGAATTTTTGAATGATTATTTAGGTAAAAAATATAGATGAAACTGACCCTCATTCAGAAAATCACCAATTTGCATCAATTTTCAGCATATTTAAGATAAATTTTGGATTAGAAAAGTATCTCTGCACACAAGAAACAACTAAATATTTTTACAGATTGTTTATACAGCTTATATAAACCTTTTCTAAAAATATGAACTTGTTTCTGTTGTGCGGACGATGTTTTCTGGTCCAAAATGTACCATGAAAACGACAAAATTTCTCATATTTTGTCATTTTGAACAAAATCACTAAAATTATGACGTCATTATTACGCTTTAATATTAGATTTTAAAATTTTTAGACATGTTTTCCTTTTAGGCAGGGTTTATCCTATATTGTAACCAGAAATGGACACTTTTGCATAACCTTAATGGACAAATAAGGGCCTAATCGCCCCTACTCCTTTCCAAGATTTTTTTTTTAATGATAAGGAAGTTCGGTTTTACATGTATATTTTTCAATGTTATATTTTTCTACATATTTTTTTTCAAATACTGAAATAAATTACCAGATTTTATATAATTATTTTATCCTAAAAAATTCCTTTTTTTTGTGGGGTACCAATTTTCGTGGTTTTTTTGGTGGGTAGGCTGATCCACGAATTTAAGAATCCAACAAAATAATAACTTGTTGGAATTGCTCTTTTATGGAAAAATCCTTGGAGGAAATCTACATTTGAAGACTGATGTTATATAGCCATTAAAATCCATTTTAATTGGTTTTTTTTTCAAGCTATTGGGGAAAAGACATACCTACTAGACATTCATATATATTATAAAAATTTGAATAATCTTGCATTCTGCAGTTTCTGTGGAATCCGATGGAGCATGAACCTGAACACGTTAGAGATAGCTATAAATAGACCATGCATAAACATATCAATTGAAATATATTTAAAATGATAAAAATCTTAAACATGCCCTGTCACTTGAAGCTATAAACATTTCAAAACCATTATACTAACACCCTTAGCATATTTTTAACAATGTTAATCCCTTTCACCATCATAAATCAATTAAGTCATGCCAGGTGTTTTTCACACCTTGACAGCTTAGTTAATAAGACAATCAAACTCTTTAACACATTAATCATTGACAACTGCATAATGAGGACAAAAATTAACTGGCATATCTTTATTCAAGAATAGCAAGTTAAATTTAATATACAAATAAAATGCTCACTTTCATGTGCTGAGATTGTAAACAGATCAACAAATACCAACATTTTTTTCTGACAAATAAAAAATCCTCGAGTTTATGATTCCACAAACTAGCAAATTTGTTCAAACCACGAAAATTGATACCCACGAATTTAAGTAATTTCACAGTAACTTGTTTTTTTTTATATTTAGAAACAGGGGCACAAAATCAAACTTATCAGGGACAGCCAACAGATTCAGACCATCTCCTAAGAGCAGGGTCAATAATTACAGTCGTCTATCTGGTATTTATCCTAGAACGTTGATTTATGAATAGCAAGACTACAGGTTGCTTTTCTTACATATTGAGAAGAAACAAAAGTTTTGCAATGTTTAATACCTTTTATACCTGTACAATAAACTCTAGTCTATCATGTAAACAATATGTGTTATTTTTTAAAAAGTTTGAAAGCTGTATATTTATAAGTATTGATTTTACTTTTCGTATGAATATTTGATCAATTACATGTAGTGATACTAGTGATCCTTTCAATTTCTGAGTAATCAAATATTTGGAGTAGAGCAGGGAAGGAAATACTTTTGCAACAGTTTTTTTCAGTAACTACTTATCACAGCCTCTTGATATTAGGTATGGAGCATGGGTTCTATATCCATAAAGTGGGTTTCAATTTCATGTCTGTTGCTTGTCAACTTCTTATTTCACAAAATGCTTCATTCTTTTATATAGGAGGAAGTAATGGTAGTAGGAATCGTTCAAGGACATCTTCATGTGAGTAATAGTAAAACAATCATTAACTGTGGAAGTAACAAATGGAGACTTTCTCTAGCTAATAACAATGTGCCTAGTTGTTTAAGGTTATTTTTGTAAAAAAGTATAATTGACTTCAAACACTGAAAGCATGCTATAGGAGATTTCCTTATGTCTTATGTGTCTTCTTGTCATGGTTGTCTGACACCACTTGATATTACAACAAAACAGCTTAGAAAGTGTGTTCCAGGCAATGCAAGTAAAAAAAAAATATACTTTCATGTAGGCAAAGAAAAATCATACACAAACTCTTATTTGCAGAAATATTTAAAAGTAAAAATTGTTTAATCTTAAATAAATAGATAGAAATATATATACCTACTAACATTTTAACGCTATTTGTTTCCTAGTTGGTAGCCAAGGTGATATGATTGTGGTTACTCTGACTGTCCTCCTAACATTATATCTATTTGATTTACCAGTTGGTAGCCAAGGTGACATGAGTGATGGTGGTTACTCTGATTCATCCTACTCCAGACTCAGAACTTACAACAAAAATCAACGAGTCAGTAGATCTGCAAACTCATATGCTTCCAGTCCAGAAATGGTAAGTGGTCTTAGTAGTGTCTTAACAAACTCATATGCTTCCAGTCCAGAAATGGTGAGTGGTCTTAGCAGTGTCTTAACAAACTCATATGCTTCCAGTCCGGAAATGGTAAGTGGTCTTAGCAGTGTCTTAACAAAATCATATGTTTCCAGTCCAGAAATGGTGAGTGGTCTTAGCAGTGTCTTAACAAAATCATATGCTTTCAGTCCAGAAATGGTAAGTGTTCTTAGCAGTGTCTTAACAAACTCATATGCTTCCAGTCCGGAAATGGTAAGTGGTCTTAGCAGTGTCTTAACAAAATCATATGTTTCCAGTCCAGAAATGGTGAGTGTTCTTAGCAGTGTCTTAACAAACTCATATGCCTCCAGTCCGGAAATGGTAAGTGGTCTTAGCAGTGTCTTAACAAAATCATATGTTTCCAGTCCAGAAATGGTGAGTGGTCTTAGCAGTGTCTTTACAAAATCATATGCTTTCAGTCCAGAAATGGTAAGTGGTCTTAGCAGTGTCTTAACAAAATCATATGCTTTCAGTCCAGAAATGGTAAGTGTTCTTAACAGTGTCTTAACAAACTCATATGCTTCCAGTCCGGAAATGGTAAGTGGTCTTAGCAGTGTCTTAACAAAATCATATGTTTCCAGTCCAGAAATGGTGAGTGGTCTTAGCAGTGTCTTAACAAAATCATATGCTTTCAGTCCAGAAATGGTAAGTGGTCTTAGCAGTGTCTTAACAAAATCATATGCTTTCAGTCCGGAAATGGTAAGTGGTCTTAGCAGTGTCTTAACAAACTCATATGCTTTCAGTCCAGTTTGTTTACATAAACTCGTAATTTTATGCTTTTGTCTATCTTCTTCAATTCTTTATTAATCAATCATTCTAGTATTTAAAAAAATATGTTGTTTAGTATTACATAATTGGTACAATGTAAGTCTTTCTAGATTTGTGAATTGTGGGAATCTCTTATCTATTTCAACAGATAAGGTTTATGTTTTTAATACTAAATGTTAACATTATTTCTCCATTTTCTTTCCCTGTTTATGATGTGTTTTTTATTTGCACATAAGTATTTTTCTTCTTCAGCCTCAGAAAACAGTCCCAAGAAGAAAACTAGAATCTAAAGAATATCCTTTTATAGTGACATGTTATTATGTGAAGAGAATCGAGGATAGTATTGTCTTACTGCTGTAGTATTTACTAACAAAGTTGAGTGTTATGAGCACCTCCATATCTTAAGAACTATAAGTCCTAAATTGATAAAACTTGGTACGCATATGTCCCAGTAATAGCAGCAGGGTTGCCACTATTTTGTTGTTGCGAAATAAAGGGTTTTGCCAGGACTTTTCAGGGGTATAAAAGTCATTTTCAAGGATGAAAATAGTCGACAAAATTTCAGTTCCCCTATGAAATTTTCTGTGAAACAGATCAATCATGAACCTTTGATTGTGGAACTATCCAATTCCAGGTTTTTTCAAGGATATTTTCATTTATTTCAAAATTCAAGGTCTTTCCCAGGACCTTGAACTGACAAATGAAATTCAAGGGTTTTTCCAGGTTTCAAGGATGCATGGCAACCCTGTAGCAGAGGACATACTTTATAACTTTTCATAAGATAATTTTTTCATATCTGTTAACAAGTATGTAACAAAAAACAAAAAACAGAGTTTGAAAAAAGAAATATTTACCTGGCTATTCAAGATTTCTTGAACATAGTCATTATGTTCTGTTCCCTAGACCAAATTTATCTCTTGAGCTCACTTGTCCCCTATCTGTCTGTCATCTGTATGTTCAACTTTTAAAAAAATCTTCCTGTCTGAAAAAAACTTGAACAAATGCAACCAAACTAAGTCATAAGTACATTGGCCAATCTTTTGAAACAAGATAAATGTATTTGTAATTTATTTGCTTTTAAATTGCTTCTTTATTATAACAATATTGCAGCTCTGTAAGACATACATTTGACTACATTGCTTAAACCATAGGAATAAAAAAAAACAATTTCCGATGATGTTTTGCAATAGATCAAAATCAATGTTTCCTTAACTTACTACTCCAATATCCAGTACTCCTGATACAGTTGTCAGAACAAGGCGGCGGAGAAATCTTCAAAATAAAGAAAACTATGCTGAAAGTGCAGGTATAATTTTGAATACTGTAAACCAACTTATTTTCGCGAGCGATTTATTTTCGCTTTCTTTGCTAGGAACAAAAATTGGCGAAAATAAATCGTCGCGAATGTACTAATTTTCATAATAATATAACTATTGTAACTAAGAATCGCGAAAATAAATAGCCGCGAAATAGCCCTCTGACCCTAAAACGCGATCAAAAGTAGTCAAGAAAATAAGTTGGTTTACAGTACTACAGTCTTTAAAGCACAATTGCAGTTAAATACTAGTCTTAGCACAAATGTGGTGTAACATTTATGTCATTTTAGAACTTCTGGCAAAGCTATTTATCATTACAGCTACCATTTTGATGTGACTAATTCTGTACATTTAACGTTTTGTTTTAGTTACCAATTAATTTATTTATACACTGCAGGTGGTGAAATTTCGTATCACAAAATTTCACCACCAGAAGTGTATTTTCAAATGTTTTACCTTTAATTTCATGCATTAGACAACATCCATTTTACATTATGTTAATGTCAGTTGTTTATATTACAGGAGAAGACAGTGACTATTACAATGGATCAGAAGAAATCTCAGAAATAGATTCTCGACTGAGTAAACTACAGGCATTAATGAAGAATAGCTTAGACTGAGTGTGCTGGTGTCTTATTATTTATGTGTAGAGTCTGCTCAAGTTCTAGTCTTATCAAAGGATAGATCACTTATCACTTCCACTGAATGGTAGAGGAGGGATGAGGGATTCAAACATGGAAATACATCACTATAATCTTCTTGACTGATCAATAGAGGGGAAATATGTGATCTAAACATGACCACAGTTCATCATTCTCTGAAAATCAAATGAACTTTTCTGGGAAACATTGAATGTTTTAGATCATATATCTGTTAAAATTATTATGGATGGAAGATTAGATCTGTGACTATGTGATAGTTTTAATCATTCATATATTAAGTTTAGATTAACAATAATAAATTCTTTTAAGAATAGATAGTGGTAGCCAAGAATTCTATTTATAACATTGTGTGTGTGCCTATCTGATAATATATTTGTTAAATGTGAGTTTTATTGGTGTAAGTTATAAAGGGTTATCAAAAGACAAAAATATTTATGTAGTTAAGCCAATTTGGAATAACATGTTAAAGATATCTGAAACCATGTGGTCCCTATTTTGGTATTTGTTTCATTTCGATATACCATGATTAGGGTAAATATTTATGGAAAACAATCAAAACTAAACTAGCAATTGAATGAACAAATCGATCTTGCATTATTAAAGATAAGCCTATTACATGATAATCATTTTAGTTTGATAATTAACTCCTATAATTTATAAATTTTATATTTGTTGCCCAGAACAATGTCTATGAAAGGATCCATTATTCTGTGTCTTATGGTCACACTTGTTGTGGTTTGTAGGAGACTAACCTCTGTGGACACATAGTGTCTCTTGCATTTGATTATTTATTATGTGTAGATAACATCTATTTATGTATTATCATTCCAACTCATTTGTTGATATAAAACTATCTTATATACCTAAGCAGTGTTATATTTAGAATATGGAAAAGAGGTCATAAAAAAACACAAGAAATGAAACTGACATATCAGTGTTAATTCGGTTAATGTATCTACATCAAATAGGCTGGATTGCCTGTCCCTGCCCATCACTCCTTTTTCCAGTGACAGTTAAAACGCTTTGCCTTGGTTGGCCTTGTGTCCCTGTTTCATCATTTCATATTCATCTCCTGGATATAGCTGAAATCGTGCGACATCAGAGTAAATCAAAAACTTACTAAAAATAGAATAGGGGGTCTTATGAACCTTAAGTTTAGAGGTTAAAGCTCAATAAGTACAACAGATAAAATCAGAAGCAACCCTCATGAAAGTCATAACCAGAATTTTTCAATGAGTCAGTGTTGTATATGATTTCTTCTTGAAGTCATGATGGTAAAAAATTACCCTTTCAATGTACCTTTTTTCAAATTTTATCATTTTATCTTGATAGGGCAAAAGTTGGCATTGCAAAATAGTTCAGCTCATTTATTTTCAAGATCAAAATTTTTAATCAACCATTCAATAAGTACTCCCACTTATCTGGTCTTTTTTCTCACCTGCGACTATCAAATAGTTGCGGGAGGCAAGACAAAGATTCTTACCAGCTGTAGCAGCAGCGTAAACTTTATTGCAAGGCATGTATGAAAAACGAATAACTTGAAAAGTATAATACTTAATCATCTGATATTTGGTAAACAGACACTCTGGGTTGTTGTCCACTCATCTGGCACCATGTTGTGTGACCTTGACCCCAGTTTCAAGATTTAACGAATCTGTCAATTTAGGTCTTTTTTGATGACATAAACTTTGTATACCTTGTGGAAAATGAAAGACTAGAAAAGTAGAATATAGGCATCTGATATTGACATGTAGAATACAGGCACTTGGGGTTGTGGTCATGACAACTGGCACCATGCCATGTCTAGAAAGACCTTGAATGAGTTTCATGGTGGTGCTGACAAGTGGGCATACTTTTAGTAGCCACTCAATTTAAACAACAACAAAAATTGCAACTGCTTCAAAAGATTGAGAACAGATAAGCAATCCAGGCTTCTGTAAGCCTCTTGTTTCTAGAATACTACAGATCATAAAAGCTACATATTTTTTTTTGCAAAAATAAATAGTTATGAGCAAATATTTGAACACATTCCAGTAGTCCTAATCTGTGAAGATTGACACTATGGTTATCTCCCAAACATGATAAGGTTATTGCAATATTGTTTAGATCATCATGCCCCAACTACTTTGGTGTCAATTCCGTTTGTAAGCATAACCTCTGAAACTGTTGAACAGAATTAAGCGAAACTTGGTATGTAGGAAGTACAGCACATGCATATTGACATGGAATTTTCATTCTCAGGTTATTGTGGGAGTAATGGCCCTTTGAGTTTTGAAATTTGCTGAAAACAATTCTAGGAAACCTTTTATATAATAGTACATGTACATCATATGAAGTTTCCCACATTGAAAGAAAATTTTTTGTCGGAGTTTAGGCCCTTTTAACTTGGAAACACCTGAAAATCTTCACTTATCATCTCCTTTGAAACTACTGTGAGTTATTTTATTAAACTTAGTATGTAGCAAGTACACCGTACGTTGTTCTGCATAGTATCAGGCATTGTTTTCCTTTGACTTTAAAATTTAAAAAAAACTTTAGGGGAACCGGAGGGGGGATCTTTTTTGCAGGCAAAAAAAAAATAATTTCAAATTATTTCAAAAATGGAAATAGCGCAAAATGTTTATGGACTCAGTATAAGTGCTATTAACTTCTTATAGCCTGTAGGCCAGTTGAGCTTATGCCTGTCGCATCACCGTCGACTGTCGTCCGTCGTCTATGAACAATTTCAAAAATATTCTCCTCTGAAACCACTGAAATAATTTGACTGAACATTTGCAGACGTTATATATGACATGTTGGCAAAAAAAACGATCCTCAGATTGAAATGATTCGATAGAAAACATTGCCGCTGTTACCAAAAAAATAACAGTTACCAAAAATATAACATACTAGTATTGTAAAATCACTTAAAATGGCTTATAGCTCAAAAACTAAAACTGATAGAAAAATTCTGAAGGATCTTATACTCTTAAGAATCAAAAGCTCTACAAAAGTCCTAATTGGGTCGAATTGTCAGACGACCCCTTCTAGGGGTTATGGCCTTTTAAGGTAAAAAAAAAAAGGTTTTTTTTTTCATGTTTTGGTCCATAGAATAAAAACTAATGCCGATAGAGACATGACTTCTCTTGCTTAAACCATCAGCTTATTAAGCTCTACACAAAAGTTTCAATTGGATGGAAGTTGTGATATGACCCCTTATATGAGTTACAACTCTATAGCTTTTTTCACGTTTTTGGCTCATAGAATGAAAAGTGTTGCAGAAAAAGTCATAGCTTGCTTAAACCTTCAGCTCATTAAGCTCTACTAAATTCTCCTTCGGGTCAAAGTTGTCAGACGACCTCTTATATGGGTCATAGGTAATAGAAGATTCTTCTTTAGCTTAAAGAAGAGGTGAGCGATTCAGGCGCCCGAGAGCCTCTTGTTCTACTATATCACTATTCAATCTAAAGTTTCTAAATGTGTACATAAACTCGCAGCTTAAGAGATAAACAAAGTATCATAATAACAACAAGGCACAATATACTGAATCATGATAGGACACCAACTTCTCCGGATGAAATAAGAAGGTTAACCGAATCCTGGTTAGTTATTTAACTGATTTGGAAGGTACTAGCATCTGGTTTCTTTAAGAAATACTTGCTTGTGAATCGGAGTACTCCGGTTGTTTGTAACCTTGTTCACTGATTTATGTTTAATTTTTTTTCAAAATACTTTATTAAAAATCCACAGAAATCTGAAAATGAAACAACCGTTTTTAAATGTCAATGCATAGAATATCCAAACTATGATGTAATACGTTTTTGACAAATATCATTGAACCCCGAAGTACTAGATCTATATATCATCAATAGTTTTTGATTTTAGGTGATTTCAATATATTTTCCAATCTTTAACCTTATGACGTATGTGTATTAAGGATGGGGTATTTAGATCCCAGGGATAAACCATTTAAACTTGAAAAGATACCAAAGTCTATTACTTAGTCTTATTATACCGGGATACAATTGAGGATTGAAAATGACACAATCGTATATTTAAAAAGTTTTTTGTGGATTTTGTTTTGATAATGTATTTGGAAGTTCCATTTAAACACAACCTTTAAATATTTAATTGATTTTGCGTGCCATGATAATTGAAGTCGGTTCTCTCTATACAATACAACATAATCGAAGCCGTTGTCATTTGCCTTCGTCGTTTTTATCGCTTTTTTGAAAAGTTATAAGAGGTTTTGAATTTCAGAACAAATAAACTTTAACCTTCAATAAAAGCCAAATATGGGAATATTTTATCGATTCATTCTCAAAGATTAAATTTTTCGGTAGGATAGATTGGTCTTTCTGTTGGTGTTAAATGTATCCGAACGACGGGTGATATACGAATATACATTTTGTACCTGCGACCCGATTTAAATGTTTCGTTCAAATTCTTAAATCGAGAGACAAATACATTAAATTATACATCAGAGGTGTCATTCAGTGGTCGAATTATTTAAAAACAAATAGGAATTATCTTTTTTGAATTACAAGGAACCAGGGATGTGTTGAAACAAGGAATTTATACAAAATTATAAGTCGTTAGAGATTTAGTAGTTGGCTGTACTTGAAAGACTTTAGAACGTTAAGAAACTGAGAAAAATCATGTTTATAATAGTGAAATACGGGCAGAATGAGACTTTACTGTGTAACCCGATGTGTGCTACCATTAACCTACTCAACAATATAAAGAAGAGGGCAGGGTATGGGAACTCGAACGTTGTGGTGGATTTATCAGACGAAACAGGTAATACCATCTGTCTATCTCTTAATGAAGGCTTATATTAAGAGCAGAGCAATGATGTGAAACAAAGTTCTATCATCTCAACGAACGGACGGACGGACGGACAGACGGTAAAATGAAAAACATAAGTGGACGATAAAGTTATATTCAGTATAATAGATTTTAATGGGACATTTGAACAAATTGGGTTAATAAGCCACTTGAGACATTTCAATGGTGGTGTTGGTGTTACTAGTTTAAAATGTCAAATCATATGTGCATGGTTAAACTAATCCGGTTAGTTTAAATCTATTTGGTACCTACCCCAAGACTCCCGGCTAGAGCAGATTTTGATTTATCAAAAATTGTACTTTAAAGTTTATGATAAGGTATTGATACTTCAAGTTTGATATGAAAGTTCGAACAGGTCGTTAAAGTCGCAAGTAATGATGTTGTACCTTGGAATGGATTTATACTGATATATGACAACATTCAAATACTAGTAGATCTACAGAACACTCATTTTTTTTCATTTACTCAACCAAGATACCCAGTCTTATTAATAAAAGGAAAATTAGCCCAAATGAGTTTGACTTTGAGTTTAAGTTTGACTAAAATTAATCTTTTATAAACATAAAAAATAACCTCAGTGTTTAAGTTTTTCGTCCTTTGGGTCAACAAAGTTTATCCTGGAAATTCTCATAAACTGCTCTGTTCTGATACTGCTTTGATGCATTGCTTTGACATATAAGAAATATGAACATATTTGGTTGTCCCTTTCTTGTCAAATTGACTTTCCTAGTAAATCTGATAATGAGATTTTTGTTTTTCGTATTCAAAGAAATCATGAAAAATTATGGAAACAAATCGATGAAAATAAAAGGCAAATGCTATTGAATAATTTATTACTAAGCTTGTAATCTGTTGAGACGGAAAACTGGAATAATTAATCGACTTGTTGACAATACATTCATAAAATCATTACTTTATCTCAGATTTTATAATATCTCCTACGGGGAAAGACGGCTCTTATTTAACATGTTTTGTTTAAGGAAGTTGGGTGCACTTTTTGTTAATAAGTTTAAAGCAATCCAACGATCATAGTCTGCTCAACGATTCAATAGAATGAGTTATATATCAATTTTCTATCAAATATTGCAATTTTCGTGTTTACAGACCACTTACGGTCTTCAATAAAAAAGTCATACTAACACATGACTTCGAATCGAAGTAATGTAAGACCATCAAGGAATGCACGAAAGCATATACAGTAGATCATGATTAATATTTCAGTTTATTATTTGTTATAAGTTAACAAATTTTATTTGAAAAAAAAACCAACTGTTACAGCCTATAGACCACATACCTATTTATATAAAACCAAAAAAAAACAAATAAAACTTTTTGCGACAGTCAGGAATATTATATAAGCCAATATCACCAAATCAACTGTTATAGTAAGTAGCCTTTTTCATATAAAGACCAATTAAGTCTTATGATTTAGAACAAAAAGCAACAATCTATTTGTGCTGCTTTAAATAAAATTTGGATAAAGAGACATTTATTTTGGTACGTTCTACAGTACAGTTGTATCAGTCCTCTCTCTCGGTCTCTTTTTGTGAGACAATATGGCAAGGGCATGTAAAATTGTTATTTCAAGTTCATGAATGCTCTTTACACATATTTTGTTATAATTTCAGGACTGGTAAAAGAGCTAGACCTCCATAAGTACGACCATGCCAACAAGTATCTAAATTCACACGAAACCTACATTTTAGTCCAGAAAGAACTTTTAAATGATACCCTAACGGTAGATTCCGGATCTCCTATAGACCCCAAAAACTACCAATACACACCACTGTTAGAACAGTATGAAAACTTATTCCCTAACTACAAAGTACGCGTGGACCAGCTATCAACACCAAAGGTGAAAAGGCGAGGGGCCAAATCCCCAAGTCCTGGAGGAAGATTTCCTAAGAAGAAATCGGAAGCCAGTACCAAAAAGACAAGTGCAAAGAAGAAATAGAAACGTTCTGATCATGCAATATATGTGATACAACCATATTTATTTCTGTCTTTAATTACATGTGCCTTTGTCTACATTTTAAATGTAACTTTTTATTACATATATTGTGTTCTAAATACCTGTATCAGGTTTATTAAAATTTTATCAAAATTTGACAGGCCTAAACATAGAACAGACACAGGGTCTATTACATTATATCAACTTTTAACCGAGATTTCCTTGCATGTCTAATTGAAAAAAGTAATATTTTTAATGTATACCTGTTGGGTAAAACTATTCAAAGTATGATCATGCATATCTCTCTCCCATCTCTTTAAAATCAAATGATTAACGATTTTTTTAAAAAGATGTTGAATAATCAAGTTAATAAATTTCTATACGAATAAAGTTTCAGTTTACTAAATAATAGTACTTTGCACTTATTCTATTTACTTAAATTTATATTTGGTCATTATAAAAAATGTATTCCATAACTATAAATATTGCAAGCACAGGTTCTAAAGCATACAACTATTCAAACCTCAAGAGAATCAAACAAACTGGCTTCCAGTTGGTTTTTAAGGAACTGGGCTGTCCTGTTTCCATCAATACCATATATTTAACAGGCCTTTAGTCACAAATTATTGTCAATTGCTACATTAAAAGGGCTTTTCGATTTGACCTGATGTTTAAGAATTTCAATTAAATGAAAAACTAGGTTAAAAGTTTTCTCCATTCCCTGTGGGAAATTTCTCTTTGTCCTAAGCCATGAATCTTTATCAAAGCTGATGTTCATCTTTTTGTCATAGGGGTTTCTTAGACATTCTAGAGTTGGTTTTGACTAACATTATATTTTTAACCTAGTGCCAATTGCAAAACTGTGAACAGCAACCACTGGTTACATTGAAGGCTACTGGCTGTTTTCCGTTGTGGAATTTTAAATTGCTGTTTATATTGTAGGTTGTGTCATGTACACTTCTTCCATAAATTATTATCTTCTATTTTGGGTCTATTAATCAGTGTGCTAAAACTAATAACAAAGATATAAGAATCCTCCACAGTGAAATAATGATGATCTTTCTTTAATTCACAAACTATGGTTACAACAAAGTTACAGTATGGGATGATAAATCTCAAAGACCCTCAAGGTGAACACTCCACAGACAAAAGCAAAAAATAACAGTCTTCACAGAAGATATACATTATCTGTTATTATAAGTTATTGTTGAGCAAGAAGAACAGCAAAGGGCATAAAATTGCTTCAAACTATTCAGTAGCTACATTCTAAATATCATAAGACTGGGACTACAATACCTGTAAAACTGTGAACAAAATTGTTGTGACATGACAGAAATGTTGAAGGTGAAATTATGAAAACCACAATGGTTCTTTCTTGCTATAGGCCGTTTTTCTACCAAACCTTTCCTCCTACTGTGGATTCATTTATTTTCGTGGGTATCAATTTTCGTGGTTTCTTCAATATAGACATTTCGTTGGAGTTATAGTTTTGTGGTTTGCACATGATGTTAGGAGAAATCAATTTGAAATAAACTCTTCATTGGATTCTTATTTTCGTGGTTAACAGTCACACACAAAAACCACGAAAATTGGTACCCCAGGAATAATAATGAAACCACAGTATTTTGATCTTGATATCGGGTAACAATACACAAAGTTGTGAGACAAAACAGGAACGTGAGGATGAAAGGAAGACAGACAACAGCAAACAAAATGTTCAAACCCTTTTTAATGCTGAATTGTGTGTATTGTTAATGGACAGCAACTCATTGATTAATAGAAGCTGAACAGAAAGTTTTAGAAATGGAGTAGGCTGGCTGGAAAAATAAAAACCAATATTGACTTGACATGATACAAATTTATTCAATTATCAATCATCATTTATAGATAATAAACAATTAACAATCGTCCTTAACAAACAATTCATACAATATACTCAAGTTGCACTTTATATCAAACCAGTTGCATTTCTCTAATATACATAGAAACATAGTACATTGTACATGTAATTAAAGAGTTTGGGCAGATTTCAACCTGATTCTATTTCAAAACATAATGCAGTGTATGAATTTTTTTTATTCCTTAAATTAAACTGTAACAAATGCTCTCAAAAGGAGATTAAATTTGAAACAATATAGAAATGTATCCATAGGACACATATTTTGAGAAATAGAAGAACAAAAATTTCACACATTTCATCTATAAATAAAAGACCCACCAGAAATGCTCTATCAAAAAGTTTAAAGTAAACTGAAATTTAAAAGCACACTAACAAAATCAACAAGGAATATGTTCTGTTAGTGGACTCACACAATGCTATTCCTTGTTTCATATTATAATCTAAATAAGGAAAAGTTTGTATAATTATCTCCCCTGAAGGACATTTGAGAAAAATGAAATTTCTTCACGCTCATCTCCATGAAATATAATTCCATCAAATCTATCAATTGTATTAGGTAGTATATCCCTTAGCTTTGTTTGAAAGTATTAAGATACTGATTATGATGTTGAATGGTCTAGTTTGTCAGAGTATAGTTCAGAACACTCATTTCCATCCAGAATACTATTTGTCTTACAAATGCTGAGAAAGGTTTTAGGGTAGTGTTTGCTACTGTCAAGTGCCTCAATTCAAATATGAACACCTGAAACACTGATAAATATGGATTCTGATACCAAGTCTTACATTTTATTATTTCTATCTTAAAGGCCACTTCTGTAAAACACAATTCTTTTTTTTCATTCTCTAATGGAACTTTTGTACCAAATATTTTTAGAAACTATTTTTTGTCAGCCTAAAATATCAATGTACAAATTATAAGTGGGACATTGAAAAAAATTACAAAACCCATAAACATTTAACATTTTATGATCTTGAAATGCAAATAAACACATTTTAAAATTGATATAGAAAAGATCACACAGGAAACGGGATGATCCCTACAACATTTTGCTAAGCAGTTGGGACAATAAACAAATAATTGCAACTTTAAGGAAACACATAAATATCTCAACATCACCAGACATTAACAAGACTATACTGATGCTCCAAGTAATCATATGTATTGTGTTTATCATTATAATTATCAAAATGATTTCTTATACAATGAGATTTACATATGATGATGATATATAATTACATAAATGAGGTATCCGATTATGTCTATACCAGCAGGGTATTACAGGACTTTACAACAAGATTTCCACGGTGTTTACAATTGTTTGAAGGATTAGAAATTAAAGGTATTATAATAAAGTGTCATCCTATGGATATTTATTATATTATGTTACAATGAAATGCCACATACAAGTTGGATGATGAATATCTTTTAAGTTAATAAACAACTTCATCAAAGGATGAGTGGCATTAAGACCCATAATTGGCCCAAGAAAAGTTAGTTGGTTCGAATGTTACGATAATTATAAAAAATATCAGCTCATATGTGGTTACAAGGAAAACACACTGAAAAAGGCAAATTTTGTTCATTGTGACGTAATTATGACATCATATTAAGGGGTCTTATTAGACAAAATAGAGAAAATCTGCAATTTTGAATGGTTTCAGTGAATATTTTCCTTAAGAAAGCATTGGCCACATGAAAACAACAACTCTTAACTTTTAGAAATGATAGATTTCATCATTTTATACATTTTTGCCACATATGAAGTTCTTGTTTTGATGTGCCCAACTTCTTTCGGACCAAAATAAAAAATCAATGAAATTAGAACAACTTCTTTAATATACAGCCTTTTGAGTTAACTGATTGGCATGACAGCTTAACTGATATGGCACAAGCTTATTGTTTTCTTTAAGCCTAATGTTTCAACAACTCAAGGCATTTGTATGCTCAGTCTTAATTTCTTGGTAAATCTTGGGCCAAAAATGGGTCTTATTGCAACTCATCCTTTATCCAAATAGGCAAAAACAGGTGATTTATAAGCTATTTCATTTTGTAAATGCATTTACATTAAATAACAAATTCATATTAAGACTGACTTGCAATGTAACAAAAATCAGTGAAAAGTTAGATGAAAATGATTGAATGTGATAATTTTTTGGATGAGACAAACAGAGGAAGACAATAAGAAGAAAGAAAAGAAGAAGTAAGAGAATGAAGAAAAGAAAATGAACAATAATAGACAACAAACATGGGGCTGCACCTTTTAAATCAACATAAGTAGGGTAGCACTGATTTTTTACATTATGGTGTTGTTTGTTGGAGTTAACAGAAGGGCAAGAAATCTGTTTGGACTGGAGGAGAGGGATGTCTTCAAACAATTGCAGACCCCCCCCCCCCCCACAATAACACATAAACAGCCCAACTCAGGACTGGACTACTGACTAGAAATCAATATTTTATGTTTATAAGGTACAGTGGAGTCCAAATTTCCAATAAATGGTTGAGGAATGGTCTTAATGTCACGAGAATTCAACAGTTGACTGTGGTAGTGGTTTGTGGAGCAGCATTTGAAAGAAGGGAATTCAACCATCTATCTTCTAATGTTTTTTTTTTCTAGTCTGCTTCAATTGATATCGACAAAAATGTGTGTTTAGAGTTTATTTATTCAAAATGTCAAGGTCTTATTAAATTACAACCAAAGCTCATTCTTTCGTTATAAAATGTTACACAAAACTCAATGTGTGTTTAGTAAAACTCAATGATATAGAGAATACTCCGTACCATTGTCTAGGAAAGCATTTTTTTTTTTACAAATTGCAAATAAAAACTGTGGCCTTCGAAAATCTTGATAATCTTATGTACATTAAAAATTAAAAATCACCAAGCTATGCCCTATATCTTCAAACCAAGAGAAAACAGAAAGACTTGAGGTTGTTTATTGAAATGGAAACAATATTTTACAGTGTAAATGTAAGCAGACTTCTTAAAATATATTAAATATCCAAACACAAAGACGAGGACAAACAATTAATTGAAATCGCTTTTACCGTTTACACAAATTTACGAGGTTTCACATATAACCTCTTTATAAACCTTTCACACAATTGCGTTAATGGTATATGCAAAAAAATAAAATCATGACAACTGAAAAACTTCTATTAACCTAAATCTTGTATACATATGCAGCTAACTTTTGCCTATTCCTAAGGCAATCAACAAAATACAATGTTATGAAGAATTGTTATAGTAAAAAAGCCTGTCTCATCTAAATATTGACTAAATTAATTTCATTCTTTAACTAAGAGGTGTATTAAAGTTATTTTTAACAATTTCTTCAAATTCATAATGTGTAATAAAAAAAAACTTTCCTTAAAAAAATGGCTGAAAACAAAATAGTGTTCTAAGGTCTAAACTTATCAAAATAACTAAATAAAAGATTGCTTCCACTGTAATTTTGATTATAAAAAATTTCCACCCATATAAAATACTATTTTTAGACACATCTTAGACTTGTTTTATTACCAACATATAAGGAACCAAGAAAGGCAATTTTGTAAACCACTCTTGAGTTGTCATCTTGTTTCTGGGTACCTGATACATTTAAATAAGATCCTCAATAATAAGCCTCCCTCGACTCTCCCCATTCTGAACTACCTACAGCCCATTCAGTATAATCACTGATACAGCAGGTTATAAACAGCTTGAGATCCTTCGTCATACAGTCTGTCCAATCATCCATCACACATTTACATCTAGATAGGTTTATATAGTAATGTTGTTACATATTTTTTCCTAAAACGATGTGTTGCACTTAATACCATCACTCCATCCTGTGAACAGATAAACAATAAGAATACAAATACTTTATAAAGTTAAACAAAAGAACAATCCATCAGGATTTTGTTAAGAGGTGAAAAACATTCAGCCTGGTTGTAGCTGTTACATATACTTGCATATGTGTTGTGTCATGGGGAGGCTGTCCATGTAGAAATCAGGCAAAAGCCTACAGAATCAGGAACATGAAGAATTTTATCCCAGCAAATTTATTGTTGTAATGTACTGTTGGAATCATATGTTAAACAAAAATCACCAGATTTCGTTTGAAAGCAACATGGATGACTTGTGATTCAGCCTTAAAGTTCATGAACAAACCAAATTTTGTAAATTTGCAAGAGTTATCTCCCCTTTTCTGCATATTTCCCATGCATTCTATATCTAAGTTATCACTTCAATCAACCAAAAATCTGCATTTGTTTTGGGTAACGGATGTTAACCTGATGTGAAATCAATAAAAAAATTTGAAAAACAAAATTTGTCATGTGCCAGCTATTGCCTGGGTTTTGCTTGGACAGCCTCTTAAAGTCTATTATTAGAAAGATCAAGAAGGATGAGTCCATAGGACACATATTCCTCAACCTAGGAAGCTGAACAGGAAGTAGAGGTCTGACAGGTGTGAAAGTCACTTCGAACGTACAGTTTGTCATACTGAGCCACCCTTAAAAATTTAAAATCATTCTCATCTACTGTTTCTGAGAAAAGCTTGATGGAAATTTGTATGAACCAGCAGGAGAAAATCTTACTTCCACCTGACATGCCATCATGGCGGCATGATACAATTTTTTGAAATTCATAGCAGTCAACAAATGATATTTAAAATTAATGCATTGTTCATGTGTTTTTAAATGCACATTGAAATAACAGTATATACATGTAATTCCAGGATTTTTATTTTGTTTTTGTTGACAGAAAAATTCAAAATTGCATTATCATTACATTATGGTATCACTGAATTACAATAAATATACAAATGATTTTTTTAACTGTAAACAAACCTTTATTGATAAGGCATACAGGTGATTTAACATTTGATAAGACAAACCTTTATTGATAAGGCATACAGGTGATTTAACATTTGATAATACTAACCTTTATTGATAAGGCATACAGGTGATTTAACATTTGATAATACTAACCTTTATTGATAAGGCATACAGGTGATTTAACATTTGATAATACTAACCTTTATTGATAAGGCATACAGGTGACAGGTGATTTAACATTTGATAATACTAACCTTTATTGATAAGGCATACAGGTGATTTAACATTTGATAATACTAACCTTTATTGATAAGGCATACAGGTGATTTAACATTTGATAATACTAACCTTTATTGATAAGGCATACAGGTGACAGGTGATTTAACATTTGATAATACAAACCTTTATTGATAAGGCATACAGGTGATTTAACATAACATGGTTAGGCTCTGGTAATAACGTAGGTTCACACTGAAAAAAAAAACCAAAAACAAAAACAGTCAGTCAAAAATTGCTGGATTTCAATCACCCGTAAACAGGAAGTAGGTGAACAACAGACCTCGAATCGAATCCCGCTTTCAGGGACTCCATCCTGATGCTGTATACAAAATATCAAGTGGCTGTGATAAGTAGTTTCTGAGAAGACTGTTACGAAAATGTCTTCCCTGCTCGCCTACTGCTGGACATTCACAATTTTAAACCTGTATTTTTCACTCCATGATTTTTCCCCAACCATTCAAAACTTTGTTTAGATGATTTATGAAAATGGAAATTCTTCCATGAAATATGTGGATATTTTAAACTTAGTTTTGATATTCTGACACCTTGTGATTTCATAAAATGCAAGTAATAATTGTTACAGTGAAACTGTTACTAAGTCTCCCAAACAAAGTTTCATGATACTATGGAATCCTCTTACAACCCCTAAGGTACTAACCAATTCGTCTGATTAATTAAAGACAATTTTAATTGACAATATATAACAAATACATTAATTTGATTTTTAAAATAAACATATAATTAGTGTTTATAAAATACAATTTAACATTTACTTTTTAAAACAAACAATATCACCTTTATATAAAGTGTATGCTACATGAACGATTCGCGAAAATTTAACCCATGAAAATAATTAAGGTACTTTCAAATACTTAAATCGTGAAAATTTGCCCCCACGAAAATAACCTGCTATACGGTATAGGCAAACAACAACAGTAAGTCTCCAAACTGCATTTGGGAGAATTAAATATATAGTAATACAAGTCTAATTGTACCTGAATTATGTTATTTATTTGAAGAATAATGGTGTACATCCTACTACAAAGTACAATTTAGAAATATCTTACATGTGCAGGAATATCTTTATTGAGGATAACTTGCAATAAATGAGGTGGTAGTATAGGGGGTCCTGTAATCTTTTCTCCAGGTTTTCTGCTGGGAACTTCCTGTCCGTATTCATCATCTAAAGATTCTCCTAAGAAATTAAAAAGAATTATGTCAAACAAGAACAGTTCAAAGGGCAATGAGAAATGTGACTTTTTCTCAGATTTGATCTCTATGAACTTGTTTTTTAACTGTACAAAACAGATCTAAACTCAATTGTTAATTTTGTTGATATGACACAAGGTACTGTGGATTCATTTATTTTCATGGATACCAATTTCATGGTTTGATAAAAAAGGACAAATTCATGGATTCTTAAATTTGTGGTTCTGTGGTCTGCAGCATACATATTAATGTTAAATTTCCTTTATGATAGGTATCAAATTTCGTGGGTCCAGACCACCCACGAAAACCAAGAAAATTGAAACCACAGTAATAGATAAATGGTTATTTGTTAGACGGTAATACGATGTGCAAAGGAGTCTGTTCAGAAAGGGCTGAAACCAGTCCTGACAACATTAATTATTTGTCTTTCAAAAATAAGCAATTCATCACAAAATTGTTTTGGTTAATGCATGTGCTCTTTATAGTTAATTAAGAGATTTCTGACCAAAAATGCTCCAAAATTGCCAAAAATCTATATACATGTATTTCATTAAATCATATGATTTCTTGTCCAGTTTTCTACAAGCTGTTGAATATTATGAATGTAGTTTTTGTTTTTCTCTAAATAACAGCATTTCAAAACATATTTGGCAATAGTTTCAGAAAGTTTACTCAGAGATGAGATTTTGGGCCAATTTTGGTTCTAATCAAACCTACTCATTTTGCCATAATAGATATAAAATTCGTGAATTACATTAAGAAAACTAAGCTACAAATTTACATTGTGTCCTTATGATGATGATTGATTGATTATTTGATTCAAGAAACTGAATGAATATGATCCATTCAAATAAACAATAATATGCACAAAAGACACAAACATGTTCTTTTTTCTGTGATTACTAAATCATGAAGTTGATGAGACAGGTAGAATTTTATGGTGATTTTTGTAATTTTGTTTGATCATACCCTGATGTTTAAATGGGTGTAACTTCATGATGATACCATTACTCCTTCATCACAATGTAGCTTAAACCTGAAGGTTATCCTAAGTATAACACCCCCTTTTTTCTGTGATTACTGAATCATGAAGTTGATGAGACAGGTAGAATTTTATGGTGGTTTAGTTTGATGTGTAAATGGGTGTAGCTTCATGATGATACTATTACTCCATCATCACAAAGTAACTTAAACCTGAAGGTTATCCTAAGTATAACACCCCCTTTTTTCTGTGATAACTGAATCATGAAGTTGATGAGACAGGTAGAATTTTATGGTGACTTTAAGATTGTTCACATCCTGATGTATATGTGTAACAAGTTTTATTATGATACCATTCTTCCTCCTGACATAGTAAAGTAACTTTAACCTTAAGATTAACCTGAATGGGACAGAAGGACAAATAGACCCAAACACTTATTTCCCCTCTACTTTTGAAAACAGGGCATAAAAACAGTATTTTAAGATTGGAAACTTTCTTTTTACCACAGAAGTTGTTTAATGTAAACTAGTTCCACATGTCTTTTATATCTAAACCACAATACATTTACTTACTTCCTTTGTCTTTCTTGGAATTATTTACATTCAAACTGTCTAAAGCTAAAGCCTCGAACACTTCAAAGTCAGCTTTTCTTACTGTTATCACATTATTTACATTTCCTTGGTTATCACTTTGTGTAGGCTGAAATAGAAGGATACAAATATTGGTACATGAGTTTTTCTTGATTAAAAAAGTTACTGACGGGGGGGGGGGGGGGGGGACGACAAAGGTAAACCAATATAATCTCTTCTATGAAGCCAGGTTAACACAAAGGACTTAATATATACCAATCAAATCAGACTGCCTGAAACATTTTTGGCTACAAGCCCAAATCATGAAACTCTTTTAGGCCACGCCGAATTAATTACTTGTTCGTCGGACCGCCCGCATGTGAAATTGTTTCCTAAAGAAAAAAATATAAATTTCTTCCGCCCGCCTTTACCGGAAACCCGCCCGCGTCCGGAGCCGGAAGTTGTGTTCAAAATTTTTTTTATCTCCGCGTTTGAAAAATATTTGTCTTTTGCAATAGTAAACAACCAAAAAATTGCCGATTTTCAACCATGTAATCTTATAAATTGTCTAATCGCTTGTTAGTTAAGTTTAGTGTTCCAATATTGGAGATACATTCAGGATAAAAGACGTTAAACTTAAACGGTTGAAACTACGTTTCATTCCCCTCAAACAAAACACTCCGATGAAAACAATGAAATCTGTTGCCACCAAGTAAAAGTATTGTTACAAAATACAGCAATTGCATGTCAAATGGAAGACTCTTACATTGATTTATTTAAAAACATTCATAACATTTAAAGAATGCCATATACGGTGTATAGTCGACCCCTTTTATTGATAGCAAGCATCGCAGATGCGAGCCCTACGGCATTATGCATGTTTTGAGATGTTCCAGAAATATACTGACAAGAAAACCGGAACAGGTTTACTTTTACGGAATGAATAAAATAATAGGCACGGAGCAAGTAAAACAATCAACCCTCTGGGCTTATAAAAAAATACATCATAATCTGTTATGCAAAAATATAAGAATTGAAATTTAAAAACAATTATAAAACCCTCATTCATCCACTTGTTTATTTTTACACACAGATTTTTATTTAAACACCATTCGGTCTTTTCCGCTGAAAAACGATGTTCCGGAAATTACCGAGCTAGATTTTTGCAACATCGTCACATTGACTAGTCATACCAAATGCATGATGCTGACCAAGCTTTGTTAAATTCTAAGTAAGATAAAATAAGATAAAGAAAAACATAAATTTACTGAATAAAACCTACTCATAATGATAAATAAAAGGTTCTTACCTGAAAATGAAAGAAGAGTCCCATCCTGTGGGGTTTCACTCACTTTCCTCAATCACCCGCATGATATTTTTACTTTACCGTTTTTTCCGCCAGGTTTCTTAATGTACCCTCAGTTACCAATGCTTCAAATAAAACACTGATACTCAGAAAATCTCACAAAAACCTGACAGAATCTGAAAGTTGTTTTGGTCTGCTGAAGAAGCGCGAAATACTCTGACAAGGAAGTGACGTCACGTAATCCATAAAATGGATAATTTCGTCCCCTCTTAATGTCGTCCCAGAATGTTACAGGATTTATTATTTGCACAAATAATTGAATTTTTAATAAGAAGTTACTGATCCCAGATATTTTAACAACAACTTTCTCAAGTGCATATGATTTGGGTTGGGTGGGGTCAGACTTTGCTACTATTTAATTCCATTTTTAAAAGTTCCCTCTTTACGTTAAACTTAGCCGGTCGAGCACATGGATTTATTTTTAAAAGGTATATAGATTTTCGATGCTCGCTAAAAGGCAGGGCCTTAATCATATTAGACTCTAGTTCCTGTGGTATTTTTCCTCAGATGACCTCAGTTATACATGTAAAAACAACATGGTTCAAATTGAAAACATTAAGGAAAATCCCTAACTTATGTGTAAGGACAATAATGGGATATTAATGACACCATCTATGAACATCCAATTCACCATTGACCAAGGATTGTTTTTGCAATATTTTTTTAATAAATATTTACAAATTGTTATTGTTGTTTTATGTTTTTTTTTTGTGAATAAAGATAGGAAGTTGTTTTTCTTTTTAATATTTTATCTTAAAATTATGCCTTGCCAGCAAGATTTTGGGACATAGTCATACTTGTTTGGTGTAATTGACTTTCTCTTGGTCTGCTTGTGGCTATTGATAGTAAGCCAAGACAGCAACTCTTCAGAGAAAAAAAAACAACTAAAGACAACTATTTCCTGCTCAAATAATATATTAATCAATTGATAAAGCCATAAACCACTGAGAACAAGCATTTGTTATACTTTAAATAAAAGTTTTTTAATATTTCACTTATTTTCTTCAAAAATAAAAATAATCGCTCGCTCGCCTCACTTTTACATTAAAAACCAGGAAAAAAACTTTTTAAAAATATAAAAACAAGTCGCTCGCCTAAAAAAAAATCAGTCGCTCCTAAAAATCAGATTTTCAGAAAAAAAATTAATAAAAATAATTTCGCTCGCTCGCACCTTTTTTTAAAAGTCAAAATCCAAAGAACAAGAAATTAATTCTGTGTGGCCTTATTTAAGTTATTTTTTGTATGTTCAAACAAAAATCTGCTAATTTTCACTAGCTCTTAGGAATTTATTCCAGTCAAAAGTATCTTGCTCTTGGCTAAAGACACAGACTGAGAAATGCATACCTCTGATGGGTTGTGCTGCCACTGTCCATCCACAAGAAATTTATACTGATGATCACCTTCTGGCAACTCAATAATTGTCAAGAAATCACCATGACTGTAATAAACAAATTCAATCAATAACATGTACATTTCTGTTACTGTGGTTTCATTATTATTCGTGGGGTATCAATTTTCGTGGTTTTCGTGGGTAGCCTTGAACCACGAAATTTGATATCCCACGAAAAAGGAAATTTAACATTGGTGTGTATGCTGCAGGCTAAAGAACCACGAATTTAAGAATCCACGAACTGATGCTTTTTCACCAGACCACGAAAATAATTGAATCCACATTATTTTTGTTGATTTTTTACTATCAAGTTATGAGTTTCAGTTCCCGAAAATGACAGTATATTTACTGTATTATCTGTTTTTAATTTGTAAAACATAGTTATACACCAATCAGATTTTTTTTCTTTTTAAAGCCTACAGCCATCACAAGAACATAGAATTAAATTCATTAACATATTTAGTCATCTTTTGGGTACTTCAAAACTGGAGCATTGGTGTTTGGCAAAATTTTATCCCCTAAATTAATTAAAGAGACAATATGGTTTGTTTATAAATTATATTTACTTCATACAAACCTTTTGACAAGAGGTATTTTGGCCCATTTGTTAAAGCTACCAGTTAAGTATATGTCTTTGCCACCACCTTCCCATTTAAATACTGTAGGTAAAAGCTTGGGGTTGTTTGCTACCATATCAGCTCCCTGGCTAAGTGTGGTTGCAGCTCTTGGTCTCTGTAATATATAACAAGAAAACATGTATGATGATGATGTTAGCTTTGGTTGATGCAAAAACTATTTTTCATCTTAAGGCCAATTTAAAAAAATATCCTAGATTCTCATCCCCTAATCAGCCACCTCAAAAAAAATTATTTTGATATTTTTGGGCAAATATGTTCACTTTTTGTCAATTTCCTATAAAATGACATAACATTTGATATCAAAGATACAAAGTGAATGAAAAATAAAATCTGTCCCAATATTTTTTAAGAAATTTTGATGAGAATCTAGGAATTATTTCATTATGGCCTAAAGAATAAAATGAGTGAAGTAGAGGTCTTTCTGATTTTCTTTCAATACAAACCCACTACATGCACAAGTACAGTAACAACTCTGATTTTTTTTTTAACTTGCATGTCTTAAAAGTGTTTAATTGTCTATTATATTGTGGTAAAATTAGTCTTGGGGGTTTCAGCTATGTTATCTACATGTATATCTGGTGGTGCCTAAAATGTGTAACCCTCACCCATACCAGTACCCGCACCCAGGTTGTTCAAAATTTCACATTTTCGCTTCGAATGAAGCGAAAATGAAGTCAATCCTTGTAATATTTGACGTATGCCTTTTAGATATGACATTGAATGATTTTATATCTCAAAACTTAAATATAATTAACATTTATATTTTGATGTATTTCATGTTTTTACTCAATAACGACATTGAAAATTTACCCATACCTGATGACATACAGGACCTTTTCTAATCAAATGAGAAACAAATTTGTTTTAAATGTGAATTAAAAGTTACAAAAATATAACAGCAGTGAGTGAATGAATGATTTACATGTATTTAAAAACAAGAACAATCTATTTAACAATTCTGACCGAGGGACATATCCAATTTTATCCAATGTTTACAAATGACCCGTACCCGTTGAAAATCCGGTCTAAAGTTTTGATAATATTGGATCGTACAATAAAAGTTTAAACATTTAAGAGTCAATTTACAATACAATCGCTATAAACATTAAATATAATACTAAACAATTTAACGAATTCAATTTACGATGAAAAGGTATAAATTTAAAGAAGTTAAAAGTTATCATTTCTTTGGCACATTCGTCATGGTGTAAACTTCCGGTTACACATCTTAGGCACCAAAATTTTCTAACAAAATTGATTTTGGAAAATTAGAATAACGATTTGAAAAACAAATGATACCATTTTATCAAATAACTTATCAGAAACTTCATGTGCAATTTCAGAAAGTTTCATTGCGTTTTTGCTCATTACGAGTCAAATTTGAAAACTGGAGCGGATATGGGTTAATGAGATAAAAATGATACGGGTACGGGTTACACATTTTAGGCACCACCTGTATATCTGTGTCATGACAATGTGAAAATACAAGACATCAATTGGCTAGCCACCGCGAGCACATGGACAGGAGGAGATCTCGCTGGGGATTCATAAATGCAGACTTTGACCAGGTTACACTTTTTTCAATTTGTCCCAAGCCCTTTTGTGTAGCCTGCTGTACACATGGTGATATATACAAATTCAAATTATTTTATTTGAAGGAAATCCATATAAGGATTGTGCTCAAACAACAGACATTACAAAAACATACAAACAATAAAGAATATATACATATGAAGTATCATATTGTTTACTTATACAAATGTAGTTTACTTTCTTACTGAATTTCTGTCGCTCTGGTCTAAAAATCTTTGGCTTCATGGAAGTTTGCAAACTAATTTAACGTGGAATTTTAATGTAAAAAAGACACACATTATCAAAATAATTACCCTCATATTAGGATTAATCACTTGAATGTGATCAAACTCTTTGTCATTAAAGTTATATCTTCCTGCAACTAGTTGTGGACCAGATTCATCTCCAGAAACATGTCTAGACTTTTGCGATGAGTTTCCCATTATAAGTGAATAAATTAAACTGCATAAGTTAAACAATCAAAATAGTTTAATGCCAGGGTTCGGACTTTTTAAAGTTGTTGACTTGTTTTTTCAAGGACAAAACAGAATGTCAATAAATAAGAGGTCGACAACACTCGTCATGTGGTACGAGTGATCTTCGATAATCTTGTTTGTTCAAAGGAAATATGAATCCCTGCTGTTTGACTTCATTAGAAGTCTTTAGATTCTTGCCTCCAAAGCCACTAATTATGTCATCCTGTTGATAAAAGCAGAAATTAGAGAAAAATATCGTTCAAAATATGTCAAGAAGGTAAACAAATATGGTGGAAATATTTTTTACTGCGCATGTCACATCAACACAGTGTAATAAAAAAACGGACTGGGTTGAAATTCCGGTCCCTGGTGAGAATATTCTCACCCGGCACAATGAGTTGAGAATATTCTCAATCTTAAGTATGTTTTAAAAGTTTGTTTTCCAGTTTACCCTAAATTTGATCGAAAATTCAAAGAACTGAGAAATTTTAGATTATCAAAGTGCTGTCCAGTGCTAGGCCATGGGATTTATTTTCAACTTACTAACTTATCATAACAAGTTATTGACATGTACTGACTTTTAAAAGTTATTACAACTAAGCAAAATTCAATTGTTATTGTGAAAAAAATTCTCAATATACAGGTCTATGATATAGATTGACATTATTCAGTGTACAACGAGATATATACTCATTTTAACCCCGGATTTTAACCAACCATGTTGTGAATACAAGTATTGAGCTATATGACGGGGAAAACTTGCTAGTACTTATAAATATACTAAGCTAGTTAATAAGAACAACTAACTTCAATGTCTTATTAAAACTTGTACATAAGAAAAACTAAAACTTAGCTTACTGGTAAGGACAACTTCCTAAATAATTTAAAACTTATTTTAACTGACAATTTACAAACTTTATTGTAAGAACGACTTAAAATGCGCTAACAACTTAAATTAGGCCAACAAAAAAAACTTCTTACAACAACTTGAATGTACATGTAGTTTAATTGTGTGAACAAAGGCTACTTACTTAAAAGAACAATTCAAATTAAACCAGCTTGTGAAAATAACTTGATTACTTGTTAAAAGAACTTTAAAAAGGCCAACTTGCGGGAATAACTTTTCATCTTGTAAGGACAACTTTTTTAGCCAACACAAAGGAACAATTTAATTGCTAGCTTAAAAGAACAACTTTTGGAACAACTGAATAACTTGTTGGACAAATTTGAAAATGACAACTTGTGGGAACAACTTTTCAACTTGTGTGAGCTTAATTAAATGTTACCGCCAACTAATAGTACTTGTTAAAACTAGTCGTCCTTCGCCGCAACGCGGAGCGGAGACATAGAAATGCAGGGTGTCCGTCCGTCTCATTTTTTTCGTAACAGTTTTTTCAGCAACTATTTTAAATTATTGGCTTTCGATATTTTGTATGCAGCTTCAGGTAGGGGTCCCATATGGTGGGATGCGTTTTCAGATCTGTCGCTCATCTACTTTCTGTTTAACGAGCCGACTTAGATTTTTCCCACACAACGGGCGAAGGATCTAGAATCTGTTCTTGTTAAATTTAGAATTTAATCTCGTAAGAACAATTTATATTAATCTGTCTTGTGGGAACAACATTCCAACTTGTATGAGTTTATATCTAGCCAACTTGTGGGATCAACTTACTCACTTGGAAAAACTACATGAGCTTTAATTAAAATTTAAAGTATCGGTGGAAACAACTAACTGATTCGTTAAACCGTTTTAAGCTTGTCAACTTGATAGAACTTAAATTTATCTAAATTGCGGACACAGCTTATATTACTCACTTATTAGAAAAGCTGAAGTTTAACCAACTCATTTTGCAACTGGTGGGAACAAGTAACTAACTTTTTCAACAATTCAAATTTAACCTTACCTGAGAACAACTCTTAAATTTAGCTAAATTGTTGGGCCAAATAAAATTTAGCTAAAATCTGGGAACAACTTAGAAAAAAAAAGACCAAATTAAATTTAGCCAAAATCTGCAAACTAATTTTAGCATACTTAAAAGAACATGTAACTTTACTTATTAGAACTTAATAGGAATCGGTGTGGGAGCAACTTACTATAACAACTTAAATGAAGCTAACTTTTGGACACAAAAGCTACTTACTTGAAAACAAAACAACATTAAATAAGCCAACCCGAGAGAACAACTACATTTACAAACTCATTAAATCAACTTTAATTGGGCAAACTTGAAGAAACAACTTTCCAACTTGTAAGAGCTTATATACTAAACAACACAAGAAACGGGTTACTTCCATTCATTTTCTTTTGAGTTAAAGTTAAGTAGCAAATATCTCTCAAAGTACTTGTCTGAATGATCTGAAATTTTAGCACAGCATGTTTGGGGTCCATAACTGCAATCGCTGCAAATGTTGAGAAATTCTGATTTTTCGCTTTTAAATTTCTAAAAAAAATCCGTTTTAAACCCAAAAATGAAAAAAATCATTAAAAAAAGGACCAATGCCTGTGCAAATGTTTAACAAGAAACCGAGGAGAAAGTTTTATTTTCACAAAAAAAACTGGTCAAACTTTTCGGAGACATGCATTTTCAAATTGACCAATCTTAGACTTCGTTTTTTTTTTTCGACTTGGTTATCAAAATTTCATGCTGTAAACTCGCTGGTTCCAATTGCAAAAATAAAGGATTGGTTTTTAATTGAATTTGGTTTGATTCATCATTTAACATAAAAGAATTTATAAAAGTTTTAAAGGTTTAAAAAACTCTGGTACTAGATTCGGGGAAATGATATTTCACCACCAGATAGGTCTTGGGTAGGGCTACACGACCAACTAGAAACTAGGTCACTGTGACCTATATTTTATGCATGAACGACTTCGGTAAAGTTCTTGGTTAAGGTCCATAACTTGGATACTAGATGTTGGGGGACAATGATATTTCACCACTAGATGTGTCTTGGGTACAGCGACACCAACCACTAGAAATTAGGTCACTGTGACCTATATTTTACACATGAATGACTTTGGTTAAGTTCTTGGTTAAGGTCCATATCTTGGATACTACATGTTGTGGGTCAATGGTATTTCACCACAAGATGTGTCTTGGGTAACATGACACCATCCAATAGGAATTGGGTCGCTGTGACCTATATTTTATGCATGAACGACTTTGGTAAATTTCTTGGTTAAGGTCCATAACTTGGATACTAGATGTTGGGGGTCAATGATATTTCACCGCTAGATGTGTCTTGGGTAACGTGACACCGCCCACTAGAAATTAGGTCACTGCGACCTATATTTTACACATGAATGACTTTGATTTAGTTTTTTGATAAGGTCTACATGTAAGGGGTCATTGATATTTTGCTACTAGATGAGTCTTGGTAACACAAAACCACCAGTTAATAGGTCACTGTGGCCTATATTTTACGCATGAACAAGTTTTGATTAAAATCTTGGTAAAGGTCCATATCCCAGGTAATACATATTGAGGATCAATAATATTTCAAGAACGGGAGGGCCATCCTGTGGCTCATAGACACATTTTCTAGTATTTTATAAAGTTTGTATTTTTTTTTTATAAAATCTATAGTAGGAAAACACCAACTCAAAGATACCTTTCATGGAGCTTATGTTTTAAAATGTCTGAACTGCTGTTAGATTTTGTTTTCTGTGATGATTTTTTTGGTTTGAAGATTTTTTATAGCATTGTACCAGAGTGGCAATTTATTGCCATTCTAGTTCTATTCCATCCATACACATAAAAGTGCCAAAGGTTTGTTACATTTTTAAAAGGATCCTTTGGTTTTGTATTGTACACGATCTGGTATTTATTTCTTTAAATGTATGAATGATTAACAATAATTAGATCAGTATCTGTAGATAAGGTGTCCTTTCTATCTGAAATTTCCATTTTGAAGCAGCAAATAAACGTTGAGAAGTCTAAATGATAATTTCCTCTGGATGTTGTGTCATCAACACCTATTACACATCTCATTATCTAATAATATCTATAGTATAACTTGTGTGACTGATGTCCACCAAGGTAGGGCTATCAACAAATTTGAAACAAATCTGGCAAAGAAATCTAACATTGCTGACAATGACATGCTAACATTTTCAATAAAACAAATAAGAAAACAGATAGGACCTTTCATCTAAAACTGTTGTTTCATTATTTTTGTGGGATATCAATTTTCCTGGTTTTTGTGGGTCGCCTTGATCCACAAAATTTGATACCCCCCAAAAAGGAAATTTAACATTAATCTGTATGCTGCAGACTTCAGAACCACAAATTTAAGAATCCATGAGCTAAACTTTTTTTCATTAAACCAAGAATATTGATACCAATGAAATAAATGAATCCAAAAGTAGCAAGAATAATAGTAACCAGAATACTAATTGTTTTTTTACCACAAAAAACAGTTTACAGTAGTATTAATTCATTTATTTCAAATGTCAAATAAAACATTAAGAAGAATAAAACTGTTATAAAAAATAAAGCATAAAAGATCCTCTTTATACAGATAAATTCAAAATAAATGGTTAAAATCTTACCACATTAAACCTCTTTTCCTTCCCTGAAAATACCAGAACATGTTTAAGACCATCCACTCTTTTAAACATCTTTATAGTTCATAATATACTAAAGGGTTAAATTTGACAAAAATCAAAGCCAAAGAAATTTGCCGGACTAGTTTCACTGTCTAATAATTAAGAGCTACTTGTGAATATTAACAATAGATGGATACTAGACTTCAAATTCAGATACATTTGTTTTAAACATATCTCAAAGTTACTCATCTAGCTTTATCGTTCTGTCTAATGTTTGACCTAGGAATATGTGCAACGATTTCAACTCCAAAACTCTCACGCCAGACATAATTATTTTTCATATCTTAACACTTTCATCTAAAAAACAATATGCATAGTTATAACAAGAGTTAACACTAAAGTATGTCTCGCCTGTTGGCACCATCGGAATATTCAGTTATTTAACTATTCATTCATTAATTCTTGACATTTTCCTGTGGACCAACTAAAATGATTCTAGATATCATTGAGAAACAGACTTAACATATAAGACTCAACACAAAACTAGATAATGTGTCTATGAGCCACAGGATGGCCCTCCCGTTCTTGAAATATCATTGACCCTCAATGTGTATTACCTGGGATATGGACCTTTACCAAGAAATTGATCTAAAGTGTTCATGTGTAAAATAAAGGTCGCTGTGACCTTATTTCTGATGGGTGGTGCCATGTACCAAGACTCATCGAGAAGTGAAATATTATTGACCCCTAACATGTAGTATTCAAGATATGGACCTTAACCAAGAACTTAACCAAAGTCATTAATGCGTAAATATAGGTCACAGTGACCTCATTTCTAGTGGATGGTGTCACTTTACCCAAGACACATCTAGTGGTGAAATATCATTGACCCCCAACATCCAGTATCCAAGTTATGGACCTTAACCAAGAACTTAACCGAAGTCGTTCATGCATAAAATATAGATCACAGTGACCTAATTTTTATTGGGTGGTGTCATGTTACCCAAGACACATCTAGTGGTGAAATACCATTGACCATCAACATGTAGTATCTGAGATATGGACCTTAACCAAGAACTTAACCAAGTTCATTCATACGTAAAATATAGGTCACAGTGACCTAATTTCTAGTGGGTGGTGTCACCTTACCTAAGACACATCTAGTAGTGAAATATCATTGACCCCCAACATCTAGTATCCAAGTTATGGACCTTAACCAAGAACTTAACCGAAGTCATTCATGCATAAAATATAGGTCACAGTGACCTAATTTCTAGTGGATGGTGTAGCCCTACCCAAGACCCATCTGGTGGTGAAATATCGTTGACCCCCAACATCTAGTATCCGAGTAATGGACCTTAACCAAGAACTTAACCAAAGTGTTACGGACGGACGTACGGACGGACGGACGGACGGACAAGGGTAAAACTATATGTCCGATCCACATACATGATCGGGCAATAAAAACAGTATCAACAGTCATTTAGTGTAAAAATGAGGTCAAGGTCAGATGACAGTGTGACAGACTCAAAAACCCGAATTCAATTCATCAATATCCTAAATATCATATGTCTAGCTATAATAATTTTCAAAAATTCTATTTCTTCAAATTAAAGTCTTACAAAGAAGTTTCCAGCTCAAAAAAGACAAAAAGTTCACAAAAGTACTGAAGCTTAAAAATGAGGTCAAGGTCCCACACCATGGTGACAGTTGCTTGGACCATAACCTGATCTGTCTGTATACCAAATATCAGAAGCCTAGCTATTATACTTTTCAAGTAATCAATTTTCCACAAAAGTCTTACAAAGAAGTTTTCAGCCTGAAAAAAGATCTAAGTTCACAGAGTCACTGGAGCATGAAAATAGGGTCAGGGTCACATGGCATGGTGACAGTTGCGTAGACCATAACCTGAACTGTCTGTATTCCAAATATCAGATGCCTAGCTATTATACTTTTCAAGTATACATTTTCCACAAAAGTCTTACAAAAAGGTTTATGACGCGGCCACCGCCGCCAGAGGAAAGTAATACCTATGTCTCGCTTCCACGACTATTGATCACAGGCAAACAAAAATGATAAAAGCAAATGGCTTGACAATATCAAATAAATAAAATCATTAACGTGGACCTTAAATCTTTTGCTAGCTTACAGTGTTGATGGAATTTATTTAAAGATTAGTTCATTAAAAAATTTAAGCAATTAATGCTATCATATGGTCATCATTTTTATTTTGTAATAAAAAACAAAAATCAAACACTTTGTTGTGATTCATATTCCTTATGATTCATCAAGGTTCATATAAAATTCAATAAATGAGACAATTTTACAATTTATAGCTGGGACATGGTTTAGAAATTACTTCCATACATGGTTATGAAATTACATTAATTTTACAAGCAACTAATTCAAGATTTGGCACACTTGATGTAATATATAGGCTTCAAAATAAAATGACTACTAGTAATTTAGCATGAATAAAATAAATTAAAAATACCACATGTAATAATGCCTATAATAAAATAATGTTATTAAAATACTCCCATTGAATTAATGGAAAAACTGTTAAATTGTGGGAACTAAAACTCAGCAAGTTAAATTGAATGACAAAAATGGTTTCTTACAAGATATCAATAATCAAATTTGAAATATAAACAAAAACTATTTATTTCTAGCTTTTCTAGTTAGAATAACATTTAAAACAATGATTAACAAGACCAATCGATGTCTGGCCCTGCGTCGCACGGCAAAACGTTGAACCCTGTACGTTTTAGGCCCAATATGGACAGTCAAAATAATTTGACACTTGCATCTTATGGTGGACTTACAAAGCATATTTGTCACATGCCACCCAATATTGTCAAAATAGACAACAAAAATAGTTTCTATTTTTTTCCCTTTTGGTCCCCTTATTGCTAAACAGAAAAGGTGGGTCAAGAAAATTTTTTATCTTCCATTTTGTATCCAATATATGACCAAAATTAACTTGTAAAAAAAAAATCTAAATCGGACCATAAATGAAAAATGTCACATTTTTGCCCCTTTTGGGCCCCTCATTCCTAAGCAAAAAGAGAGGGGACACCCAAAATCATCCCGACCCTTTAATCTATGGTGAGCAACACTACTGTAAAGTTTCATAGCATTTGGTCAACCAAAACAAGTTATTGTGGAAACGAATAAAAAAGTTGCTTTTTTGGCCCCTTTAGGGCCCTTAGTTTCTAAACGAAAAAAGAGGGGACACCCAAAATCAGCCCAACCCTTCCTTTTATGGTAAGTAACATTACTGTAAAGTTTCATAGCATTTGGTCAACCAAAACAAGTTATTGTGGAAACGAATAAAAAAGTTGCTTTTTTGGCCCCTTTAGGGCCCTTAGTTTCTAAACGAAAAAAGAGGGGACACCCAAAATCAGCCCAACCCTTCCTTTTATGGTAAGTAACATTACTGTAAAGTTTCATAGCATTTGGTCAACCAGAACAAAAGTTATTGTGGAAAAAATTTTAAAAGTCGCTTTTTTGGCCCCCTTTAGGGCCCCTAATTTCTAAACGAAAAACGAGGGGACACCCAAAATCAGCCCAACCCTTCCTTTTATGGTAAGTAACATTACTGTAAAGTTTCATAGCATTTGGTCAACCAAAACAAAAGTTATTGTGGAAAAAAATTAAAAAGTAACTTTTTTGGCCCCTTTTGGGCCCCTAATTTCAAAAGGGAATTATTAAATGACCCCAAAAAGGGAGGTGCACATCTTCAATATATCTGTAATCACTGTGTAAAATTTCAGAAAGATCTAGTGTTTGGTTTTTGAGATTCAGATTACACAAGACAGGCACCCCATAGCGGGACGGACGGACAGACGGACGGACGGACGGAGTGACCCGACTACTAGACCTGCTTTCGCCTTCGGCGACGCAGGTAAAAACTTACCCAATAATCATAACATAAAAAGATATTAAAAACAAAATTATCGAACAAAGATGATAAAATATAAAAAGACATCCCCATACACAAACACATTTTCTCTCATTCACAAAACCCTTTTACATTTAGTTTTCTTTTCTAACATTTCGTTTTCTAGTTTGTGGCTTTGTTTCCTCTGATTTTGGTTTCTTTGTCACATCTTTGTCTGTAGTTTCTGAGGGTTGTGGGTTTGTATTCTGACTTGCTTCTTCAGTATCGTCAATAATGTCTTCATCTTTATCACCCTGGGAATGAGAGTTATATACAAATAATATTAGAAACATTAGAAAACAGCAATGATTTTTTTTTTGCTATGCTACGGGAAACAGGAGGCCCTAAGACAACTTAAAGTGCAACAGTGACACCTATAAGTTGTTTAGGTGACATAAAATTAATTTCTTCAAGTAATAAATAAAACACATGTTTAATGTGGCTGGCCATGTAAACAATGGAACAATTTCTGTTACAGTAAGTGCCAAAGGATTAAAGGTAAAATGATACTCCGAAGAACCAAATCCACAGTATTTTGGTGAATTTCAGTGTACGGTTCAAATTTAACCTTTGATTTGTCACTATTTTAGCCTTTTCCTCAGGAAATCTTCAGTGTGGAGATTACAATTTTAGTCATAGCCATGGCTGACGTGATCACCGATGATAGAAACAATAAAAAGAATGTTTGTCTTTGTTTTCTTTGGAAACAAATGCAAAATAAATCCAGAAAACGAAAGTTTGATAAAAACAAGTAACAACAATCAATAAATATATGTAGCAAAACCATGTATCGTATGGTATTGAAAGTAATACACTGTAGTATCGTTAAGAAAATCTATGGTAAGTATCGTATCGTGGGGTTCGTTTCACCTCTACAAAGGAACTGGTACATTACATAATTTCTTCAACTATGATATTCTTAACTGATATTTGGTGGCTTATTGTTCAATAGGTAAGAGAAATTCTGTAGAGCCTTCAAAATATATATTACAAAGGTAAATTATTTTTTTCTGAAACTTTTGTTTTTTAAAAAAAAACATCACACAAAGTTGTTATTAACTTGCCAAACCTGTCAGACATTTTACCTGATTGCTGTCCTGTCCATCTTTAGGAGGAGTATTCTTTACAGGAGAAGGCTGAATTGGACGACTTGATGGAGTGAAAAGGTCACACAAGAAAACAATCAGCTACAAATAAATCATAGTTCAACTTTATTCCTCTTCAATTAAGCATTATATGTTACTGTTAATAAATTACCAATTCTGTTTTAAACTTGTAATGACAGTTACAGAGCATGACAACAGATATTTATACTCGTGTCATATTTCAGTGATTGGGATAAGGTGGGGCCATGCACTTTTTTACACATTCAAATTTGAAATGTCCCATAGAAATCTGGAATAAAAAGCTACGCCGAGCGCAGCATGATACGACCGCAACAAGATGAACCCTGTACATTGGAGGCCCAATATGGATAGTCTATTGCTTTGGTCACATTCAGCCCATGGTGGACTTACAAAGCTTTTTTACACATGCATCCTATGGTGGACTTTAAAATGCATATTTGACACATATATTTACAATAACATTTATATTAATAGAAAAAAAATCTTTATTTCTAAATTCATTGACTTTTTTGACACAATTTAGCCCCTTTTGGCCCCTTTTTTTTTAAAAAGGTTAGGACCACAAACCCCAAATGAAATAAAAAGCTTCCTTCAGTGTAATGATCATATTTAAACTTCATAACAATTGGCTGGCCCACTACAGCTAAATTTCTTGTGTAAAACCATTTGCCTTGACCAACTTTTACAAATAGCGTTTTTTGCCCCTTCAACCCCTTATATCTCAAAAACAGTAAGATATATAGCAAATCTGATTGAAAAATCCAGGCAGGGATTTTCACAAGGATTCCAATGAAAAAAATATTTTGAAAATTGGACCACAAATAAAAAAGTTGATTTTTTGGGTGTGGCCCGTCTTTGGCCCCCTGTAGCAATGTAACGGTTCAATATACATCAAAACCATTGACACATTTTGTTGACAAAATTTGATGAGGAATTCAATAAAAAAAAGAATTTTCAAAATCTACTGAATAATTAACATTCTACAACAGTTTTGTCAATACGCCCGTTTTAGCCCCTTTGGCCCTTTTTTCCAAAACGGTAAGGGCCACCAACCCCAAATACAATAGGAACCTTCCTCTAGTGGTTACAAACATCATATCAAAACTTCATAACAATTGGCTGGCCCAGTACAACTAAATTTTTGGTATAAAATTATTTGCCTTGACAAACTTTTAAAAATGGTGTTTTTGGCCCCTTTGACCCCTAATTTCTCAAAAACCGTAAGAGATATTGCAAATCTGATTGAAAAATGCAAGCAGGGATTTTCACAAGGATTCCAATGAAAAAAAGATTTTGAAAATCGGACCACAAATAAAAAAGTCATTTTTTGGGGTATGGCCCCTTTTCCACCCCCTGTAGCAATGTAACGGTTCAATATACATCAAAACCATTGACACATTTTGTTGACAGAATTCAATGAGGAATTCGATAAAAAAAGAATTTTCAAAATCTATTGAATAATATAAATTCTACAACAGTTTTGTCAATACACCCGTTTTAGCCCCTTTTGGCCTTTTTTCCAAAATGGTAAGGGCCACCAACCCCAAATACAATAGGAACCTTCCTCTAGTGGTAACAAACATCATATTAAAATTTCATAACAATTGGTCAATATTTACTTAAGTTATCGCACGGAAACCAAATGTCCCCAGACGACGACAACGACGACGACAACGACGACAACGACGACATCGCCATAACATTATACGATCGCAAAAATTTGCGGTCGTATAAAAAATTATACAAAGAATGTTAAAGAATGTCCCATTGAAATTTTGAAAGAAATGATAAAAAGACACAATCTCAAAATTTTAATCCTATTCACTGCATATCGCTGATACCAAAATAACGTGTAATGTGAAATTTATTACATTCAATTTTTTAAAACTATAAAAGTGTGTAAGTTCATATCAAGTTTTAAGTTTTAACATACAGTATTTTTATTTTTCATATATGAGGGGCGGACAGGGGGGACGGGGATACGGGGGTTGATGAGGCGGGGAGCGGGTGTAGAAGGGGCGGGGAGCAGGGGTGGAAGGGGCGGGGAGCGGGGGTACAGGGGCATACAAGGGAGACAGGGGTACCAGGGTTGAGGTGGCGGGGAGCGGGGATGGAAGGGGCGGGAAACGGGGGAGCAGGGGAAGAGAACCCCCCTGTCCACCTTCCCCAATATGGCCACTGAGCAAACTAACTAGAAATCAGAGAATAATAGTAAAAACTACCATCAAAGCAATCCAATCCATTGTTATCAATTCATTATATGAGGATTAGGAGAAAATGTATTTTAAGATGTGACTTCTTAGATTTTTCTCTGAGACACTGTAACTCTGTTTTTACCCAGTCATGCTTCAAGCCAACAAGAGCTGATGGGTGGTTATTTGCAACATTAAAACAAAGATCTATGAACTCACTTCTTAAAATACAGTTATTTCACTCTAATGCCATCAGCCACAAAATTCATAAAAAAACTTCTGTAACATAGCTATTAAATGTCAATATAACAGGACCTATGACTCAGATAAGGAGGCACTTAGTCGGACCTCATATTGCATATTTATTATCTAGACATTCAAATTTGTCATGAAAGACAAAAGAGAACTGACCAATAGGATAGACCAAACAAGATAAGAGAAAATGACACCTTTATGTGATGTCCAGTAACACAATGGATGATACATCAATACATACCAGTCCCAAAGTCAATCCACTAATAGTTGTACCTAAATGCATACCAGACCTATTGTCAATCCAGCAATAATTGTACCGATAGCAACGATGACATAAATACATACAAGACCAAGTGTCAATCCAGCAATAATTGTACCAATAGCAAAGATGACATAAATTCATACCAGACCAAGTGTCAATCCAGCAATAATTGTACGGATAGCAAAGATGACATAAATACATACCAAACTAAGTGTCAATCCAGCAATAATTGTACCGATAGCAAAGATGACATAAATACATACCAAACCAAGTGTCAATCCAGCAATAATTGTACCGATAGCAAAGATGACATAAATACATACCAAACCAAGTGTCAATCCAGCAATAATTGTACCAAAAGCAAAGATGACATAAATACATACCAGACCAAGTGTCAATCCAGCAATAATTGTACCAATAGGAAAGATGACCTAAGTACATACCAAACCAAGTGTCAATCCAGCAATAATTGTACCGATAGCAAAGATGACCTAAATACATACCAAACCAAGTGTCAATCAAGCAATAATTGTACCGATAGCAAAGATGACCTAAATACATACCAAACCAAGTGTCAATCCAGCAATAATTGTACCGATAGCAAAGATGACCTAAATACATACCAAACCAAGTGTCAATCCAGCAATAATTGTACCGATAGCAAAGATGACCTAAATACATACCAAACCAAGTGTCAATCCAGCAATAATTGTACCAATAGCAAAGATGACCTAAATACATACCAAACCAAGTGTCAATCCAGCAATAATTGTACCAATAGCAAAGATGACCTAAATACATACCAAACCAAGTGTCAATCCAGCAATAATTGTACCGATAGCAAAGATGACCTAAATACATACCAAACCAAGTGTCAATCCAGCAATAATTGTACCAATAGCAAAGATGACCTAAATACATACCAAACCAAGTGTCAATTCAGCAATAATTGTACCAAAAGCTAAGATGACCTAAATACATACCAAACCAAGTGTCAATCCAGCAATAATTGTACCAAAAGCAAAGATGACCTAAATACATACCAAACCAAGTGTCAATCCAGCAATAATTGTACCAAAAGCAAAGATGACATAAATACATACCAAACCAAGTGTCAATCCAGCAATAATTGTACCGAAAGCAAAGATGACATAAATACATACCAAACCAAGTGTCAATCCAGCAATAATTGTACCGATAGCAAAGATGACATAAATACATAACAAACCAAGTGTCAATCCAGCAATAATTGTACCAATAGCAAAGATGACCTAAATACATACCAAACCAAGTGTCAATCCAGCAATAATTGTACCGATAGCAAAGATGACATAAATACATACCAAACCAAGTGTCAATCCAGCAATAATTGTACCGATAGCAAAGATGACATAAATACATACCAAACCAAGTGTCAATCCAGCAATAATTGTACCGATAGCAAAGATGACCTAAATACATACCAAACCAAGTGTCAATCCAGCAATAATTGTACCGATAGCAAAGATGACCTAAATACATACCAAACCAAGTGTCAATCCAGCAATAATTGTACCGATAGCAAAGATGACCTAAATACATACCAAACCAAGTGTCAATCCAGCAATAATTGTACCGATAGCAAAGATGACATAAATACATACCAAACCAAGTGTCAATCCAGCAATAATTGTACCGATAGCAAAGATGACATAAATACATACCAGACCAAGTGTCAATCCAGCAATAATTGTACCAATAGCAAAGATGACCTAAATACATACCAAACCAAGTGTCAATCCAGCAATAATTGTACCGATAGCAAAGATGACATAAATACATACCAAACCAAGTGTCAATCCAGCAATAATTGTACCGATAGCAAAGATGACCTAAATACATACCAAACCAAGTGTCAATCCAGCAATAATTGTACCGATAGCAAAGATGACCTAAATACATACCAAACCAAGTGTCAATCCAGCAATAATTGTACCGATAGCAAAGATGACCTAAATACATACCAAACCAAGTGTCAATCCAGCAATAATTGTACCGATAGCAAAGATGACCTAAATACATACCAAACCAAGTGTCAATCCAGCAATAATTGTACCGATAGCAAAGATGACATAAATACATACCAAACCAAGTGTCAATCCAGCAATAATTGTACCGATAGCAAAGATGACATAAATACATACCAGACCAAGTGTCAATCCAGCAATAATTGTACCGATAGCAAAGATGACATAAATACATACCAAACCAAGTGTCAATCCAGCAATAATTGTACCGATAGCACAGATGACCTAAATACATACCAAACCAAGTGTCAATCCAGCAATAATTGTACCGATAGCACAGATGACCTAAATACATACCAAACCAAGTGTCAATCCAGCAATAATTGTACCGATAGCAAAGATGACCTAAATACATACCAAACCAAGTGTCAATCCAGCAATAATTGTACCAATAGCAAAGATGACCTAAATACATACCAAACCAAGTGTCAATCCAGCAATAATTGTACCAATAGCAAAGATGACATAAATACATACCAAACCAAGTGTCAATCCAGCAATAATTGTACCAATAGCAAAGATGACATAAATACATACCAAACCAAGTGTCAATCCAGCAATAATTGTACCAATAGCAAAGATGACCTAAATACATACCAAACCAAGTGTCAATCCAGCAATAATTGTACCGATAGCAAAGATGACCTAAATACATACCAAACCAAGTGTCAATCCAGCAATAATTGTACCAATAGCAAAGATGACCTAAATACATACCAAACCAAGTGTCAATCCAGCAATAATTGTACCGATAGCAAAGATGACCTAAATACATACCAAACCAAGTGTCAATCCAGCAATAATTGTACCAATAGCAAAGATGACCTAAATACATACCAAACCAAGTGTCAATCCAGCAATAATTGTACCAATAGCAAAGATGACCTAAATACATACCAAACCAAGTGTCAATCCAGCAATAATTGTACCAATAGCAAAGATGACATAAATACATACCAAACCAAGTGTCAATCCAGCAATAATTGTACCAATAGCAAAGATGACATAAATACATACCAAACCAAGTGTCAATCCAGCAATAATTGTACCAATAGCAAAGATGACCTAAATACATACCAAACCAAGTGTCAATCCAGCAATAATTGTACCGATAGCAAAGATGACCTAAATACATACCAAACCAAGTGTCAATCCAGCAATAATTGTACCAATAGCAAAGATGACCTAAATACATACCAAACCAAGTGTCAATCCAGCAATAATTGTACCGATAGCAAAGATGACATAAATACATACCAAACCAAGTGTCAATCCAGCAATAATTGTACCGATAGCAAAGATGACATAAATACATACCAAACCAAGTGTCAATCCAGCAATAATTGTACCGATAGCAAAGATGACCTAAATACATACCAAACCAAGCGTCAATCCAGCAATAATTGTACCAATAGCAAAGATGACATAAATACATACCAAACCAAGTGTCAATCCAGCAATAATTGTACCGATAGCAAAGATGACATAAATACATACCAAACCAAGTGTCAATCCAGCAATAATTGTACCGATAGCAAAGATGACCTAAATACATACCAAACCAAGTGTCAATCCAGCAATAATTGTACCGATAGCAAAGATGACCTAAATACATACCAAACCAAGCGTCAATCCAGCAATAATTGTACCGATAGCAAAGATGACATAAATACATACCAAACCAAGTGTCAATCCAGCAATAATTGTACCGATAGCAAAGATGACATAAATACATACCAAACCAAGTGTCAATCCAGCAATAATTGTACCAATAGCAAAGATGACATAAATACATACCAAACCAAGTGTCAATCCAGCAATAATTGTACCAATAGCAAAGATGACCTAAATACATACCAAACCAAGTGTCAATCCAGCAATAATTGTACCGATAGCAAAGATGACATAAATACATACCAAACCAAGTGTCAATCCAGCAATAATTGTACCGATAGCAAAGATGACATAAATACATACCAAACCAAGTGTCAATCCAGCAATAATTGTACCGATAGCAAAGATGACCTAAATACATACCAAACCAAGTGTCAATCCAGCAATAATTGTACCGATAGCAAAGATGACATAAATACATACCAAACCAAGTGTCAATCCAGCAATAATTGTACCAATAGCAAAGATGACCTAAATACATACCAAACCAAGTGTCAATCCAGCAATAATTGTACCAATAGCAAAGATGACCTAAATACATACCAAACCAAGTGTCAATCCAGCAATAATTGTACCAATAGCAAAGATGACCTAAATACATACCAAACCAAGTGTCAATCCAGCAATAATTGTACTGATAGCAAAGATGACATAAATACATACCAAACCAAGTGTCAATCCAGCAATAATTGTACCGATAGCAAAGATGACATAAATACATACCAAACCAAGTGTCAATCCAGCAATAATTGTACTGATAGCAAAGATGACATAAATACATACCAAACCAAGTGTCAATCCAGCAATAATTGTACCGATAGCAAAGATGACATAAATACATACCAAACCAAGTGTCAATCCAGCAATAATTGTACCGATAGCAAAGATGACATAAATACATACCAGACCAAGTGTCAATCCAGCAATAATTGTACCGATAGCAAAGATGACATAAATACATACCAGACCAAGTGTCAATCCAGCAATAATTGTACCAATAGCAAAGATGACCTAAATACATACCAAACCAAGTGTCAATCCAGCAATAATTGTACCGATAGCAAAGATGACATAAATACATACCAAACCAAGTGTCAATCCAGCAATAATTGTACCGATAGCAAAGATGACCTAAATACATACCAAACCAAGTGTCAATCCAGCAATAATTGTACCGATAGCAAAGATGACCTAAATACATACCAAACCAAGTGTCAATCCAGCAATAATTGTACCGATAGCAAAGATGACCTAAATACATACCAAACCAAGTGTCAATCCAGCAATAATTGTACCGATAGCAAAGATGACCTAAATACATACCAAACCAAGTGTCAATCCAGCAATAATTGTACCGATAGCAAAGATGACATAAATACATACCAAACCAAGTGTCAATCCAGCAATAATTGTACCGATAGCAAAGATGACATAAATACATACCAGACCAAGTGTCAATCCAGCAATAATTGTACCGATAGCAACGATGACATAAATACATACCAAACCAAGTGTCAATCCAGCAATAATTGTACCGATAGCACAGATGACCTAAATACATACCAAACCAAGTGTCAATCCAGCAATAATTGTACCGATAGCACAGATGACCTAAATACATACCAAACCAAGTGTCAATCCAGCAATAATTGTACCGATAGCAAAGATGACCTAAATACATACCAAACCAAGTGTCAATCCAGCAATAATTGTACCAATAGCAAAGATGACCTAAATACATACCAAACCAAGTGTCAATCCAGCAATAATTGTACCAATAGCAAAGATGACATAAATACATACCAAACCAAGTGTCAATCCAGCAATAATTGTACCAATAGCAAAGATGACATAAATACATACCAAACCAAGTGTCAATCCAGCAATAATTGTACCAATAGCAAAGATGACCTAAATACATACCAAACCAAGTGTCAATCCAGCAATAATTGTACCGATAGCAAAGATGACCTAAATACATACCAAACCAAGTGTCAATCCAGCAATAATTGTACCAATAGCAAAGATGACCTAAATACATACCAAACCAAGTGTCAATCCAGCAATAATTGTACCGATAGCAAAGATGACCTAAATACATACCAAACCAAGTGTCAATCCAGCAATAATTGTACCAATAGCAAAGATGACCTAAATACATACCAAACCAAGTGTCAATCCAGCAATAATTGTACCAATAGCAAAGATGACCTAAATACATACCAAACCAAGTGTCAATCCAGCAATAATTGTACCAATAGCAAAGATGACATAAATACATACCAAACCAAGTGTCAATCCAGCAATAATTGTACCAATAGCAAAGATGACATAAATACATACCAAACCAAGTGTCAATCCAGCAATAATTGTACCAATAGCAAAGATGACCTAAATACATACCAAACCAAGTGTCAATCCAGCAATAATTGTACCGATAGCAAAGATGACCTAAATACATACCAAACCAAGTGTCAATCCAGCAATAATTGTACCAATAGCAAAGATGACCTAAATACATACCAAACCAAGTGTCAATCCAGCAATAATTGTACCGATAGCAAAGATGACATAAATACATACCAAACCAAGTGTCAATCCAGCAATAATTGTACCGATAGCAAAGATGACCTAAATACATACCAAACCAAGCGTCAATCCAGCAATAATTGTACCAATAGCAAAGATGACATAAATACATACCAAACCAAGTGTCAATCCAGCAATAATTGTACCGATAGCAAAGATGACATAAATACATACCAAACCAAGTGTCAATCCAGCAATAATTGTACCGATAGCAAAGATGACCTAAATACATACCAAACCAAGTGTCAATCCAGCAATAATTGTACCGATAGCAAAGATGACCTAAATACATACCAAACCAAGCGTCAATCCAGCAATAATTGTACCGATAGCAAAGATGACATAAATACATACCAAACCAAGTGTCAATCCAGCAATAATTGTACCGATAGCAAAGATGACATAAATACATACCAAACCAAGTGTCAATCCAGCAATAATTGTACCAATAGCAAAGATGACATAAATACATACCAAACCAAGTGTCAATCCAGCAATAATTGTACCAATAGCAAAGATGACCTAAATACATACCAAACCAAGTGTCAATCCAGCAATAATTGTACGGATAGCAAAGATGACATAAATACATACCAAACCAAGTGTCAATCCAGCAATAATTGTACCGATAGCAAAGATGACATAAATACATACCAAACCAAGTGTCAATCCAGCAATAATTGTACCGATAGCAAAGATGACCTAAATACATACCAAACCAAGTGTCAATCCAGCAATAATTGTACCGATAGCAAAGATGACATAAATACATACCAAACCAAGTGTCAATCCAGCAATAATTGTACCAATAGCAAAGATGACCTAAATACATACCAAACCAAGTGTCAATCCAGCAATAATTGTACCAATAGCAAAGATGACCTAAATACATACCAAACCAAGTGTCAATCCAGCAATAATTGTACCGATAGCAAAGATGACCTAAATACATACCAAACCAAGTGTCAATCCAGCAATAATTGTACCAATAGCAAAGATGACCTAAATACATACCAAACCAAGTGTCAATCCAGCAATAATTGTACCAATAGCAAAGATGACCTAAATACATACCAGTGTTCCAGCTAGGCTGTTTTCAAAGGGCGGTCCGCCCGCCTGCCTTTGCCTCCGCCCGATTGCCCTTTTCAGGATAGCTGCCGGTTTTCGTCTCCGCCCTGCCCTTTTTGATCGTACATTTGCCTTTTTCAGTCAATCATACATAGTTTGTGTATTGAGAATGAAGCCATTTGGGATAATTGAATGGCATATTTACAACCCCAAGCCAATTAACAAATTAAATAAACATATGTTCTCTAGTCAAGTAATTAATGTTTCTATTTTGATTAATCTATTTCAATTACAGGTAAGTTGTCCGATTGCACAGTAAATTTCTCTGCCTCGGTAATGATAATTGTGCACATATCAGAATCTGAACCCATCTGGATGTTTTCTATTAAAAACAACATTAAATGTGCGCTTTTATTGAAAAATAGAAACGATGTTGATGGATTTGTGAAATGCTCCATCATATTTATTTGTTTACAAACAATGACAGGAAGCGGAAGTTATAAACTAAACACGAACTCTGACCGGAATGGAACTAAATCTCTGGATTTTACTAGCAAATTCAATAAAAATCAAATGGGATTTCTTAATTTTTTCTTGGGCTGACATTCAAGCTTTTTAGCACTGATAGAATTTATGAATGTATTGAAAAGCCTAAAGTATTGTTATAGAAACAAGAGGCTCCCCTTAAGCCTAAAAATGCATGTTTTTGTTAAAAAGAATGTATGCTGTATTTGATTGTTATTAGCTACATTTATATGCCCTTTTGAAAGATGAAGTCAACGCATGAATGTGCCCTTTTTGAAAATTCATCCCTGCCCTTTTCAAATCCTGGCTGGAACACTGCATACCAAACCAAGTGTCAATCCAGCAATAATTGTACCAATAGCAAAGATGACATAAATACATACCAAACCAAGTGTCAATCCAGCAATAATTGTACCAATAGCAAAGATGACATAAATACATACCAAACCAAGTGTCAATCCAGCAATAATTGTACCAATAGCAAAGATGACCTAAATACATACCAAACCAAGTGTCAATCCAGCAATAATTGTACCGATAGCAAAGATGACCTAAATACATACCAAACCAAGTGTCAATCCAGCAATAATTGTACCAATAGCAAAGATGACCTAAATACATACCAAACCAAGTGTCAATCCAGCAATAATTGTACCGATAGCAAAGATGACATAAATACATACCAAACCAAGTGTCAATCCAGCAATAATTGTACCGATAGCAAAGATGACATAAATACATACCAAACCAAGTGTCAATCCAGCAATAATTGTACCGATAGCAAAGATGACCTAAATACATACCAAACCAAGCGTCAATCCAGCAATAATTGTACCAATAGCAAAGATGACATAAATACATACCAAACCAAGTGTCAATCCAGCAATAATTGTACCGATAGCAAAGATGACATAAATACATACCAAACCAAGTGTCAATCCAGCAATAATTGTACCGATAGCAAAGATGACCTAAATACATACCAAACCAAGTGTCAATCCAGCAATAATTGTACCGATAGCAAAGATGACCTAAATACATACCAAACCAAGCGTCAATCCAGCAATAATTGTACCGATAGCAAAGATGACATAAATACATACCAAACCAAGTGTCAATCCAGCAATAATTGTACCGATAGCAAAGATGACATAAATACATACCAAACCAAGTGTCAATCCAGCAATAATTGTACCAATAGCAAAGATGACATAAATACATACCAAACCAAGTGTCAATCCAGCAATAATTGTACCAATAGCAAAGATGACCTAAATACATACCAAACCAAGTGTCAATCCAGCAATAATTGTACCGATAGCAAAGATGACATAAATACATACCAAACCAAGTGTCAATCCAGCAATAATTGTACCGATAGCAAAGATGACATAAATACATACCAAACCAAGTGTCAATCCAGCAATAATTGTACCGATAGCAAAGATGACCTAAATACATACCAAACCAAGTGTCAATCCAGCAATAATTGTACCGATAGCAAAGATGACATAAATACATACCAAACCAAGTGTCAATCCAGCAATAATTGTACCAATAGCAAAGATGACCTAAATACATACCAAACCAAGTGTCAATCCAGCAATAATTGTACCAATAGCAAAGATGACCTAAATACATACCAAACCAAGTGTCAATCCAGCAATAATTGTACCAATAGCAAAGATGACCTAAATACATACCAAACCAAGTGTCAATCCAGCAATAATTGTACTGATAGCAAAGATGACATAAATACATACCAAACCAAGTGTCAATCCAGCAATAATTGTACCGATAGCAAAGATGACATAAATACATACCAAACCAAGTGTCAATCCAGCAATAATTGTACTGATAGCAAAGATGACATAAATACATACCAAACCAAGTGTCAATCCAGCAATAATTGTACCGATAGCAAAGATGACATAAATACATACCAAACCAAGTGTCAATCCAGCAATAATTGTACCGATAGCAAAGATGACATAAATACATACCAGACCAAGTGTCAATCCAGCAATAATTGTACCGATAGCAAAGATGACATAAATACATACCAGACCAAGTGTCAATCCAGCAATAATTGTACCAATAGCAAAGATGACCTAAATACATACCAAACCAAGTGTCAATCCAGCAATAATTGTACCGATAGCAAAGATGACATAAATACATACCAAACCAAGTGTCAATCCAGCAATAATTGTACCAATAGCAAAGATGACCTAAATACATACCAAACCAAGTGTCAATCCAGCAATAATTGTACCGATAGCAAAGATGACCTAAATACATACCAAACCAAGTGTCAATCCAGCAATAATTGTACCGATAGCAAAGATGACCTAAATACATACCAAACCAAGTGTCAATCCAGCAATAATTGTACCGATAGCAAAGATGACCTAAATACATACCAAACCAAGTGTCAATCCAGCAATAATTGTACCGATAGCAAAGATGACATAAATACATACCAAACCAAGTGTCAATCCAGCAATAATTGTACCGATAGCAAAGATGACATAAATACATACCAGACCAAGTGTCAATCCAGCAATAATTGTACCGATAGCAACGATGACATAAATACATACCAAACCAAGTGTCAATCCAGCAATAATTGTACCGATAGCACAGATGACCTAAATACATACCAAACCAAGTGTCAATCCAGCAATAATTGTACCGATAGCACAGATGACCTAAATACATACCAAACCAAGTGTCAATCCAGCAATAATTGTACCGATAGCAAAGATGACCTAAATACATACCAAACCAAGTGTCAATCCAGCAATAATTGTACCAATAGCAAAGATGACCTAAATACATACCAAACCAAGTGTCAATCCAGCAATAATTGTACCAATAGCAAAGATGACATAAATACATACCAAACCAAGTGTCAATCCAGCAATAATTGTACCAATAGCAAAGATGACCTAAATACATACCAAACCAAGTGTCAATCCAGCAATAATTGTACCAATAGCAAAGATGACCTAAATACATACCAAACCAAGTGTCAATCCAGCAATAATTGTACCGATAGCAAAGATGACCTAAATACATACCAAACCAAGTGTCAATCCAGCAATAATTGTACCAATAGCAAAGATGACCTAAATACATACCAAACCAAGTGTCAATCCAGCAATAATTGTACCGATAGCAAAGATGACCTAAATACATACCAAACCAAGTGTCAATCCAGCAATAATTGTACCAATAGCAAAGATGACCTAAATACATACCAAACCAAGTGTCAATCCAGCAATAATTGTACCAATAGCAAAGATGACCTAAATACATACCAAACCAAGTGTCAATCCAGCAATAATTGTACCAATAGCAAAGATGACATAAATACATACCAAACCAAGTGTCAATCCAGCAATAATTGTACCAATAGCAAAGATGACATAAATACATACCAAACCAAGTGTCAATCCAGCAATAATTGTACCAATAGCAAAGATGACCTAAATACATACCAAACCAAGTGTCAATCCAGCAATAATTGTACCGATAGCAAAGATGACCTAAATACATACCAAACCAAGTGTCAATCCAGCAATAATTGTACCAATAGCAAAGATGACCTAAATACATACCAAACCAAGTGTCAATCCAGCAATAATTGTACCGATAGCAAAGATGACATAAATACATACCAAACCAAGTGTCAATCCAGCAATAATTGTACCGATAGCAAAGATGACCTAAATACATACCAAACCAAGCGTCAATCCAGCAATAATTGTACCAACAGCAAAGATGACATAAATACATACCAAACCAAGTGTCAATCCAGCAATAATTGTACCGATAGCAAAGATGACATAAATACATACCAAACCAAGTGTCAATCCAGCAATAATTGTACCGATAGCAAAGATGACCTAAATACATACCAAACCAAGTGTCAATCCAGCAATAATTGTACCGATAGCAAAGATGACCTAAATACATACCAAACCAAGCGTCAATCCAGCAATAATTGTACCGATAGCAAAGATGACATAAATACATACCAAACCAAGTGTCAATCCAGCAATAATTGTACCGATAGCAAAGATGACATAAATACATACCAAACCAAGTGTCAATCCAGCAATAATTGTACCAATAGCAAAGATGACATAAATACATACCAAACCAAGTGTCAATCCAGCAATAATTGTACCAATAGCAAAGATGACCTAAATACATACCAAACCAAGTGTCAATCCAGCAATAATTGTACCGATAGCAAAGATGACATAAATACATACCAAACCAAGTGTCAATCCAGCAATAATTGTACCGATAGCAAAGATGACATAAATACATACCAAACCAAGTGTCAATCCAGCAATAATTGTACCGATAGCAAAGATGACCTAAATACATACCAAACCAAGTGTCAATCCAGCAATAATTGTACCGATAGCAAAGATGACATAAATACATACCAAACCAAGTGTCAATCCAGCAATAATTGTACCGATAGCAAAGATGACATAAATACATACCAAACCAAGTGTCAATCCAGCAATAATTGTACCAATAGCAAAGATGACCTAAATACATACCAAACCAAGTGTCAATCCAGCAATAATTGTACCAATAGCAAAGATGACCTAAATACATACCAAACCAAGTGTCAATCCAGCAATAATTGTACCAATAGCAAAGATTACCTAAATACATACCAAACCAAGTGTCAATCCAGCAATAATTGTACCAATAGCAAAGATGACCTAAATACATACCAAACCAAGTGTCAATCCAGCAATAATTGTACCAATAGCAAAGATGACCTAAATACATACCAAACCAAGTGTCAATCCAGCAATAATTGTACCAATAGCAAAGATTACCTAAATACATACCAAACCAAGTGTCAATCCAGCAATAATTGTACTGATAGCAAAGATGACATAAATACATACCAAACCAAGTGTCAATCCAGCAATAATTGTACTGATAGCAAAGATGACATAAATACATACCAAACCAAGTGTCAATCCAGCAATAATTGTACCGATAGCAAAGATGACCTAAATACATACCAAACCAAGTGTCAATCCAGCAATAATTGTACCGATAGCAAAGATGACCTAAATACATACCAAACCAAGTGTCAATCCAGCAATAATTGTACCAATAGCACAGATGACATAACACCCCCATTCTGGTATACCATACTGATCAGTCATTGTGGTGTATAGAGCCTGAAATAAAGATATCAGTTAGGTATACCATACTGATCAGTCATTGTGGTGTATAGAGCCTGAAATAAAGATATCAGTTAGGTATACCATACTGATCAGTCATTGTGGTGTATAGAGCCTGAAATAAAGATATCAGTTAGGTATACCATACTGATCAGTCATTGTGGTATATAGGGCCTGAAATAAAGATATCAGTTAGGTATACCATACTGATCAGTCATTGTGGTGTATAGAGCCTGAAATAAAGATATCAGTTAGGTATACCATACTGATCAGTCATTGTGGTGTATAGGGCCTGAAATAAAGATATCAGTTAGGTATACCATACTGATCAGTCATTGTGGTGTATAGAGCCTGAAATAAAGATATCAGTTAGGTATACCATACTGATCAGTCATTGTGGTGTATAGGGCCTGAAATAAAGATATCAGTTAGGTATACCATACTGATCAGTCATTGTGGTGTATAGAGCCTGAAATAAAGATATCAGTTATGTATACCATACTGATCAGTCATTGTGGTGTATAGAGCCTGAAATAAAGATATCAGTTATGTATACCATACTGATCAGTCATTGTGGTGTATAGAGCCTGAAATAAAGATATCAGTTAGGTATACCATACTGATCAGTCATTGTGGTGTATAGGGCCTGAAATAAAGATATCAGTTATGTATCCCATACTGATCAGTCATTGTGGTGTATAGAGCCTGAAAAGATATCACACAGCATCTATTGATACATCTAAGTAAAAGTATTCATCAAGAAAAATATCCCTCAGTAGAGATGATTTAAAATTGATGTAGGAATTTATTAAAGCATTCACTTCAAGTTGATTTAATTAAAGAATCAAATGGAAGAAGTTTGGCAACTAAAAACGCCACTTCTTTTAAATAAGTCTGTATGAAGTCAGGACCATTCTGATTTTAATTTTATTAGTATGTTATTACATTTGTACAGTCCTTTTAATATCTGCTCTTCTTTTGATACATGTAGTTCTATTTAAAGTTAATTTTTTATCAGTCCACTTTCCAACCTTATCTAAATGTTTGTTAAGGAAACTTACCCTCATATTCATGGCCAGTTTAAAGAAAAATCCAACAGCTCCCATTCTGAAAAAATAAATAAATTGATAAGTTAGATGTGATTGTGTTGTGATTTTATTGCTATTGACAATGGTTTTCTGACATGTGTAGAAAACTTTACTCTGTAATTTTTTTTATCAAATATCAGGGTTAAAAGCTCATGATTGACGAGATAAAAACCCCTATTATCTTTATTCAAATAAAAACAATGTGCACTAAATTCTTAGCTAGTCTTATATTTTCTTAGGAATGTCTTAGTTCTAATGTATATTCCTTGATAGGTCTAACATATTTTTTTCTTGCTGCCAAATTTATTGTCTGACAGACCTTAAAGAGACTTGGACATCTCTGCCAACCCATACTCACTGCAAAGACCCTGGAGAAAGATACCAGGCCACTGGGATTATTTCATTCCATTTCTTATCGTCCACAAAACTTATTAGGTCTTCTTCTTTTCTACTAGCCTTATACTGGCGAAATTCTCCATCTTTTATACTAAAACAGCATAATGTTTGGTTTGTTAATTTTTTTTTTAAATAAACAAATTTCCTGTAAAATCTTAGCTGTGGTGTTTTTTAGACTATTGCAGATTGGAAACTTTTATGTGAGAAATCTTTATTAAAAGTCAAAATAAACATACATAGTTATAACATGAAGAGATCTTTACCTGATTTGGCAATATTCTGAATTTAAATTATCTACTAGAATTGGAACTCCACAATAAAATGAAAAAAAAATTAAAAAACTTGATTTACTATTAAAATTGATTTTTTTAAGTTATACATGTATAACTTACTGGTATATAGAAGGCAAAGCTGATACTAAAAATCTTCCACTCAGCTCTGAAACATACAAAAAAGAACATTGGTACACATGGTACATGAATTAATTCAACCTAAAAAGAATTAATTATAAAAAAATAAGTAACAGCTAACACAAGGTTAGTACAATTTCTTCAAAATACAAATCGGTACAATGCATTTTCATATCTATTAGTGTTAACATTTTAATGTAAGAGATTTCTTCATTTGTAAGAAGGCTTTATCAGTTTCAATGAAAAAAAATAATAATGTGACATTATATATAATTGTAAAGCTATCCTTTGTTATGTGATACCTGGATTTTCTGTGACATCCACAACACCAACTTTGATATCTAGATCTCTGCCCCAATCAGCAAATTTGTTCCAGGTTTCTGTAAATTGTCTACACGCTGGACACCAAGGTGCCATACTACAATAAAAGAATTGTAGTTGATGTCACCAAAAAAAAATGTAAAACTTGCTTTAAAGTTTCACGAGTTCATAAAATGTTCTTATATGCTCATATATCATCTCAGAGCTATATTTATATGTGCCAGTTTTCAGTTTCTATGTATTTTTTCTATATTACTATGGGAACAAAAATGCAATGGTTTGCAATCTTATAACCTGCTGTGGTAATTAGGTCCATGTATGAGTAAGACTCCAATATATTATGTTTTTGCAAAAAAAAAGAAAAAGAATGTATGACCCTGTTACATGGAAGTTTAAGATGGGGCATGAGGGTTGAAAGGCATCGTTTATCATTCATCAATTGTAGACTTTATTTGAAGCTGGATTTGAATTATATGCATCTTATTTAGACCATGGGCCAATAGCAGAACCCCGAGCAGTGCCAAATGGCCTCGTTGAAGGCTGCTGGCGGTTGTCCATTGTGGTTTTTCTAAATTGCCGTTTAATTGTGGGCTGTGTCGCGTACACTTATTCCACATCTCTTTATTTTCTATTTAATCTGTTTAAATGTATATGTTCCTAAGCCTTCCTATACTAGTATTTCAGAAAATAGGACCCTATAAGAAATGTAAATGCAGCAATTTTAGACAGACAGGTTAATGTAATTCTGTGGAATATGGGGTTTCAGCAGAACTAAGCTTGTCAGAATAATAAACTACAGAGTGCCAAGTACCCAAAAAATGGCAGATGATGAGTGAGTTGCCCAGAGAATAAATGAAAGAATGTAGGAAAAAAAGTCACAGGAAAAAAGGTCACGGAAGAAAAGTCACAGGAAAAAAGGTCACAAGAAAAAAAGTCACAGGAAATAAAGTCACAATGTATACATATAATATTTGAGTGATTAAATAAAAAAAATATTAAAATTATGTATTTTATACTGTATATTTCTAATATTTATAAATGAAATAGTCATACAATGTAGATATGATAATAATAAAAAATGTAAATTAATAATACATGAAGAATGAAAATAACAAGAATACAAAAGTCACCAGCAAACAATTTAGAATTTTCTGTTTGTAACGTTTTTAAAGAGCGAAAGTAAGCAAGACTTAGTACAAAACTACATAGATAAAAATGTTTTAATATAATTATATAGAAATGAGAAATTTGTAAGTAAAATTACTGGTAATTTTCATAATGGTCAATAACATCAAATTAGTTTTTATTCATATCTTACACTTTTTCCGAGATTTTTTTTAATTAAAAAAAATTAAATAACAACAACAACAAAGAAGTAAAAGAAGAATAGTTTAAACATAAAAATAATAACACTTAGTTAAAATAGGGACTTTAAAATACATTGTGACTTAATTTCCTCTGACTTTTTTTCTTGTGACCTTTTTTCCTGTGACTTTTTTTCCTATCAAAACTGTGACCTTTTTTCCTGTGACTTTTTTTCCTGTGACTTTTTTTCCTGTGACTTTCTTTCCAATTACCAAATGAAATGCTTGTTCCAGGTGTTTGAATAAAGTTTATTTTAATAATCCTGTTATCTTGTATTCTGCAGATGTTAAGACTTAAAAATAGATTAATTCTGACATTGTCATAATGGATTTTTTTGGTAATAAATTTATGCAGGTGTTCATATTGTAAAAGTTTGTTTACAATTTTGCTATTCTGATTGTAATAAGTCCATGTATGGGTTACACTTCAAATAGAAATTGAAGATGGAGCATGTACACTCCAGGCCAAGCAATTTTTAATTTCTCCACTCTACACCCTGGAGGTGGAGTTGGGTGGAGTTGAGTGGAGATGAGTGGAGACTCCACTGTACAGGGTGGAGACACTCTAATATTATAGTGGAGTGGAGTGGAGTGGAGTGGAGAGATAAATATTAAGAAAATCAAATGAACTTAATTTTGTCTAATGAATTTTATTCTTTGAATTATGTAGTTTGCAAGTTTGGTTTTATTAAAAGAAAATTAATACTAAATATTGTGCATAATATTTTATAGTAAAAACTTTACAATAATTTTAATTTAAAATTATCAAATTTATAAAATTATACATGATATGCAATAATTAATTTTTTTATCATGTTTATGATGCTCAGTAATTATGATCTTCAAATGTTTATTGTAAGTTTATATGTAAATGAAGCTTTCACATGTATTTGTTCAATTATCAACCATGTCATCACAGCAGGAAACTGTTAATTGTCAACAGGTTCATAAGTTACTATCTCAGTGGGATACATTTACCTGCCAGGTGTGTTGCAATTTAAATTCATATACATGTACATGTAGGTTAAATAGGTGGAATAAACAAGATAGTGAATATAGGTTGAAAGGCATTTGTTGTTTTTTTTTTTACATCTATAGGAGTGTTCGCCTAGCTCATTAGTGATGTCATATTCACTAATTTGCATCTCATTAAGTGTCAAATTGGATGGCAATAAACAGTGCAATAAACAAACATCGATTGATAGGATAATTTCCTCAAATTTTAAATCCTTGTAACTTTTTTATTTGATAAGATAAATTGGTTCTGTAAATGGTTCTAGGAAGAAAAATTTATTCATATTTACCATAATAAAGTTTTAAAAGATTGCTAAAAAAATAAATTTTCTACAAAATTGTTTCTGGACCAAGTTGATTTTTGTTGAAAATTTTAAATCAACCAAATTTTCGATCTTTTGAACCACTGAATATTTATTTGTAAAATGCACTACAAAAACGATCTTTTTCTGAAAATTGTAGAACCAAAAGAATTTTTCAATTATCTTGAAAAACAAAAAAGTTATGACAGTTTAAAGACGTTTTTCAACACAATTTTATTGTCTTTTTGCCCTCCAAAAATATTCCACAGGTAACCTCTGACGTCACGGCGAACATCCCTATTGTAGACTGTAACCTTTTTAAATGTATGAGGTCATAAGCCTTGATATATTCTAGCAAATTGAATCCCATCATAAATAGACATGTAGCAATTTTAGGCTGACAGGTATATGTACATATATGTTAATGTAACTCTGTGTGTGTTCCAGGTGTACCAAGGTGATGAGTGAGTTTGTCCACAGATTAAATGAAATGTTTGTCCATGGTGTTTGAATAAGGTACATTTCTACATTTACCCACTTTTTACCAATAAAAAAGTCATAACGTATAAAACAGTTCTAAAATAAAATCTTCTTGCTCATATTTTTACAAAGTTCTGGCAGTTTCCCAACATTTTTATTCTGGTGGTGGCAGGGAAAAAAATCAGTTTCCCCCGCATTACTTCTTGGAACCAGTATTTTCTCTGTAGCACCATTAAAATAATTTGACATTATTCATTGCATGCTGAATATTCTTGCGCCCCATCATAGGTTGCAACCAAATCCACATTATTAGAAATGATTAAGTATTTAAAATTAATTAAAAAATATGGAATTATGCATGAGTGATTCACTTTTGGGATTGTTCCATTATGAGTTATTATCATGATAATTAATTATCAGGCCCCATAATTTGTACATGGAACTCCACCATATCTACTTTCAAAGTCATTAGAGTAGCTTAACCCTTTGAGCGCCAGACCATTTACCTGGCAAGTGCCAAGCTAATTTTTGGTTTTGTTTACAGACGTCGGTACAGTGACGTCGTGCCTAGTGACAATTGTTCGACGTAACAAAGGGTTCTAATTTGTGAGGCTCAGTATGGTACGTTGTTGCAACACGTCATGGACGTACAAAAAATTAAGTATTATTTGGTTAAAATGTATTTTTAGGGATTTTCCCAACATTCATCATGCCATCATACCATTCTTTCTCAGTAATCCTTATTTGTTGGTCTTGAATGTCAAAAGTTGGTTTTTTTTAATTAATTTCCACTTTCGTGTATCTACTGTAAATTAGTTTTACAAATATAATTCTTATGTTGCTTATATGCGAGCGAAGCCAAGCTCACTATTGTAGAGAGTCTGCCAAATTGCACGAGACTCAAAATACGATGGTTGAAAATAAATTCTGTCTGCTACTCGGAATGCATTGGGAATTTACGAAAAAACGGGTCTCGCGTTAGCGAGACCCGGTGTTTTCGCTTATTTATTTGCAAACGGTTACAAAACTAAACCTTTTGTTGTTGTTAATGGCAAGAACTTTCTCAATAAATAATAACTATCTAACGAACGAAGGCTAGTTGTTTTTTTTTTAAATATGGCCCCCTTCTCGCGAGATTTCAATACACTAGTGACCTTTAACAGAGAGTGCACAGTCATGCGCAGAAAAAATGGCGGGAAATATCACATCACATCGTCCCTAACAAGGGTAGTTAAAACTAAGTTCTGCCAATCAATTATCGGAACTTTTAACATAAACAGATTCATTATAAAAGCGTGACAAGCAACTATTTTTTCTGCATATGTATGATAAATAAATTTGGTCCTACCTGATCTGAAAATATAATCCTATTCATCCTCATGACATGTGCTGTGTCGTGGTCCTTCAAAATCAAAGTCAAACTGACATAGTTAAATGATCAATGCAATCATGGGTCCGTCGTCATTTTCCACCAGGTTATTCAATCTTTTGCAGCCAGTACTAGTAAAAATTAGATACGGGTATACAGAAAATCTCACAAAACCTGACAGAAGAACATTGACATTTTGATGTCTTCGTGTTTACAGTCTGCTGGATATGTGACGTCACAAATGGACGATCAATATTTATGTATAAGTTATGGATAATATCGTCCCGGCCGCGAACCATATTTTGACGTTTTTTTAAGGATAATACATTATTTTTTTTTCGAACAAATTATTCAATGTTTAATCACTAGCGGACCCTCTTAGATATTGGTCCAGCTGAGAGTATTTTGACAATATTTTCCAGATCCAAATTAAGGTTCGACCCAGATTAAGCTGAACCTATTATCTTATTTATTTTATCACATTGCATCAACATAATTTGTGTTGATTTTGTATCTTCGCGAGCTTTTAGGGCAGAGCCATTCTCATATTATTCAGCATAAATAAATATATTAGTTATTGTGTGGCATTTTTATTCGTTACAGCTATACCATCTGTTTTGCAAGACACTTTGATCTTTACGTAAGGCATAGGGACATCGCTAGTTGAAATTAGCTCTCAGATTTACTTATTTTGACTTAAGTTCGCGTTGTTTGTTGCTATGTTGTTGTGTCGTGTGTCATTGTTGTTTAGTCCTCGTGGAGGGTCTCATGTGTAATTTTTTTTTTTTGTCGTAACCGTAACTGGCACTTAAAAGGAACATATTTTCAAAGGTCTTATGGACCGACCTTTTAACTTGAAAGGGGGGCCTTGGTTTTTACCAAAACAAAACTTAGAAAATTATTTAAAAAAAAATGAAAATATTTTTGATGAAAAACATATTTTGGCAACAAAAATATTCAGAAAAATAATTTTTGTTATATGAAATAATGCTAATAATGAAAAGAATATTCTGTCGCGACGCCATCAAAAATATATTTTATGTCATGACGCATTAAAAAAATGTTCCGCGCAATTTTATTGCCGAAACAAAATTCGAAGGCCCCCTTCAAGTTAAATGGTCCGTCCCTTATTATAGTTGCTAACAACACAAGACTGTTCGGAACTAATTTGAAATTAAGAAAACATGTTGCTTCACATCAGTCATAACACAGGACCGACAGCTCAAAGCCTGTAAAAACATATTTGGTCTGGTGTTTGTGTGCCTTTCACAGGTCCGAATTTCCGATAGAAGTTAGCAGTATTTCAAAAATAATGTTGTATAATTGGACCTTTTTATTTTATTTTGGTCCTGAAAATCTTGACCAATGATGGCACCGAATGTCCTAGCCCCAAAAAATCATAATTTCCTCGACTGTCACATCCTCTTGTTACCATTACTAAGTTAGAATATAACTTCACAACAAAATACGAATACCAAGCGTATATTCAAATCGGCTTATGTACTAACCATTTAACTTGAAAGGGGGACTTGGATTTTTTTGTTCTGATTAGAATTTCTTATTCAGAAAATCTTTTTGAAAAAAAACATGCCTCCCCCTTTCAAGTTAAACGGGGAGTAAAAATGTTTTTGCCTTTTGTAAAATAACTTTACTGAGAAGACTTTTATAAGCATAATATACTGTATTTCCTCCTTAATTATGAAAAAAAATAGTTTCAGTCGTTTTTATTTTTTATTTATAATGAGGCCTGTTACTATTCTTCGCAGGCCAAGGGTTACAATCCGCTAGCACTTAAATGTATCGTTGATCGTAAGCCTTGGCTAGCGAAGATAGGTAGTATTAAAAATACATTTCGGTTTGAATGCAGGAAGTTTCAAGGAAAGTTGTTTTTAACCAAATGGAGGTCGGAAATCATCCCTAAAAAGCCTTCAGGTCACCGATTGTTTTTAAACGATATTCAATGACCCAAAATAGTGTCGGCAGTAAAAATTTTCAATTCGATCGCCCCGGGAAAAGTTCGTTCATTTTATCCCCGCCGATCTCCCCGTTTGTGTACCTCTCTGACTTTCGTGACTTGACGTCATAGTAACATAGAGCTTTGTTACGTTACAGAATAAACAAAAACAATGAAAGCCGATATATCGGCTTTTGGCACTGATCAAGACCTTTGAAACAGCCGATATATCGGCTTTCGGCATAGTAAGGGTTAAATTTAACAGGATAAATAGATGAAGAATTGTTGTAACAAATAATTTGACCAGCTGACTTAATGAAATTTAAAAGAAAAAGATAAACAATTTATGGAATTTCAGGAACCAGGAAGAAGAAATAAATTCAGGCTATTTTCAATGCTTACAATTCTACCATCCATTCTCCTTCCAAAACAGCATTCCAATTATCATCAGTGATTTGAATTAATGATTTACCGAAAGTAATGCAAAAATTCAAAGTAAATAGTAAGAAAATATGTGATAAATTTGAGCTTTTCATTTTGTTTTCCCACGATTTTTTTCGCTTCGGGTATTATAAATTGGGGGAGTGAAACGTACTATATGTTAAAAGCATCAATCGTCCCTTCATTAACCGTCGGTCCAAACAAGTTTACACACTACCAGAAACAGTTATAATTTTGATTTCTCTGTCGAAATATAGTGTAACTAATGATTAAATATTGAGAAGACAATAATAATATAATTCCCATGTGGATACCTTCCTTTGTAATAATGGCGGAATAAGCGTCCATATTTGATAAAACATTCCCTGATCTTCCCTCAAAAGCATAAACCTGTATATTAAAAAAGTAACCCTTTAACATGTTTATGATTTATAAAGATACATTGATTGTAACTTTCTAGAAAGACCATAAATAGACACTGTGATAAGCCGAATAAGGATATATGGGCTCAATACTACACATTGTCTTATAATTGTCTAACGTTTTTTATCATGGGAGTGTGTAATTAATGTTATGTTATGACTAAGCTGACCGAGCAACACCATGCGCCAGCAGAGTTCCTGATCGTAAATTTATTAGTTTAAATTAGGGACTGGTGGAATTTCCTCAAATCTGTATACTTGAACCTTTTTGTCCCTTTTCTTTATTTTTTTAACTGCTTCTTTCCTCATATTCTTTATAACGTAACTAACTCATTAATATTCTCGATTTTCATTACTCTATATCCCCCATATCTCACGGTCATTTTGTTTTGCCTTTCTCCTATGGCTCTTCAAGCTTTCATTGTATTCGTCATGGTTCTATCTAGTTGAACAAAGTTGTCTTATCGAGAAAATGAGAAAAGGGATGTAATACTTGTTCAACAGCCAGAAGTCTTTTCAAGCTTTTAATATATTAAATTTTGAACTTGTCTTATAAACGACATGTTTCTTTGTCCAGAAAAGGTAATTGTATTATATTTTGAGACTTTTTTAATCATTTGCCTTTTTTTTAAAGAAAGGCAGTGAGCACCAAACAATATCCATGTTGAAGAAGGTAGCTGACTGTTTCATTTCCAGAGACTATTCACGATTACAATTAACACCGTATGTGCATGGTTTTGAGAAAAAATTCATATTCTTTTTGCAATCAGCAAACATGGCGAAACGTGTCTGACCCAACCAAATCATGGTCAGACAAAATTTGATTCGATCAGAGATATCTCATATAATTGAGATGTAAGATATCTTATATCGTATATGAGATATCTCTATAAGTATATAAGATATCTACAACGAATAATTAAGAGATATCTCATATATATAATATCTTACGTATTATATGAGATATCTTATATATTAAAAGAGATATCTCATATAATATATAAGATATCTCATATAATATATAAGATATCTCATATAATATATAAGATATCTCATATCAAGTCTAGAAGATGTACTTAACATTACCAAAAGATGTTAAATAAAATATAAATTTTAGATATTTCGGATATTCGTATATCCTTCTTCAGTAATTTCAAACGCTATGACGTAATTTTTTTGTTAAACACTGTTGATGGTAAACGAACACAGTGAATATTGCTGAGCACACAAGGTAATGAAAATTAAAAAATGTAAAAACACAAACATATTTACAAAACTAAAAAGAACGTATTTACAAGATATCTGAAAAAGTACTAGTATGTTACTCTGTAGGAATCGATTATGTTTTAAGTTTTTTCATTGATTCCGTAAGGGTGTCTGGTTTCCAGCTTACGTATCCAAAAGCTTTCCCGTGCCAACCTATCACTCTTAGACCAAGTGGGGTCGTGGTCTATGATAGTGATAGACATGTTGTGGAGGTCTTCACTAGTGTGACCATTGGATCGCAGATGACGGCTAACAGGTATGTCCGGCTTGCATTAATAGTCACTGCAGTGCAGATTCATCCTTTTACTAAAGGGCTGTATAGTTTCACCAACGTATTGTAATCCACATCGGCACTGGAGGAGGTATACAACATTTTCGGTTTGACAATTTACATCGCAAAAGATAGTGTATACCCTTCCAGTGGACTTGCTGGTGAAATTCTGTGTTTGCAGCATTTGTTTGCAAGTAAGACATCTTTTTCGCTCGCATCTTTTACAAAATCCTTTGGTTGAACGAGGTTTCGGATCAACACTAGCTCGAACCAACATGTCACGAAGGCTTCTTGGTCGACGGAAAGCACAGATAGGGGGCTCGGGAAAGATCTTGGATAGTGTCGGATGTTTACGAATTTCATCCCAATGACTTCTAATTATTTTGGAGAGTGAACCAAACGACGGATGGTAAGTGATGACGAGGGGAATTCGTTTGTTCTTCCTTTTCTTTTTATACTGCAACAGGGACTGTCTAGATGGTTGTGCAGCCTGTTGAAATCCTTGCTCTATCACTTCTTTTTTGTACCCGCGTCTGGAAAGGTGGTTTTTCAATTCACCTAAGCGTTGAGTTGCGGTGTCGTTAGATGAGCATATTCGACGGATTCTGAGAGCCTGACTGAAGGGAATGCCGTTTGTGCAATGTTTCGGATGACAGCTAAGAGGAGAGAGATATTGATGTTTATCAGTAGGTTTACAAAATAAATCAGTGGAGAGAACACCATCTTTGATTATTGAAGTAGTATCTAAAAATGACATTTTCGAGTCCGAAATTTCGTGTGAGAATTTTATACTAGGATGGGCGCTATTAACATGAAGTATGAAATTGTCAAGTTCTGGTTGGGATCTGGTCCATTTCATATCAACATCATCTATAAAACGGAACCAGGAGAGAGGTGTTGACAAAGTTGTGGATAAAATTTTCTTTTCAAGTTTGCCCATAAAAATGTTGGCATAAGATGGTGCCATTTTGGTCCCCATAGCTGTACCGTTAACCTGAAGGTAGTTATCCCCATTGAAAGTGAAATTGTTGCATTTCAAAACAAGGGTCAGAAGTTTAACTAAGCCTTCAGTTGATGGTTCCAAAACATTGCGAGAATCCCAAGTTTCTCTGCATGCCTCTATACCGTCATCATGAGGGATGTTGGTATAAAGAGATGTAACGTCAAGAGAGACAAGAAGCGTGCCATCAGGGAGCGGTTTCATGGATTCCAATTTGTTTAGGTAGTCGGTGGTGTCTTGGATGTATGATGGTAAATTTTGAACATGCGGTCGGAGATGGTAATCGACAAATTCTGAGATTTTTTCTGTTGGGTGACCAATATATGAGATATCTCATATATTATATGATACATGATGGTTGTATATCAATTTTTGATATATAAGATATCTCATAAAATAAATATAGATATTTCATATAATATAATTATTATAAGATATCTCATATAGTTCAGATATAAGATATCTTATATAGCGAATAAATATGAAAACGGCGTGCCATATGGGCCAATGGAAAAACAGCAAGCAGCGACCGCTGGTCACATTGAAGACTGCTGGCTGTTTTCCAATGTGGATGTTTTAAATTTACGTTATATTGTAGGTTGTGTCACGTACACTTATTCCACATCTCACTTTCCTCTATAAGGTCCGTCGTTGGAATATAATATTCCGGATGAGACTTGATACAAATCCTTATCCTCCTACTTTAGGTTTAACGGAGAGAAAAAAAGACTGACATAAATACGATCCTCTGTCAGATACGTAATGATGCCAGTAACCTCAACAGCCAATTGTTCAGGCCGTTAATTTACCTTAAGTAACCATGCCTGTCCGATCCATAAAGTCAAACAAAAAATCTGTAAGCCAGTGGTCCTTTGATACCCCGGTCTTTACGGCTATGTCTTGTGCTAAATTGGAAGTTTTCGCAGAGGAATGTCCATATCAAGCTATACCAACAACCTTGTATTAATATAATTATAAGTGAATAAGTGCGACGGATAATTTTAAAGTTTTCGGAAGTAGATGTCCGATGAGCCTACAAGCGTATTCCAAATTGCATGATGTCTATATAAAGCTTCTTACCAAATAACATCAGCCCAGAAGAAATGGTAGCGGCATGAGCTATGAGTAAATATAAATTGGGACGGAACTATGGGCGAACACGGTAAAACGGTATATTCCCTCTTATATTAAAGGGGGATGCCAAAGTTACATAGCAAGATTCATCAGCATATGGAAGTAACCCAAAATATATAAGCTGTATTGTGCTCTGAATCCATACATCGACAACACAATTTTATGAGACGAAGTAGACTAATTTCTGGACATATCGTATGTTTTACGGCCTATTGTTACAAGGTAGATTTTAATCTCTTCTGTTCATAAACATTTTTGTCCATTATCAATGAAGCGTTTTAGAGCATAAGAAAATCGGACGATGTCCGGATTGAATAGAATAAACATAAGGAAACAAAATAAGATATTATCTGATGTTATATGTAAACAACAAGGTGTTTTGTTAAAAAAGTTGGTTAATAGGTTGTGTCCTTATTCTAGAACATAAATTTTCTGCAATATATATGTAAAGTTTTACCATACCAAAATTAATTTTGACAAATTCATGACAGAAATAAAATAGATGTGTTGAAATTTCATTTTTTGTACAAGGTTTCTCATAAGTCTTAGTACAATATTTCAAGACAATCCTGAATATTTGTATGCTTCAAGTGCAGAAAGAGGTACTGCCATGGGAAATTATTTCTAGGGACATTAATGCAAGCTGGCATGGTTTCATTTATTTAAGAAATTCATCTTGGCTATGTAATGAGACATGAATGTAGATCAATCTGAAAGGGTTTCCTCCAGACCAATTTTTCACGGAAAATCGTATCTCCTTCCATATTTTTTTATTTGCTGAAGCTTGCCTAGATTTTGAAAAAGAGTATTATGTCAAAAGTTCATGAGAAATCAGGTCCCTGTTAAATGAATCTGGTGCATGTTTCATCCAAGGAATTCTTAGAGCAAACTTTATATGTGAATATCAAAGCACATTTGAACTTCAGAGGTGTTTACCCTCTTTTCGAGTTGCCAGTAATTTGAACGACATTTTTCAGTAATTTTAACCAGTAATCAGTAGTCTGAAATTTTGTACGGGTAACATAGGATATTAAAACTCCAACACTGATAAAAATAATTAGTAGAATTTACTGTTTAAATTTGTAAATTTTACTGTCCATTCAAACACTGATAAATTAGTAAATTTTACTAGTATAACAGTAAACCTTTACTATACGAACCAGTAAAATCTACTGATCAATAGGTAATTTTTTTACTACTCCTATAGTACATTTTACTAGTAGTGTTTTGGTCATATACTGATTTCATTGGTGTACTTTACTGTTTTCTTCCATTAAAGTTACTGACCAGCTAGTAGACATAACTGTTCACAATAGTAAAACACACTTACTTGTTGGTTGTATCTACCACCGATGAAGGTGGTAACCATATAAATAAATCTGGACAATCTGACAATCTAGATAGACCAAATAACGGAGAAATTGAACACCGTAGTTATCCTGTTTTAGCACATGCTGTTACAATGCATAAATCATGTTTTTTTTTTCTCCCAAAATTAGCCATTTGAAAATTTTTCTAAAACATCTTTGTTGTTGTTGTTGTTTTTGTTGTTGTTGTTGTCTTGTTTCATAACCAAGATAGTTTTTCTTTAAAAATTATTTTATTAACATAAACAATCTTTATAAACAATGTATTTACAACAATTATCCATGATGTTAATTAATAATACCTGCTGAAAGATTTTTAAAAATCTCATGCACTTAAACAAGCAAATCTTACAATGTGTAAACATGTAATTTGAAGAAGTAGATAACTGATCTAAAGTCTTTTAAGAGTTCAATAAATGTCAAGAGAATACCAGTTCCATCACTTTTGGGTTAAAAGGCTTCGGTGACTGTAGCAAGTATACTGCACTATTATATCATCTGTTCAGACTGTTTATGTTTATTATCATGTTTCGATCTGTTCTTCCAAAAGGTGGTAATTTCTATGATGGTTTCACTACATGTTTGTTTGTTTTTGGTCTAAAATGAAAATTTATAAGGAACATGTACACGTATAACTTCTCAAAATAAAATCACTGTTAATAAAGAAATACCTACATTTTTTATAAGAAAAATGCTGCAATCAAGCTTATTCCCTTTACTACTCAAGCATTTTTCACACACACGGGGGTTTAAACATCTTCGTTAGCATCCAAAACTTCACAAAATGTTTCGTCTGAGACGTGTGAACTCCCGCAACAACTGAAAAAAATGGTTTTGCTCTTTTAATGAAATAACAAAGAAAATGATACATATGCACAACTACATGCACGTGAGCTTTTATCCGTAAAACACTTTTATGTTGTTTCTTTTAAAATCTATTTAAAGATTATAAATACTAAATCATGCAAAGCTTTGTTGCTTTTTTGTTGTCTTTACCATGTTTACATGTACCCAGTACATAATATAATGAAGGTAAATATAGGATGGTGTCTGTTTTGTTTTTGTTTATTTTTACATTTTGAATGCCCCATTAGAACTGCAAACTGTTAAATATATGTCATGTTTAAAAAGTACATACAAACATACAAAATATGTATTTTAAACTCACAATTAATATTACAGTAAAAACTTACCAACATATTGATGGCGTCCTTCTGATTTGAATTTCTTTGTCTGATAAGAACGCGCGGGATTATCAAATGCACACGTGATGCGGTAACATGATATGCAATTTACTAATCGCATAGTAATTATTGGATTTACTGGTTCTTATCAGTGGGTTACTATCTAAATTAGTGAAAGTTACGAATTATTTTTTTCAGTGAACACTCATCAATTTTGTTTGTAATATCAAAAAAAAATAATGATCAAGCCTTATGTTATTTAGATTTTCTATTGCATAAAACTGGTTTAAACATTGGGGTATCAATAAAATAGCAAAAAAGATCAAGTATTTTATCAACATTGTTACATTTGCATAAATGAGTAATTTCAGAGGGTAATCAGTGATGAGTATTTTGGAACTCAAATCAGTAATGGTAAACACCTCTGGAACTTGAAAAGTAAAGCAACTAGAATACTGACAAAGTCAGAAAGGGCCCCGCTGCAAAATATCTTAGTGTTTTCAAAATCATACGAACTTTAATTATAACCACTAAGGCATGTTCCATGGAATGCATATGAAACTACAGATCTGTATTGTTAATAGCCTTTGAGTTTTATTGTTCACAAAGTCCAATTCTCAAAATCTGCGATTTTCGATAAAAAATGAAGTTTTTTCCAAAAATATTAATCAGATTTGCACGAAATTTTATTATGCAAATCAGGACATGCTACTTAGCAGCTGAACAAAGTTTCAGAACTGTTTTGTTAACAGTTTTTGAGTTTTAGTGTTCACAAAGTCCAATTCTCAAAATCTGTGATTTTCGATAAAAAATGAAGTTTTTTCCAAAAATATTAATCAGATTTGCACGAAATTTTAATTTGCAAATCAGGACATGCTACTTAGCAGCTGATCAAAGTTTCAGAACTGTTTTGTTAACAGTTTTTGAGTTTTAGTGTTCACAAAGTCCAATTCTCAAAATCTGTGATTTTCGATAAAAAATGAAGTTTTTTCCAAAAATATTAAACAGATTTGCACGAAATTTTAATATGCACATCATGACATGCTACTTAGCAGCTGTGCAAAGTTTCAGAACTGTTTTGTTAACAGTTTTTTAGTTTTAGTGTTCACAAAGTCCAATTCTCAAAATCTGTGATTTTCGATAAAAAATGAAGATTTTTTCCAAAAATATTAATCAGATTTGCACGAAATTTTTATATGCACATCAGGACATGCTACTTAGCAGCTGAACAAAGTTTCAGAACTGTTTCGTTAACAGTTTTTGAGTTTTAGTGTTCACAAAGTCCAATTCTCAAAATCTGTGATTTTCGTTAAAAAATGAAGTTTTTTTCCAAAAATATTAATCAGATTTGCACGAAATTTTATTATGCAAATCAGGACATGCTACTTAGTAGCTAAACAAAGTTTCAGAACTGTTTTGTTAACAGTTTTTGAGTTTTAGTGTTCACAAAGTCCAATTCTCAAAATCTGTGATTTTCGATAAAAAATGAAGTTTTTTCCAAAAATATTAATCAGATTTGCACGAAATTTTAATTTGCAAATCAGGACATGCTACTTAGCAGCTGATCAAAGTTTCAGAACTGTTTTGTTAACAGTTTTTGAGTTTTAGTGTTCACAAAGTCCAATTCTCAAAATCTGTGATTTTCGATAAAAAATGAAGTTTTTTCCAAAAATATTAAACAGATTTGCACGAAATTTTAATATGCACATCATGACATGCTACTTAGCAGCTGTGCAAAGTTTCAGAACTGTTTTGTTAACAGTTTTTTAGTTTTAGTGTTCACAAAGTCCAATTCTCAAAATCTGTGATTTTCGATAAAAAATGAAGATTTTTTCCAAAAATATTAATCAGATTTGCACGAAATTTTTATATGCACATCAGGACATGCTACTTAGCAGCTGAACAAAGTTGCAGAACTGTTTCGTTAACAGTTTTTGAGTTTTAGTGTTCACAAAGTCCAATTCTCAAAATCTGTGATTTTCGTTAAAAAATGAAGTTTTTTTCCAAAAATATTAATCAGATTTGAACGAAATTTTAATATGCACATCATGACATGCTACTTAGCAGCTGTGCAAAGTTTCAGAACTGTATTGTTAACAGTTTTTGAGTTTTAGTGTTCACAAAGTCCAATTCTCAAAATCTGTGATTTTCGATAAAAAATGAAGTTTTTTCCAAAAATATTAATCAGATTTGCACGAAATTTTAGTATGCACATCATGACATGCTACTTAGCAGCTGTGCAAAGTTTCAGAACTTTATTGTTAACAGTTTTTGAGTTTTAGTGTTCACAAAGTCCAATTCTCAAAATCTGTGATTTTCGATAAAAAATGAAGATTTTTTACAAAAATTTTAATCAGATTTGCACAAAATTTTAATATGCACATCATGACATGCTACTTAGCAGCTGTGCAAAGTTTCAGCACTGTGGTGTTAATAGTTTTTGAGTTTTAGTGTTCACAAGAATTGTTGACGGACGGACAGACGGACAAAGTGAAAACTATAGGGCGTCCGCATCTTCGATGCGGGGCCCTAATAAAGCCAACTATTTACAGTTTAGTTTTGTATTTCATTTGTGTCTTCTTAGCAAGCAGAGTGTGACAAAATTGTTAATGATTGCTGTATTACCTATCAATGTTTAAGTTTGATGAGCACCTCAATACGTTTAGAACTACAAGCACATGCCCAAGGTTGACAAAACATGGTATGCATGTGCCCCAATATCAGCTTGTACTCTATTCACCTTTCATATAATAAGGATGTAACAAGTGGGATGTAAAGCTTTATAAGCCCGAGTGAGTGAGTTGGTGTTTTACGCCCGTGCAACGCTATATAGGTTATTTACAGGCGATGAACATGAAAAGGATGATAAAATGAACATGAAATGATGATGATAAATGAAATATGGGGGTGGGGTGGGAAATACAGGAACGGTAAATTTTGAAGAACCTCAGGAAAAAGGGGAGAGGTGGGTAGGAGCGGAAAATTTAGCCTATGTGGTGCACTACCTGGCGGTTCACAAAGGGATCTTTTATGTGCATGAAGCGTGGCACTCTCCACACACGTTGGCCCACTATGGTCAGTTTACACACTTGGTCGCTCTGTCCCATGACCCTTAGTTGCCTCTTACCACAAGCTAGGCTTTGCTGCGGACCTATTCGCCACCCAGCTGAAGTTTTATAAGCTTAGTATTTTTAAACTATAAATCCTAGGTTGATGATTCTTAGTATGCTTATGTCCAAGTAGCACCTTAGGAAGTGGTTGCATTCCCATCTTATGACTGAATGACTTTGCGGTTTTTCAATAGCAATGTTTCAATTTTCTGAGCACCTGTATATCTCAATGAGCTGAAGCCCTTTGTTGACAGTTGGCATACATATGCCAGAAGCAGATATCTTTTGACCATGGATTTCTATTTGAATTTTACAAATCTATTTCAAATTACAATAGCAATGTTTTATAAATACATTCATATCTCAGGTTGGTGAAATTTCACATGTTAAACAGTTTTTTTTTGCATAACGCGTTTAGCTAAACTGTAACAGCTGCATCCTCCTCTTTTGACCTTGACCTGCAGTGAAACTGTTCATGGTATTTTTTAGAAATGTTCGAGTTCAAGTTTGATGTTCCATGATAGTTTATATATTTATGAAAATATTGGGGAATTATCAAGTGCATCTAGGCGAGTGATATAGTTAACTACATAAGCCTGATATGTCATGCTTTTAATTAGTGCTGTCTTTCGTGTCTACTGATTTGTATTGGTCTTTTTGGACTTCCATATCTGAATGCCCTATCAATATTCCTTTATCTTTTGGACTAGACAGATGTTTCAGAGCACTATGGTTTCTTTGGCTTTGCATTTAAAATAGTGGTCTGGTCTGGTTGTATTGTGTGCCTTATTGATTCTTCAATCTTGGGTAAGTCTTTGATTTTAAGACTTTCAGAATAAAATGCCCTTTGGAATTTGGTTTGCTTCATTGCAAAAGTGTCCAAAAATTGTATAAAAGTGGCAGAACTGCATTTTTTAGGAATTTAAAGCATCCCGTTTTCCAAGTTTGTCATGACCTACTTGAATGAGAACCAGTTTTTCTAAAAGTATTTCAGACAAGATAAACAAATGTTTTCAAATCATTTAATTCTTTGGTTTAGTTTCTTTTCAAACAAATGGCAATAGTATTCTTCATCAAAAACTTTTTAGAACTTTTTTGAAACACAAATTTTAAGTTAATATAACCGTATTTCATCTTGAGCCAAATGGAAGAAAGCAAATAAAAGTTTTTTGTCCATTTCTAATCAAATTTGTAAATGTGCACATGTTTAGGATCGATGCTGATTGATCTTTTACTCAAGTCCATCTCTTCTTCAATGTTTTTACCATGGGAGTGGAAGACTTGCATAACTTTACTGGGAATGTTAGCATCAGCAAAGTTACTGGAGAAAGAGTTTGAGCCAAGGTTCATTACAACAAGGAACCCTGGGAAACCCTCAGCTCGTCGTGTCATCCAGAGTACATCCTGGTTGTTATCTAATACAGAGACTGTTGTCTTCCCAAACTGAATAGATTCTTTTTCTTGAAGTTCTATCAAGTTTTTGTAGGCACTCATGATAGTGTAGTCATTATGATAAGCCTGGGAATGCTGTAAATATAAAATAGAGATGTAAAAATAAATTAATGATGATATAATAGAATGGCACACAGCTTGTTTAACATGGGAAACAGATAAAGGATATGGTAGAGTACAGCTGCAAACTGGAACGTGTGTTATGTTTTACAGTATGACTACAAGTCTTTGTACTGCAAATAACATTGGAAAATCCAACATACTGTAAAACATAACACACGTTCCAGTTTGCAGCTGTACCCTACCATATCCTTTATCTGTTTCCTAAATTAATAATGAGTTAAATCCATTGACCAAAGTGTCTCAAGACATGTAGTTAAGAGCACCTGAACATGAGCATATTATACACAATGAAATTTTAAAAATTTATCAAATCCATTGGTGAAGTTAGGTAAACATTGAACAATTTCACATTCACTGCATCAAACAACAGCAGTTACATAAACCTGATGCAAGCATGTAACCCTGTACATTTTTTTAATTTCAAAGTTCAATATGCTTTACATAGCTAATAACATTTTAATAAAACCTACATGCTTCCCTATAAATAGTTAGATCTTACCTGTACATTGTTGGTAATGTAGTTAGAGGCAACTGGAATCCAAGGTGTAAAGGGAGAAAAGCCAGCATTGGTGCTAGAATCCCACTGCATTGGTGTTCTGTAGGGGTCACGACTCATCTACAGGACAGAAAAACATTTGGTTAAAAGCTGTATATCTAAGAGAGATGTATGATAATATAATAAATTTAAATATGTCTTTTATTATAAAAGTGCATGGTGAGTGCCCATCAAATTAATTGGATGATAATGATACTAAAACTTCTGTTTGTATTATGTAATAACAATGCTCAACATAAATGATATTATCTGTAGTTTAGCATACCTGGTTTGGTATTTTTCCAAGAGGATCATTAGAAGTGGAGCTACCATCAATCATGGCAATCTCATCTCCATAGTATGTAGATGTTGTTCCTGGTAACATGGTCTGGACGGCTATCAAGGGAATCATGTAATCTTCTCCCATTCTGGTGGCAATCCTCTGTGTGTCCTCATCGTTCAACTGAAAGTAAACAAGAGATATTACTATTTGGCAACAGTGTGTTTATCAGATTTGTGTGACACATATTAAAATAGATTTGAGCAATTCAGAAACTTACAACTTAAATCTACCCCGTTAATAAACTGATTTGGTCTCTTTAATGTAAATGGACATGTACAAGCTTGAACTTATAGCAATAAAGATCAGATAAACCTGTGATTTAAAGAAATCTGTTTGACAAAAAGTATACATAATCATACATTCCTTAGAAACTTACCATCCAGACTTTCCTGTTAGCATCATCAATGGCAGCTTCCTGAATTCTGTCTCTGAGGTGTGTGGCAAGGTTTGTCTTGTCATACACGGAGATGGGCGACATCCTGACAAAGTTGGCCCCTTTCTTTCCATTTGTACCATAATATTTCATTGTGGTGTTCACATCAGCGTCAACAGTCACAATCAATACCCTGAAATATTAATTTTGTTAATTTTAAAGTTAATTGCAGACACTTCAGATCATCTAATTATGTCATCTAAACTAGTCTGATACATTCTTAAAACAATGAATTTTTATCTCTATCTAGACTAAGAAAGTTTATAGATTATACTTGAATGTCAATAACTTTGAGGCCAAACTTACTTTTCTCTTCCAGGTTTGTTAGCAGCAGCATCTAGTACACCTCTCCATTCCTGGAGGAGATCAAATGTCTCTGGCTGATGTCTGGTACCCTAGTAAAAAACAAAACACAGAGATGACCTTATGTTGTCTTGCATAATGCATACAAGTAAAAAACAAAACACAGAGATGACCTTATGTTGTCTTACATAATGCATACAAGCAAATACCAAACTTTTAATGCACATACTGTACATGCAAGAAACTTATAACACATGTTTGCTGATTAATCAATTTGTGATACATTACTTTTTTATCTGTAGCAAAGGAATTTATCTTGTGGTAACTTTTTTACTTGACAAAATTTCTTTGAATTATTTGTAAAAGTTAAAATTAGCAATATTTACACATAATAAACATGATAAAGTTAATCTTGAATCATTATTTCCTAACATGAGGATCTATGCATATAACTTACAGTTTCAGCTGTAGCTAATGGTTCACTTCCCAGAGTGATGTTCTCAAATAGACGATCAGCATTTCTCACATAGAAGCCATCAAATCCTTCACTCAACCAGAAACTCAAAATCTCCTACAAAGAGTAAGAAAATATATTATTTGAAAGTTGAAAACATCTTCAATTTTAGTATAATATGTGTCTAGACTATATTTAGTATACTGACATTTTTAATTTCCATGTTGCAATTTTTCTTAGTTAATTAAAATTCTTAAATTTATCTAACTATAATTATGAATCTTAAAATATTTTTTATTAGCATAATACATGTATTCTGGTAAATCTATCTATATTCGAAAACTATTCAATCTTAACTTAAATTCTTAAATTTATCTAACTTTAATTATGAATCTTAAAATATTTTTTATTAACATAATACATGTATTCTGGTAAATCTATCTATATTCTAAAACTGTACAATCAATCTTAGATGAACTGTCTAAATATTTGACCATACTTATGACATTTATTATACAATAAGGATATAATGTACCTACCCTCATTTCTTTTCTGACATCTTCGTCCACCAAGTTAAGATCTGGCTCCTCCTTAAGATAGGAGTGGTAGTAACATTCCTGTCTGACTGGGTCATATGTCCAGGCTGACTCCCCATACTCGCTCTCCTAATAAAACCAAATATTGTCTATTATTAACACCATATTAAATTGCATGGTTCAAATCAGTGGCTGCTTCAAATGATTTACATGTAATATATGTTTCATTTTGATATATGACATAACAATGTTATCGGCAATGTAAACAGTCTGAACAGGAATAAGCTTGTATTTAATTTGATGAATGTCATATATGTTATCAACACTACACCTGTTTGAAAATGTTATAGGTGCAATGTACATAATTTTCAAACTACATACATGACATAATATATATTTATCATTCAATTTCAATGAAGATACAGGTACATGTAACACACATAATCATGCGAGTTTGCTTATATTTTTTTAAACATTGTTCATCTATTGCCGAAGTGTAGACTTCATGTAGGATAAAAACGATTTGTGGGCTGTGTCCATTACACTTATACCACATCTCATTATTTTCTATTATTTCTGTACCATTTTGTTGTTTGTAGGCTTGGGATCAGCTTGTGTACAAGGTGCCCAGATGTAGTAATTGGTGTAGGGGTCTTCTTTCTGTTGACTCTTTACAAACCAAGTATGGTTTTTACTGGTATGGTTGGGAATGAAATCCAGGATCAGCCTCACTGAAAAGATATAACAAGGCCAAAATCAAGGCAAATCATATTCATTTAGATTCACCAATGCAAATCAATATCAACCTCTTTTTTTGTTAATCAAAATTTTTGAATTACATCTGTTTTATACATGTATCAATTAAATACACAATTTTATTTTATTAGAGGATCCAATTAACAACTGATAATAATTAAGACTAACAGAGTATAAAATGTACAATGAATGTGTTGGTGTGATTGCATAATAGTACATCAAAGTGGCATGATTAATCTATAACATCTGTTGCAGATTATGTTTGAAGGAATTGAATATTATCACAGTTTGTGGAATCCATCTGTTATCAGCAGGGGGTGTCAGTGTCTGACCAAATATCAATTAAATATGTGTTCCATGTAACATGTATAAACCTTTTCTTTTCAAATCAATTTGACATGCATGCTTATGATGTACAGTGAATGTCACTTACTCTTTTCCTTTGTTTGCTTCCTGAGGGCTCTGACATCAGATAGGGTTCCAAGACTTGGTTCAACATCTTTGTAATCAACAATATCCATTCCATTGTCCACACCTCCTGACTTGAAGAATGAGTTAATGTAGAGGGTCTTGACTCCCAAGTCCATGAAGTGTCCATCAGATCCCAACTCAGAAATAATACCTGAAATTAAAATCAATAAAAAACACATTGTTTTTTTAAAACAATTTAGAGACAACAAGGGTTTTAAAATGTAGAATATTTTTTTTTACAATTTTACATGTAAGAAATTTTTTTATTATTCATTTGATGAATCATTTTAACAGAGACATGTGGAATTAAAATGTGATATACATGTATATTATTATTTGGATCCATCCCCCTTTTCCCCGAATTCCAAAATTACTGAACCAACCTTGTAGATCACCGACACCCTCTCCTGAAGCAGCTTTCCCTGGTTGGTTGGTATCTTTGAATGACTTGGGATAGACTTGGTAAGATGCCTGTTTGTCGTGCCATTTAAGGTCTGGTCGATGAGGACAACGTGGCGCCATTACTATGATGACAATAGCAGCCCCAAGCATGGCGAGCCATCCTACCCAGAACAAAACGAAAAGGATCAGCCGTACCTTCTTCCAGAATGGATCGTCAGCGTACTTGAGAAGATCTTCTTTTCCCAAACCAGTAAATGATACCTCTCCTGAGCTGGAACTGATCTCGACCTTGTGTTCACCTCCATTAGGAATAAATTTTGCTTTTGAGTCATTTATTTCATCAACAGCGGATTCGTCTAATTCTGCCTGTAGTTGAGCCTTATCTTCCTTGGCGCTATCGTCTGCCATATCTGCTTTATAGAGTTTCTGTTAAAATATTTTCAAATTCCACTCCTTTCAAAGACTGTTTGACACACTGTTGATTGACTACTGTTACCGACTTTTTGATCGAGAATGATGCAATGCTTAGCACTGTAATCCGGTCCAATCCAGTTTGGAAGAGTCCATTCTATAATAAGGGATACTATTATGAAAATATTTGAACTATCGAATTGCTATATGTTTAAAAGCAAAAACTCATATTTATAAAAGATTAAAAGTGAAATACTGAATCAACATTATCTCTAGGTTCAGACAATTGATAAAATTACAAACGGTTATCGAAACAATTAAAATATCCATTTACCTCAAATAGTTTGTAATGGACTTTTCCAATAATTGTAATTTGCATAATTCGCGCACCTTTCAACAGTGATCAACAGTGTATTACCGGGAAATTATAAATGCCAATCAAAGAATCCGGGATGTGAAAAAAGGAAAATCCTGGTACAAAGTTATATTTTCGAGCGTTTAAATTTCCCTTGGTATGCACAGGGCCCTCTGCATTTTAGTCCTTGCGTCATCTTGTGACCTCTTGTATTATGGATTTATAATTGTCTCAGATCTCAGCTATGGAACGCCATAGCTGCCTTATGATACACAAACCCATATCATTAAGGCTACAAACATACTATTAAGTTAGTATTCCACATCATTTAGACATAAAGTCAAACTACAAAGGCAATACACCAAATTAATAAGCATCATTTTCAAGCTATTTAGGTATGATAACACTCCACAAATGCAATCTTTTACACTATTTACATATTATACTATAACATAAAGATACTTCGCTATATCATTATGATAATTTATTAAAACATGAAGACACTTTACTATTATATGACGCCATCTTTTTATATCACTAAAACATTCAACTACAGTCTCATTAACGAGCGGACATAGCCAAAAAAGGGGGGAGCGACATTGAAGGTTTGATTTTAATGAGACTGATTCAACTACATCATAAAGACATCTTTTAATAATAAAAAGGTAATTTTATATTTTACTCTTTATCAAAACGTAAAGATGCTTTAGTATATCATTACGATCATTTCCTATAGCATTAAGATACTTTACTATAGCATTAAGATACTTTACCATAGCATTAAGATACTTTACCATGGGACTCAGGTATACTATATATGACGTCATCTTTCAATGTCACGAAGACAATTCACTGGTACCTGCTCTGTCTGTAAACGTCAATATACCGATGTATTTGTACATGCATGTTGTGATTGCAACGGAACATTATTCTTACAAAACATTTGGTGGGATTTAATCATGGAAAGTTTTCCACTGGAACTGTTCGTCGAGTTAGTCACATACAACGAGGAAATATTATATCAGGTCATGTTGGGCAGAAAAACAGTTACACAGAACTTTGATTTTCTGAGTTTTTCAGCCATGTGCCACTTACATGTTATACGAGCAATAGCCGAATACAACAGGCTGCGCTATTAACTTTAACTAACACCACAAGTACGTGTTGTGCTGATGCATGAAATTGATGCATCAAAAATGGGAAATTAATGTTTCACTATATAATTGTCTATATTTTGCGTTCCTGTTATTGTTGCCCCCCCTTTTGTAACTGTTCTTGTATGCTTATTTGTAATATTCATAGCTATTACTTATCCTTATTATTTTTGTCTATTATAATATTGTAATTTATTTGTAAATTTTATTATCATGTAATCTCTGTATAGAGGAAATAAAGAAGTGATGATGATGATGATGATGAGTTTTGTACAGAGAAAAAATGTTTCTTTGCTTTATATGTTCACTTCAATTAAATTAAAACATCTTAATCTACATCATCATGATCAGCTCCAGGCCCGTACACAGGATTTTCTTAAGGGGGGTGCGAAATAGACTTTTTCATACAAAACGTCAACTTTAATAGTCACAGTTGAATCAAAACGCTGAGTTTAATAGTGCTTGTTTGTTTTCAAAGGGGGGTGCGGTCGCACCCCTCGCACCCCCCCTGTGTACGGGCCTGAGCTCATTGATAGATATAAAGTTTCTGTCTCTCAGATGAGTACAGATTTAATTTTTGCTTTGTCAAAAAACTTTTTTATTCTCCTATACTGGATTTGACACGCTGTGTTGATCATTTGCAACACGACGTGTGTGCAGCAACAGGCTGGAATGGCTTATATTCTTCTAGAGCACCTGTGTTCACCCTCGTTTCGACTTGAGTTCGCATTGTCAGTTGATATGTGCATGTATTGTGTATTTTCTGTTTGCTGGTTTCGTTTTGTATTAGAACTGACTTTGTCTGCGCTCTTTTAGACTTTTGGTTTTGGAATGCAGGTTGATGTCTCTTTGCTTCTTTCACTTATTTTATCATGCATTTGTAATAATTTTGTCATAAGCTAGCTTGTTCGTGTTTCCGTCCCGCATTTAAAACTTTTCGATGTTTTTTTGTAGAAATTTGTTGATTGTTACCAGATGCAAGTTTTATTCGAGTTTCGAAATTCATGAAATTAACCCCTTAAATCGTATTTTTTTAATCACTGATTATTCGAATTTCTTTTGGTTGTATGTATTTTTAGCGTTGGATCAAAAGGGGCGTCCTCGTTACGCTTCCGTAATTTTCTTTATAGTCAACCATTTTTTTCTATATGAGGATGGCTGTGGCCCCGATACCTGGATTGACATCTGAAATTATACATTCAGGTCATTCTGATTCAGCTAACAAAAAAATTTGTTAAAATATTTAACGTACTTTTAGTTTGTCCATGGCCACTAAGATTTGGTAAAGTTTATTTAGTCAGTAAGGGCAAACATAATGATAATGATTCCTTAACGGATGCGAATGTAACCATAATTCTGAAAATTATTCGAGCAGCAGAGAAACAGAATTAGATATCATTGGAAAGTCGAAATTATAGAAATAAACAACATAAAAATACACACAACAAGTCGTAACAAGAATGCACTCAGGTGCTCTAAAAGAGTAACTTCTCTCGTCTGCTATACACGCCTGTCGCGTAAACAATGTCAATTCAGCAAGTCAAAGCCGGTGAAGAAAGAAAAAAAATCATTAAAGCTCTATACAAATCCGACATCTGCACTCACAGTCTTAATTTATATATTAGCCCATGATGTCTACCATAAAATTTCTTAAGTGTGAATAACAACAGAGGATAGCAACATAATCTTCCTGTGCCAGCTGCATATGACGCTCTACTAAGGAAATATATGTAATTTCCACAAGCTCTAGAATAGCGAATCAGCTTTTATACGTAAATCACATAAGCTGGAGCGGACAGAATGTATATAGAAAAAAAGGTAATAACAAAAACTCTAGGAACTTGAAGTAATGATCAATCTCAAATGTCAAAAAGCAAAAACAAAACAAAAACCCCGACGAAACAAGGAAAACATAACAGAGAAAATTCTTGATTCAGGCATTTCAAACGAAAGAGATAGCGGCCGGTTTTAGTTATCCATGTATAAATTGTTTAAGTTATATGATTTACTAAAAACTACATAAAATGCAGAAACCAATAAGGCGACAGCGGCGGAATGGACCGAGCTTCCGAAAATTTGACGATTTAGAAGACCGTTTGAGAAGCACACAAAAACAACTTAGCAGTAAATGAAACATATCGCCTCAAGTAGAAACAGATACAAATATCTTATTTGTCAGAGTTTCCATGAAATTTCTTAAAGATATTATTATAGGTCATTGCTTGCCGTCTTGCATTGGCCCAGGACTTAAAAGTTTATGGTAAATCGAAGGGGGACTCAAATATGGAGGCTATCTCGTGTACAATGTACCATCATGAAAATTTAAAAGAGCATACACCTCAAGCACGGGGATACATTCAACTGCATCCACACAGCACATGAGACAGACTCTGCAAAACATAGACGATATTGAGATGTGGAATAAGTGTACGCGACTTAACAAACATAAACAAACAGCACTTTAAAAATCACAATGAAAAACAGCAAGCAGTCTTCAAAATGACCAGAGGTCACTTCTTGCTATCTTGCATTGGCCCAAGACTTAAATGTTTAAGGTAAATGGAAGGGGGATTTGATTTTTTTGCATAATAATATAGTCCTTGTCATTTCATGTTAAGAATTGGGTCTTTCGTTGATGATTTTGTGATTAGTATTGAATCTTTGCTATTGTATTTTAAGTATTGGGTCAATGCAAGATGATGAGCAGTGACCTCTGGTCATGTTGAAGTCTGTTGGCTGTTATCCGTTCCACATCCCAATATCGTCTATTTGTGATGTATAATAATGAAGTAACATCGTGCTTAGATTTCTTCATTTTTTGTAGTGTCATTGTATAGTTAGTTTTCATGGTATAGCAAAGTGTCTTCGTAATATAGAAAGATGTCTTAATGATATATCAAAGTGTCTTCGTGTTATAGTATAATGTCTTTATGGTATAACAAAGTGTCTTCGTATTATAGTATAATGCCTTAATGATATAGCAAAGTGTCTTTGTGGTATAGTATAATGCCTTAATGGTATAGCAATGTGTCTTCGTATTATAGTATAATGTCTTAATGGTGTAGCAATGTATCTTCTTGTTATAGTATAATGTCTTAATGGTATAGCAAAGTGTCTTCGTGTTATAGTAAAATATCTTAATAGTATATGAAATGAGCGTCATGGTATATTTAGATGTCTTTATGATTTAGTAACATGTCTTAGTGATTTAAAAAGATGACATCATATTATAGTTAAGTATATTAATACTATAGTTAGAGGACATAATGATATGATGAAGTATCTTAATGTTATATTATGATAGCTAAATAATGTATAGGTTTGCCTTCGTGGAGTGTAGAAATGTCCTTATAGATTTGCATTGTTGCTTTGTAATATGGAAAACCATCGATGTAATTTGACTTGGTGACCTAATGATATGGGATATTGGCTTAATTACGGCGTTTGTTGTCTTACTGATTTGTCGTTTTGTATCATAAGGCAGCTGTGGCGTTCCATACTCAGCCATTCTTTGACCGACATATATGTTAAATGAATACGTACTCATGACACCATTGCCCATCTGACAATCATCCGGCACCACAAATAATAAACAAGTTCTTTTAGTATCTAATATATAATCCTAGCTAACTATACAAAATTATAGTTCATCTTCCCATAAAACAATCACATTTTTAGCTCACCTGGCCAAAGGCCGTGTGAGCTATTGCCATCACTTGCCGTCCGTCGTCGTCGTCGTCGTCCGTCGTCCGTTGTCGTCGTTAACTTTTCTTCAAACTTCTTCTCCTCTGAAACGGCTGTACAGATTCAAACCAAATTTGGTCTAGTGGTACTCAGTTTAGGGTATCCCCCACAGAACTGAGGGAACAGTCATTATTTATCAGCTGGGGGGGGGGGCTGGAAAAATTTAGGGGGGTCAAAAAAATTTGTATGTCTCGATTGGGGGGGTCATTTTTTTCTCCAGTTTAATTAAGGGGGGGTCAAAATTACATGCTGCCAATTTTACTATCAAAAATGTATTTTCAGTATTTCATGAAGAATTCCCAGATTTAACATGTTTAATGTTTGTTAAGAATAAATCACATTGCCTAAATATATGATCAAATATAAACATCTGGACAGTGATAAGTAAATTAATTAATCCATTAATTACCACACAGTGTTATAATCTTCTGGTCTGTACTTATTATCTAATCTCATGTGGAGGGGTGTATTGTCCAAGATAGCCACTGATGAAGCAGGTTCCATAGTATTAGATAGATTTGGGTACGGATTAAAATCTACAAAATGCACACTCCCTTCATAGACTACCAGAGTAATCCCCCAGGCCAGAAACATATTCGATCCTGCGAGCAATATTTATAGATTTTTGATGGGTTTGGATTTTTGGTTAGCTTTTTTGGCTCAGATGCATTCATTTTGATACAAAAACGTCATTCTAACTAGATTTTACATTTGAATAAGTGTTAACTTCCTTTTAGTGCAAAATTTTACCGATTATCCATAGGAAAAAATGGCAAGAAAACATCCTATCTGGAACACAGGGGCTTGAAGTTTGGTCATTTATATAATCTTTTTAAAAAAAAATTGTCAAAGTAAAAAAAATTCATTAAACAGGAAGTAGGTGGGCGATAGACCTGAAATCGAATCTCGCATTTTATGACCCATGCTGATACTGTATACCAATTAAATATTAAGGGGTAATGATAAAGAAGTTGCAGAGAAAATGTACGGAAAAAATTTTCACCGCCCGCCATTTTATCACCTGAATTTTCACTCCGTGAAATGCGGCCAAATATCAACCCCCTACTCTTTGGTTTCATTAAGTAAGGGGTCGATATTTTTGAATAGTTGACAGAATAGTTTATATAAATGACGAAAATTCAAGCCCCTGTGACATGTGAAAACTGTTATAAGAATTCAACTGAATTTCAAACAATTCAATATTTAAAAGGCAGAAGTTCAGGAACTTTAATATACCAAAATGGTGTTACTCAGATAATTTAAATTATTAAACTTTCATGCATCAAAAGTTTGTGTTTTCCTTCGTGTGCCACCACATCTATGAATTTTGTCCAACTTCTTACATAGACTGTTACTTATATTAATATACATAAGTACAATCTAGTCAATGGTGATTAACGTTTTTGTAAAATAAAACTAATACATATCTTAAAATTTTGTTGCGGAGATTGGGGGGGTCAAAAAAATTTTGAGCTGTCTTTGGGGGGTCAAAAAAAATTTCGGATTTAAATGGCGGGGTCAATTTCTGGAAAGCTATATCTGGTCGAAAAATTTCCAGCCCCCCAGCTAGTAAATAATGACCGTTCCCTGATGTGGGGATTTTTGATTCGTCGAAAAACATGGCCGCTGTTGCTAAAAATAGACCAGGGGGTCAGACTACTGTTTTTGGATTGTAAATCAAAAAGTATAAGAGATAAATGAAATCTGATCATGCCACCCTACTGCTTCAGCATCAAAAGTTCTACAAAAGTCTCCATGTGGTCCAAGTTGTCAGATGACCCCTAATAGGGTTACAGCCCCTTAAAGGTGAAAAATAGCGTTTTTTTCATGTTTTTGGCATAAAGTATGAAAATATTGCAGATAGAGAAAAGTTGTTGCTTGCTTAAATGTTCAGCTTATTTAGCTCTACAAAAGTCTCCATAGGGTCGAAGTTGTCAGATGACCCCTTATAGGGGTTACGACCCCTTAAAGGCAAAAAATAGTGTTTTTTGGCCTGTAGAATGAAAACTATTGCAGATAGAGAAAAGTTGTTGCTTGCTTATATGTTCAGCTTATTTAGCTTAACCAAAGTCTCCATAGGGTTGAAGTTGTCAAATGACCCCTTATAGGGGTTATGGCTCCTTAAAGGCAAAAAATAGAGTTTTTGGCCTATAGAATGAAAACTATTGCAGATAGAGAGAAGCTGATGCTTGCTTAAATGTTCAGCTCGTTTATCTCTACACAAGTCTCCATAGGGTCGAAGTAGTCAGATGACCCCTTATAGGGGTTACGGCCCCTTAAAGGCAAAAAATAGTGTTTTTGGCCGATAGGATGAAAACTATTGCAGATAGAGAAAAGTTGTTGCTTGCTTAAAAGTTCAGCTTAATTAGGTCTACAAAGTCTTCTAGGGTCGAAGTTGTCAGATGACCCCTTTAAGGGGTTATGGCCCTTTAAAGGTGAAAAATTGTGTTTTTTGCTTTGGAAATAAAAACTATATATTGCAAATAGAGAAAAGCTTTTAATTGGTTAAACATTCAGCTCATTTAGCTATACAAAAGTCTTCAAAGGGTTGACATCAAGACCAGGTGAGCGATTCAGGCTCCTGTGAGCCTCTTGTTTAATTCACGGATTACATACGAATTAGATTATTTCTTGTCGAAAATCAACGATATTTTCATACTTTAAAATGTTAAAATTTCATATGATAACACGCCAATAAAAACAGTACAAGAGTACAAATGACTTGGTCTCTTGATTAGAGCATCGGGGTCTTTTACTGAAGCTGTAGAAAAAAGAAAAAAAAACATTAAAACTTTAAAGTATTTTTTTTTTATAAAGCGGAAGTTCCAGAGTCATCACAATAACTCCCAACTAATGTTTAAATTATTTGACTCCTGTGTGAAACCAGTTTTAATATATGGAAGCGAGCTGTGGGGACCATATATTTTGAATTTTGACAAAAAACTCACTTCTGATGAAAATAACGCCTTAGAAGATTCCTTCCTCGGTTTTCATACCGGAAAAAATACATATCGGGTTTTGTAAATTCGTATAAGTAGTGCAACTAAAACGTCTATAACAACTTTATTTCATTTCATAGATCTTTATTTTCTTAGATCAAAGCAAAAAACCCGACTTGGTTCCGATACGGACAAATAACAAAGATATTGGCAATTTAGAGTTATTTTCTTGAAAACATCGAAAGTCATTGCTCAATCAAAAAATGTGGAATAAAAAACTGTAAAACTTGCGCTATTTTAATCACTGATCCACAAATTAAGAGCAATTTAACAAACCGTACGTACAACATCAACAGCTGGGATGATTTGAACTGTACATCTTCAAACGTTATTTACGCACTAGAATGCACTTTATGCGGATTGATATATGTTGGGGAAACTAAAGGCAGATTGAATGCCCGTATAAGTGGCCACAGATCCGGCATTAACACCGACAAATTCCCTTTCATTTACCAACATTTTAATCAACCGGACCATTCCATCTTGTCCATGAAAGTCCGCATTCTTGAAAAAATATACCATACCACCAACAATCCCACTTTAAATACACCATTTCAAAAACAACGAGAAGAATTCTGGATAAGAAGGTTAGGCACCGCTTTACCTTATGGTTGCAACGACAACATTGGCAGTTTAGGGAACTTATCAAGTCCAAGATGCAATGATGTGAATGTGATAAATCTTTTTGAACAGCAGGAAAGGCGCAAACGCAGTCATGGACATCGGAAGTACAATTCACCGAAGGTACATGACGTGTCTATCAATGGACTGCTTTCGTCTATTCAACAACCTCTCGGGATTCATCACATTCGCACTAAATTGTATTCTATTCCTCTTTCCAAACTTCACACACTATACAAAGAATGTCTCGAAAATCCAGTAACTGATTTTAAATCCAACCTGTACCGTCTTACAGCCATTGTTCTTGACATTGGATACAACCGATTATTCAAACCAGTCGGTGTTCCACACGAAAACAACAAGGACAATCGCTCTTTCATTTCTCTTCCATTTTTAAACAAAGGTCTGGATGCCATAAATTTAGGAAACATTTTACACCATAAATCTGTTACAGAACATATCCCTCCTTATTTCAAAGACAAAAGTGTTCCCGTCATTTCTTATTCCTATACTTCCACCATTGCACCTAAGGTATTTAACTGCGGGATTACCAAATCAACGACCTCAAGGCAAAACCACCAGACTGTTCTTGTGACAAATCCCCATTCAAATATAGTCCCTCTGGCCACGTCATTACCGGGGACCTCAACATAGTGGAAAATGACCAACTCCGCGATGTTTTGGCCAAAGGACCAAAATATCGTGAGCCTAGAGCAATCAACTGGAACCATAATTTCAAAACAATTATGGATTCAGTTGAAGACTATGCCAGAAAATGGGCCAAAAAAGAACATGAAAAAGAAAGCGACGTTCTATCTGAGTGGGTAAAGTCTGTGAGGTCGTTGGTTTTGAAAAGGATTAACTCTTTGAAAGGCTCGATGAGCACCAAGGCAACATCTATTTTTAACAACCCTGATGTTGCGAAGACATTGTCCACCTTACATGACAAATATGTTGTCGTACCTGCTGATAAAGCGCCTAACAACATCATTTTCGTATGCAAAAGACACTATATTGATTGTTTAACAGCTGAATTAGGGGTTGGTTGTACTAGCAAAAGCACCACATATACAGCAACAACACTGTCAAAGGAAGAAATAATCAACAATCATAATTCTGTAATTTCTTCCTTTGGCATTTCTGTTGACAAAACGAACGATGACGTTCCATCCTTGTATTGGATTCCAAAGTTACATAAAACTCCATACAAGCAACGATTTATTGCTGGGTCATCCAAATGTACAACTAAGCCTCTTTTAGTTTTGTTAACATCAATATTGACGGCAATAAAATCAAGCCTTCAAAAGTATTTCGATTGTTGTTACTCTAGAAATGGCGTCAATCAAATGTGGATTCTCAAAAATTCTAAAGAACTGATGGAAAATCTCCATTCTAAGTCATTTTCATCATGTAACAGCATTAAAACGTTTGATTTCTCTACATTATATACTTCAATTCCACATTCACAATTAAAATCTCGTTTGGCACAGCTGATTAAACGTAGCTTTATCAAAAAGAATGGAAAACGCAGGTACAAGTATTTGGTAGTCGGTTATAAAAAGACTTACTTTGTCATCCAAGAGTCTAGCAAGAAAAACAAATTTACAGAAGATCAAATAAAAGAAATGCTCAACTTTCTAATCGACAACATATTTGTACAGTTTGGTGGACGTGTTTTTCAGCAAACAATAGGTATCCCAATGGGCACAAATTGTGCACCATTGCTTGCCGATTTGTTTTTTCATTCATATGAAGCAGACTTCTTACAATCACTTCTAGACAAAAAGGACCGCAAACTTGCTTTATCCTTCAATCTCACATTTCGTTATATTGATGATGTCCTTTCACTAAACAATCCTCGATTTGGTGACTATTTACATCTCATACCCCGGTATATCCGAAGGAACTTGAGGTAAAGGACACTACAGATTCTAGGAGGTCTGCTTCATATTTGGATCTATTTCTCGAAATTGACACACAAGGAAGGCTTTGTACAAAGCTCTATGACAAACGTGATGACTTCAACTTTCCAATAGTTAACTTTCCCTTTCTGTGTAGCAACATTCCGTCCGCTCCAGCATATGGAGTTTACGTATCACAATTGATTCGTTATTCCAGAGCATGTGGGGAGTACAACGACTTCCTTGATAGAGCTACACGGCTGACAAGCAAATTGTTAACACAGGGGTACGTTGCTCCCAGGTTGTTGTCATCACTCAAGAAATTTTACGGACGACATCATGTGCTTGTATGCAAATACGGGATTTCTATCTCTCAGATGAGCACAGATGTTGGTTTGACATAGAGTTTTGTAATGTCATCCTTTCCGGATTTGACCAACACTTAATCGATCTTTGTGCTATAGCAAGCAGGAACTGCTTACTCTTCCGGAGCACCTGAGTTCACTCTCGTTTCGACTTGAGTTCGCGTTGCTGAATGCGGTTTTGTTGTTATGTGTGTGTGTTTTATGTTGTTATGTGGTTTGTTTTGTTGTGATGATTTTTTGTCTGCCGGTTTTGTCTTTGTCTTCACGGTTTTATGATACTGATTACCCCTTTGGTACACCTTTGCTTCTTAAAATCTGACCTTGCAATTTTCCCCTATGTTCTATTTTTAGCCACAGTGGCCATGTTTTACGACCAATCAAAAATCCCCACATCAGTTCTATACACCTAATGCTAAGAAACAACTATATCAAGTTTGGTACCAATTGAACTTAAAGTGTAAAAGGAGTTAACATTTTCAATGTAATGAGGAAATGCTGTAAAAATGCTCAATTTTGATGTTCTAAAGGGAATAACTCCTAAAAGGTAAGATCCTACAACGTTGACCCTATTACATATTTTGTAGATCTTGATAAGCTTAAAGGGAAAATTCGCAAAAAAATATTTTTTACATATGTTTTTCATTACATTTTAATAAACATAAATATACATGTAAAACTCTTCAATCTTCACTAATAAGCGAGTATGAGAGCGTTTTGTATCGATAAATTAGAACGATGGGTGCGGCCATTTTGTACGACTAGCAGGCCCTAATGTCACGTGACCATCACCTAATATCCAATAACCACAAAGTTCCAAAACGATAACGACACGCAATGGTCAACTCTATCGTCATTTGAAATTGTCTTGCATGATCATTATGATAGTTGGTTGTTCTACTCAGCGTAGTAACGGGTAAGTGTTATTCCGTTTTCCTGACCTAAAGAAAAAGATTAGACAGACTTGCATCTTAAATGCGTCCAGTCTTTAGATTTGCCATCCACTATCAGCAATGTCAAGTACAAGTTTGTATGTGAAGACCATTTTGAAGCAACATCTTTAGAGGGTGACTTAATAGTAAGCTGTGTTCTTTTGTCCATGAAAAATGTTTATATCTATCTATATTTGTCAATAATAATTTCATTATTTTTTTAGTCAAACGTTTCTTACATGTCAGATTATTACCTAGTATGCCCGGGCTAGCATGTAACGGTCGGAATCTTTGCTATAAAAATCCACAAGACAAAAATATCAGTTTTGTTTTTTAAAAAAAATTATAACGGGTGTGCGTATAATTAAGAATATAACCGAAAGCGGAATAAAACTTATCTTTTTGTTTTGTATAAGCGTTTTATCACTTCAGTTATAACTGTGCATTTATTCAGAATATTTTTTTAATAACTTGTAAATATACATTTTAAAACAGACAACAAATTTTTCTTCATTTTTTATCCATTCCCTATGCATTCCTTAAAAATGCACAAATGTATTTTTTATCTTTAAAGGATTTCTTTAACGTTCATTATATAGAAGATATTATTATAGTCTTTCACAGTTGGGGGCAACGTATTTAAACTTGTGACACTCCCAGGTATTACTGACTTCCCGGGGATTAATTAACATGTGGTACCTAGTGTAATGGTTTATGACAGAAAAAGAGATCATTTGTTTCTGTTAACTATTTATTACAAAGTACAATGGAAGACCTACAATTTATCACTCGTGTCTTTAATTTTTCGACATCTTTATCTGTGTAAAAGTAGTGAAATTGTTCTTCTTCAGGTGATTTTTGAAGGTTTTTTTTTACATTTCTCTTTTTAAAAGTAAAACAAAAAAGCACACTAAACAGAAAACGCTTCGTGTTACCTTCATGTAGACAGCCGTATAAGTATATACCACAATCTTGTGTTCGTAAGATTAATTTTAATAAGTATAAATATTTTATCACTTGTATTTCTCTGCATAAGAAGCCCAAACAATAATATATCCAAAAGACATAATGCCCGATCTTCAAACATTAGGACGTACGGACGGACGTACAGAACCGGACACTATATGGCCTCCTACTCCTTCTTTCGTAGATGGGGCATAAGATAGACAACCACGCCAAGAACTTTAGAATCTTATAAACTTATGAAATCAGTGTTAAAAAGTTCTACGTGTCAAACTCTAAACTTTGTCTAACGCCCGTTTCTAATATTTAAAATGTCAGATCGGTTCCAAAGTAAACTGAGAATGCGAAGTGAACAGTAAAAAAAATAAAAGTGCCAATACAAAATTAATAATTTAGATCTTGCGTTTCGTATGAAAGTTAGAATATTTGATTTTTTATGGAGGGGGCTTTCGATATATATATATATTTACTTCGTCCTGCTTTTTTATTTTCGAGAACACTGGAGCCTGGATGTTTTTCTAACTATAAATTTTTCAGCCAAAAACAACATTCTACCATGCCTTTTTATTTTTAATTTCACAATAGCCCTCCCATGAAAATCCGATGGTCGCCCCCTTATAATCAGCACTAAAAAAAACCCCACACAAATAAAAGATGAAATGAGTTTAAATGAGGTTATGCTAATACATTTTATAATTTATGAATGGAAAACAAATTTTAACTAAGCTAGACTAGTGTCACCACTATAAAAAAAAAGTATAAGTCATTGAAGGAAAATCTATTCAGAGTCTGCGTCACTAATACACTCTTTAAATCCTTCGTATTGTCCATCTGCAAAGGACATTCTTTTCTGATGACAGACACAACAAACGCTGGCAGCACAACACGATGTTTTCTTCCTAAAGGTAGACATATTCTGATCCAACATACAAACTGTCTGTATGCCATAAGTCTGCTCTGGCTGCATCAAATAAATGAATGATAACGTATTTAAAAAGGTGATATATAAAGTTACCTTGCCTTTACATTATTACTTCCTTGTTTTGTACTGTAACTTTTTGTTGGCTAAGAATATATATAACTTTTGTTTGATGAATCAAGAAAAACTCAATGTTTTCAATCAGTGAAATCTTCGGCAATACCTTATCACTCTTAAAAAAGAGTAAACGTCTATTCATATACCTATAATAGGACGTCTGCGTGCTCTCCCCCGGTGGCGTTTGTACCACAAGAAACTAATATAACTAGTTTTCAGCACATCCGGGTTTAAACAAACTGTCTTGAAGTCGTGGTTAAGCCAGGGTCGAAGATATCGGTGAATAATGTAAACTCGTGGCAGCATAGGCATTCAGCAAGGGCATTACCACACAGCGATCGGAACATTTGAGTGTCAAATTGGGTTGCTTTGCAATTCAGTTTAGCGATTTATCTCCAACTCTTCTATCTACCGGATTTCTTCCTCCGTATATTCTGGTTCAAGTTGATGCCCAATTCGACTAAAGCTGCTAGCAGACACGTCACTCACGTAATCAGACATTACAAATATTTAGAAGGGACATTGGTACAATGTATATTATAAAGCAATTATTTTTCTCATTCTCTCGAAATTACGATTAATATTTTATAAAACCAAAAACCTTATTAAACCCCGTTTAACAATCAGGAGACCAAAGAGTCTAAGAAAAGGTAATACCCAGCTGAAGATCAGCGTCTCTTCTTTGATCTTTATGAGGTGACTATTAGACTTGAATTAATCTGTTAAACTGATAGCCTTTCAAGGATCAGTTAATCAGTTTAATAGCTGTCTAATGAGATTAAAAGGCCGGGGAAAAGGTTCACGTCGAATATACAAAATTCTTACCTGGGGCAAATTACGTAATCGCCAATTTGCAATTAACACCTGGGATGTCTGGCCAGGTGACAACTTGTTGTTTTAAATAGCGTGATTATCATATGAAAGGGAAAATTTTCAAATCATTTTAACGGTGTAAATTAAAATAGAGTAATTTATGGATAGGATTAGAATTATGTAGCAGAATTTTGATTATTATCATGATTTAATTATTTAATATTGATGTTCAAAAAATCATTAATTAAAAATTTTGTTCGCAAATAATGTTAAAAATATTTTATATTTGAAAGAAATCTTCATAATAATTATGTTATTGCGTATCGGTTTATCGTTATTAAATATTTTCTTTTGTTTACCAATTAGACCACGCGTCACCACTGTGTTTTATTAAATATAATATCGGTATCGATTATATAGCGTTAATCGGATAAAGATGTAATACACAGATATCCGGTCATATCCCACAATGCACTAGAAACCATCTCACTGACGTCACTGAGTTACTTTTGAAATCAGAAAATGCCAAATATCTCTGTTATAAATAAGAATTTTTTGAAAAAAATTTGGATATATATTTTTGATAACATATTCCATCATTTAAGACCATAAGTCAAAATTCGTGAATTTTCCCTTTAACAATATATACAATTTAAATTTATCAAATATCTTGTATAGTTTTCAAGACATTGAGCTAAACAGGTGCAAAAGTTGCAAAAAATCTACAAAAGGGCAATAACTCCTACATGGGTTGTTGGATTTTCTGTAAATTTCAGGGTAGATCTTGAGATGCTAATCACCTTTACCCTATGCCAGAATTTTGATATCTGTAGCCGTTTTGGTGTTATTTGCAAAAAACTGCATTTTACCTCTATGTTCTATTTTTAGCCACGGCAGCCATCTTTTAGGACGAATCAAAAATCCCCACATCAGTTCAAAGCACCGAATGCTAATGAGCATCCATACCAAGTTTGATTACAAGTTGACTTATGGTGTCAGAGGAGTTAACGTTTAAAGAGTTTACGGACGACGGACGCCCAGTGATGAGCTAAAAAGGCAACACTCGCAAACTGCTAGCCGGAGAGGGATTTATAGAAGCATTTAGCTTGTTTCCAAATCCTAAACTAACTCTTAAACGGTTGACAATTTTCATCCTGAAAACATTTTTGCAAAGAGCTAAAAACTATGGTTTGAACACCTGTTCTGTTTTTAGCAACAGCGGCCATGTTGGTTGATCAGCGTGCATAAATCTCACAAACTTGGTAGAGGACATTCTAAAGACCAAGCGTACAAAGTTTGAAAGTAATCCCTTAAGTAATTTCAGAGAAGATTCATTAAACAAGAGGCTCCATGGAGCCTGAATCGCTCACCTGGTCCTTTAGCCATAAGGGTGTTTTCTTTTAGGGGTCATCTGACAAATGAGACCCAATGCAGACTTATGTGAATCTTTTTGTAAAGAGCTGCATGTTTAAGCAAGCAACAGCTTTTCTCTATCTGCAATAGTTTTTATTCTATAGGGAGATAACACTATTTTTGACCAGTAAAGGACCATTACCCCTATAACGGGTCATCTGACAACTTTAACCCAATGGAGACTTTTGAAAAGCTTTATGAGCTGAACATTTAAGCAAGCAACAGCTTTTCTCATCTGCAATAGTTTTCATTCTATAGGACAAAAAAAAACAACTTATCACCTGTAAAGGGCCATAACCCCTATAAGGGGTCATCTGACAACTTTGACCAAAAAGAGACTTTTGTGGAGCTTTATGAGCTGAACATTTAAGCAAAGCAGCAGATTTTTTCTATCTGCAATAGTTTTTATTCTATAGACCAAAAACACTATTTGCCTTTAAGGGGCTTTAACCCCTATAAGGGGTCATCTGACAATTTCGACCCTATGAAGACTTTAGTAGAGCTAAATGAGCTGAACATTTAAGCAAGCAACAGCTTTTCTCTATCTGCAATAGTTTTCATTCTATAGGGCAAACATGAAAAAACGTTTTTTTTTTACCTGACAAGTTCGACCCAATAGAGACTTTTGTAGAGCTTTTGATTCAGAAGAGCCTATTAAAAGTCCTTCGGATTTTTTTATCTGTTATGGTTGCTGAGTTATAAGCCAATTTAGGTGATTTTACACTATGTTCTATTTTTAGTAACAGTGGCACTGTTTTTTATTGAATCGTTTTAAAATGAGGATCGTTTGTTGCTAACATATCATATATCATTCCTGCAAAGTTTCAGTTAAATTGGTTCAGTGGTTTCAGAGAAGAAGATTTTTGAAATTGTAAACGGACGACAGACGACGGACGACGACGGACGCATAGTGATGACATAAGCTCACATGGCCTTTGACCAGGTGAGCTAAAAAGTTAACGGAGGACGGACACCTAGTGATGACAATAGCTGACAAGTCTTTAGTACTGAGCAAGGTGTTACTGCATGATCTGGATTTTATTTTAGTTAATAATGTCTTGTATCTTTTATTGTTTATAATTTTATTTCCATCAACCCCTAGGAATATAAATGCTCTAATTAATAAAGATAAACGATAGAATTGAGAAAAATGTGAATTTTTTAAGCTTAAATTTCTATTTTCAAATACCTCCACTTACATGCCCAAAGGATTTCTCAAACCATTTATATTATACTAGTAATTTAATTGAATGAACAAAGGTTCTGTGCCAAGCAGGCAGAGACACTTACAAATTTGTAAAATGTCCCAAAATTTGTCCAATAATATACGATATTGAGATGTGGAATAAGTGTACGCGACACAACAAACATAAACAAACAGCAATTCAAAAAATCACAACGGAAAACAGCAAGCAGTCTTCAACATGACCATAGGTCACTGCTTACCGTCTTGCCAATTTGACAGGAATCTTACAAAATTGATTTGTTTGACATTTCTCTCTCTCTCAAAATATCAGATGATATACTTAAAAGGTTGATAGAACTGATTTGCTCATTCATTATGTAGACATTCTAAATAAGAAATAATATTAATCTTTTCTTTACCGATTAGTTTCCTATCAAAGAGAGGGCTAAATATGGGCCTAGCTGTAGCTTGACCTTTTACACTGAATGTATTTCTTTTTAATTTTAGATGCGAGTTATGTTTAAAATACACCATTTGTATGTTTTAAAAAAATATTTGCAATGATAGCTGTATATCACTTTTTTTTAGTATTTTGTAGTTGCAGAAAACATAAAATTTGTGACTTGGATAGAGGGACAGGCAGTCACAAATGGACAGGCAGTCAATGATAGACAAGAACCACAGCTGGACAGTGGTCAATATATGGACAGGCAGTCACTAGTATGATAGGCAGTCACTAGATTGATAGACAGCCACTAAATTAGCAGGCAGTCAATGATAGACAGACAGTCACTAGAAAGACAGGCAGCCACAGATGGACAGCGGTCAATATATGGACAGGCAGTCACTAATTTGATAGGCAGTCTGAGTAATTAGTTTGATAGGCAGCCAATGATAGACAGGCAGTCACTAGATTGACAGGCAGACACTAGATTGACAGGCAATCACTAGATTGTCAGGCAGTCAATGACAGAAAGGCAGGTCACTAGTTTGATAGGCAGTCACTAGATTGACAGGCAGTCAATGATAGACAGGCAGCCACTAGATTGACTGGCAGTCACTAGATTTACAGACAGTAAATGATAGACCGGCAATCACTAGATGGACAAGCACTTACTTGATTGACAGGCAATAACTAAATAGACAGGCAGTCGCTAGATTGACAGGCAGTCTCATATTGACAGGCAGTCACTAGTTTGACAGGAAATCACAGATGGACAGGTAATCACTAGTACTGATGAACAGGCAGACACAAGATTGAAAAGCAGTCAATGATAGACAGGCAGAAGCTAGATTGACAGGCAGACACTAGATTGACAGACAGACACTACATTGACAGGCAGAAACTAGATTGACAAGCAGTCACTAAATTGACAGGCAGACACTAGATTGACAGGCAGACACTAGATTGACAGACAGTCGCTAGATTGACAAACAGTCACAAGTTAGACAGGCAGTCGCTAGATTGACAAGCAGTCACTAGATTGACAGACTGACACTAGATTGACAAGCAGTCACTAGATTGACAGACTGACACTAGATTGACAAACAGTCACTAGTAAGACAGGCAGTCGCTAGATTGACAAGCAGTCATTAGATTGTCAGGCAGACACTAGATTGACAGACAGTCACTAGATTGACAGGCAGTCAAAGATGAAAAGGCAGTCAATGATAGACAGGCAGTCAATGATAAACAGGCAGTCTCTAGATAGACAGGCAGACACTAGAATGACAGGCAGTCAATGATAGACAGGTAGATACTAGATTGTCAGGAATCAACAGATGAACAGGCAGTCACAGATAGACATGCAGCCACTAGATTGACAGGCAGTCACTAGTTTGAAAGGCAGTCACAGATGAACAGACAGTCAGTCACAGATAGATAAGCAGTCAATGTTAGACAGGCAGCCACTAGATTGACAGACAATCACAGATGGACTGGTAGTCACTAGATTGAGGACAGTCAAAGATTGACAGAGGACACTAGATAAACAGGCAGTCACAGATGGCTAGGCAATCAATGATAGACAGACAGTCACAGATGAACAGGCAGTCACAAGACTGAAAGGCAATTCTAGATCGACAGGCAGTCACAAGACTGAAAGGCAGTTTCTAGATCGACAGGAAGTTACCGGTACTAGATTGACAGGCAGTCACAGATCGACAGGCAGTCAATGATAGAAAGGCAGTCACTAGATGGACAGACAGCCACAGATTGATAGACAGTCCTAGATTGACAGACAGCTACTAGATCGACATGCAGTCAATGATAGACAGGCATTTACTAGATTGACAGGCAGTCACATATCGACAGACAGTCAATGATAGACAGGCAGTCATTATAATGACAGGCAGTCAACGATAGAAAGACAGTCACAAGATTGACAGGCAGTCAGAGGGACAGGCAGTCAATGATAGAAAGGCAGTCACTAGATTGACAGACAGTCACTAGAAGGACAGGCAGTCACTAGATGTACTACATTTACAGTAATTATACTCCAAATTTTATATTTTGATACAAATCTTTTAATTTCGAAATAAACAAGAGCAAAGCTTAAAGTCCCCTCACTCAGCACATGATGCAATTTTAAAAGACACACAGACAATTTGCACAAAGGCATAGTACTAAGAAGTAAAAATGTCCATCTCTGCAAGTATCATAAATGTCTATAGAACCATTTAAAAGGTTAAGTGCAGAAACTATTTGTCATCGGTCAAAGCCCATCTCTTTTTTAGAATGAAATAAACATTTCAATAATGGTCAATAATTTGTATCATTAATGTCCTGCTTGAATACTTTCCAATAATTTCAAATATAAATGCACAATACTAATCTGTGGAAGACTATTTAAGTTGGAAGACAGGAAGTTAAAACTTTAAGGTACTAAGAGAAGAGTCTGAGCCTAGCCCCCCCCCCCTCCTCCCCCAAATCATTTTCATTCTGGAGAAAAATTATTGTTAAAAAACCCTTGGATCAATAACTAATAAAGAAGTGGAGCAGTCGCACACGATGGCTAATCCCCTCGACTGTTACATTGATATGTAAGTCAAGGTGACCTAAATATGGATCAGATGTCAACAACTATCCAAGATGTACCAACTTCCAAATATCATTCCTCTACTAATTGGAATTGCCGTGATATGGACCTTAACCAAAACTTTAACCTGAGTCATTCATGCAAAAAAATATACATTGTGTAGGTCTAGGTAACATAATTTTGGTACTGATGCTGGTTACTATCCAAGATGTACACACTGACCCAATATCATCTCTATCACTTACAGTTGCTGAGATATGCACCTTAACCATTTTTTTAACCCGAGTCATTCATGCAAGAAAAAAATAGGTCAAGGTCACTTAATTTTGGTAAGGATGCTGGTTACTATCCAAGATGTACCCAATGACCCAATATCATCTCTATCACTTGCAGTTGCTGAAGTATGGACCTTAACCAAAACTTTAACCCAAGCCATCCATGCCAAAAATGTAGGTCAATGTGACCTAATTTTGGTTCAGATGCTGGTTACCATCCACGATGTAACCACTGACCCAATACCATCTCTCTATCACTTGCAGTTGCTGAGATTTGGACTTAAACCAAAACTTTAACCTAAGTCATCCATGCGGAAAATGTAGGTCAAGGTGAACTTATTTTGTAAAGGATGCTGGTCACCATCCACGATGTACCCACTGACCCAATACCATCTCTCTATCACTTGCAGTTGCTGAGATATGGATCTTAACCAAAACTTTAATTTGAGTCATTCATGTGGAAAATATAGGTCAAGGTCACTTAATTTTGGTACAGATGCTGGTTACTATCCAAGATTTACCCACTGACCCAATTTCATCTCTCTATCACTTGCAGTTGCTGAGATATGGACCTTAACCAAAACTTTAACCTGAGTCATTCATGCAGAAAATATAGGTCAAGGTCACTAAATTTTGGTACGGATGCTGACATTATCAAAGATGTACCCACTGACCAAATATCAACCTTCTATGATGTTTAGTTCCCAAATTATTGACAAAACGAAAACCATTTCATACGTATTAACAAACGAACGAACCAACCAACCAAACACTATATCCCCTCCCCAACTCCGTTGACCTCAGGGATAATTATCCAGACTTGAATTATTTGTGCAAATAATCAATAACTTTCTGAGAAATCAATTTATTATTACTGGACAACATTAGGCAGGACCAAATAACTACTTTACAGAAGCTTTGTCCTCAGTTACGGGTACCTGTCAGAGAAATTTGAGCTTCAGCAGACAACAAACAAAATGTCATTTATCTGAGTCAGGTTTTCATGTCAATGGAGATTTCATGTATATCAGTATTGAAGATTGATATATAGAAACCTGGCGGAAAAAAATATACATGTACATGTATAATATGAGATGACATTGCCCTAAAAGCTCGTGAAGATAACAAATCTAAATAAAATCCATTCCACAGGTAAATGAGGCAAGATAATTTGGGAGGATGTGAAAGTATTTCCCGCCATTTTTCTGCCCATGTGCAGACTTTTTCAAAATCTTCCCAAAATCTGAACAAATCAGAAAATTATTTCAAGCAATATATTTTGGGTCTCACACAATTTGGGAGACTCTGTTTTACCATTACCATTACACATTTGCATTTTCCCATGTCATGCATGTATAATTTAATTTTTTTTTAAACTTCCATACATGTGACAGATCTGTGATGACAAAGCTGGAGATTTTGATATTTTTGGCTGGAGATTGGACCAAAAAGCGGGAGATTTTCAATGCTCAATAAAATTGCATTTCAATGTCAATTGGGGGTACTAGGGTGCATGTGCCAAATGTACATGGCTTCATTGATTAATCTCAAACTGTTTATACAGTCATCAGGTCAATTATGACAATAAACTTTTAATTAACACCTTTACCTGTTAAATTAACGTCTACCTAATTGACAAACCCCTAAAACAACGGAAATGTTTTATGACTGAACGATTAAAATGTCTATAAAACTATAATTTTCTCATGTCTTGAAAAAGCGATTACACAAAAAGTCGGGAGAACGGGAGATGGATAAAAAAATTCAGGAGATTTCGTCTCCCGGCGGGAGAATCACATGTATGAACTTCTATTTTCATTAACATTTATTTTGTTATTTAATAAACAGACGAACTGAAAAAAAAGATTTCTGGTTAGCACTTATTTGTCATAATTTTTTTTTTTTTTGTTCAAAGCAAGACAAATCAGTACAAAAAATGTTCTAAATGACAGGTTTTTTAAACATCCATTAAAACATAAAGATTTAGCTTCAATGGTAGGATAGACCATGTTAAAAAAAGTTGATAATGTAATGGTAATTCAATGCATTACTTAGCTAAAGTAATGGTAATTCAATGCATTTCTTTTCAAAATCTTTGTAACATGTGTAATGGTAATGGTAATTCAATGCAAGTTTTTTCAAAGTAATGGTAATTAAATGCATTTCATTGCAATGTAATTACCTCCATACCTGCTCTGTACATTAGTGAGCTTTACTTTGCTTGCATATTAGTTAAATAATAGTATGTTCCTCATGTAAACATTCCCATATTGATTACGTTGTCATGGTATCATGTTGTTATAGGTGATGTCATTTAGAAATATTGGAAGCAGTTGTTACAGAGTATTTATAAAGGTCATTGAATAAATTTAAGTTAAACAAGTAAATCTGTGAGCTAATGCTCACTAGTGATACCCCCGCTCCCCAAACTAAGTCACGCATACAAGTTAAAATACTTGGTAAACAGGAAGTAGTTGACCTAGGAACATAACATCGCTATACACCATATGGTACTATAGGATAAAGTTGTACACAAAATATCAGACCTCTATCTCATGTAGTTGCTTGGGAAACTGTGACAGAAATTTTGCATTTATGTCCATTATGTGTAAAAACCTAAGTATTCGGTAAACAGGAAGTAGTCTACCTACGACCATAAAATCGGTATACACCATATGGTCCTATATGATAAAGCTGTATACAAAATATCAGACCTCTATCTCATGTAGTTGCTTGGGAAAATGTGACGGAAATTTTGCATTTATGTCCATTATGTGTAAAACCTAAGTATTCTGTAAACAGGAAGTAGACTACCTAGGAACATAAAATCGGTATACACCATATGGTACTATAGGATAAAGCTATATACAAAATATCAGACCTCTATCTCATGTAGTTGCTTGGGAAAATGTGACGGAAATTTTGCATTTATGTCCATTACATGTATGTGTAAAAACCTAAGTATTCGGTAAACAGGAAGTAAACTACCTAGGAGCATAAAATCGGTATACACCATATGGTACCATAGGATAAAGCTATATACAAAATATCAAAACTCTATCTCATGTAGTTGCTTAGAAAACTGCGACAGAAGTTTTGTTAGGGACGGACAAACGGACAAGGGTAAAACAGTATACCCCCTCTTCTTCAAAGGGGGGGTATAAAAATGTGACTTCCAATTTGAAACTGCAGTATACTTGATTTGAGACCATTTCTACTACGCTTAGTCTGACTTCATCAGATATTAATGTATATATACATGTATGTGAGTATAACATTAATCTACAAACCATAAGATCAAGTAGATGTCTTAGTTGATAGGCATTTCTAAAAACCCAATTTTGAATGAAGCCAAATTCTTTAATCCCCTGCTTTCCTGAAGACAATAAATATCATCCTTTGTAAACATAGAAAATGTTCAAAAAATCTTTTACACTTTAGTGAACAAAAATCAGTTTTTGAAATTAAGTTTTTAGAACCAAAAAATATTCAAAACATATTTTAATGTGTATAACCCATGACAACATAAAACAAGAGGCTCCCAGGAGCCTAAATCGCTCACCTGGTCTTAATGTCAACCCTTTGAAGACTTTTGTATAGCTAAATGAGCTGAATGTTTAAGCAATAAAAAGCTTTTCTCTATCTGCAATAGTTTTCATTCCAAAGCAAAAAAACACTATTTTTCACCTTTAAAGGGCCATAACCCCTTAAAGGGGTCATCTGACAACTTCGACCCTAAAAAGACTTTTGTAGAGCTAATTAAGCTAAACATTTAAGCAAGCAACATCTTTTTTCTATCTGCAAAAGTTTTCTTTCTTTAGGCCATAAACACTATTTTTTGCCTTTAAGGGGCCGTAACCACTATAAGGGGTCATCTGGCAACTTTGACCCTATGGAAACTTTTGTAGAGCTAAATGAGCTGAACATTTAAGCAAGCAACAACTTTTCTCTATCTGCAATAGTTTTCATTCCATAGGCCAAAAACACTATTTTTTGCCTTTAAGGGGCCATAACCCCTATAAGGGGTCATCTGACAACTTTGACCCTATGGAGACTTTTGTAGAGCTAAATGAGCTGAACATTTAAGCAAGCAACAGCTTCTCTCTATCTGCAATAGTTTTCATTTCATAGGCCAAAAACATGAAAAAATGCTATTTTTCACCTTTAAGGGGCCGTAACTCCCATAAGGGGTCATCTGACAACTTCGACTCAATGGAGACTTTTATAGAGCTTTTGATGCTGAAGCAGTAGCGTGGCATCAGATTTCATCTATCTCTTATACTTTTTGATTTACAAGCCAAAAACAGTAGTCTGACCCCCCTGGTCTATTTTTAGCAACGGCGGCCATGTTTTTCGACGAATTAAAAATCCCCACATCAGTTCTGTGGGGGATACCCTAAAGTACCACCAGACCAAATTTAGTTTGAATCTGTGCAGCCGTTTCAGAGGAGAAGAAGTTTGAAGAAAAGTTAACGACGACGACGACGGACGACGACGACGACGGACGCCAAGTGATGGCAATAGCTCACATGGCCTTTGGCCAGGTGAGCTAATGAAATCTGAGTTTTAAACATTATTTAACATCTAATTTAATTCGTTTTGAATCTGAATCTACTTTAGAGAATATTTGGTTTTTATGGAGAACCTGTCTGACATTAATGTTTATTCTTGTACACTGCAAATATTCCCTAAATAAAAGTTCATCTTCTGAGTCATGTAATCTTGCTGGTTCACTTCCTTCAGATGAACTTGGCAGAGAAATACTAGTATTTGAAATTTCATTTGTCCGACTTTCTTCTAGAACAAATCCATCTTCTAGTGGTATTTCATATTTTCTTTTGTCCAAGACTCCAGTATTAGACAACGAATAACACTTTTTACATGAATCCTCCTTATTTTTCAGTACTTCATCAGAAAGACCATTATCAGCCTTGTTAGAATGACTGCACGAAAGACAACTTTGTTCTGAATTTTGACCTGAAAAATCAGATTGTTCAGAATTTAAATCATAACCACATGATTTTTCAGAGAAGACATATCTGTTGAGTCTACTGGGATCTGCTGGTAAAATCCTCGGTACAGCATGGTAAGCTAGTCTTGACTGGCCACTCATTATACAGATGTCGCCACTGTGGAGCATTATAGCCACAGGCTTAGTCTCTTTTGTCAACCCACCAATCAGAAATATGGCATCCTGACCAAAACTGTCAAAATAAATGGTAAACTTTGGGAAATATGCAGAAATACATGTAATCTATACATTAAGCATGATAAGTACTGGTATATATTTCTTAAAAAACAAATAAATGTATTTTTTAAATACATGCAAAAAGCTTGATTAGTACTCTTTTCCTTTTTAATCATGTCATAACTTTTATTTAGTGCCAATGGTGAAACAGCGAGTAGCTTCCATTTGTCTTTGTTTATGGCTGCCGGCTGTTCTCCGGTGCAGATTTTTAAAACACCGTTTTTACAAACTTGGTAAAATGTAAATTTATTCTACATTTCATTTTTATCTAAAACAACAAGTTACACTGATAAATATTTTCTCCAGAATTTCTTTGGTTAAATTGAATTTGAACTTCTATCAAATAAAACGCTATTAAACAATAGATTTTTACTGTTTGTTATTTTAAGGGGGAAAATATGATTTAACAAAACTAGTTTATAATAAGTCATATTTAAATGTGTGCCTGTCTTAAACATTAATCTGGAGGTTTATCATTTTCTTTGTGAATTTTCAAACTGCTGTTGGTTTATAAAAGTTGTGTAAGGAACACTTAATTTCACATCTCATTGTTATCATTTCAATTAACATGAAATAAAATCAAGATTAGAGAATATAACTATTAAATATCAACCTGATAGAAATGAGTGGTGCATCATGGTCTAGCTCTGAGTGATCAGTATGGCCTGCCAGAGTTGAGTCCATGTGATAATAGTTAACAATGGCTGCCTCCGGTGAAAAATCTTCAAAACCAATCACAGAAGCTATGTATTTACACAAAGCAGAGAGTTCTGAAGGAAACTCATTCACTCTTTCTGGAAAGTATTTCTGAAATGATAAGGCAACAGATAAGGATAAAACAAGGTTAGGTTTTAAGAGATCAAAGAGGTACAAAAGTGAAACTTGGAAGTTATAAATACATTGTAAATACTATTTCCATCATCATCTGTTTTTCAGAATTCTGCTTATCTAATTAAAATAAGAAACACAAAAAACAGATATGTATAAGGGTATTATATATAATTCTTTTAGTTTTATGCATACTGAGAAAAGTGTATACGTATTTCACATGACTAGCTCATTTGACTTAGATAAAGAACAGCAATTATAGCACTTTTTTGTAAATAATATGGATTTATTGTGCAACTTTGTGCCTTGAATATTTATTTTCATTCTATTTAAAAAAGATCATAAGTAATTGTGCAGTTTTACCTTTTCTGTATTTCATGTTACATGTTTTATTTTATATAAATTAGTCGAGATCAAGAACCTAAAGATTTTTTTTTAATTCCAAACATCTAGCTATTGATTGTAAATTACTTTGTAGTGCTAAAACAGTAACCCCCTCTATTTTGAAATCTTAGTTCTAAAAATATAGTGTAATACATAGTCATATAAAATCTAACCTTTTCATTCCAGTCATAATGATATCCAAGTGTCACCCATCGAAGTTTCATCATCAAACTGTTTTTGCTAGTTATTTCATGTCTGGAAAAAAAAGTTGCTTGAACTGCAAATCAGTAGAGCATTATTTGTTTTTATTAAAGTTTAAATTTCAGTTGAGATCAGCTATTTTTCTAAGCTTGGCATCGTGTTCAAATCATAGCTTTGGCTTTGCTTTTTCTAGTCTTATTTAATTTGTCTTTTTAAGTTTTGCTATGTGTCAAACACATTTAAAATTTGTTTTGCCCATTTTTGCAATAGAAAGATTACAACTCCTTATAATGTTAAGACACTTGAGTTCACCTTGTACTTTGGTGTATAGTTTGTTTTTTCATACATAACATAATTAACATGCAATGAAATTTTCATAACAACTCAGACTTAAAATTTTATCTAGATTCCCATAAATTCACTTTGCTTATCAGCAAATATTGTTACTGCATACAAATGTGCATATATGTTAAAACGGTAAACTAACAAATGATTCTCTTTGCTGTAATTCCAAATATTCTGACATTTCTTCTCAGCTAACAGGGAATCTATATTTGTAACATTAGGTGGCAATGGGTAGGACTGTAAACACTCTTCTATCCACTGTCGCTGGCCACCATCTTCAAATGGGTTTGGGATCACAATAAATCCTACAATACATAAGGATGATATCTAAAAGACATGATTCACCAACTTGCAACATATTCTTTTTTTTTAGCAATTAATAAACAATGAAGTTAATGTGTTAATTTTTTGTCAACTTATTTTACCAATCATTTCAATCAATGTATGACATTGATGTTAATTATTCTGCCTTAACGGGCGTCTTTGATTGACAATAAAATATTATTTTGGTTGTTTGTTTGTGAGGGGAATTATTTTATGGTGATTTTTCAAACAGTGTCACACATGCTATTTCCGTGATCAATCAACCATTACGTTGATGGGACAGACAGTTACATGTATATACGTGTGCTTTGGAGTTTGACACCCTTTTCATGGCACATGGGCCATACAGGAGGGTCAATTCTATGGTGGGAGAAACCAACAGCCTTTGGCAAGTAACTGACCAACCTTATTACAAACAGGTGTGCAACTCCTGTTTTCATAGATTACAAGAAGGGACTTGACCCACTACATTACTAGTGTTCAATAGTATGGTACATGTATTTGAACAAGCACCTTCGAACACTTGGCCATGCATGCCCAATGGAACAGTTGTATTTAAAAAGATTTTTGTTTGTAACATTGTATTGTTCGTATCCTTGTGCATATGTGTATCAAAATTCATAATGAAACTAGCACACTTCCTGTAGTCATTACTCATCAATCTAAAAACAAAGATTGCAAACATGGTTTGCACCAAAAAAAAAAAAAAGAAATCAAGAACTTCACTATGCTTCATAAATGCCATGGAATGACTGGTATAAAGTTCAGACCTTTCTAACTGGTATGAATTTAAGACCTTTCTCTATCCTACCTGGACAAGTTTGTATTGAATAAGCTGTCCATTCCTCGACAGGCTTCAGTCCTTTGAGTTTTCTATGGTTACCATCTACATGATCTAGTAGTTTGATACATGAGATCTAAAATAAAACAATTCGTGAATTATTAGATCAAGATCTTTCAATATGATCTGCAAAAAGTATCAAAACATTAAACCCGGCCCAAATGACATTCTCAACAAATAAAATACTTTATTAGTTATATAAATTTGGTGACATGGACCCCCTTAAACAATAGTCACAGGATCCCATTTATAATAGGGGTAAAAGTAATTGTAATGTAATATTATAGTTTTTATACCCTGCCACACGAAGTGGCAGGGTATTATGTTATACCCTCAGTTTTTTTCGGTGTCTGTCCGTCCGTCCGTCTGTCTGTCCGTCCCCCGAAGGTTTCCGACCAATAACTTGAAAACGCGTTAAAGGATTTGAATGATATTTTACACAGCTGTTTAGTATAATAAAATACAGGTCAAGTTCGATTTCCAGCATGATCCAAAAAATGGTTTTCGAGATAGGCCACTTTGAAAAATCAAATTTCATGAAATTTTGAGTTTCCGACAAATAACTTGAAAACGCGTCAAAGGATTTGAATGATATTTTGCACAGCTGTTAAGTACAATAAAATACAGGTCAAGATTAATTTTCAGCTTGATCCAAAAAATAGTTTTCAAGATAGGCCACTTTGAAAAATCAAATTTTATGAAATTTTGAGTTTCCGACCAATAACTTGAAAACACGTCATGGGATTCAATTGATATTTTGTACAGCTATTGAGTACAATAAAATACATGTCAAGTTCAATTTCCAGCATGATCTGAAAAACAGTTTTCGAGATATGCCACTTTGAAATCAAATTTTATGAACTTTTGATATTATAACGTGGCGGGGTATCATTTAATGTCCCATTACATGCCCTATTTTTTTTTAATGCAATGCAAATTATATTATAATGGAATAGTTTGAAAACTTTTCTTCAAATTTGAGTAACAGATGCATTTCTATATTTGAATAAACTAGAAAAACTGTGAGCAGCAGCTCACAAATAAATACCCCCGGCCGCCAAAAAATTAATCAGATAAAATTTTAAAATAGGTGGTGCACATCTACATTATGTCACAGAGATTGTGTGAAAGTTTCATAAAAATCCATCAAGGGGTTTAGGAGGAGTTGCGGATAAGAGATGGGTACCCCCCATGTTGTTGAATGGCTTAGTCCATGTTTTGCTATGGGCAGGGTTCCCACTATTTTTTGGACACAAAACTCAAGGGTTTTTCCAGGACTTTTCAAGGGTATTGAGGTCATTTTCAAGGATTACAATAGTCCGCAAATATTTTAAAAATCCAATATTTTTCTGCATTTTTTTATCAAACGTTCAACAAAATTGCATATTACAAAATTCCAGGGTTTTTCAAGGACATTTGATAAAATTGAAGGATTTTTCCAGCTTTTTGAGCATTGAAATGAAATTCAAGGACTTTTCCAGGTTTCTTTGAATACAAGGATGGCGTGGGAACCCTGTATGGGAAACCCCAAAAATCATTCTGATGATATTTTAAAATAGAAGGTGCACATCTACATTATGTCACAAAGATTGTGTGTAATTCTTCTGAAAATCCATCAAGGGGTTTAGGAGGAGTTGCGGATAAGAGGTGGGTACCTCCATGTAGTTGAATGGCTGAGTCCATGTTTTGCTATGGGAAACCCTAAAAATCATTCTGATCAAATTTTTAAATAGTAAGTGCACATTTACATTATGTCACAAAGATTGTGTGTAATTCTTCTGAAAATCCATCAAGGGGTTTAGGAGGAGTTGCGGATAAGAGATGGGTACCCCCATGCAGTCGAATGGCTGAGTCCATGTTTTGCTTAGGGAAACCCAAAAATCATTCTGACCAAATTTTAAAATAGTAGGTGCACATCTACATTATGTGACAAAGAATGTGTGAAAGTTTCATGAAAATCCATCTAGGGGTTTAGGATGAGTTGCAGATAAGAGATGGGTACCCCCTTGTAGTGAAATGGCTAAGTCCATGTTTCACTATTGGAAACCCCAAAAATCATTCTGATCAAATTTTAAAACAGTAGGTGTACATCTACATTATGTGACAAAGAATGTGTGAAAGTTTCATAAAGATCCATCAAGGGGTTTAGGAGGAGTTGGGGATAAGAGATGGGTACCCTTAGGCGTCATGGAATGACGGACGCACGGACACCCCTATCACTATATATCCCCCTGTCAAGCGGGGGGTATAATTAAAAAAAATATTTTTTAAACCTCTTCATTCTTTTTATCTATCAGAGGTAAAATAAATTTCGAAATCCTATCATTGGTGGACGTGTTTTTCAGCAAACAATAGGTATCCCAATGGGCACAAATTGTGCACCATTGCTTGCCGATTTGTTTCTTCATTCATATGAAGCGGACTTCTTACAATCACTTCTAGACAAAAAGGACCGCAAACTTGCTTTATCCTTCAATCTCACATTTCGTTATATTGATGATGTCCTTTCACTAAACAATCCTCGATTTGGTGACTATTTACATCTCATATATCCGAAGGAACTTGAGATAAAGGACACTACAGATTCTAGGAGGTCCGCTTCATATCTGGATCTATTTCTCGAAATTGACACACAAGGAAGGCTTTGTACAAAGCTCTATGACAAACGTGATGACTTCAACTTTCCAATAGTTAACTTTCCCTTTCTGTGTAGCAACATTCCGTCCGCTCCAGCATATGGAGTTTACGTATCACAATTGATTCGCTATTCCAGAGCATGTGGGGAGTACAACGACTTCCTTGATAGAGCCACACGGCTGACAAGCAAATTGTTAACACAGGGGTACGTTGCTCCCAGGTTGTTGTCATCACTCAAGAAATTTTACGGACGACATCATGTGCTCGTATACAAATACGGGATTTCTATCTCTCAGATGAGCACAGATGTTGGTTTGACATAGAGTTTTGTAATGTCATCCTTTCCGAATTTGACCAACACTTAATCGATCTTTGGCAACGTGACGGGTGTGCTATAGCAAGCAGGAACTGCTTACTCTTCCGGAGCACCTGAGTTCACTCTCGTTTCGACTTGAGTTCGCGTTGCTGAATGCGGTTTTGTTGTAATATGTGTGTGTGTTTTATGTTGTTATGTGGTTTGTTTTGTTGTGATGATTTTTGTCTGCCGGTTTTGTCTTTGTCTTTACGGTTTTATGATACTGATTACCCCTTTGGTACACCTTTGCTTCTATTAGACATGGACTTTCACATACATGTTATTCTCCTGCCGGGAGACAAAATATCCTGATGTTTTGTGCAATCTCCCGCTTTTTCAAGACTTAACAAAATTTTCATTTAATATAGGCATATTAATTGTTCAGTCATAAAACATTTCAAGGTGTGTCAATTAGTCATATGTTAAATTCACAGGTGACAGTGTTGATTGGAGGATTATTGTCATAATTGACCTTATGATTGTATGAACAATTTGACATTTATCAGTGAAACCAGGTATACTTGACACACACGCCAGTGCCTTTTATTCACCTTGAAATGCAATTTTAAAAAGCATTGAAAATCTCCCCCTTTTTTATCCAATCTCCAGCTTTGTCACATGTATGCTTTCAGCATATTCAGTTTTGTTTTTACAATTACATATCAAATGGTTACCAATACCACTGTGTCTCAACTACCCCAGCAAAAATGTTTTGTCTCCGGCAATCTAACAAGAGGCTCCCAGGAGCCTGAATCAGTCATCCGATCTCTTATGCTAAAGCCTCCTACCAAGTGTGCAACATGGTCTACATGTACTTCGTAAATAACATTAAAGTAACCAGTTAGGATAGAAAACACATTTAAGTTCAAGAGTACAAAGTTACAAGGCTTTCCATTTGAAAAAAAAAAAAAACTAGTTAAAATTATTTGACAGTTTAATTTATTTATACAGTTAAAGGGGGATAACTCTTAAACAGATGATCTGACAATTTTGACACTGAAATCATTTTTGTAGCTCTCAAAAAGCTGAACAATTTTGCAATGCTAACGTTTCCTCTAGCACTTACAGTTGTCAAGATAAAGTCCAAAAACTGTGAAAATGGTCAAATTTGACGATTAAGGGGAAATAACTCCTATTCATTAGAAGATGCCCCACAACTTTGACTCAATTGAGAATTTTGTAGAGCTTTTGATGCTGAAGAAGGTAGGTTGCTTTGGATTTTCTCTATCTCTTATACTTTTTGAGCTATAAGCTAAAAACTAGGGTCTGGAAACGGTCATATTTGCCGGTCATGACTGAAATTTTGTCATAAATGACCGACTAAAAATACTCCCAATCGGACAATTTAAAATTTTATTGTAAGTATTATTTGACTAATTGGTCATATAATTGTTAAATTATCTTCCTGAGCATCAAGTCTTGTGGTCATTAATCTCGTAATTAACACCTAAATGTCAAACACAGCTGAGAATATAGCCTTGGGGTTACGCTAATTAGATAATCGGTCACACCTGTCTGATCATGGCCACTGTGCATTTACCTACATTGTATGGTTTTAATCAAATGAATCAACTCATGTTATCAATCTGTCCTGAGATGCCCATTATGTTTATTCAGAAATAATTTCTCCTAATGTTGGTATTTATCAAAACATGTGCAAACCATGTTTACATTTTCATGGTGTTTCATTACGGATGTGCAGGGATTTATTTATTTTGTAATTATTCATTCACTGTACAGGTTGTTTTGATACTAATAAAATCAATAATTGTTACCAATTTCACATTTAAAGGAACATTTCTCAGTCTTTTATGACATTTGATATGTTTATTTCTTAAAACAGAACTAGTTGTCCCGATTTATCAACATACAGGCAATTCTTCTTTCACTTTCACTTTGTACATGAAACGTGTTTTGTTTACAATGAAAACAACTGATATTTTAATCTTTGAAAAGACTCTACCTGAAATAAAACGTGACCTGGATATCAAGTTGAATGTCAGAAAACGCTATTCAAAAGCAAAAACTGGCTTTATAGATTAAAAGGTGGATTTCAGAGGAGGATAAGGGAAAAAGGGGGGTCATTGTTATGTTCATATATGTATGCAGCACAATCGGACAAAAATGACCGAAATCAGCTCATAAAATTTGCAGACCCTTGGTCTGACCCCCATGTTCTTTTTTTAGTAACAGCGGCCATGTTGGTTGGTTGATGTTCACAAATTTCACAAACTTGGTAGAGGAAATCCTAAAGATCAAGTGTACAAAGTTTCAAAGCAATTCCATCAGTGGTTTCAGAGAAGAAGATGTTTGAAGAAAAGTTATCGGACAGATGGACGATGTCAATAGCTCAATGAGCTAAAAATTAAGGAAAGACCCGGTTTCGTGAGGTAAAAAATGTAAACAAATGAAACCAGGTATTCACTGAAAATAATTTCCTTGTTTATGATGCTTATATCGCACGAAATTGCCCTTTCTGTATTTTGGTCATTAGAGGGTATGTGTAAAATGCAAAACAAGAAACACAGAAATGAGAAGCATAGAAACGAGAAACAGAGAAACAAGAAACAGAGAAAAGAGAAACCAAAAGTGATATTGAAATCTTAGATTAATATTCTTTTTTAAAATCAAAACTAACTAGAATTTATCCCCTCTTGCAATTTTAAGTTCAAGAAGTAATAATTATTTAAGTGCTCTGATAAAGAGTGATTTATGTGACAATCTAAACTACACTGTACATCTGTGACCCTTTCTAGTGCATCTTTTCCTGACTTTGACAGGTTGGAGCAAATGCCTGAAATCGGGTATAATACCAGATTTCAGGGATAGCAGACTTTCTTATGAATTTAAAGCTTATTTAATGAATAAAAAACTTTCTTTTTTATCACAATGCATATAAAAGATCACCCTCAAACCAATCCTTAAGAAATTAAAATAATTTAAATTCAAATTTAGACTTTGATTCCTTTTATCATTTCCTTTTGTGTAAATTGACTCATTGGACATTCAATTTGTTTTCAAAGAACTTGACATAATCCCTTTTAACTTGGTCACATGCCAGTCATATCATCAAAGGAGAGTGAGTTGTGCTCAAGTCACACCTGGTTGCACACATGTTGACCATTCAATTAAAGGTCAGGTAATACAATAGAAAAAGCTTTGTCACTGCAGAGGCATTTAACAAGACATCATATTAATTTGAAAGATGCAAAAACATATAGCTATGATATCACTTCTTCTGAATGATATATTTAGAAAATGCCTTTATCATTGAAGTCAGAAAAATTGATTCTAAGCTTGGTATACCCGATTTCAGGGATCACAGTATACCTGATTTCAAGGACTATCCCTGAAATCAGGGATTATACCCAATTTGGGCATTTGCTCCAACCTGTTTGATGGCCTTTTCGTTGATTGACAAATATGAGGGTGTTGATGGGGTTTTAAAAAAAAGTTAAAACCATATTATAATATATGCTTTAGAAAAGAGAATAGTGCCACTTAGAAATTAAAATATCTGGTTTCTTTGTTTTTTGTTTCTCGTTCCTATGTTTCTTGTTTTGCATTTTACACATACAGTACCCGTAATAAGACGACTTTGAGCAAAACATTTTTTAATCAGGGTAGTTGAGACATAGTGATACTGAGATTACTCTAAAAATAATTTAAGTTAAACTGTGTAGACAAAGTCATGAAGGTGGCAATGACATAAAGTCTTTTACTAAAGATCTACAAAAAAATCAAGAACAATAATACCAAAGTCTCTACATTTAAATGAACATTTTACATTTTCCTTGTTTTTGATTTCTTCATTAAATCTGATAACATCTGAAAAATCTGGAGCAGGAATTCGTTGTTTGTAGCGTTTGAATTCTGTTTTAAAATTGTCCATTAGTTTACATTAAAGTGTTCATCAGAAGAAAAATATATTTTGTAGAATTTTTAAGAACAAGGTCGATGAATTATCATTATTGCTACTTGTATTGAAGAAGTAGTTTATGTTCAAATGAAATTATGTTCAATATTTCAAGTGAGGATTTGATCAAGAAGTTTTACATCCTAAATTATTTAATAAATTTGTAAAGCAGCACTATACTTCAAAAAACGAAAGTTCATCGAAAACGAAAGTACACCAGTTGTTGGTGTCAATAATGAGCATCCAATAATCAAATGCTTTTGTCATGAAGAAACCAAACATTATTTATGTGATGAATTTGCCATGGACCGCAAATAAAGGTATTTGTTAACACACCATAAGTGCATCACTTTTATTCAATTGCAATAATATGTTTTCTTTATCTGATAATCCTACCCGTGGTCACCCTTAATATAAACTTCAAAAGAAGAGATGTATCACGACTCAACGTTTGAACTCTTTTTCATTACGTGAAGTAGACAAATGGAACAACCTTTCCAGAAAAACTGTATCTGCAACATCTGTCAACACATTTAAAAGCCATCTAAACGAAGAAAATTGGAACACAAGAAAATTCAATCCATCATAGCGTGCAACCCACAAAAGTTATTGTATACTAACCTTAATGAGAGGCGGCTACAGAAGTCTTATGACTTAAATTTTTTGCCGCACAGATCCAGTAAGATTCCAGTAAGATCATTACTGATCAAACACTCACAGTCACACTGGCCCTGAGTCTGTTTAACTGGGGCACAACCACAGAGGCTTGCTCCTGGCCATTTCCCATGATTTGGGGTCGAGAGTCTAAGTGCCAACAGCACATGATTTTTCTAGCTGGTAGCACTTTGACTCTTGACCCCAAATGCCGGGAGCAAGCCCCTGTTCGGGGCTTGTAATCTTGAAATACATGTATTTGTAGGCATCTTGCTTTTGATGTCCTGCTTAATCCTACCTCTTGTTTGCAGAACCTTTAAAGACCCAGGAAACATATGTCTTCCATGCAAGACTGTCATTCTAGTTTTTAATTCAAAGCATTGTCCAGCCTTCATGTATTTCTTGATTTTTTTCCATGGATTGGCATCTTGTCTTTTATTTCGAATTCCACCATACCACCCCCCCCTTAAAAATCTAATGGCCACTCCCTAATACCCCTTCACATATACACCACATAGATTATATTATGAAAAAAACTTAAGGTTCATGCTTTCACTTTGAATAAAATGGTCGATTTTTGACCGATTTTTCTAGTCTATGTACAACTTAAACGACACATAGAAACAGAAAATAAAGTGTAGCAGCGCCTAGATATAAAAATCGCCGATCATTTTCCCTTCCAGTTTACAAGATTTCTTTTGTTGTTTTCTCTATTCATTTTCTTTCCGTTCAAGTTGTCTAATAAATAAAGCATGAATTACCCTTAAATAACCTTCCATGAAACCGATTGTGAGTAGATTTAATAACACCAATAATGAAATAACCTTGCACGTGGAGGCCAAATGACAGGGCATTGTTGATATTTTGCTATATTTGGGTGAACTGAAAAACGCAAAGAAAATGCCCCAGCAAAACGGATCGAGTGTACACGTACAAAATACTAAAAGTTTATGCAAAAAATATTTATCTAGACGCTGCTACGCAATTGAATGTGTAGTTTAGGCTCCACATAGATTGAAAAAAGACGTAAAATGTCGGTCATTTTTCCGAAGTGTAAAGATGAACCTTAATATATGTTATAACCAAATGAAAAATTTAAGTGTTAATCAATTTATAAAACAAGTGAAAGATACGCTACTGAATAGTTTTCAACAATTTTGGAAAGAATATAGAAATATGATTGCAAACTCTGAGCAAGGGAAACTTTATACATATTTTTCATTAAATGCCATGTTGATATTGCTATATTTGTAATTATAAACTGTTTATGGACATTTTTTGCTTATTCTTTGTGCTATAACTATTTAATGTAAATGTGTTTATGCAAATAAATATTGTCTATTGTCTATTTAAAACTACATTTGGATTTGAAAAATACTTACATTTAAAAGATTTTAGATTTCGTCAAGCTTTATGCAAGATCAGAATAAGTGCACATCCCTTAAGGATAGAGACAGATAGATACTCAAAAAATTATATTGAAAGATCATTAAAAAAAATGTCAATATTGTACTATGAATAAAACAGAGGACGAATTACATTTTATTATTGAATGTCCATTATATGCTGAATTTAGAGATATTTTTTCAAATAATATTTTACATCATTGCAAAAACTATAATAATTTACAAAACAGTTTAAAATTTAATTTGATTTTCATACAAAAAGATTTAGATTTGCTCAGAGAGTTTGAAAATTATGTATATCAAAGTCTTCAATTAAGAAGAACATCAAATATTGTTGCATAACTTTATGTCACTTGCTTATAGCAAGATCTGATTTATTTGATCAATAATAATGTTCTCATAATAAATACATGCATATTTCATACTGTATCACATTATGTATTACTTGGCTCTGCCCTTGTCAGATCATCAAATTGTTGTTATTATGTCTCCCCTTCCCAGAAGGGGGAGACATATTGTTTTTGTGTCAGTTCTTCTTCTTCTTCTTCTTCTTCTTCTCAAACAAAGCGTGTCCGGGCCATAACTTTTTTATCTTTTGAGATAGGGCTTTGATATTTGGCATGTAGATGTATCACCACGAGACGATGTGTCACGTACCAGAATGACCTTCATATGACCTTGTCCTTTGACCTCAAGGTCAAATTAATGCTAATTTTACATGCAAAGTGTGTCCGGGTCATAACTTTGTTATCCTTTGATATAGGGCTTTGATATTTGGCATATGGATGTATCAGCATAAGACGATATGTCACGTACCAGAATGACCTTCATATGACCTTGACCTTTGACCTCAAGGTGAAATTAATGCTAATTTTACATGCAAAGTGTGTCCGGGTCATAACTTTTTTTGTTTTTTGACATAGGGCTTTAATATTTGACATGTGGATGTATCACCATGAGACAATGTGTCCTGTACCAAAATGACCTTGACTTTTGACCTGAAGGTCAACTTATGCTAATTTTATAGCCAAAGTATGTCAGGGCCATATTTTTTTGTTCTTTGACATAGGGCTTTGATATTAGTAATGTAGATGTATCATCATGAGACGATGTGTCGTGTACCAAAATGACCTTCATATGACCATGACCTTTGACCTAAATGTCAAATTAATGGTAATTTTAATGCAAAGCAAGTAAGGGTCATAACTTTTTTGTTCTTTCACATAGGGCTTTAATATTTGACATGTGGATGTATCACCATGAGATAATGTGTCGTGTATCAGAATGACCTTCATATGACCTTGACCTTTTACCTCAAGATCAAATAAATGCTAATTTTACATGTAAAACATGTCTGGGCCATATTTTTTTTTCTTTGACATAGGGCTTTAATATTTGACATGTAGATATATCACCCTAAGAAGATGTGCCAGAATGACCTTCACATATGATCTTTACCTTTGACCTAATGTCAAATTTATGATAATTTTATGTGCAAAGTGTGTCCTGGTCATAACATTTCATCCTTTGATATAGGGCTTTGATATTTGGCATGTGTGGATGTTTCACCATGAGAAGATGTAATGCAGACCAGAATGACTTTCATATGAGCTTGACCTTTGACCTCAAGATCCAATAAATGCTAATTTTACTATTTTATTAACATGATGGTGTGTCATCATGGGAACAATGTATCACCAACCTTAATGACCTTGACCTGTGACTTCAAGGTCAAATAAATGCTAATTTTACATGCAAAACCTTCCAGACCAATACTTATTTATCCTTTGACATAGGGCTTTAGAATGTAGATGTACTATCAATTCTGAAGCAATTTTTTGTACAATGTATGTCATTGTGACTTTGACTTCTGACCTAAAGGTTGAAATTATGTTATTTTGGCAAATTTAGGAAGGGGAGACATCCCTTTTAGTGTGCTAAAACAGTTTTTCCTAGATAATAAATCTGTTATAATGTTATTTACTGTCACAAATTGTCATAATCACTTATATGTAATTGTATGCTCTATTATAGGGCCCTTAAATGGAATAAAGCTATTTCTATTTCTATACGATATTCCCTTACGAGTTCTTACAATTTTCATATGTCCAAAAAAATGAAACATCCTTATTTAACTTTCACGAGTTTAGATGATTTCACAAGAGTTTGTAAGACTTGTTTACATGTAGCTGAGAGTAAATTGTGAGTAGTTTGCAAGTCTTTCATATGTGTGAAGGAGGTAAAACTACCCCACACCGTGTTACCATATATCAAAATCTGATTGATATCTTTAAAACCCCATTTATGGTACACTATATATAAATAACACAAAAAAGGTCTTCTCCATAGAGGCCAGTAACTAGAAATCTTCTTATTGTAGAGTTACAATTTAAGAATATTGATTGGTTCTTCTTCAAAAAGACATACAACATGCTACATAATAAGGACAAAATTTGTTAAAAAGTCTGTATGATAGAAGAACCTTGATGAAATTAATTCATATGGTCATGATTGATGGTGGTAAATCTAAACATTGAAATAGTATTTTTGTTGCAAATGTTTCTAGTTGACCAATGTTGATATTAGTAGACTATAGTATCTGATATTATTAATCAAAATTACACCAAAGTTACATTTAATAACTTTTAATTGGCCAGACAGACATATTCAAGTCTCATCTGAGGTGTTCTACCCAAAAGATTAAAAATGTCAAACACTATATGAATAGCTTTGAACAATCATGAGAGATTCATGACAACAAAACATATTTAAATGAGCAGATCTGACATAATTTATAAATATATGTTATTCATTTCAGAAGTTATAACGAAGCATTTTTCACAGTTTGGCAAGGTAGATCATATTTCACATCAAAGGGTATGTACATTTACGGTAAATGAAAAATTATGTGATGGAGCGTCACATTTGAAATTGCTCCGCAGTTGTTCTTGTTACTTAAAAAAAATGTTCCAAAGACATGATGTGATTGCAGACAAACACAGAATTTCTATCTTTATCTCGGATAAGTACTATCATAGAGTTGTCTGGCAAGTGGAAACAACTACATTTTTTAAGAATGACCTGTTATAAATTTTTGCTATATTGAACCATAAAAGCAAGTTGTAATGATGCACAAAATTGAATAATCTGTTGATTAAATTAAAGCTTATCCCAGTCACATGAAATTTAATGTGTATATTCTATACTAGTTAAGTAAATATCCCTGTAAGTTATATTTACATTATTTTCCAGATCAAGGAGACTGGATTTTACCAACAATATTGTTTTGTTAAAATGGCAACACGAGAAGGATTCAATAAAGTATTGAGCTGTGATAAACATGTCATAGACCATATGAAATTAATTGTTGATGCAGGTAAAATTTGTGTGGGCTCTTTAGGGGGAGGTTATCAGTTTTGCTTATATCCATCAGAAACTGGTTTTTGTCTCGCCTGCGAAGACTTTGATTTTCCGGTTGAGTGACTTTGATTATTTTTATTGCATATATTTGCAATGTTGAAGTTCTATAAACATCTTTTGATCTCAGAAACTGAAAATCCATGTAAATTCAAAATATAGTGGAAGTAAAAAAGAATAATTGTTTCTGATGGTGCCGGCAGGCGAGACGTACTTTAGTGTTAACTCTTGTTAGATAATTTTTCTCAATTATGTAAAATTTCATGAAACTTTCACAGGCTGAAGCTAACAAATAAAGTAACATTCAGTCATCTCTGAACTGTCATGCTGAAATATACTAAATGAAATTCATTTGCATGTTTGCCTGAGCCTTGTTCTTTCAGAGCATTTGTTCTCATGTAAACTATTGTTTTTGTGTTTGTCCTCATGATTTACTGTTGTAAAGTCCTGTAGGTCTGATAAACCAAAAAACATGAAATGAAAGAATCTTTCTGTGTGATCACAAGTTCATAAAATGGCATTGATCTTATTCATATTTGTCCTCAAATATTAATTCATTGTCCTGAAGATCATAAAAGATGTTACAAATAGAACAAAACACATTTTTGTAAAAAAAAAAAGAAGTTATCATAAGATTTCAAATTTGCATGATTCATTTTAATACTGTAACAATGTATTTTAAAGAAGAAGAAAAAACAAATATATCTCTTTTATATCTTATAGGGTATAAAACTATTTTCGAACAACTGGGAATCTTTATTCTACATTTTGTTTTAAATATGTTTAACACTTAACTATATTTTTTGTGATTTTCAGATAAAAAGAAAACTGAATTAATGGAGTCGGATCACAGTTAAAATACTGAAACAACTTAAGATATTAAAGCAGCCATGCTGACTCAGTGTTGTTTGGCAGATAGGCCAACATTCTGACTTAGGATTGATAATACAGATTCATGGTTTAAACAAGAACAAATATGAATACATCAAACATTACTATCCATTTGTCTAACCATTTGTATGATGGTGTTGTTATTGTTTGTTGTTTTTTCTTAAATAAATACATTGTTATACAATAACTATGCAACACTTTTCCAGGATTAATGAATCTTTTGTTGTCACATAACATGAGATGAAAAATAATAATGATACAAAGATATTAATGAGATACAGAATAAATGTATACCACACAACATTTATGTATCAAACTTTTAGAAAGCTCCTTGAGGGTGGCTTCATTAACACATCAGATATCTTGGGAAGGATTTTGACCTAACCAATTGGATGCTATGAATACATGTATGTAAAAAAATAACCTGTATATAATGAAAAGTTTTTGACAAATGTGACAATTATCATTTTCATAATGTTAATTTCCTGAATACCTTTATAGCCCGGGAAACTGCCCACTCACTATTGGGAAAACTACAAATTCGTAATAATTTACCCTGAAGATATACCGGAGAGGGATAAAATTTCTTCCTGCACATCTCCATACAATGTTATTCCTGCAAGTAAAGTTTCATAAAAAGTCCATGGTGCAGTTAAGTTGCTATTGTATTTTTTATTCTCTTGCCCAAGGAGAATATGATACAACAACAAATAAATCCCATAATACTGAAGTCTAATTATCTCCCCTTTTTTTCTTTATTAAAACTATCAAAAGGTCAAAGTAAAAGTTTGTTAACCGGCCTTTTCTGTTGTAATCCAACTTGTTTTCCAGAATTTTGCAAAATAAATCATTTGAAATATAGAATTAGGGTTATGAAGAATAGTGAAAATAAATGGGGAACATTAAAATGTGAAATAAAGTAGTCGTGAAAATAAGTTGGCTTACAGTACATGTAGTTCCAGTGATATGGAGGTGCTCATTTAACTTTAAAATAGCTATAAAATGCTTATTACCAAAGAGCTGTGGAATAAATGTACGAGGCAAAATCTACTTACTGGTAAGTCAGTGGAAACAAACATTGAAACATCTCATTATGAAAGAATCCTAGTGAGCACGCTCACATACCCCACGCATTCTGCTTTTGGACTATAAAAATTTACCTTGAGCTCGTAAACTTTTGCAAATTAAAAATTTGTGATAAAAAAGACAGTTACATATGTTATACTTCTTGCATACCAAGTTTCATCAAATTCTGTTCAGTAGTTAAAGTGAATTTGCTTTCACAATCTGTAATAAAGATTTTCTTAAAATTCCACAACTCCCACAAAAATTTGCAGACCAAAAATTCCTGGTAACATGCACAACTACATATGGGTTACTTCTTGCATACCAAGTTTCATCAAATTCTGTTCAGTAGTTTAAGAGGAGTTGCGTTCACAAACTAAAATCAGGATTTTCTGCAAATTTCCAAGTCCAAAGGGCCAAAACTCCAACAAAAATTTGTGGATAAAAAAATTCCTGGTAACATGCACAAATACCTATGGTGTACTTCTTTCATTAAATTCTGCTCACTAGTTTAAGAGGAGTTTAGGATTTTCTGCAAATACTTAAGTCCAAAGGGCAATAACTTTTTTAAATTTGCGAATTGAAAATTCCTGGTAACATGCACAATTACATGTTCATATGGTGCACTTCTTGCATACCAAGTTTATTACATTCTGTTCAGTAGTTTAAAAGGAGTTGCATTCACAAACTAACATCAGGATTTTCAGCAAATTTCTAAGTCCCAAGGCCCATAACTCCCACAAAAATTTCCAGATAAAAAATTTCTGGTAATTTACACAACTACATATGGTGTACTTCTTGCATACCAAGTTTCATTAAATTCTGTCCAGTAGTTTGAGAGGAGTTGCGTTCACAATTTTTTTTTACAGACGGACCAGTCAAAAACATTATACCCTTTGCAACTTTGTTGTGTGGGGTTTTATAAAATATGCAACATCAGCATTAGGTCCTACATCATTTAATTTTATTTGAAAGTTGTCAAAGCCTAATGCTAGGAAAATCGAACTCAAAAGATGTAAATGTAATTGTGGACTGGTACATGCTTTATACATTGTACCAAGTTTCATCAACCCCAGACAGAGTTCTTGAGATATTGAGGTGCTCATAAAAATGTAACATTGATCACACAGACTTGTTCTCCTCTATCAAAATATTTTTAGACCAAAAGTCTATTATATGTGCGTATACCAACACAACAGAGATACTATATTTTTGATGAAAACTTCCTCCTCTGCTTCAATTTCATTTTCTTTTACTCAATCAATCATGTTGTGTCCATGCATTTTATATAACTTGTTTCATGGATGATTTTTTTCCTTTCAAACACTTCATTGCATATTGGCCCAAAAATTGTGCTCTCTTCAGGTGATTTTGTAAATTTTAATTTTGCATGGATATTGAAGAGAAGCAGAGGTGGGATTAGTGAAAGTAGTACCTCACTTGTGTTTTATTTCGTATGACACATTGACTCTTAACAAAATATGATAGAGGTGCATTGATAGTTATTGCCCCTGCTTTATTTTCAATGTAATCAATCGAAGTTTCCAATGAGTTTTGTATAGAAAAAGCAATCTTTATGGTGGACAAAAATTTTAGGAAATAATATTGGTAACTTGTTTGATGAAAGAGTTGGCAACACACTTCATTTCGTATCAACTCGTTTCTCATTGTACATTTATTCCTGGTAAAGAAAATTATCATGTAGCTTCTATACATTACATTTGTACATCAATTTGTTCGTTACTGTCAATTGATTTATCGTGACAGAGAACCAAGATAAACAATCATTTTTTCTCCTTGAACAATAAAGCTAGATTAAAGTTCAACCAATAATTTTGCTCTTTCAACAAATGAGATTTTAGTTCATCTGTCAGTCACTTTCTTAGAAAACTTCATTAAGAGATCATAAACTTCTTTAGAACAGCTGATTTGTTGTTTAGTGATCTGTAAGAACTGGTTGTATTGTATAGACTGTCCCTCTGGAAGCTGGCTATTCTCCTTGGGGACATTTACTGTTAATGGTAAAAACTTAGCACTGTCGGCATTCTGTTGTACACTTTCTAAACTCAGTCTCTGAAAATAAAATTTGATAAATGAAACATTTGGAATGCCCTAGCACCCGACATAGTAGTGGAAACCAAACAGGTCTAAAAATTATACAGAACACACAAATATGACAAACCACACTGCCATGATATGACCTCATATAATAACATATGTAACACTTTGTCTGGGTGTATTAATCAAACTTTAAACCTAAAAGCCAAATTTCAAATCAATTGCAATGTTCAACATGCATAAAGAACTAGCAATACATGTACATTTAAGAACCCTAACGGACAGATAGGTTCATGAAACTATGCAGGCATAAAATAGGATTAATTTCCATTTTTAAATAATGGTAAATTAATATGTTTATTAAGTACACATAGTTACCAGATTAACCTCTAGCTGGTCACATAAAGAAAAGAACTCTTCAAGACTTCTCTCTAACCTCTGTTGTTGTCCTTCAATGGTCTTTCTGAAATAGTTTATGAAAGCATCATTAATTGTTTAACAACAAAATAGTTTTTCCTTTTAACAATCTTCATTCTGTGTTAATAAAACAACTTCAGTGCAAACTATTTAAACTAAACTTCCCTTATTGAAACAAAACTACTATAATATAGTCTATAAAGTCACTAGCTATCCTGGCTTTCATGCAAAAATGTTAGCAACCTAGGAGTACATGTAAAAGCAGCTTTGTTATGAGAAAAGAAAAGGTGTGATGATTGATGGACACAGTATCCCCTTCTTCAAATTACTCCAATGTTAAACAATTTTAAAAAGTATATGTACCAACTACCAACCAATTTTATACCTACACGGTCCAATCATGCAAGTATACCTGTAAGGTATAAAACGAGCTGGACCATTCAAGTATTCTGACCATATAGGTATTTCTCTAAATTTGCATTTATTCATATAATATTAGGAAATAATATTTTATTTCCAACCTAAAAAGTGTTATTACCAACTCCCAGATTCCTGCGGACTAGAAAATGTGTCTGTGAGCCACAGGATGGCCCTCCCGTTCTTGAAATATCATTGACCCTCAATGTGTATTACCTGGGATATGGACCTTTACCAAGAAATTGATCAAAAATGTTCATGTGTAAAATATAGGTCGCTGTGACCTTATTTCTTGTGGGTGGTGCCATGTCACCAAAACTCAAAGAGTAGTGAAATATTATTGACCCCTAACATGTAGTATTCAAGGTATGGACCTTAACCAAGAACTTAACCAAAGTCATTCATACGTAAAATATAGGTCACATTGACCTCATTTCTAGTGGATGGCGTCACCTTACCCAAGACACATCTAGTGGTGAAATATCATTGACCCTCAACATCTAGTATCCAAGTTATTGACCTTAACCAAAAACTTAACTGAAGTCGTTCATGCATAAAACATAGATCGCAGTGACCAAATTTTTATTGGGTGGTGTCATGTTACCCAAGGCACATCTAGTGGTGAAATACCATTGACCATCAACATGTAGTATCTGAGTATTCTGAGATATGGACCTAAACCAAGAACTTAACCAAAGTCATTCATGCGTAAAATATAGGTCACAGTGACCTAATTTCTAGTGGGTGGTGTAGCCCTACCCAAGACCCATCTGGTGGTGAAATATCAATTAACCCCCAACATCTAGTATCCGAGTAATGAACCTTAACCAAGAACTTAACCAAAGTACGGACGGACGGACAAGGGTAAAATTATATGGTCGATCCACATACATGGTCGGGCCACATGCCACCCAATTTATAGACTGACAATGAATATTTAAGATCCTTATATCTAATAAGAATACTAGAATATTGACAAAGTCAGAAAGGGACCCATGGCAAAAAATCTAAGTGTTTTCAAAATCATACGAACTTTGATTATAACCACTCAGGCATGTTCCATGGAATGTGTATGAAACTTCAGAGCTGTATTGTTAATAGCCTTTGAGTTTTATTGTTCAAAAATTCCAATTCTCAAAATCTGTGATTTTCGATAATTTTTTTTTTTTTTTTCCAAAAATATTAATCAGATTTGCACAAAATTTTAATATGCAAATCATGACATGCTACTTCGCAGCTGTACAAAGTTTCAGAACTGTATTGTTAACAGTTTTTGAGTTAAAGTGTTCACAAAGTCCAATTCTCAAAATCTGTGATTTTTTATAAAAAATGAAGTTTTTTTCCAAAATATTTCACATATATGCATGAAATTTTAATATGCAAATTATGACATGCTACTGAGTAGCTGTACAAAATTTCAGAACTGTAATGTAAATAGTTTTTGAGTTTTAGTGTTCACAAGAATTGTTGACGGACAGACAGACGGTCAAAGTGAAAACAATAGGGCGTCCGCATCTTTGATGCATGGCCATAATAAAAAAAAACACACAAAACCAGACAAAAAATTGATTTTCCAATTTCCCCCCTTTTGACCCCTAATTGCTAAACAGAAAAGGTAGGGTCAACAAGAAATTTATCCTCCATTTTGTATTCAAAATATGATGAAAATTAACTTGCAAATTTTTTTTTCAAAATCGGACCTTAAATAAAAAAGTTTGATTTTTGTCCCTTTTAGGCCCCCTAATTTCTGAACAAAAAGGGGAGACCTAAAAAAATCATGCAAATCAATTACTTAATGGTAATGAACATTATTGAAAAATAAAAAATCAATCAGTCAAACAGAACTTAAGTTATTGCGGAAAACTAATAAAAGTTTCATTTTTAGCCCCTTTTTGGCCCCTAATTTCAAAACAAAAAAGGAAGGGACACCCAAAATCATCCCCATCCTTCCTTTTATTCAATATTGTAAGTAACATTACTGTAAAGTTTCATAGCATTTGGTCAACCATGACAAAAGTTATTGTGGAAACAATGGAAAAAGTCACTTTGTTGGCCCCTTTAGGGCCCCTCATTTCTAAACAGAATGATAAAATGATCCCAAAAGAAGAGGTGCACATCTTCAATATATATGTAATTTCAGAAAGATCAAGTGTTTGGTTTTTGAGATTCAGATTACACAAGACAGGAACCCCTTAACGCGACGGACGAACAGACGGACGGAAGGAGTGACCAGACTCCTAGACCTGCTTTCGCCTTCGGCGACGCAGGTAAAAATAAGAGCTCTATGGAACTTTTTTTGCTAAAAAGTAGGTAAATATATGGGGAAGCTGACAGACGAATTGCTTAAACATATTGCCGAAATCTCTGCTGAATCAGCCTCCCCAAGCCCGTCTCTTTGTCTTCTCATGGGTAAACAAATGATTGGAAGGTCTGTCGACTAAAGTTCCTATATATATTCTTCAAACTTTTCCTCCCAAATTGCAATGACTGTTTTAGTTTTTAGTTGTTACAATTGACGTATATAACTACTCACCTCTATTTCACAACACTTAATTGATTTTAAATATTGTGTGAACTCTGTACAAAAAATATACTAGTAAAATATAATAAAATTAATGCATTATTACAGGATCGATATATTTTATTAAATATTGATCTAGAAAATGCAAGTCAAACCATACGCGTATGGTCGGACCGTACAGGTATTTTGAAAATATACTTGTTTGGTCCGGACCGTACACGTAAGGTCTGAATACACATACATGTACGGTCTGGAACATAGGCATTACAAATAAAATAAGAAAAACTGATCATCAAATACACTGTACATGTAATTTACTTACAAGGTATCATCTGAAGATGCATTTTGATTGAGTGACTGTCCAGCTATCTTCATTAAATTCTGCAAATATAAATATGATTATATAAATTCAATTTATATAGATACAACTACTTCAAAAACTGGAAGTTGTTGTTAAAAAATAACTCAAGGGTGACCATGTATTACAGTATAATTAACATTGTTTACATTGTAGATAGTATATCAAATTTTTCGGAATAAGGTTGAAAAATAGTGAGCAGTGACCACTGGTCACATTGAAGGCTGCTGTTGTTTATATTGTAGGTTGTGTCGCGTACACTTATTCCACATCTCATTATCTTTTATAATAAGTATCAGAAGGATTTTTCTTCCATGAGGCAAGTTGCCAGACTTTCTACATTATTTCTGAAATATATTCATTTCTACTGAACACACTGGAAGTGTGGACAAATATCCTGCAAACTTCTCTGTACATGCAGACACTACCTTTCTAGAAACATTTTTCTCCAGCCAAATGCCAAGGTCCAATCCCATAGTTTATGACATTTCAGAGATGGGGTTATTGTTATTATAACCATTTATCAGCTGTAATTGATTACATTTTTTCAAGTAATCAGAGTAATCAGTAATCAGACAAAAATCTGATTACATGTAATTAAATTTAATCAAAAACTCTCAAAAATGGCCTGTAATCCTGATTACTTTCTGATTTCAATGCAAATTTAATGACTTGCACAAGTCTGATACTGCATGTCTTAAACATTTAAAGTTTTACAATATTGTTAACTAGAATGCAGAATTTTATTTTTTATACATTGACAGTTATCTTCATAATTACAAGTATGTAATCAAAGTAGAATCAATAGCACATAAAAAAATGATTTTTTTAAATATTTATGTTTCATGATGTGCAGATTATAACTGAAAAATATTGAAGAATTATAAAAAATGAATCCAATTAATATTGTTCTTTATAAAATTTTGAAGATTTCTTTTCCAATTAAGTTTTGTTGTTTTAAGTGAAATGTTTAATCCTTTGTTTATTGTCACTTGTCACATTGACAGATAGAAGCCAGTTTATAGACATGCTAGAGAGTGTTTTTTTTTTTTTATAATTGTTTATTGTACATTAAACCTTTTAGCAAATTAGTGTTCTTCAGGGCAAATACAGTGGATGTATTTATATGAAGTTAGCATTGAAATTGGAAAATCATTATTTTACAGATACAGATACTTTATTGGAAAATCAAAAAAACATTGATGTCTTCCACATACACATGTATTAAGGAACAGATATTAAAACAATACATAACTATAAAATACATTATCAACATGATTATGAACATGATGAATAAGCATACATTGGAAAATAATGAAATAAAATATATACTACCTTCAGGTATAACAATAATATATATGTATATTATAAAGAAACACATTTTTTATTTGATTTTTACCAAGGATTTTCTCTAATAAAATTCCTATGAATACATGTACATGTAAATGTGTGAACTCTATAGTTTTCACTTAGTCTATCTGTCTGTCCACAATTTATTTGAACTTAGAAAAATAAGTAGTAGAGATCTAGTTCAATATGTTGAATTAATACCATTTGAAGATTTGCATATTCATTTTTTATATTTTTAGGAAAAAAGCTTAGATATTTCAATGGACCTTTCCCGACTTTCAGACTTCTAGTAGAAATGTTCATGAAGTATGCAAGGTCACATATTTACTTAACCTAAATGTATTACATTCAGATATAATCATGATTACAATTCAAAGTAATCAGTAAATTAATCCATTACTTTCAAAATTGCTGTAATAAGTAATTTATCTTGGAGGTTATTGTAATTTAATCAATTACTTTGAAAGTAATCGGACCCATCTGTGACATTTTCGTGCTTCGGTGGGCTGCACTTATTCTATTCAATGCAAGCAAAAGGTTTATAGAAATTTTGCTTTAAATATACATATTATCTAAGAGTACCCATCAGGGATGGGGTCAATTACATTGAAAAGTAATTAATCAAATTACAATTACTTTTCAAAAATCTTCAATTAGTTACAATTACAATTACTAGGATTTTGAAATGTAATTAATTAAGTTACAAATACTTTTCAAATGTAATTAATTAAGTTACAAATACTTTTCAAATGTAATTGATTAAATTACACAATTACATTTCATGTTTAGTTATGAACATAATGGGAGAAGATCTCCGGCTATGAACTTCAATAGTGCATCTGTAATTTTTGTTTGACGTGGATCAGAATTGGCATATTTTCCCTTTTTATTTGTAATGAATTCAAACATTTTGGGTTGTTCCTTTATTCTTTCGTTTGAGTCAAGCAGGTAATTCTCTCTATGTTTTTTTTCCTGAAATTTGAGAGGGAAAATTGGAGGGTCTACTAAATTTATTTTATAAATGAGATTATTTTATTTTTCATATCCCATTTATTTAAGTTTCATTTTTTCTGACTTCAATATTTTGTTCCTTATGCAATGTGTTATATATTATCATTTTCATTATATTAAAAAAAAAGATTTTGTCAATTGATTAGTTGGACATTTAATGAAAAATAAAATTTGATATATGGAGATTTTGGTAGTTCTTTACAATTACTACTTTAATAGTAAAAAGATATTTTATAATTCATTGAAAGATTTGTAAATGTATATACTTTCATATTGGTTACAAAATTAGAGGTTGATTTCGTAGATCCTGATATTTGGTTCAAACAATGAACATTGCCTGGGGGTAAACTTATGAATTGAAGGGTTCATGTTGTAAATGTGTCAACTCTTCATTGTCAAAACAAAGGATTAGAAGCCATATATCTTTATAGCTACAGGTCTTTGATCAAGCTTGTAGATTTTTTTTAAATGAACAGTAAATTGATTGTCATAGAATTCATTTTTTATTGTTTTGAAAAAGAAACAAATCCTGAGTAATTTATATCTTTAATTGGGGGATGTGTAAATATGTGTCATATTTGTGCAATTAGGAACATTTTATTTACATGTAGTTAATTAAAAAATAGAAAATATGCCAATATAGTGTCAAAGGAAAGTAAAAACTTTTAAAAAGTTTTCTACATGTCATTGTACCATCTTTCTTCAATCTCTTTGGACAGAAAATAGATGAAAGTAATTGTAATGTAATTGAAAAGTAACTGACAATTACATGCTTTTCTGAAAGTATTTAATTAAGTTACAATTACATGTAATTGAAAAATATGTCAATTACAAGTTACTTTCAATTACATCAACATTTGTAATTAATTACACTCAATTACAATTACAAATTACAATTACCCCAACCCTGGTACCCATATCCATATATATCTAAAAAGAAAAGAAAAAACACAATATATTTGTCAAAAAAGCTTTTGTTTGTTTTTTTTTCATTTCTTCAAATATGTTAAGACTATTCTAACCGCTAAAGATTCCTTAAGTTGGGGAATGAGTTGCTTAGCATGTATAATGTCCGAATCGCCTGCTTGTGGTGGTTGTTGCTGTTGGTGTGGGTTTATTTGTTGTGACTGAATTAGGTTTGGAACATTTGACGCCATCTTGAATTAAATGAAATTCATCCATGAACCCAAAGAAATGTATAAAATACAAAGCACACATAGGGACTTAAGCTCCAAAACCGACTATCCGCTGTATAGCCGCTGTTTTCGGATATTGTCAAGTTACATCAACTTACAGACCATTTTCACATTGTTGTTGGTTCTTGTCATCTCTTTGGTAATTAGCCAGTCAAAAAAGGAAAAAAAAAACTCATTGAAACCCTTGCCGAGTTAGCCCAGACATTCGATCTAGTTCTCTGTCATAAAACTGAGGCTCATAGACCAAATAGGAACTTGAAAGAAGCAGAGGTACCAATGGGGGAGTCCGAAAGGGCAGAGACAAAACCAGTAAATACCAACAAGAACGGGACAAAAACAGACAACATGTAAAACATGGAAACACAAAATAACTGAATGTCAATCAACAACGCGAACTCCAGTCAAAACGCCACTCATAGGACAACATAAATTAAGTTTGTGAAAATCCATCAACACTGCTCATATATTAACCAGCATCATTATCGAATTGAGATCTTTTTTCTCTTTTAATAAGGGGATGAAATAACAGTTAAGGGTCATTTATCAATTTTGATTTAAAGAAGACCTCAAGTTATTAGGCAAGTTATACACTAAAGCTTTTGATCTGTGTGTACAAACAATGAGACCACTCAGTTTTGCTTACAGTAACAATAGATTTATTGTTAAAAACAAAAAACATTGAAAAAAAGTAATTATTTGCCTCTCAAGTGCGCAGTCTTTTTATAACTTATATACAATGGAGAGTTTTGTAGTCTACAATAAATCCTGGTCCACAACGCCTGTAGTGAGATTATCTTTTAAACCACAGGCGTTTTGGACCAGGATTTATTTTCCTTATTTTGTCTATATAAAAAAATCTGACCTTGGCTTTATTACTATTTCGTATATAGACGAGATGAAATTGTTCATACAATATACACACGTTATTTATAATGATAAAAAGGAAAATCCTGGACCCAAACGCCTGTGTTTTAAACAAGCAGCTTCTGTTTCGATATCTAAACATAGCAAAAATATATTAAAACAATTTCCTTTTTTTTTTAAACATGTAAAAGGTTTTTTTAATAGGAATGTCTAAAACTGAGCATGTTTTTGCACATCTATCACTATTGAAATTTATCATGTTTAGTGTTATAAATGATTTCTAAAATACTTGGAAAAGGTTTGAGGCAACATCTACAACAAAAATTTGCAAAAAAACAATTCTCATTTTTGAATTTTATACTGATTTTTCCCATCCACATTTTTACGGGATTATCATTTGTTAAGAAATCAAAAAATCAGTCAGTTTTTTCATTTTTTTTCTTCAAATTGTGCATGGTGAACTTTATTTTTCATTTGTGATGCTCTAAAATCATAGAAAAAAGAAATGATTTCACAACTTTTATGAAAAATCGGTGGAGTAGATTTTTTAGACAGATGGAAATAGGAATCTCCCCTATTGATGCTATACTAAAATATTCAAAAGCATGTATTTTCTAAACTAACTCTGACAGTGAACTTTCTGATTTTATGTTCTGAATTGAAAACACTCTTTTTTGGCTTAATAAAGTTAAGGAATCTACGAACAAATTTAAGACCACCCAAATAACCTTAAACAGGATCATTTAAATTGAAATACGGGTTTATTTAAGTTGTCACAATGCCCGAAAAAAAAATGCTTAGTTTTAGACCCTTCAGTAGCCCACTTAATTACCATTCTTTAAGAACAAAGGAAAAGAAAAATATTGAGAAACATCTTATATATAGCTATAAAAGTAAAGGGGAAAATTATTTAACAGGCCCGTTTATTGTATAAATAACATTTTCTAATTTAACTGTCCCTGATCACTCTTCATGTTTCAGAATTTCAGTCAGATTTTGGAACTCCACTAGACCTAACTTTTAAATTCTGAAGAATTTTTTTGTACACTGACCCCTAATTTTTAAAACATTTTCTGATTATATAGACTTATAAAACCATCTGTATAAAATTTAATTTTTGATACACTGTGACTTCATGTTTTTAAGGGGGTACTTGCACCAGACACCAAATATTTCCTGTCAATAGATTTTCTTTAAAATTTGTAAATAGACACATCAATAGATACACTTTAAAAATTCAATTTGAAAAATACATGCTTCTGAGTTAGTTTTCGAGATAACTGATTCTGAAGGTTGCATGGCTTTTTTACATTGAAATGTTAGAGAAAGTACAGAATTTTAAAGAAAAATTCTGATTTTACAAAAAATTGATCAATAGAATTTTGTAAATTTTTGATATTATATTGGGATGTTTTATTGCTTTAAAATGATAGGAAGAAAAGGTGGTGCTATGTGTTGGCTTTTCAGATAAACACAAAAATATGCCAAAAAGTAGCCAAAATTTGCAAATTTAGTAATAAATGATCTCTCTTTGTCAAAATGCAGAAATATGAGATTCCATTAGGTTTAAAGAATACTTTATAAAATAAAATTAACAAAATAAAGAAAAAATAGTTTTAATGCTTTTAATATCAAAACAAAGTTTAAAATACGTCTTAATGGAACTTTTTAATAGAATTTTAACATCTTGAACACCTTTCAGCATTAAATTAAAGTTTAAATTCATTTTTGGCTAGTCATTTGATCACCTGCAAGTCTTGCAAATTTCGACCAGTACCTCCCCGTAGTGCAAGACGGGCCCTGCATCCGTCGATACCAAAGGATACTATGGAGCAGCTTACACTGGCGGTGGTGTGTCATGGGCTGGACGACCCATGGCACATAGCGAGTCTTAACCATTATTGGTAACATAGTCGCTGCAGAGGCTATACAGCCTATAGTCACGACTAAAAACACCCATCATCATCATCATCATCACCTGCAAGTTCCTCCTTATGTCTAAGTTATGTAAAATCTAGAGGAGTCTGATTTCCTGCCAATTTTTTTGACGTCAGTTATCTCGAAAATTAACACACGGACCTATAGACTTCTTGTTGTCATTTGATTATCTATCACTTCCATCACAAATTTTAAAATCTTTGATATAAAAAAAAGTTCAGAGACCATCCTTAAAATTTAAAACAGCCCCGGAAAAAAAATGTATGTGTCAGTTTTGGAGGAAATATATAATTTAAGAGAACTGCAATAAGAAGGGAACATTATAAAATAAGAATGGTGGAAATAGTCAGTCTATTTGCCTTATGAAATTTACTTCAATGTCAATCTTTAAAACTAGCAAGGAAATTCTGTAACTATTTAAAACATGCTTGGAAATTAAGAGCTGATATTCTTAAGTAGATGTAACCGTATTGTTCTCTGTTTTCTGTCATGTAATTGTATTGTTTGTTCATTGCTATAACATGTAACTGTACTATGTTTAATTGTATTGCTCAATTTTTGGCGTCATAATTGACAAATAAAATTATTGTCCCCCGCCGCAACGCGTCGGAGGGACTTAGTAATGGTCTCCGTCCGTCCGTCCGTCTGTCCGTCCGTCACGTTTTTTGTGGGTGCAACTCCTCGGAAACTACTGAAAGGATGTTGCTAAAACTTTACACACTGATAGGGTACAATTAGTAGATGATCATCCCATATTTGAAATTTTCAAAATGGCCGCCGTTTCCATGGAAACGGAAAAAAGGTCAAAATATAGGACATTCAATATCTCGGTTACTTAGGTGCACAGGGTTCTGAAATTTTGTAGGCTGATAGAACAAAAGGTACTCTATAATAATACGAAAAACAATTTTGAAGCGATATTTACGGTTTTCGAGTTATTTACAAATTTGTGATTTTTCAGTCCGAAAAATGGGACTTAGTCAAACGTTTTTGTGGGTGCAACTCCTCGGACACTACTGAATTGATGTTGCTTAAACTTTACACACTAATAGGGTACAATTAGTAGATGAACAACAAATCAAAGTTGAAGGCATCGTAAGTCAATGGGCAAATATAAACAAAGGTGTGCCACAGGGCTCTATTTTAGGCCCGCTTCTATTCAACGTTTTTATAAACGATATTTTTTATTTTATTCAAAAAGGCACCTTGTATAACTACGCTGACGACAACACCTTATCTTTTTGTCATCCTGATTACAATACTGTTATTAATACTCTAGAAGAAGAAAGTGTAGTTTTAATTGAGTGGTTCAAATCTAACTGTATGCAAGCCAACCCTGACAAATTTCAGGCGTTGGCTGTTGGGAACAAAACACATGATAAGACACCTGTATTTAGTATAGACAATGCAAATATTACATGTGACGATGTTGTTAAACTATTAGGTATAGATATAGACTATCAGTTAAATTTTGACTGTCATATCAAAAGTTTGTGTCGTAAGGCGTCCCAACAGCTAAATGTTCTCAAACGAATTGGCTCCTATCTATCTCGGCTTAATAAAATAACTATTTTCCACACCTTCATTTTATCAAATTTCAATTTTTGCCCTTTGGCTTGGCACTTTTGTTCAAAAACAAACACAAAAAAGCTCGAAAAAATTCAGGAACGAGCGCTTCGATTTATTTATAACGATTATGACAGCACTTACGAACAACTTCTGATTATTGCAAATGTTCCATAACTTTATATAAGACGTATGCGTACCATGGCTATTGAAACCTTTAAGATTCTGTATAGTACTGCCCCACCTTGCTTACATGATATTGTACAATTTAAAAATACTAAATATAGTTTTCGATACTCGAATATTGTAGATGTTCCTAGAATAAGAACAGAAAAATTTGGGAAACAGTCCCTCAGGTATAGTGCTGCTGTTTTGTGGAATGAGCTCCCAGAACACATCAGATCAGAAGGTAATTTTGGCCAGTTCAAAAATTTGCTTCAATCTTGGAATGGAAAAACCTGTCAGTGCTTTATGTGTACTCAATAACCTGATCTGGTGTGTTTGAACTGGGCTCACCATATGCAAGTTAATGCTTCTGTCTTTTTTGCATTTTACTATTACGTTGCTAGTGCTTTGCATGCCTTTTTGCAGCTGTGCTAATCAGTTTTATTATTTGCTTTAGTTTTATGCTATGCTTCATATTTAACTTTTTGTCTTACTTTTATGTATGTATTTATATTTAATTGTGTATGTCTTGCATGCTCATTGATTGATATTTGTGTCTATATCTATATGTGTCTATGTAATGTCCAAGATTCCTGTTTTTATGTATGTTTTTATGTCATGTATGTCGATCAAAAGCTCTTCAGAGCTTGTGTTTATTTGTTATTAACCTATATCGACTTTAAATAGATATTATCTTATCTTATCTTATCTTATGATCATCCCATATTTGAAATTTTCAAAATGGCCGCCGTTTCCATGGAAACAGGGAAGAAAGGTCAAAATATAGGACATCCAATATCTCGGTTACCTAGGTGCACAGGGTTCTGAAATTTTGTAGGCTGATAGAGCAAAAGGTACTTTATAATAATACGAAAAAAAATTGAAACAATATTTACAGTTTTCGAGTTATTTACAAATTTGTGATTTTCCGGTCCAAAAAATGGGACTTTGTCATATCAAACATTTTTGTGGGTGCAACTCCTCAGATACTACTGAACAGATGTTGCTGAAACTACTGTTAATAGGTGATCATCCCATATTTTGACAACCTATTTCTATCGTTTCTCAGAGAATATATTGCTTGAATTGACATACCACACAACTTTTATGCGGCGGTGGGGGACACATGGCTACGCGTAGCAATCTTGTTTGATTTGTATTTGTTTATGCAAACATATGAACCGTTGTTGTCTTATGCAAAATTTCAAATTTGTGGTTTTTGTTTATATTTTTCTACGTTTGATAAGCAGCATAAAAATAATAAAATATTTGTTTATTTATCAGATAAAAAATATAGAAATATACAGTTTTTTGCAAAAATATTCAAATAACAGCAAATTTAAATATTTTTGCTGAATAAACATTATAATTTATTAAAAATATTCATTTGTATGCTAATCATCAAATAATTATTTACTTCCGGTTAATTTGGAAACAAATCTAATGTGAAAATCAAGAAAATATGCCACCTACTATTCAGTCAGGTGGTAGGGAAGATCGGGAAAGAAAACGCGGCGGAGAAAAAAGGTAAATACACAATCGTTGAAATGTCATGTTACTAAACAGTTTCTTAAAATAGCTATTGTTCTTTTCATGATTGAATTGGTTACCCCACGGGTAGTGGATCCGCTATTTCTCATCTTCAGAAGATAAGAGATAGTGGATCGTAACCCTTGGCTAGCGAAGATGGTTGAACTTGAGATGCGGGCAAATTTAAAGTTACAATGTACAGACTGTGGACAAAAGTATTATGGCAAGTATTATGATAATTATGGCAGACTTAAGGTTCCACTAAAGTCAACATCTGGGACATGCATTTCCTATGTAAAATTGAAAAGAATTAGGCAGGAAATTTAAAAACAGCTTTTGCTTTAAATATTACTTCAGTTGATTCCTTTCTATTACATCTAGTGCAAGCTAGATGCATTTGGTTAAAAAAATGTATTTAAATAAGATAAAATTGAAAAATTCGAAGGCCAAGTTAGGGTGCGTTTGACTTTTGTGAAATTTTGTGAACAAAAATCAGTATTGTGTTAATTTAAATGAAATTTTCAACAAAAAATCACTAGCTTGCACTAGATAAAAAAGCTTTAAACTTGTTTTTAAAGTCGATATGTTATATATTGTTTTTAATTTTTCTGTATAATTCTTTTTAAATTTACATAGGAAATGCATGTCCTAGATTTTGACTTTAGTGGAACCTTAATAGACCCTTTCACGGTTATTGCAGCCATATAATATGGATAGGGGGCAAATTTTTTGAAGGGAGGAGAGAATATTTTACAAAATCCGGAAAATATATGTGTGTTGCTAAGCAATAGAGCTGTTTTTATGACATTTTCCCGAATTTTTGCCCCCTATCCAATATGGCTGCAATAACCGTGAAAAGGTCTATTTCCAAAGGCACAAGTTTGTTTCTTTATATATTTTTTTTTCATGAAACAAGTGCCTGTGTTTTACCATGTACCAGTTGATGTCATATTGATAATATGAGAAAGGTTTTTAACCTGTGACGCTCCCGAAGTTAAAACGTATCTGAAACTATTTCATAAGCATAAACAATTGCTGAAAATGTTTATAATGTGAGATCTATTCTAAAAAATATATTCGAAAATAAAAACATACTAGCTTTTCTCGTGGGTCAGATATGCGCTTAATGACGTTCGAAATTTTCAAAGCAAAAAGCGTTACAATGACGCTGAAAGTTCGGGAAAATGAGCGTGATTTACCGGATGTTAAAGGAAAATTCAGCCCATAGTACAACTAAAATATTGACATTTCTAACATTATCGCTCCCTTCGGAAGCGTATAAATAAATTTGAAACAATTGTAAACAAATACATGTGTGTCACTTGTATTTAGTATTTTCAAGGATTTTCTGACTTCTAATAAAGTATTTTCAAACATTTACAGCCTTCTTGTTTGTTTGTTTTTTTCTTTTGTTAGCCTTGCTAGCAAAATCATTTTTGCCAAGGTATAAATCCGCCTAAATGATCACTGGCCAGTATCCCGACCAACAGCCAGAAGTTCTAGAGCCATCATTACTTAACAGAAAAGAAAGAACTTTAAATAAGTGGAAGGGGATGATGACATTCTTAGATTTGTCATTTTTTGCTTTAAAGCAACACACAGGGCAATGATCAGTAGACACACCTAAGGTCCTTTTGAAATAACAATTTAGTTCCTTCAAATCACATCAGGTAGTTCCTCTAAGGAATTTCTCGTCACAGCATTCAGCTGTGATTGTGATCGATTGGTAGCCATGACCTACTGTATTTATTAAATGTACACAACCCTATAATTTTCTCTTAGACTTAGTTGTAAACACTCTGGCACTCTCTCTCTCTCCAGTTGTATAAAAGCCAGAACTGGTTACTACAACATAACCCAAACAGAAAGTCATAACTTTGGACTTGGTAAAAAATATTTGTCTTGCCTTATCATTGCATGTACCGTCTAACCTGTGAGTTCAGCATCAAGTGATCCACAAGGTAACTCCGCAGGTGCCAGTCTGCACATCTGGCCAGTCAATCACTGTGGCTGTGTGTTTGTTTACAACTCCAGTCTAGTTTCATCGTGGTTCAATAACACTTACATGCGTGTAGTATTGATCTAAAGAATACACCTTGTCTAGAAAGGATCACAAACTTAGCCAAACACCCATGGTGGTTGTAGTTGCTTTCCAGCTTTCCAGTGACTTCTGTCATCTGCCATATTTATTTTGGTCACATGAGCGTTTGACTAACATGACTAAGAACTTTAATAAAATAATTTTAAAAACTTTTATTATAATGTTTTTTAATGTGGAAAATACATAAAATAGTTCGAAACATTTTTTATTTATAGAAAAAAAAATAAAGATAATCCGGTATTTTTTGAAATCAGAATAAAAAAGTGTCTAAATTGACTGTCTGAAGTATAGGAGTCGTGTGACTCAATACAAAATTATACACTTGGAAAATACTATCATTCTTATCAATGTCAAATGTAAAGTCAAATTTACATTCTTGGTTTTCCCAGTAGTTGTCTAGGGCTATTTTCAAAATCCAGGACATTCAAAATTTATTTGAATTAACATTATTTTCAACTATTGTACTTAAGAATAAATACTGTAAACCAATTAATTTTTGCAGCTACAAACTTTCGCGGTTTCCTTAGAATGAATATTTTCACGGAGATAATCTTTCGCGGTTTCGTAATTCTCCATCATTACAACCTTTTCACTCAGCCCTTTTCTCGGCTATAAACTTTCGCGCATGCAAAGCTTCCGCGAATTTCACGAAAGTTGATAGCATGCGAAAATTAATTGGTTTACAGTAAGTTAAAAAAATCAGACAAATTTCACCAGATTGATGATTCAAAAAACTTTCTGTCACTTAAAAGTATTGTTATAAAACAGAACTTTGATTTCGCACCCAGGATGTATTAGTTGGTTTACAGTACTTCTGGTTTATGAACACATCTTTCGGTGCAGTAATTTCCAGGTGTTCAACAAGGGCGGAGGTCCGAATTACCTGCCAACAGCCATTTCTGCCAACAAGTTCATATTGTTTATGTTATACATTTGCTGTTTACATTCTAAGGTAGATAATATTTATTATTATGTCATGTGTATGTTGTACTTTGGAGAGAACTTAATCGATATAAATAAATTAAATTTATATATATCGATTAAGTTCTTGCCAAAGTACAACAGTATCCCAATTAACTTTGGATACTTTTAAACTTTTTTTTTGGATACATTTCAATTTGTTAACATAATTTTTTTCCTTTTATTTTCAGATCAGATTTAGTAGCCAGAGTAAAATACAATAACACACTTCCAGATATACCTTTTGATCCGAAATTCATCACATATCCATTTGAATCAAACAGGTAACTCTCCTATTGAGTTTAAAATGGTTTAATTTATTTTTAAAAAAAAAATTGTTTTCCAACTTATCTTATATATTTTTAAAGACCTGGAATCAGAGAACAAATATTTTTCTTTGGATTAATAAAACATATAAATTTGTCCACTTTTATGATTCCAAAATTGGAGAATCATTAGATCTAATTTGTACATGTATATTACATGAATGATTTCCATTATACATGTAGTAAGAATTAGTATTCCTGAAGTACAAAAAAAATAATACTAGTTCATACTGTAGTATGCATGCAAACTGTTACACCTGATCATGAACTACAATTTGACCAAATGGCTCATTATATTACATCCATATTTTCTAGATTTATTGATTATAAAGCCACATCATTAGAACGAGCTTACAAGTACGAACTTTTGACAGAACATGACCTTGGAGTAACTATTGACCTGATCAACCCTGAGACCTATCAGATAGACCCCAGTGGTAAGTACTTGTCTTCATCAACCCTGAGACCTATAAGATACTCCCAAGCGATAAGTACTGGTCCTGATCAACCCTTAGACCTATCAGATAGACCCCAGTGGTAAGTACTGGTCCTCATCAGCCCTGAGACCTATCAAATAGACCCCAGGGGTAAGTACTGGTCCTCATCAACCAAGAGACTTATCAGATAGACCCCAGTGGTAAGTACTTGTCCTCATCAACCCTGAGACCTATCAGATACTCCCCAGCGGTAAGTACTGGTCCTTAACAACCCTTAGACCTATCAGATAGACCCCAGTGGTAAGTACTGGTCCTCATCAGCCCTGAGACCTATCAGATAGACCCCAGTGGTAAGTACTGGTACTGATCAACCCAGAGACCTATCAGATAGACCCCAGTGGTAAGTACTGGTCCTGATCAACCCAGAGACCTATCAGATAGACCCCAGGGTGAGTACTAAGTACTGGTCCTCATCAACCCTGAGACCTATCAGATTGACCCCAGTGGTATATACTGGTCCTCATCAACCCTGAAACCTATCAGATAGACCCCAGTGGTAAGTACTGGTCCTCATCAACCCTGAGACATATCAGATAGACCTCAGTGGTAAGTACTGGTCCTGATCAACCCAGAGACTTATCAGATAGACCCCAGGGGTAAGTACTAAGTACTGGTCCTCATCAACCCTGAAACGTATCAGATAGACCCAAGTTGTAAGTACTGGTCCTCATCAACCCTGAGACCTATCAGATAGACTCTAGTGGTAAGTACTGGTCCTGATCAACCATGAGACCTATCAGATAGACCCCAGTGGTAAGTACTGGTCCTCATCAACCCAGAGACCTATCAGATAGACCCCAGTGGTAAGTACTGGTCCTCATCAACCCTGAGACCTTTCAGATAGTCCCTAGTGGTAAGTACTGGTCCTCATCAACCCTGAGACCTATCAGATACTCCCCAGCGGTAAGTACTGGTCCTGATCAACCCTGAGACCTATCAGATAGACCCCAGTGGTAAGTACTGGTCCTCATCAACCCTTAGACCTATCAGATAGACCCCAGTGGTAAGTACTGGTCCTGATCAACCCTGAGACCTATCAGATACTCCCCAGTGGTAGATATTTCATCAGCTAGTAAAAAGAACAGATTGAATTGTTTACCTTGTTCATTGTTTGTTTAAGAAGGGGGTCTCTCTGAGACTATTTCAGGACAGGATTTGAATTATATGCATTTTATTTAGACCATGGGCCAATTGCAGAACGGCGAGCAGTGCCTACTGGCCTCATTGAAGGCTGCTTGTGGCTATCCATTGTGGTGTTTCTAAATTACAGCTTGTGAGCTGTGTCGTGTACACTTATTGCACATCTCATTATTTTCTATTAAAAAAAAAACATGTATAGATATATTTCTCGCATTTAAATTACACACATGTACATTTATTAAAGAATCAGAGCATATATATCTATGTTTTGTTAAAAAACATCAACTTTATCTGAAAATTAATATGATTGACAATTCACAAAATGTTATTTCATATATACCTGTATGAAAACTTTCATAAATTAAAGTGAAGGCAATACATGTAAGTCTATCATGTTCTATTTAAACAAATTTACATCTTAATAATTTTACTAAATTTATCTTGTGTAAAGATTTAATTCTGTTACAACAGCCTATCAAGAGCCTGAAGATGAAAGATTACTGGAAGAAGATCACAGTTCACACACAGACTCCAAAAGGTATTTCAAATTTCTTAGATATGGGAGATAAATCTGTAATAAAAATCAACAAATCATGGAATTGGAGCATCTTAATGAGTTAAGGGGTCTGACTAAATCTTTTATTAGATGAACACAAAGAATAACTTGAAAGCCATTATTTGTATTCTGACTGCTTAAATTTAGTCATACTAAATTATCTCCCCCTGATCACTTGAATTTGATTATCTTTTACTTTATCTTTTATGTATCTCTTAATAAAAAAGTAATTAAGAAAGAATGAAAATAAGCTCAATTGCATTATAGTGAAACCTTTTTAAAATGAACTTTGAATAAACAAAACCATTTTTTGGTAATTTTTAAAAATTTGTCCTTTTATTGTAAGACTGTATGAACTGAACACACGATGTTACTGAAAAAAAATGTTAACTTTCAAGAGGGTTCATTACATAAATGGGATATATCACGATGGAAACTTTCAAACACTGTCAGACTATATTTACTTGTTTATATATGTGTTCTAATTACTTTGAATCAATGTTCTGTGCTTGTTATCTATGTTTGTATTGATTTATATGCCTTATGATATGCCCTATCTATGAAATAAAGATTTTGAATTTTTTGAATTTTTTATCTGTCACAACAGATTACTTCTTCATCCTTCCTTGATATTTTTGTCTTTTCCTCACTTTTGGCCATACCTTCTGTTGTGTCTGGTCTGCATCAGGCGTTGTTTTGTTTTTGATACTTGTATTTACAGCACTATTTAAAGATCAACATTTTATATTTCTTAGATCCAGGCATCATAACATGAATGTGTCCTGGTTAAGAAAGACTGAATACATCTCCACAGAATACAACAGGTTTATACAGAAAACTGGAGACTCAGAAAGAAGGTAAGCTATTGTAGCCAATATTGCATGCAACCTGGAATGCATATTTAATTTGCATGTCAGATATTTTTTTATTACTGGTAGTAGATTTGTAAGTTTTATAACATCACAAATATTTATTTGTGAAAATACATGTAATACACATTAAAGGATATAATACAGATTATTCCAAACAAAGTTATCTAATGGATTATTTCAGTAGTTTTTCAAGGGGAGATAATATCACAGTTGATTCGTTACTCCAGAGCTTGCGGGAATAACATCGATTTCCTTGGCAGAGCGTCACGTTTGACACAGAAATTGCTGACACAAGGTTAAGTTGCTCCACGGTTGCTGTCTTCACTCAAGACAATTAACGGTAGACACCGTGCACTCTTAGACAAATATGGGATTTCTATCTCTCAAATGAGTGCAGATGTTGGTTTGTCGTAGAAATTTGTTTTGTCTTCCTTTACCTGATTTGACACACTGAATTGGAAATTAGCAACATGACAGGTGTGCTATAGCAGGCAGGAACTGCTTGCTCTTCCGGAGCACCTGAGTTAACTCATGTTACAACTTGAGTTCGCACTGTTGATTTCCATTGGGTTGATTTTGTGTTTTGTGTTTCTTCGTGCTGTTCTTGTTCGTGTTTACCGGTTTCGTCGTTGCCCTTTCCTACTTTTGACACTCAAATGCCCCATTGGTGCCTCTTAGCCTCTTTTTGTCCAGAATGAAGAAGAAATTTTAAAAGTTTTGCTGAAAAATGTTGAAAACCAATCAGCAGAAAATCCAGAATCTGTGAAATGTAATTTTTATGTGTTCTACAAATTTTAATCATAAAAATTTGGATCCCCCAAAAAATAAAACAAAACTACAATAACATGAGGGGATTGTCATGTGTTCTATATAAATTCAAGTGTGAGTTGACAAAAAAGGTCTGCAACTTATTGTTTTTATTGGAGATATTCAATGTGCATACAGAGGTGTTTCCCTTAGTCTCCTTAAGTAGGTTTGTATGTAACTGCTTAATTGCATAGTTGTTGTGTTCTATTTCAGAGTTGGTTTCAAAATAAAACAGATAATGAAAGATGAAGATGTCTACAAAGACAGAGAAAGTCAAATGGCTGCCATAGAGAAGACTTTTAGTGGAGCCACTGAACCGGTTTGTTAATATTAGTAATCTTCCAGTAAAGTTCCCAGGGGCTGGGGCACTACTTTTTTTGTACCCTCTACCAGCAGAAAAAAATTATGAGTATATTTAATAAATGTAAACATGAAGCTTGCCATGGAATATGACTCATAGAAAAAATATTGGCATTCCTACCCTGGTGAGAAATCTTAAAAGAAATAACCCATAATTATACCCCCACTCGTAAGAGAGGTGGCTATATTGCAATCACCTTGTCCGTCCGTCTGTCCGTCTGTCTGTCCGTCCGGTTCAATTTCTCTGCTTCTACTGGATGGATCGGTTTCAAATTTGGTACACAGCTTCAGCATGATGAGTTACACCTTGCCTCCCCTTTCCAGGTCAGTCCATCATCTATTTCCTGTTTTCCGAGTCGACTTAGGCTTTTTAGGGTAAAAAATTTGAAATGTGAAATTTTTTTGTAGCAGATTTCTCGGCTTCTACTGGATGGATTGGTTTCAAATTCGGTACACAGCTTCAGCATGATGAGTTGTATTGTGCCTCCCCTTTCCAGGTCAGTCGGTTATCTACTTCCTGTTTTCTGAATGGTCGAGTGGGGGTATGCTTAGCACGACTTAGTGCAACCCCTTGTTTAACTTTGTAGCAGAAAACATTAATGTACAAAAGAATAACAATTATTTTATGCAAATCTGTTAATTGTACATGTATTAGACAAAGGTTTGATTTACAAAAGGTTGTCCGTTCAAGTTAACTTTTGAATCAACTGTAAATACATATGTATAAATTGTAAATTTTGCAACTGTATAGTATTTTTTTGTGCATATATATTTCAGATAACCAAACATTACAGCAAACCAGGTGTGACACCAATAGATGTTTTACCTGTATTTCCTGACTTTGAGGTAAGCTTTGGAACTGTTTACCAAAAAATTAGCAATCACAAGGAACATATTTCAATATTTGATGGATGGTGTTTGTTTTTGTCTCGCCTATTCGTCGCAAAAGGCCAGACTTACGTATGGTGATTCAAGCGGTGGCGGTGGCCACAATTGGTTAAAGTTTTTGCTTAAGTCTGTTTTATTTGAACTAGTAATGTTACATCATTGATATTTGGTATGCAGTTGCATCAGCATGTCAGTACAGATCAGTTTTAAAATAATTTAACTTGTATGCTCCTGCAGTCACGGTCTATTGACTTTGAAATTTTACACTGATTTGGCCGAGGTTAACCTTTTTTTAGCTCACCTGGACCGAAGGTCCATGTGAGCTTTTATCATCACTTGGCTTCCGTCGTCGTCTGTAAACAATTTTTAAAACGTTAACTTGTCCGACACCATAAGTCCAATTGCAACCAAACTTGGTACAGTTGTTTAGTGGCATTATGTGTACAAAACTATCGTTCAGATTGATTCATAAAAAAACATGGCCGCCATGGCTAAAAATAGAACATAGGGGTCAAATTACAGTTTTCTGCAAATAACTCAAAAACGGTAACAAATATCAAAATTCTGGCAGAGGTTAAAGTGATCAGCACCTCAAGATCTACCTGCCCAGAAATTTTCAAAAAGATCCAACAACGGATGTAGGAGTTATGGCCCTTTTTTTGGATTTTTTCAAAATTTTGCACTTATTTAGCCCTATATCTTAAAAACTATACAAGATATTTCAAAAATTCAAATTGCCTATGATTAAGCACATCAAGATCTATATTTCATGTAATTAGGTCAAAGCTGTAGGACCATTCCTTTTAGTAGTTATTGCCCTTAAAACGTCAAAATTTACCATTTTTCATTACTTTTCCCCTGAATTTCAAAGATTAACTTGTCTGACACCATAAGACCAACTGCATTTAAACTTGGCACACTTGTATAATAGCATATATGCTACAATTCTATTGTTCTGATTTTAGATTCGTCAAAAAACATGGCCGCCATGGCTAAAAATAGAATATAGGGGTAACTTGTAGTTTTTTGCTAATAACTCAAAAATGGTTACAGATATCAAGATTGTGCAAGAATCAAAAGTGATCAGCATATTAAGATCTACCTGTCCTGAAATTTTGAAAAAGATCTAACCGCTGATGTGGGAGTTATTGCCCTTTTTGAATTTTTTTTCTCAAAATTTTGCACTTATTTAGCCCTATAGCTTGAAAACTAACAAGATATTTCAAAAATTTAAATTGCATATGAATAAGGACAATAATATCTACAAAATATGTGTATCTGTGTAGCTCAGGTGAGCGATTCAGGCTCCTGGGAGCCTCTTGTCTTACGTCTGTTTAACATGAAGCAGTTATGGTTCAACATTGATATTGGGCATACACTTGCATTAGCATTAGTACAGATCAATTTTATAAGCATTTCATCTTTATGCTCCTGAGTAGCTAGTGCATACAATTAATATCGAAATGCAAATTAAACGAGCTTTGAAAAAATCTCCAGCTAAAATAATCAAATTCTCCAGCTTTGTTAGAATGGATCTTCCACATGTGTGCTCATGTATTTTTATCTGTTTAGTAATAAAAAAACCCTTTTTTGCACAGGTTATCTTTGATTCTGAATTAGACTTAACATACATATTTTTTATCTGCTTAGTTATGGAAACATCCATTTGCTCAAGTCATCTTTGATTCTGACCCAGCTCCTAAAGGGAAGGCAGGAGCCAGTGCTATGGAGGACATGAGTCAAGCTATGATCAGGTCTGTACCGTCTGTTAATATTCATTCAAGAGAAACTAAAACAAATACATGTACATGTGGTCTTTATATATAAATTAAACACAGATGAACAAACCAACAGTTTCCATATACTCATTTGTGTATGAAATAAAATTATTTGTCTAGTGTAAGTTAGGAACAGTATGACAGTTAAGGCAACACAAACTTCAAAAGACATAACTTTGTTCTGGAGCACAAATATATGATATTTTGGGATTATGATATATACAACTGATGTCACCATGTAATGTGACCTTGACTCCATTTTCATGGTTGAATGACTAGTGAATGTTGGTCTTTTTTCATAGTTTCTCAAGAACTATGGTATCTTGAACACACTTAAGACATTTTTGTGATGGTTAAATGGATTTCTGTCATCTGCTTCCTCAGGGTAGTTCAAAAGCAAATTTGGTTATGGAGGTATATAGAAATAATCAAGTCATTGCATAATGGACCTTTTCAGAAATTCAACTAAGGTCCTCTTAAACATGGCTTACGGTACTCGTAAATTATGACCAAATTAACAATGTTAAGAACAACAACAATCCCACAATGCAAAACAATTCTGAAAAAGTCATGTCTCCTTGATAGAATTCAATGAAAATTTGCTTAGCTTACTTGTTACTCTAAAAAAATTATTCAACGGGTCTTATTGTACTTCTGTTTTTCCTGATGTAGAATATGATGGTATTCTCAGTGAGCTCTCTCACAGTTCTATATAATATTTGAATTTTATCTCATGATAGTTTGTTACTAACCCTATATTGTTATTACAGAGGTGCTGTGGATGAGAGTGGTGAACAGTTTGTTACTAACCCTATATTGTTATTACAGAGGTGCTGTAGATGAGAGTGGGGAACAGTTTGTTACTAACCCTATATTGTTATTACAGAGGTGCTGTGGATGAGAGTGGGGAACAGTTTGTTACTAACCCTATATTGTTATTACAGAGGTGCTGTAGATGAGAGTGAGGTGCTGTAGATGAGAGTTGTGAACAGTTTGTCTCATGACATTATGTTACTAACCCTATATTGTTATTACAGAGGTGCTGTAGATGAGAGTGGGGAACAGTTTGTTACTAACCCTATATTGTTATTACAGATGTGCTGTGGATGAGAGTGGGGAACAGTTTGTTACTAACCCTATATTGTTATTACAGAGGTGCTGTGGATGAGAGTGGGGAACAGTTTGTCGCCTACTTCCTGCCTACTGAGGAGACTTTAGGTAAAAGGAAGAGGGATGCTGAAGAAGGTGTTGATTATGTTCCTGACGAGGAGTAAGTCACCATTTTAAATTCTTATGAGTTTGCAAAACCAATTGTAAATGCCTTCATATTATTAAATTCTCAGTTGTATAATGACTAGCTGTAAGAATGATTATTATTGTTCACTAATTATGTTGGTACTAATTACTTTTCATATTTGTCAAAATGCTTTCTAATGAATATGCTTTGACATCATCAGTTTATCACCCGAAACTGATCTCATAAAAAGGTCCTCAGACTGTAGAATGGAATACTATAAGATTTCTAAAAACATGCATTCTTACTTCACATTCAATATGTGGATCGTGTCTTTCTGGCACATATTTCATATTCTTTCGTATTTAATAATTTCATAAATGAATCAATGTGGCTGAAATTTGGAAAAGAGAAAATACTTGAAATAGAATTGTACAAGATTGGACCACATGCTGATGCTTCAAAGGTTGTGATAGGTAGAAACTGACCTGGCTGAGAAAGTTGTAAGAAAAAATGTTTAATGCCCTTCACAACCTTTTACATGCCACAGGATATTCACTTTGTGAAATCCAGCAAATAAAAAGTTTACATAATTATAATATAATCATTTAGGACAATATAGATAATATATTCAAGCATTCATGTTTCTATTCAGTTACCAGTACATGTTAGCCAGAGAGTACAACTGGAACGTGAAGAACAAGTTATCACGAGGATATGAAGAGACCTACTTCTTTGTCTTTAGAGAGGATGGTGTTTTCTATAATGAACTAGAAACCAGGTAATTTTTAGAAAAAAAAATAATTATTGAGTTGCCAATTATATATCAAAAGGTTGTTCAATGTTGTAAAAGTCATTATATGCTTTGAAAATCTTGTCCCTATAATCAGAAGAGAGTACAAAAATATTTTAAATTTCCTTTATATGTATCTCACAGTAATCACTTTAGAATGGTTAACAAAAATGTAGCAAATACTTAAAAAAGATAAGATTAAGATAATCTTATCATTGATTGTATTATAAAAACTAATGACAAATGTCAATGCATGACTACGAGAGCAGTTTAAGGAACACCCATTTTGCTTTGGCAATCAATTAGTTTTTGTCTTGCCTGTGTTGCCTAGGTTGATGAAACTTGGTGACATTATGCCACAGTATTAGCTTAGCATAGTTGCATCTCCATCGTTTGACCTTGTCCTTGATTTTCTGGTTTAGTGAAATTGATATTTTTTAGGAATAACAAGGTATTTCAATGGTGCCAGCAGGCGAGACATACTTTTAGTGTTTATTCTTGTTTTGTTACTTTTTAAAAACATCTGACTACAATACCATGTTAACTTTCATTTCAAGGGCTATACTGTGAATTCCTTTTTTAGCTCACCTGGACCAAAGGTCCATGTGAGCTATTGCCATCACTTGGCGTCCGTCGTCGTCGTCGTTGTCGTCGTCGTCGTCGTCCGTTAACAATTTTTCAAAAATCTTCTGCTCTGAAACTACAGAACAGAATTCAATGAAACTTAGTATGATTGATCCTTAGGGTGTCCTGCACCAAACTTGTGTTTCGATTTTTGATCCGTCAAAAAACATGGCCACCGTTACTAAAAATAAACCAGGGGGGTCAGACTACTGTTTTTGGCTTGTAAATCAAAAAGTATAAGAGATAGATGAAATCTGATGTCACGCTACTGCTTCAGCATCAAAAGCTCTACAAAAGTCTCCATTGAGTTGAAGTTCTCAGATGACCCCTTATAGGAGTTACGGTCCCTTAAAGGTGAAAAATAGCATTTTTTCATGTTTTTGTCTTCTTAAATGAAAACTATTACAGATAGAGAAAAGCTGTTGCTTGCTTAAGTGTTCATAGCTCTACAAAAGTGTCCATTGAGTCGAAGTTGTCAGATGACCCCTTATAGGGGTTACAGCCCCTTAAAGGCAAAAAATAGTGTTTTTGGCCTGTAAAATGAAAAAACTTTTGCAGATAGAGAAAAGCTGTTGCTTGCTTAAATGTTCAGCTCATTTAGCTCTATAAAAGTGTCCATAGAGTGGAAGTTGTCAGATGACCCCTTATAGGGGTTACAGCCCCTTAAAGGCCAAAAATAGTGTTTTTGGCCTGTAGAATGAAAACTATTGCAGATAGAGAAAAGCTGTTGCTTGCTTAAATGTTCAACTCATTTAGCTCTACAAATGTGTCCTTAGAGTCGAAGTTGTCAGATCCCCTTCAATGTGAAAAATAGTGTTTTTAGCTTATAGCAGATAGAGAAAAGCTGTTGCTTGCTTTAATGTTCAGCTCAATTGGCTCTACAAAAGTGTCCTAAAAGTCGAAGTTATCAGATGACCCCTTATAGGGGTTACAGCCCCTTATAGGTGAAATTTAGTGTTTTTGGTCTGTAGAATGAAAACTATTGGTGAGAGAGAAAAGCTGTTGCTTGCTTAAATGTTCAACTCATTTAGCTCTACAAAAGTCTTCATTGGGTCAAAGTTGTCAGGTGACCCCTTATAGGGGTTACAGCTCCTTAAAGGCGAAAAATAGTGTTTTTGGCCTACAGAATGAAAACTATTGCGGATAGAGAAAAGCTGTTGCTTGCTTCAATGTTCAGCTCATTTAGCTCAACAAAAGCATTTATAGGGTTGAAGTTTTCAGATGACCCCTCATAGGGATTGCAGCCCCTAAATTAACATGTTTCATGTTTTTGGCTTATATAATGATAACTATAGCAGAAAAAGAAAATTGGTTGCTTGCTTTAATGTTCAGTTCATTAAGCTCTCAACAAAGGTCTCTATAGAGTCAGAGTTGTCAGACGACCCTTAAAATAACATGTTTCACATTTTTGGCCTACAGAATGAAAACTATTGCTGAAAGAGAAAAAGCTGTAGCTTGCTTAAATGTTCAGTTTATTTAAGTTTCACAAAGTTTTTCATAGGATTGACATCAAGACCAGGTGAGCGATTCAGGCTCCTGGGAGCCTCTTGTATTCGTGGGGTATCAATTTTCGTGGTTTTTGTGGGTAGGCTGATCCACGAATTTAAGAATCCAACGAAATAATAAGTTGTTGAAATGGCTATTTTGTGGTAAAAACCTTGGATGTGATCTACATTGTAGATCGATACAATATGGCCATTGCAGTTTATTTAAATTGTTTTTTCAAGCTATTGGGGAACAGACATACCTTGAATATTAGCTTATAAATCACCAAATATATCTTAGAAAAGTTTTTGAAATGTTTATTTGGCAAACTCAAACGATTTTATTGTTTTTTTTTAAGAATAAATACACTTCCGGTTTATTGAAATGTTTTGTTGTAAAGTGTTCATTTTCACTATTCTTATGTACTCGATATGTACATTGGAAAAAAATACTGAGTATATTAAAATATCAATTGTAATATTTTTAAAATTGTCAAAATCATAAACATGTCCTGTCACCTGAAGCCATAAACAGTTCTCAACCTTTATACAAACACCCTTAGGATAATTTAAACAATGATAATCCCTTTGACCATCATAAATCAATTAAGTCTTGTCATGTGTTTTTCACACCTTTACAGCTTAATTAATAAGATAATCAAGCTCTTTAACACATTAATCATTGGCAATTACATAATGAGGAAGAGAATTAACTGGCATATGTTTATTTAAGAATAATATACAAATAAAATGATCACTTTCATGTGCTGAAATTGTTATACCACCAATTTTTTTCTTCAAAATAAAAATTCCACGAATTTATGAATCCACGAACTAGCAAAATTTAGTCAAACCACGAAAATTGATACCCACGAATTTAAGTACTTTCACAGTACCTTTTTATTACCTTGTATATTTTTTTCCATTACAGAGTTCGTCTGAGTAAGAGAAGGAAGCTAGGTGGAGCAGAAGTCCCTAAATCTAGATTGGTTGTCAAACACAGAGATCTGAATACAAATGAAATACAAGCTCAGGTATGGCTCACCTGGAAACTAACTTAATATCTGATGTGCCTTAAGAAAAGGAAATATGGATTCATTAATTTTATAAGGATGTCCAAAAAATGCAAATGTACATATATGATGCCTGCTTGTATGTGCTCTATTTTGACATTTTTAGATGGATAATCCTTGTTATGTTATTTTGTAGCTATTCTAAATGGACAATCTTCTTAGGAAAAAGCATATACACTATAGAAATAATTAGGGCCAAAGTTGCGGGGCCCCTATAGTAATCAGTCTGTCCGTCCGTCCGTAACAAATTCAGTTTTCCGGACTTTTTTTCTAAACGCTTCAACATATTTGGCTGAAAGTTTGTATGAGTGTCTTTTATGATAAGTTACAAGTCAAGTTCGAGTTTTGTTCCAGTCCGTTGATTTTTCACAAAGTTATAGCCCTTGGCCTTTAGAAATTTTATTCAAAATACAGTTTTCCGGACTTTTTTTCTAAATGCTTCAACATATTTGGCTGAAAGTTTGAATGAGTGTCTTTTATGATAAGTTACAAGTCAAGTTCGAGTTTTGTTCCAGTCCGTTGATTTTTCACAAAGTTATAGCCCTTGGCCTTTAGAAATTTTATTCAAAATACAGTTTTCCGGACTTTTTTTCTAAATGCTTCAACATATTTGGCTGAAAGTTTGTATGTGTGTCTATTATGATGTGTTACAAGTCAAGTTTTAGTTTTGTTCCGGTTCGTTGATATTTCACAAAGTTATAGCCCTTGGCCTTTAGAAATTTTATTCAAAATACAGTTTTCCGGACTTTTTTTCTAAATGCTTCAACATATTTGGCTGAAAGTTTGTATGTGTGTCTATTATGATGTGTTACAAGTCAAGTTTAAGTTTTGTTCCGGTTCGTTGATTTTTCACAAAGTTATGGCCCTTGGATTTTGGAAATTATATTCAAAATACAGTTTTCCGGACTTTTTTAGCTCACCTGGCCAAAGGCCATGTGAGCTATTGCCATCACTTGGCGTCCGTCGTCGTCGTCCGTCGTCGTCCGTCGTCGTGGTCGTCGTCGTTAACTTTTCTTCAAACTTCTTCTCCTCTGAAACGGCTGCACAGATTCAAACCAAATTTGGTCTGGTGGTACTTTAGGGTATCCCCCACAGAACTGATGTGGGGATTTTTGATTCGTCGAAAAACATGGCCGCCGTTGCTAAAAATAGACCAGGGGGGTCAAACTACTGTTTTTGGCTTGTAAATCAAAAAGTATAAGAGATAGATGAAATCTGATGCCACGCTACTGCTTCAGCATCAAAAGCTCTACAAAAGTCTCCTTTGAGTCGAAGTTGTCAGATGACCCCTTATGGGAGTTACTGCCCCTTAAAGGTGAAAAATAGCATTTTTTCATGTTTTTGGCCTATGGAATGAAAACTATTGCAGATAGAGAGAAGCTGTTGCTTGCTTAAATGTTCAGCTCATTTAGCTCTACAAAAGTCTCCATAAGGTCAAAGTTGTCAGATGACCCCTTATAGGGGTTATGGCCCCTTAAAGGCAAAAAATAGAGTTTTTGGCCTATAGAATGAAAACTATTGCAGATAGAGAAAAGTTGTTGCTTGCTTAAATGTTCAGCTCATTTAGCTCTACAAAAGTCTTCATAGGGTCAAAGTTGTCAGATGACCCCTTATAGGGGTTACAGCCCCTTTAAGGCAAAAAATAGTGTTTTTGGCCTATAGAATGAAAACTATTGCAGATAGAGAAAAGCTGTTGCTTGCTTAAATGTTCAGCTCATTTAGCTCTACAAAAGTCTTCAAAGGGTCAAAGTTGTCAGATGACCCCTTATAGGGGTTATGGCCCCTTAAAGGCAAAAAATAGAGTTTTTGGCCTATGGAATGAAAACTATTGCAGATAGAAAAAAGTTGTTGCTTGCTTAAATGTTCAGCTCATTTAGCTCTACAAAAGTTTCCATAGGGTCAAAGTTGCCAGATGACCCCTTATAGTGGTTACAGCCCCTTACAGGCAAAAAATAGTTTTTTTGGCCTAAAGAAAGAAAACTTTTGCAGATAGAGAAAAGATGTTGCTTGCTTAAATGTTCAGCTTAATTAGCTCTACAAAAGTCTTTTTAGGGTCGAAGTTGTCAGATGACTCCTTTAAGGGGTTTTAGCCCTTTAAAGGTGAAAAATAGTGTTTTTTGCTTTGGAATGAAAACTATTGCAGATAGAGTAAAGCTTTTTATTGCTTAAACATTCAGCTCATTTAGCTATACAAAAGTCTTCAAAGGGTTGACATAAAGACCAGGTGAGCGATTCAGGCTCCTGGGAGCCTCTTGTTTCTAAATGCTTTAACATATTTGGCTGAAAGTTTGTATGTGTGTCTATTATGATGTGTTACAAGTCAAGTTTAAGTTTTGTTCCGGTTCGTTGATTTTTCACAAAGTTATGGCCCTTGGATTTTGGAAATTATATTCAAAATACAGTTTTCCGGACTTTTTTAGCTCACCTGACCTGAAGGGTCATGTGAGCTATTGGCGTCACTTGGCGTCCGTCGTCCGTCCGTAAACTTTTTCAAACGTTAACGCCTCTGACACCATAAGTCCAATTGAAACCAAACTTGGTGTAGTTGATCTTTAGGGTATGGCCTACAAAACTATTGTTCGGATTTTTGAATTTAAAAAAAACATGGCCGCCGTGGCTAAAAATAGAACATAGGGGTAAAATGCAGTTTTTTGCAAATAACTCAAAAATGGCTACAGATATCAAAATTCTGGCGAAAGTAAAAATGATCAGCACCTCAAGATCTACCTACCCTGAAATTTTGAAGAAAATCCAACAACCCATGTAGGAGTTATTGCCCTTTTTGTGGATTTTTTTCAAATTTTACACCTGTTTAGCTCAATATCTTGAAAACTATACTAGATATTTGAGAAATTTAAATTGCATATTGTTAAGCACATCAAGATCTACAAAATATGTAACAGGGTCAACGTTGTAGGACCTTTCCTTTTAGGAGTTATTGCCCTTAGAACGTCAAAATTTAGCATTTTAACAGCATTTCCTCATTACATTGAAAACGTTAACTCCTCTGACACTTTAAGTCCAAATGGAACCAAACTTGGTATAGTTGTTTATTAGCATTAGGTTTATAGAACTGATGTGGGGATTTTTGATTGGTCGTAAAACATGGCCGCTGTGGCTAAAAATAGAACATAGGGGTAAATGGCAGTTTTTTGCAAATAACTCTAAAACGGTGACAGATTTCAAAATTTTGATTGGGAACAAAAGTGATCAGCACCTCAAGATCTACCAGCTCTAAAATTTTGAAGAAAATCTAACAACCCATGTAGGAGTTATTGCCCTTTTCGGGGATTTTTTGCAAATTTTGCACCTGTTTAGCTCAATATCTTGAAAACTATACAAGATATTTGAGAAATTTAAATTGCATATTGTTAAGCGCATCAAGATCTACAAAATTTGTAACAGGGTCAACGTTGTAGGACCTTTCCTTTTAGGAGTTATTGCCCTTAGAACGTCAAAATTTAGCATTTTAACAGCATTTTCTCATTACATTGAAAACGTTAACTCCTCTGACACTTTAAGTCCAAATGGAACCAAACTTGGTATAATTGTTCATTAGCATTAGGTGTATAGAACTGATGTGGGGATTTTTGATTGGTCGTAAAACATGGCTGCTGTGGCTAAAAATAGAACATAGGGGTAAATGGCAGTTTTTTGCAAATAACTCTAAAACGGTGACAGATTTCAAAATTTTGATTGAGAACAAAAGTGATCAGCACCTCAAGATCTACCAGCTCTGAAATTTTGAAGAAAATCCAACAACCCATGTAGGAGTTATTGCCCTTTTTGTGGATTTTTTGCAAATTTTGCACCTGTTTAGCTCAATATCTTGAAAACTATACAAGATATTTGAGAAATTTAAATTGCATATTGTTAAGCACATCAAGATCTACAAAATTTGTAAAGGGTCAACGTTGTAGGACCTTTCCTTTGAGGAGTTATTGCCCTTGGAACATCAACATTGATTATTTTAACTGCATTTCCTTATTTTGAAAATGTTAACTCCTCTGACACTTTAAGTCCAAATGGAACCAAACTTGGTATTATTGTTTATTATTATTAGGTGTATAGAACTGTAGTGGGGATTTTTGATTGGTTGTAAAACATGGCCGCTGTGGCTAAAAATAGAACATTAGGTTAAACTGCATTTTTTTGCAAATAACTCAAAAAGGGTGACAGATTTTTAGATTTTGATTGAGAACAAAAGTGATCAGCACCTTTAGATCCACCATATTGTCAGATGACCCCCTTATTAATCTTATGACCCTTTCAACGTTTAATAGATTTTGCCTTATAACCTTTACTTCAGGCACATATGTCAGGTGAGCGATTCAGGCTCCTGGGAGCCTCTTGTTTCTAAATGCTTTAACATATTTGGCTGAAAGTTTGTATGTGTGTCTATTATGATGTGTTACAAGTCAAGTTTAAGTTTTGTTCCGGTTCGTTGATTTTTCACAAAGTTATGGCCCTTGGATTTTGGAAATTATATTCAAAATACAGTTTTCCGGACTTTTTTTCTAAATGCTTTAACATATTTGGCTGAAAGTTTGTATGTGTGTCTATTATGATGTGTTACAAGTCAAGTTTAAGTTTTGTTCCGGTTCGTTGATTTTTCACAAAGTTATGGCCCTTGGATTTTGGAAATTATATTCAAAATACAGTTTTCCGGACTTTTTTTCTAAATGCTTTAACATATTTGGCTGAAAGTTTGTATGTGTGTCTAATATGATGTGTTACAAGTCAAGTTTAAGTTTTGTTCCTGTTCATTGATTTTTCACAAAGTTATGGCCCTTGGATTTTGGAAATTATATTCAAAATACAGTTTTCCGGACTTTTTTTCTAAATGCTTTAACATATTTGGCTGAAAGTTTGTATGTGTGTCTATTATGATGTGTTACAAGTCAAGTTTAAGTTTTGTTCCGGTTCGTTGATTTTTCACAAAGTTATGGCCCTTGGATTTTGGAAATTTAATTTCACCTACAGTATAGTACTTATTAATCAAGTAATCTGTCCATCTATAACAACCAGCAGGGCCCTTGGAGATGGCTATCATCTCCCTGGTATCTAGTTATTATGCCCCGCCAACTTTGTTGGGGGCATATAGTTTTTCGGTCCGTTCGTCCTTCCGTCCGTCCGTCCGTCCTTCCGTCCGTCCGTCACACTTTAGTTTTCCGCACTTTTTTTCGACATCCTTGCATATATTCAAAAGATTTTTGGTATGTGAGTCTACCATGATGAGTTACAGGTCAAGTTCGAGTTTCGTTCCGGTCCACTGATTTTGACCTGAATTACGGCCCTTGAACTTAGCAAATTTTGTAAAAATAAGTTTTCCGCACTTTTTTTCCACATCCTTGCATATATTCAAAAGATTTTTGGTATGTGAGTCTACCATGATGAGTTACAGGTCAAGTTCGAGTTTCGTTCCGGTCCACTGATTTTGACCCAAATTAGGGCCCTTGGACTTAGCAAATTTGGTAAAAATAACAGTTTTATTTTATTTGCAAGCGGGGCATCAGTGTCATCTTGACACATTTCCTTGTTTTTACATTTGACATTTTTCTATTTCAGGAATCCCGACTCCTACAGTTAGAGCCTCCTCAAGAAGAAGAAGAGGAAGCTGAAGAACAATGTAAGATTTACTTATATTTATATGACTATGAATTATATTAGGCTTATTTCATTTTGAGCTGTCTTTAATTCATTAATACCTTAACAGTGTAAAGTTAATTTTACAGTATAGATACTGATCTTTCTCAGGACAGGGAACGCTGAGGGATTTGTCCCAATTTTGATTTAAAGTAGAGATGTACATGAACTAAACTTTTTAGAAACTTTCATTACAATTTTACAACAGCACTATACCAGACATAAACATCAGAATTCATTCTGTTGAGAAATTTCAGTATCATCTGACTTGTCTTAAGGTGTCTAAGGGGATATTATTGGACATTCTTTAAGACAATGATTTGTCAAAAAGTTTTGAGACACTAATTTTTAAAAACACATAATAATTTAACGTTAACTCAATGTTAGCTTTAATGTTAAAATTTTTAACCTTAATTTAGTGTTAAACATTAACATTAATTTAGTGTTAAACTTTTAATGTTAATTTGCCTGTTAAATTATGTGATGTCAAATGTTAAAATGTAACATAGAATTAACAATCGAAGATCAATTAAGGGAGTATGAGCCTCAGAAATTTATAACATTTTTGGGATTCTCAGCTTTTATCCATTCAAATGCCTTAAAAATTTTCCAATATGTTTTTTTTTAAATATTTGTTTGGAACTAGATAGAGAAGGTCCTACTAAACATCTTTTAAAAATTTCAACCAAATCTAATTATAATTTCCATGTTAAAACTGAAGAAGAATTTTCAATGTACATATGTAATTCCTATGAAAAATCTAGAGAAGTTTTTTTCCCTCCATATTTTTAGGCGCTTATATCTTGAAAACGGCTCCATGTTTTTGAAAACTTTTTTCATAAAGTCTAGCCATTTTGAGCCATTCTTTTCAAATTATCTTTTTTAATATTTTTTAATTACAAAAACATTCAGGGGCTAGTACTCCCTTAACACTAATTTAACATTTATTTATAACGTTAAACTAACATTAACAAAATTGTCTGTGTTCCAAATTGTAAGCATTAATTTTAAAAAAAAACCACCTAAGGTTCTTCCTACCCATGGCAATGGTTGATTTTAGTCATAATTTGGGTTTCATTGTTTTGTGCTCTGCATATTCATTTAGTATTTGACATTTTTAGCATTTTGGCTAGATCACTTTTGATGAGTTTTGAATTGACAAAAGGTGTGTTGTCAGGCTTAGCAAAATTTAATGCCTGGTACTTTGATTTCTATGTTCTATGCTCTTCATAATCATATGTTTTTTGGCTTTTCATTATTTTTGGTGGGGCGCCTCTGGATGGTCTTGGGTGGACGGGACGCGCGTTGGGCGTAGCAAAATTTAATGTCTGGAACTTTGTTGTCATTTGGATTTCTATGTTGATACATATTCTTTTGTTGAATAAGAATTTCATCACCACTTTTTAACCAAACAACATGACCATACATGCTATATCTGAACTGTGTCTGTCCTAAGGTTCAATAAGACTGACAGATTTCTTGTAAGTTATATTAATTTTATTCCTTTATTTACAGATGCCAGCGAGGCTGAAGGTAGCGTCCGATCAGAGGGTAGTAGACGAAGCAGATCTCCAAGCCGTAGCAGGAGTCGAAGTCGATCATCAAGTAGGAGCAGGAGTAGAAGTAGGAGTGGTAGTCGGAGTAGATCTCCGTCACGGAGCGGCAGTGATAAGGGAAGCGAGAGTGAGGCTGAAAGTGAACACGCTAAGAAAGACGAGGAAGAAATCTTCGGTTCTGCCAGTTCTGATGAAGACTAGACAATTTCATTACCAGATTTACTTTTTGTTAAGGCATTATATAGGGAACAAATATAAAAGTATATTTTTTTAAATACCAGCCATATACTTGTTACTGGTATAAAATCAAGAAGGGCAATATGCAGATTTTTCTATTAAAATGATGTTTTTGCAATTCAATACACAATGGATTCTGATGTGAACTGATTTAAATTCCCTTTGTGATATTATTAAGATATAAAAAAAAAGGACATATTTTGAATTATTTGATTTCTGCAACAATCAACTAGTCTAACATTGTCATGTATCATGAATGACATCCTCATTAAAATAAAAAATCATCAGTTTTACTTTATGTATTTTGTGTTTAAAATGATGCAATAGATAGAAATGCCACTTTGATGATGCAATAGATAGAAATGCCACTTTGATGACACAATAAACAGAAATGCCACTTTGGTGATGCAATAGATAGAAATACCACTTTGATGATGCAATAGACAGACATGCCACTTTGATGATGCAATAGATAGAAATGCCACTTTGATGATACAATACACAGAAATGCCACTTTGGTGATGCAATAGATAGAAATACCACTTTGATGATGCAATAGACAGACATGCCACTTTGATGATGCAATAGATAGAAATGCCACTTTGATGATACAATACACAGAAATGCCACTTTGGTGATGCAATAGATAGAAATACCACTTTGATGATGCAATAGACAGACATGCCACTTTGATGATGCAATAGATAGAAATGCCACTTTGATGATACAATACACAGAAATGCCACTTTGGTGATGCAATAGATAGAAATACTACTTTGATGATGCAATAGATAGAAATGCCATTTTAATGATGCAATAGATAGAAATGCCACTTTAATGATGCAATAGATAGAAATGCCACTTTGATGATGCAATAGATAGAAATGCCACTTTGATGATGCAATATACAAAAATGCCTCTTTGATGATACAATACACAGAAATGCCACTTTGGTGATGCAATAGATAGAAATACCACTTTGATGATGCAATAGATAGAAATGCCACTTTAATGATGCAATAGATAGAAATGCCACTTGAATGATGCAATAGATAGAAATGCCACTTTGATGATGCAATAGATAGAAATGCCACTTTGATGATGCAATAGACAGACATGCCACTTTAATGATGCAATAGATAGAAATGCCACTTTAATGATGCAACAGATAGAAATGCCACTTTGATGATGCATTAGATAGAAATGCCACTTTAATGATGCAATAGATAGAAATGCCATTTTAATGATGCAACAGATAAAAATGCCACTTTGATGATGCAATAGATAGAAATGCCACTTTAATGATGCAATAGACAGAAATGCCACTTTGATGATGCAATAGATAGAAATGCCACTTTGATGATGCAATAGATAGAAATGCCACTTTGATGATGCAATAGATAGAAATGCCACTTTGATGATGCAATAGACAGACATGCCACTTTGTGGATGCAATAGATAGAAATGCCACTTTGATAATGCAATAGATAGAAATGCCACTTTGATGATGCAATAGATAGAAATGCCACTTTGATGGTGCAATAGATAGAAATGCCACTTTGAACATTTTTCATACCGGTATTTGTTTTGGTTGCTTTTCATATTAAATGGATGTCTATGAATGGTGCTCAAAAAACAAACAAGGACTTTTCAAACTCATTTCATATTATGCAATTTTTGTAGGGTACAGGTATTTTTATTTTCCATGGGTCAAGCCAACTACTAAATCAAAGTGCTAAGAAATTTGAAAATTTACATGGATTTCCTTGGTGGATTTATAAAAATATACTGTGGAACCAGAAGTAGTTGTGGGTGGTTTAATTTCATTATTGTGTGAGCAACAGAAGTCCTCAAAAATAAATTCCTACAAATTTAAAATATTTAGTTGAATGATCCACCAAAATTTGTCCTCGAGAATTCAGTTTTGTGCTCTCAAAACCATGAAATTCTATCCCCAATAGAACAATTGATTATACAGTATTCATTATTTCACAAATATGCATTTTATTCCCACCCCTTTCTGATTTTGGTCACGACATTTTTGATCAGTGTTTTTTAAAGACAAAATATGTCTCAAATGCCCTTTCATAATGTTTACTTTGCATTTTGCCAGAAAGTTGATTTTTGTGTGTATTTTATTGGTGTATTTGGTATTAAAAGTTAGAATAAGAGGTAAGCTTTAATGATGCAATAGATAGAAATGCCACTTTGATGATGCAATAGATAGAAATGCCACTTTGATGACACAATAAACAGAAATGCCACTTTGGTGATGCAATAGATAGAAATACCACTTTGATGATGCAATAGACAGACATGCCACTTTGATGATGCAATAGATAGAAATGCCACTTTGATGATACAATACACAGAAATGCCACTTTGGTGATGCAATAGATAGAAATACCACTTTGATGATGCAATAGACAGACATGCCACTTTGATGATGCAATAGATAGAAATGCCACTTTGATGATACAATACTCTCAAAACCATGAAATTCTATCCCCAATAGAACAATTGATTATACAGTATTCATTATTTCACAAATATGCATTTTATTGTTTTTTAAAGACAAAATATGTCTCAAATGCCCTTTCATAATGTTTACTTTGCATTTTGCCAGAAAGTTGATTTTTGTGTGTATTTTATTGGTGTATTTGGTATTAAAAGTTAGAATAAGAGGTAAGCTTTAATCAATCTTTATTACTGTATATGTGACAAAGGTTTATGAATGGTCCAGATTAACTCCTGTCCATTGCCTTTCAAATTGTTGATATGCCAGTCCAATCCACAAAAATAAAGCATTTAAATTCATCTCCAATGTGGGAATAAACTTTTTTTCAAAATGGACCTTACAGGTAGTCCAATAAAAGCTTGACTTGTGTCATGATGTGCCATCTTATTTTCCATATCTTGCCATATATGAAGACTTGAGATATTTGCTAGAACACTTTGCTGGTCCATCATCGATCAAGAATGCATCTGTTATTTTACAGTCGTAGCAGCAAGCAGCCAGATTATAGGTATCACCTCCAAATGCTTCAAAACATCCCAGACACCCCATTAAACAGGACCGTTGTACGTCTCTTGGGTCACAGGCTAGACCATATGGTGACATTCCCATTGTCATGGCAACCAGCTGGCATGTCAGGCAGATTATTGTTATCCATGAAATCTATAAATAACAAGAAGAATTTTAAACAGACATGAACAACTTTTTATATTGAACAAACAAGCCTAGACAAGTTATGACACAATATGATCCAAATATTAAGCTTGCATGAAAAAGGGGGGGGGGGTTATATTTGAGAACTCATTTGATGTTTTTGTCTCGCTTAGGAAGTGAAGCTAAACAGATATTGCGTAACGAGTGGCGGCAGCATTCATCAGTGTTGAAAAGTTTTATGAACACCTTCATATCTCAAGTACTATAAGTCCACTGTTGATGAAACCAGGTTTGCATTTGCTCCAGTAGTATCTTAGGCCAGTTTCAGCCCCAGTTTTGACTTTGATGTTCTGGTTATGTGACTATGTTTTAACATATAACATTATCAGTGTTAGACTGCTCACTCTTAGAGTGAGCACCTCCATATCTTAAGAACCCGAATTCTAGGTTCATGAAACTTATATAAATTTTTCAGTTCCAGTAGTTGCTAACCCCACTGACAGTAGCATTCCCGTCTTTAGGCCTTGACCTTGATTCTCAGGTTTAGTAAGTTTGGCAACTTTCAATACATTCTATAGCAATGTTAAAGTTTTGTGAGCACCTACTTATCCCAGGAATACAAATAACAACAAAGTTCCAGACAATATATTTTTGCTACGCCTGACGCGCGTTTCGAACTCAAGACTCATCAGAGGCGCTCTACCAAAAATATTGAAAATGCCAAACACTGTATGAATATGAAGACCAAAGAACAGACTTAAACTTAGTATGCTTATGTATGTATCATTTCCAGGCCATTTCAAGTTTAGATTTAGACCTTGAACTTTCCAACCGAGGGACTTTCAGGTTTTGATAGTTTTCAATGATGCTTTAAGTAATAAAATAGATTTTGTACGTTTTTTAATATAAGGAAATATAGTAAAAGACACTGAATCTATAATTCTAATGGTGCTAGCAGGCGTTATGTAATTTAGTGTTAGCTCCTGTTTGTTCAAATTGTAAATAGCTAATGTCCTTTTCTCGAGTCTGTTAATTTTGGTCGGATTAAGTGAAAATTAAGTAAATAGTATGTTGAATATTTGGGAATAGTTCTTATCCGGAAAAAGCCAAACACTAACCCAGTGCACCATATGTTTTGCAAATTCAGCATTTGTAACTAGATATAATTGAACTTTGATGCAAAAGATTTGAAGAAAATATCTCACACCAATTCTGAGAAAATTGAAATTGAAAATGCATTGAATTCTATGGGAAACTGTCTGTTTGTACCTGGGTAGGTACAAATGGAACAATTGTGTCAAGACAAAAGTATTGGTGGTGCATAAAAACTTGTACAAAATTGTTATTAGTAGATAGAATTGAAAGAAATTTTGCATTGTGAATAATAGAAAACATATTGACATTTGAATTTCTCAGAAGAAAATTTCAAGATATCATAAAAGGTTGCATGTGTTTTCAATTTTTAATGCAATGTCCATATTTGGTAATCCACGAATTAAAATGGTAATAACAGAAAAAATAAGTCATCAACTTGACATTTTGTGGCATATTTTGGGTTCTAGGAACCCATTCTATAGAATCAAAGACAGAGAAAGGTTTTAAAGCAACAAAAAAAAATTCTAATTGATCTATTGAATGCCATTTTTAATTAATTTTTGTTTTCTTTCAGTTGTATTCTACCTTTTTTAATCTTTATTCTTTGTTTCATATAGAAACAAAGTATACATTGATGATACTGATTTTAGATTAATCATTACAGCTTTTTATAGGTATTCAGCATCAGCATGAAAGCCCATTTTCAGGTCTTTCCCTCACCTACTCCCAGTTGAACGAAATCTGGACTTTTTTTTCTTTGACCCATTTTACCAAATGTTTTTATGGACCTTAGTCCCACAACGAGGAGCGGGAGCCCTAGAGTATCCAATTTGTCCGTCCGCCAAATTTTCTTAAAAACTGTCCAAAAGGATTTGAAATTTTGGCATGGTGATTGGACATGACAACTTGATGTATGTCCTAAGCGATTTAAACCTACATTACTGCACTGTCAAATTGCATTTGGGTAGAATTTGATTCATTATAGCTCATTATTATATACAGTCATTCAGAAATAAATCTGCTTAAAATCTATATTCAATGTAAGTATATTGGGTGGAATTTGTTATATTTTTTCACGTCAGGTTGGCACCACCCTCTTCCTTCCCCAAATGATAATAGCAAAAGGGGATTTTATCTTAAGTCACTTTTTATCAATTAAAGTCCCGATTTAAGTAACAAGGAGTATATATGTACATATTGATTTGACTAACCTTCATCTTTCAGTCCTGATCGAGTCCTGTGTCTTCCGTCTTTGTAGTGACAGAACCCTGGAACGGGTAGTCTTTTATTCACTTTTTTCTTCCAATTATACCTCCCAGGCCATTTCCGATCTAGGTACGGCATTCCGTCCCCTTCAGTTTATAGACGTGTGAAATCTGCCAATAAATGGATAATTCCGCCGCCGGAAACTTTCAGCGCTTCATTTGAAAATACGGAAACAATGATGTCTAATTAAGTAATATAATAAAATTCTATATTAACATCATCTTCAGGTAATTATATGGAGTGTCAATGGAAGATTATTTTCAGATGAATGGTCACTATTCCTGGCTCTGCCAAAGTGCCATTCACAACTTATATTACACATGTATGGTTTCTCTGGGATGGACTGTCAGATGTTCATGCAATTCATAGATGGAAAATCAAATGTTGACTTTTTAATAGCAGTTTCGCTGAAACAAATATAAAGACCCCCCTTGGTAGTTATAGATTATTCTAAACTTCGAAGTTAATTTGATTTGGTAATTTTTAAGTACTACATGTATAGGCTTTTTTAGGAACCGCACAGACCCATCTAAATAGATCTAAATAGTAATGGGGACATATTGACACAAAAAGTGCATATTAATGACAAATACACAAAAAAGTCAATTGAATTCAAAGTAAGTTAGGTTAAGAAACCAACGAATTCTTGGGGTTTTTTTTTTTGAACAAAGTAAATTAGGATAAGAAACCAAAGAATACTTGTTGGTTTTTTTTTGCAATGAAATATGGATGCTCAAGTATCATTCATTTGTTTCTTTACATTGGCTTGTTAAAAGTCGGGAAAAATTTCCCGCCATTTTTCTTCAGAATATGTTCATGTGGGAACCCATTTGATTATTTTGTAAATATAAATATTGGTCACAAAAAAAATTATAGGAATCCTAAGTGGAAATATTTCCAATAGTACTGACTTAATAAATTCGTAAAGTTACATAGAAAAGTCAGTAAGAGGCGGACATAACCATATACTTAAAAAAATATATAAATACAAAAAAAAAAACAAAAAACCGAAGATACATGAAAATGGATTCAAAATCATCTGACCACTGCATGGTGGGACGATAATTGATTAATGACGAGTAAAAAATTCAAGATGATACCCTTTTAATCACGTTTATAGCTCCTCTCGAGACTCTACGACATTCATTTCTTATTTTTATTTCATAAAAATTGACACTGTCGAACCATTAAATAGAAATGAATAACAATTAAGCAGGGGTTGAAATGATTAATAAGTCCAATAAAATTATGATCAGTTCATTTTATTATAATACCATCAATTTTTATAGCCTGCTTGGTGTAAAAAAAAAGCAATGATACTTAACCTAAATCTTTGTTCAAAACTGTTCTCTTCGGAAACCGCATTGCCATTTCTTTGTGGATGAGAACAGTCTACGGCTTGAGGAATTGCTCAAAAAGTCAGGAAAATATGAAAGTTTATTTTTGAATAAAAACAGAGAGCAGCGACCACTGGTCACATTAAAGGCTGTTGTTGTTTTCCATTGTGTTTTTTTTTTAATTGTCGTTAATATTGTAGGTTGTGTCGCGTACACTTATTCCACATCTCATTATCTTCTATTGGAAATACGTAATACAGATGGGTACAAATCAAACAAATTATATTCAACATGACACTAGCCGAGCCTTAAAAATTATATGCAAGTAAAGAAGAAGAATATTGTCCAAATGGGGCATGTTTTAGTATACATAACACGTATAAAACGGGGGCTGATCCAGAATTTTTTTTAAAAAGGGGGATCAAAGCCAATTTGTATGAACATCTACATGAAAATTACCATATTTTCGGACACTCCCACCCCCTGGATCCGACACTTTATAGATCTATGACCGTCACAAATAGTAACTTTTAAAAGTATAACAATCTTGATTGTAGATACATGAATATACTCACGGAAAAAAAAAGAAACTGTACAAAAATCGTAGACAGTTATCGAGTTGAAATTTGGGATCAAATTCCAAAAAAAATCAAAGTACTGAAAGTACTGGTAGCCGGGGTAATCTACAAATTCTAAATTGTTCATGTGTAGCAAAAAATAAAAATAAAAAAAATACTTTTTTTGTTAAAAGAATTTTCACAAGGATTTCAATGAAAACAAAAAAGAAAAGATTTTGAAAATCGAACCAAAATTTTAAAAAGTTGATTTTATAGGCGTGGCATGTCTTTGGTCCCCTGTAGCAATGTAACGGTGCAATATATATATGAAAACCATTGACATATAAAGTTGACAGAATATAATAAACAATTCAGTAAAAAAGAATTTTCAAAATTGAACTAATGATAAAAATTCTACAGCCGTTTTGTCAATACACCCATTTGAGCCCCTTTTGGCCACACACTACAAATACAACACAGTTCTTCCTCCAGTGAATAAAATCATCATATTAAAGCTTTATAAGAATTGGCTGGCCCACTGCAACTTTATTCCTTGTATAAAACTATTTGCCTCAACAAACTCTAAAACATGGCGGTTTTTTTAGGTCCCTTAATCAACCAATACCAATACCAATACCAATATTTTTATTTCCAAATTAGGCAGTAGCGGATCCAGGGGGGTGTCACCCGGTGCACGTGACACCCCCCCTGAGGTTCACAAGTATGGTTTCACTGGCACACTCTCTATATATAAATCGGTCACACAAGTCTAGCTCCATGGCTAGCTACATGTAAATTGCTGAATAAACATGCCAAATGTTAATTACAATGTACGCTTGTGACAACACTCGTTTTACCTTTTGTTATGATGATCTTTTGATCAGTGTTTTGATAGATAACATTAAAAATCGACGTTTTCAATAATGACATAAAGAATCTCTTCAAATTGTATAATTTGTAAAAATCCACATATAATTCTATATTTTTCTGAAATTATATTTGACCCATGTTTAAACTGTTCAGAAATTTTAGGAATTATAAATTCATTACTCGCATATGCATAAAAATTAAATTATTTTGACGAAACCTTGCCCCTAAAACATTATATTCTTATTTGTACGTGTTCACGAGCATAAAACGCAATGAGAATCGATATTTTTGTTCAACCATCATCCGTACTATTAATGACCCTTTTGCGAATCTCACCAGGGACCGACTTTCTGGTTGTCAAAAACCCGTTCAGTTTCCGCTGGAAAATATGCCCACAGTGCAGCAGCGCTAAGTCTTGTCAGTAAAAGTCCACTAAAAAGCGCTCAGAAACATTACTGGGATGTGTGCACCAGGTTGTTGAATGAGACATGCAGCCCTGCATGTCATATTGAATACCGTCGACTCGTAAGGTTATAATACGGAAAACCTGACGGCTAACCATAGTGATGCACCGTGTTGGGGAACATTTCTAGCACATTCAAGAACCCTGTTGCAGATTGCGCTAATAGTAGGATATGTAGGATCCTCATACAGGAAGCTGAATTGCACGTTTGTATCCATCAATCCTAAGTTTTCCAGAGGAAAACGAAACTTTCTTCCCTGATTGCCCTTGACTTTCTATTTCCTCCATCACCATTTCATGTTCATTGCGTCATTGTGGCATCCATTTCATGTTTATCTCACTGATATAGCCGCCGAAATCGTACTTCTTGGGGGTTTTGAAAGAATTTCGCAACCGGCTTCAGTATAAACAAATGATAAATTTATCACCATAGAAAGATCTACATATGACATTTGATGGCCCTTGAATACGTCTTTGCTTTTTCCTTGCTCTTTTTCCATATTGCCAAATTTAAAGCTTGGTTCATGACAATCCAACACATAGTTTGACATTTTTCCCGTTTGGGCTGAAAGGGGCCGCTTCGGAGGTTGCACGTGCAACTGCACGAACTTAAATCATACTCTAACGAAAGAACTATTTTACCGACTTTACAAAGGTTAAATTTTATTTTGTTGAATGCTAAGCATGTTAGTTAACAGGTGAGATCGCCATCTTAATAGAATGATTTTGTTTCTTAATCTTGAACTTTTTGACTTTTAAGTCATTTGGTGACACTCCCCTGACGAAATCCTGGATCCGCCCCTGTTAGGTCCCCATTAGGGCAATTACATATAACAGTCATGATTAAAACAATGTTAACATTACAGTACATAAACAAGTACATGTATACTCAATAATGTAATGAATAAAATTGAAATGTAAATATAATTTTTTTTTTAAGTATAGATAGTGCAGATGACAGAACCAGCACTCGCAAATCCGGCCAATGAAATGAAAGACTTTAACATGAACTGTATGATTAAAAAATAAATAAATAAATAAATAAATGATAAATAAATATATTCAATTCACCAGATTGTCAGACTGCAGCGGGCACCAAGGGACGGTGCTTAAGGTATGTGAAAAATTTCACATCCTCCTCGTGCCTGTTGCAGAAGAACAAGCTGTGAAAAAAAGTGCATGATCAATACGGATACATTTTTCATGCATCTTTAAAGTTAATAATACGATGAATAAAATAATAGTTTTGTTTTTCAGCAGAGGGCACCAAGGGACGATGCTTAAGGTATGTGGATAGTATATGTATCTCACATCCTCCTCGTGTCCAATGCTGAAAAACAAATGAGGAATATGATCTTAAGTCTTAAAGAAGCCATACAAGTTAGTTCATGTTTTTCGAAATAAATTTTGCTGTTGCCGAAAGCACTGAACGTTCCTCCGAGTTCAGGAGCCAAATCATTTTGTTAACTGAGTTAAGATTATTAAAATTTGAACAATGTTGGCTTATTTTTTGTAAGAGGATATTTCTATCTTCATTTAACTTTGTACAGTCAAACAAAAAATGAGATTCGTCCTCCACTTCACCAGAAGAGCAACGAGTGCAGGTTCTGTCTTCTGGGAGAGTACCCTGGTATCTGCCAGTTTCAATTTTTAAATGATGACATGATATGCGAAGTTTTGTGAGACTCCTCCTTTGCTCAAAATTATTTAATATTGAAAGATATTTCTCCCGTCCATAATTGGATTTCATTTTTATATAAGTTCTTAATTTTCCATCCTTTTGTTCTTCGAGTTTTTTATACCATGACTCAATAAATTTTGATTTTAAAAGAGTTTTTGATTTATTTTTGAAAGTCTGTAATGATGAACTTGTTGAATAAAGATTTTTTATTTCAGGCATGCTTTCTAAAAGAGTTTGTATAGCTCCATACCAAGATGATTTCTTTGATAAAAAGAGGTTTTTAGATGTTTCAAACGCATCTTGGAGAATAGGAAATGAAGTCTTTAAATTATTCAAATGATGAAGATAGTTAAGCATAGCTTTAATAATATCATATTGTAGTGGAAATCTCCCCAATTCTGACAATACGCCAAAGTTTGAGGATTTACTATGAACTCCAAGAATATTTTTACAAAATTTAGTATGAAGTGATTCACATTTTAAGTTTTGGTATATTTTATCAAGGGATATATTTCCATTTCTAAATTTTGCTGTATTTGTTTTAAAACTTCCCCAAATTTCACATCCATATAACATTATTGGTTTAATAGTATGATCAAAAACATGAATACTGGTGTGAATGGATGGATTTAATGATAATAAATCTTTGTGTAATTTATAATAAGCTTTTAATGATTTTTTATAAAGTTCGGATTGAGCATAAGAGAATGTCCCAGAAGCACTAAACTGCAAGCCAAGATATTTGTAATGTTGAACACATTCTACAATATTGTCATCATAAGTAAGTTTTTCGTTAATGTACTTTCCTGCTTTGTTGAAAACCAGAATTTTTGTTTTGCTAGGGTTCACTGTCAAACACCAATCATTGCAATATTGTTTTAATTTATTTAATCGAGTTTGCAATCCTGCTGCTGAGGTTGATAATAAAACCATATCATCAGCATAAAGTAAACAATTAATAGGATTGTTATTTAATACAATAGGATCAATGGAGTTTTTCATATATTCAGGTAGGTCATTGATAAAGAGTTTGAACAGATTGGGGCTCAGGTTGTCACCTTGTTTAACACCCAGTTTAATTGGAAAAAAATCAGTTACATATGAATTGGACAATTTTACCAAGATTTGCTCAATTCATACATGCTATTAATAATTTTGTAAAATAGTGAACCAACGCCAATAGAAAGAAGCTTAATTTTGATACCAGTATGGATAACAGTGTCAAAAGCCTTCTGGAAATCAACAAAGCAGGCATATACTTTATCATTTGAAGAGTGACAGTATTTATCAATAATACATTTAATAATAAACATATGGTCAGTTGTTCTGGCTTTTTTGTGAACCCTATCTGACAACTATCAATTATACAATTTTTTGTTAAAAAAAGCATCTAGTCGTGTATCTAAAACACTATTAAAAGCTTTCCCAATAGCACTAGTAACAGTTATACCTCTATAATTATTTGGGTCTGTGACATCATTTGATTTATGAATGGCTGTAATGTATCCATCAGTCCATGACTGAGGATATTTTCCTGTTGACAGACATGTATTGAATAATTTTTTAAAGCTAGGCAATTTCTCAAAAACGGAAAGAAATATTGCAAATCTGATTGCAAAAGCAGGCAGGGATTTTCACAAGGATTCCTATGAAAAAGATTTTGCGAATCGGAACTCGAATAAAAAAGTCGATCAAGCCGGAAGTCCCCTTTTTATCCTGGTTGATTAAAAATGTTCAATGAAAAATTACTTGGTCCAGAAACACATTATTTTTAAGGCCCTTTTTCAAAAGCTAATTATGGTAAATATGAATAAATTCTTATTCAAAGAACAGTTTACAGAACCATTTTATCTGATCAAATAAAAAAGTTATGAGGATTTGAACTTTGGGTAAATTATCCTGTCCATCGATGATTGTTTATTGCAATGTGTATTACCATCCAGTTTGACACTTAATGAGATGCAAATTAGTGAATATGACATCACTAATGAGATTGACAAACACTCCTATAAACAAAATATCAATCTGCTTTTGTATCTTTATTAATTTAATGCTATCGCATCAGATAGGCGTCTTACATACTTGTACAAAATTTGAAAACTAAATAAATAAGTCTTATAACATAATTTAGAGCAAATCGACGAAAAAAAAAACAGATCTGGGAAAGAGTTATATTGCAAGATATTTAAATTGATAGGTTTTTGGTGAACCGCCGGAAAAACATCTGACAGCTTATCGAAAGGCTATCGTAGCTGTAGTCGTGGCTAATCGCCAGCGATTAACCCGGCTAAAGTGAATTCCAGTTTCCGAGCTAAAAGTTCACCAAAAATTCAAGCCACTGAAAGGAGAAACATTTTCGGTGAAAATCAGCTGAGAAAACTTAAAAAATGTGTTTTGTCAAAATCTTTAGAAAAATGATTTTGCAATTCTTTTGTGATAAAATGTATCAAATACTAAATAAATGTTGAATTTATGATTTTTCAAAGTGATGCACAGTTTCTTTTTTTCCATTAGTAACGCACAGTTTCTTTTTTCCATTAGTATATACTTGTAGTAAGACTATTTAGGGCTCAGGTACGTCCAGGACGTAAGTTATATAAAAATCGGTGAGCATATTATTAGTCCAATATAAATAACACCACTTTCTATTGCAATGACCACAGGCATCTGAAAAGACAACAAAAGACTATTATTAAAGAAATACAATCAAATATTCCTCTATCTCGTGTCCATAGTTCTCTGCATATGGTAAAAGAATAAAAGTAACTGAGAATTATATAATGTTTTGTGAAAATGTCACTTTCTATTATAGTCCGTGTGCCACTTTGGTGAGCTGAATGGCAAACAGGTTGGTCGGTGTGTGGGCTCGGTTTGATGACGGTTGATTCAGTTGGTGTAGAGGAAGCAGTGGAAGGTGTCAAGGCGGATCATCTACTGGTGAATGTGGATTGAATCATAGCGGCTTCGGTATATAGGTTGACTTCATTTCCTACCCACAATGCATCTTCGGTAACCCAGGAGTTCTTCAATCTATCACCAGAGGGAGCGTCTATCAACACTGACGCTCCCTCTGGTGATAGATTGAGGAGTTCTTCTCTCGCTTACTCATTCAAAGAAAACCCCCTGGGTTTCCGATGACGCCCACAACGGGACTATAAAACCGACTTTTTAAGACGATCTATTGGACAGTGGTGTTTATGTTTGTCAACCTTATTCGACTTTGCTTGTGTTACTATCCACGGACTTTGAACAGAATTAGTCTTAGGTGCTTCTGCTTTGGACAAACCGTTCTGATCTTGTTGTGAATACTCAGACTTAATTTATCATCATCAATAATTCTAACATGCACTACAATCTTTACGGGCACATTCCTTCGCAAGAAAACCTACGGTTCCGGAGAGTCACACGACCTGAACCATATCATCTATTTTGATGACATACCGGTATTGGTCATACTGTCTGACTTAGATACCGTTACTACTCCGGTTTTGTCCCACTTCAGCGGATTTGGTCCTGTCTGTTTTTGAACGCCACCATGATCAACAACTAGTAATGGTAGTAAAGGTCTACCCAGTAGTATGTTCTGTCCATCTCGCATCCTCAATGCCTCTTCTCTCGCTTCCAATGTTTCCCGCCACATATTGTGTGATTTATAATGTCCTGGTGGAATAAAAATCAAATCCCGGATCGGGTGGCCAAAACACACAAAACTGGGGGCAATTTCGTATCCTTGTCAGGTGTAATATGATATTGTAGTATTGTCCTCTGAAAAGAGTCAGTGTCTAAGTTTCCGTCTAATCCAACAGCCCGGGGGTGACGCCTTTTTCAGCCTCAGACCGTTGTCATAAATCAGAACACTGTCTGTTTGTAAAAAATGAAATATCCTTTGCCCAAAACTAGAAATGTCTAGGACTTTATAAAGCGATCTCTAGAAATAATCTATATAGAGTTGCACGGGCGTAAAACACCAACTCGCTCACTAACTCCCTAGAACTGCGAAAATAGGGTCAATATCGGTTCAAACATACTATTGTTCATGCAAGTTTAATAAAAACTTGTAAGGTATAAAAACTTAATTATAATTGTATGAATATCCCATGTATTCTGTATTTGTTAATGTTTTATATATATGTAATTGCTTTGACCCGTAAGGGTGTAACTGCAATAAAAGAATTTGAATTTGGTATGGTATAATCTAATTAGAAACAATGACCAACTGAAAAAAAATAACCAAATGATATTAATAAAGATCTACAATCTGAGGCTGCAAGACCAGGCTATGACATCCTTGTACCAAATGCAGACAGACTTCTGCAGGTAGCAGCGGCAACTGGTTCACTTTTTAACTTTATGAAGCACAGATGTGTACATCTGTGCTTGGGCAGCCGAAATCGCAGAACTAATTCAATCAGTAATGAGTCCAGTCCTTTACCCGGAAGATGAAGATGAGATTAGACAGTGACAGAAGTGTTTGCCTGACTTAAAAAAATCCTGTCAAAAAAAAAAAAGCAGTTATTAACAGTTCGCCATATAAGCCAGGTTTACCGACCACCTTCTTTCAGCGCCGACCGCCTTTTATTTGGGTAATTAAGGTGGTCGGTAATTTTCTGACAAAATGAAACCATGAGTGTTTTTAAAACACATTTACAGCTCCTAGCCAACTTAAATAAAAACTTGAATGTCTAATTAGGAGACATTGACATCTGAACTACAATGGACATGGTACGGGTCTGCAATAAAATAGAACCCTGATGGAGAGGGGTTTCTCAAAACACCCACTTTTAGGCCGGTGACCAAACATTTAAAAGTCGATTATTTAAAGAGTTTAATTTCATTTTATAACATACAGCTGAAAATTGGTATATTATTAGCACAATGATGGTTCTTTCATTTTAGCTTGGTCGTCAAAAAGTCGTATGGTGCGTTTTTCATAAAATCGGTTCAAAAGTCAAAATTTATACTTAAAAATGAAAACTAATAGCTATTGGTTATTTTTGTTTTGTGCGTAAACAAATACTTAAATAGCAGTATTTTCTTTTTCGTCTGGTTCTTTATATACGATTGAACCCATTCTACGTAAAAAAGTGCAATCATACTTGAAACCTGAAAAAATATTAAACTTTGAAATTAAAAATTAAGAGAAATATGCCACTATCACTACCTTTCAAAACTGATCATTTAAATACGCTTATGTTTACTAACAATTAAACAATGAAAAAATAGAATTTAGTGCATGCGCTTGACTCTATCTATTCAAAATATCTATCAAAATAACGTTAATTATACAAAAAACTGAAATAGAAAGTTGATGTAAATTTCAAATTTGTTTTCATAAATACGGAAATCGGTTTCCGTAACCCAACTGTTTCTTTATTACACAACTCGCTTGTATTGTGCACGAGTACACCACAAATTCTTTATCGATTGCTTTCTTATTATTACTGTTTAAATTGCTGTTTCAAATGTTGTTTACGTGTTTGTATTATTATTTGTGATTGGAATCTACGTTTTGGAGTGGTTATTTGTTGATTTATTTGTTTGAAGTGCTTTATATTGTGTTAAAGTACAAAGTTATTTTTAGAATTTTTGGTTGAACTAAAAACCTAAAACGATGGCAGAAAGTAGTAGTCCTTTAAAGTTGGGACATGGTAGTTCGAAAAAGAGAAAACTTGATATAAAGTTAGAACATTGCATTATTTGCCAAAGGAATAAAAATGAAACTGTACTTTTGTTTACCGAAAACAGCCAATGTCGGTTTTTTGATGCAGTTAAACAAAGAAAAGATGATATTTTCTGGAAGTTCATTAATACTTATGGGACAATCGAAGACTTTCTTAAGCTTTCTATAGAATTAGTTTACCACAAGTCTTGTTATAAGTCCTATACCAGTGATCACAATATAGGTATATATACTCAACGTCCCAAAGAAATCTCGAAACAAGTTGATACATCGGTGGTTTTCACGCGATCACAGTCTACCCCTGTTGATTGGAACGCTTGTATATTCTGTTCCCATAAAAGTTTCAAGCAAGATAGGAGGCTTTTGAAAATTCGGTCTGCTGAGAGAATTGAGGGTATAAGAAAGGTGGCAACCTCTTATAGCGACCCAAATCTACTTATAAAGATAAATGATGAATCATTTTCTTTTAAAGCCCAGTACCACAATCAATGTATGACAAAGTATCTGCTCAGAGAACAAACAACAGGATCAGAGGATCGTTGTAATGATGATTTGATATTTTCAGCAGCATTCAAGTGCCTTATTTCACATATTAGTGATGACCTGTTGATAAACAAAAAGGCATTTTTCTTAAATTCTTTGCTAGACAAATTTTACACGTTTCTTCCTGATAACATTGATAGAAACGTGTCGACAAGGAAACTCCAAAGATGGCTTGAAAATCATTTTGGATCATCAGTTGTGATACAAACTCAACAGGGACAGGGTAAGTCCAACATTATTATGAGTAGCTCTATAACTTTATCCGATGCAATGAAGGCAGTGACTAACTTAAAAGCTGAACTGAAGTGGACAGACATACACAATGTTACAAACGACAGGCCACGGCAAACTGATAATCAGCTTATACACACAGTTGTGGGAATGATCCGAAATGATATATCGAAGGTACTTCTTTCTTCTGACCACTATCCTTCTTCGACAGACGCATCTCTTGTGAATGCCAATGACATTATGCCTAGTATATTAGTTAAGCTTTTATATTGGCTCATAGACGATAAAGCTTTTGCATCTTGTTCTAATCTTGATGAACTTCAATCTGATAACTCTAGAAGATGTTTGTCGTTAGCTGAATGCATTGTGGCTTTGAATCGTAGACTATTCACTCCTTTTACTCTTGGGTTGGGAATTCAATTGCATCATGAGTTCGGTTCAAAACGACTGATTGAAATTTTGAGTGCCCATGGGTTTTGTGTTTCATACACTGAACTTAGACGATACCTGACAAGCGCAGCAAATCATGAAATGGAGACCTGGTTGATGATCGATATATTCCTGGGGGTATTACTCCTATTCCACAAGGAGGTCATTTCATACAAGAGGGATCAGACAATATTGATCTCAATACAGAAACAATAGATGGGAAAAACACCTTCCATTCCATGGCAAGAGCTGTTTTTCAGACACAGGCAGTTGGTGAAAACTTCAGTGATGTTAGAATCAAGCGAGGCTCTGATAGATCACTTTCTGTTGATGAAACAACATCTTTAACAGATGTAATTCCCTTTGCTAAACCGAAGGTAAGACCTGAACCATGTAGACATCAAGATGCATTTAAAAAGTTGATGGAAATATCTACGTTGGACGACAAAGGAAGCTTCCAGGATATGATATGGGTTTTCCTGAGGCTTTTATTGAGGGATGTGGTAGAGTTACCTTTGAAATCAGAAGATCAAAGTTCAGATCAAATCATTCCATTTTGGACAGGTTTTAACTACAAGGTATCCGTAAAACAAATTGAAAAATCAGTAGTCTCGTACCCCCCCATCATTGATGCAAAGCCAACGGATTTTTCTACGGTATATACTGTCATGAAAAAATGCCTTGATATGACAAACGAAGCTGGTCAACCCATAGCTGTTCAAACGTTCGACCAACAGCTTTATGCCTTAGCTCAGCAGGTAAAATGGTCTAAACCAGACATATTTGATCATCACATACTTAGGCTTGGCGGATTTCACAGTCTCTCTTGTTTTATTTCTACAATAGGTAAGCTTTGGGCAGATGGTGGTTTACGTGATCTACTTGTTGATTCGGGTATTTATGCAGGGAACACAGCAGAACATATGTTGAACGGGAAGGAATTCAATAGGGCAGTACGAGGCTTGACTTTAGTATATGAAGCTTTACAGATACTGTACGTTTCTGCGTTTCTGCATTGGCTTAGGTCGTTTGATCATTTTGACAACATTCCGTTGACTTTTTGGGAGTCATTGGATGAGTTTCATTCTAGCTTTAGTAGTAATGGTGAGCCTAATCATCTTTTACTTCAAGGTCTAAATGATATGTTTTAAAGTGACATTCAACTACTGGTTGATAGATTTAGGGAATGGGGATACGAGTCGTCTCCTACATTTAGATACTGGGAAATGTTTCTCACAGCTGTACAGATCCTGTTGTCAAATGTCAGAGCTGAAAGAGACGGAGATTGGTCTGCACATCTTATGACATCTTGCAGAATGTTGCCATACTTCTTCATCACAAACAAGAATAATTACTCAAGATGGATGCCGGTCTATATTCTTGACATGCTTGAGATTCCAAATGAGGTCCAGTCAGCATTTAACTCGGGTGAGTTTTCAGTAAGGCAAACATCTGGTTCTTTCAAAGGTATTTGGAGCGATATGGGTACTGAGAAAACTGTAATAAAAGATTCAAAGGGCTCAGGCGGTATTGTTGGAATCACAAGTCAAAAGTCTGCTTTGGTAAGATGGTCATTAACAAGACACTTTTTAGCAGCATTTAGTTGTGTTATGCGTGGCAGAGCTGGTTTAAGCACGAGCACCGATTCTTCACACGAGGAAACAAAACCGACTGCTTTAAAGCGTGATGAAGATCAAGTCCTCGCCATCGTAAACCATGTTAACCAGACAATGACAGATCCGTTTGATGTAGAGTCACACCCTGAATGTCTCATCAACATCTAAACTGGCACGCATGCTTCCAAAGAAGTGCAGGAATCCCTATTATCAGCTGTTAGTGAAGGTAAAGCTATATGCAAAAAGTTTGTTGAAAAGGCTTTAACTATTGGTAATTCAGACAGTTTCTATAGTCCCATACAAATATCAAAACTTAAAACGTTTGATCACATGAACGCCAAAACACCATTAAAATACAAATCTGACGAAGTAGTAACTGGTTACATTAATCCCGAAATCTTATTTCGACGAGCCTTAGTATTAGCAAATTCTAGAGATGATGTAACACTAGAAAGTATTCTTTCACGTCCTGTTGGACCAATTCCTGTTTCCTTGTTTCATGAGGACGGTACAATGAGGAAAACTTCAAAGTCCGACCTTGTTAAGCAATTCGAAAAAGAAGTTTCGTCAGTAGTTAATCTACCATCATTTGATCCAGCAATGACGACCTACTTACGAGATGGAATGGCGCTTGTGCAGTGTATGGATCCAAAGAAAAATAAAACTTTTGGTGATCTGGGAAAGGCCTTTTGTAATAATCTGTTACCTTGCTTTGAAGTAGCCCACACAGTGGTAGATGTGTTTGATAGATACAACGGTAGCAACTCGATTAAAGCAGGTGAAAGAGACCGCAGAAGTAAATCATTTGCTTCTGCCAAAGTCTACCAAGTTATTGAAGGTCGCCTTGTTCCAGATTGGAAAAAGTTTCTTGCTTTGAGTGAAAACAAACAGTCAATGATTAGTTTCCTAGGCGAGTTTATGGCGACGTTGTTCGAAAATGAACCTTTTCTTGTATCTGGTCATCAATATTTTATGGCAGGATCATTTGAGTATCCAGAAATAGTCCGACAATTTTCAGAAGGTGTCGTAGGAGATTGTCCTGAACTATTTAGCACTCAAGAGGAAGCTGACACCCGAATGATTCTTCATGCTTTTCATGCAGATAAAGCGTTTAAAGAAAAGGGTCAAAAAGGAAGAATCATCATAAAATCTGCGGATACTGACGTAGTTGTTCTGTGTGTTCATTATTATAAGCAGTTGACAAGCACTCAGGAGTTTTGGGTTCATTTAGGCAATGTTGGAAGTTTAAAAGACTCTCGAAGGTTTCTTCCAATTCATGGGTTGTCGTCGTCATTATCCGATATAACGTGTGGTATTCTTCCCGCTGTCCATGCCCTTACTGGTTGTGACACAACGTCATCTTTATTTGGTGTTGGAAAAACATCCGTTTACAAAGTCATAAAAGAGGCATCTGTCGAGTTCGAAGGGTTAACTGAATTGGGCGGATCTGATAATGAGTTAGCAATTTCAAACGGCACTAAATTTGTAGCTCGCCTTTATGACGCGAAGAAAAAATTTGCTTTTTGTCATTCTAACATAAACAAACTTCGTGTGAAAATTGCTACCAGTAAAGATGCAGGTCTAGTGAAATTGCCACCATCGGAAGCAGCTTTAAAGCAGCATATTTTGAGATCTTCGTTTCAAACGAAAATTTGGTTATCAGCAACATTGGCAAAACCGCCATTGCCTTCCCCTCTTGATTATGGATGGCACAGGTCGCATGATTCTTTATGTCCTGTCTTTTTTTAAGGGAACATGTCGGCTGAATTTCTTCAGGATCTTGTTTGTACTTGCAAGGGAAAAACACAGTGCAAAAAATCATGTGTATGCTTTGACCAAAGTCTACCATGTACTGATCTTTGTGGTTGCCAAGGAGCAGATACTTGTCGGAATGCTTTTACGTTCGCTCTTCCAGAAGAAAACGCTGATAATAGTGGTTGATTCTATGCAACACATTTTCAGCTCTTTATGTAATGCCTATGGACAAAATCAGAGTTGGGTTGAGGCATCATCGGCATTTTTGTAGTCTCTCCGGGAAGAAAACCGGAAGTTTGAAAAAAATCGTACTTGAAACGGTGTAAACAAGTGATTCTACTGTTTCCTGAGCTTTAGATTGAAGATTGATATAAATTTTCATATGAAATTTGGCCCATAGGTCGATTGTAATTGGTTTCTGATGTCAAAGCTGATATATACCCACTTTTAGAAAATGACTTTTTTCATTTAAATACTCAACCCAAACTGCTAAAATTGTGTTACCCTATATGTTATGTATTGTATTGTCATTTAGTAAAAAAAAATTAAATTAAAAAGGTTTTCCCTATTTTTCAGCGAAAAAAATATGCGTTGAATTTGACCTTATTCTCCCCCCTTTTTTCAACATGTCTGATTTTTTTCAGTTTTGAAGTTTTCAAGCTAATTAGCCGATGTTTTACCTTTTTAATACCCTATAAATGTTTCTAAATCAAGAATGGTCTGTTAATTGATGCTTACGAGTGTTTTTAAATCGAAAATGGAAACTGAGAACTTTTGTGAAAAAAACCAAAGTTGAACTTTGACCTCAAAATTAAAAAAATCCCACCATAATTTTTTTTGACGACCAACTTTATTTTAAGGTTTAGATGAAAACAAATCAAATGGTTCATGATTTAGCTGTATGTTATTCATGACAATTAAAATTTTTTAAAACGTGGTTTGGTCACCGGCCTATTTACATTTTTGGAAAAAAGGAGAACACTGAGTTATTCGGATTTGTGACATGCGGAGTCCGGAACTGTTCTCAATTTACATTTTTAGCGTGGATTTACCTCCCTTGATTTTTTTTTATCAAAATCAAATATTTATTGTTTTAGCTAAAACAGAAGAGCTTTGAAATGCTGAAGAATTAAAAATTCTGGAAATGTAAGAGTTTATAATTCTGACAATACCCAGCAGTGTCACTGTGATTTATGTTTTGCTGCTATCTGTCCTGAGCCTCTTAACAGCTATATTTATTAATAACTGCTTAACCTTCAGGTTCAATTTTTGTTTAGGAAGGCACATTGAATGATGGTCTAGCCAAACAAACAGTAAAACAAGTTTGTGAGAATCCTACGTTTTCAGCTGTACACTTCAATAAACAAAAGTTTCAATGACAATGAAAATGAACAACAATGAAAAATGGGAATAAATAGCATAGTCTTAGAACTATCACTACCAGGAAACATTAAATAATAATCTAAAAACATGAAAATTTCTTAATGGGAATACAAATGTGAAAATATTACCATCAGAAATTCAATGTTCCGTGTGAGGGGTTTCTTAATTGCCTAAGAAAATTATGCAATTAACCTTTTATTATATAAATGTACATGTAAGAAAATACAATCTTTTGTTTGATAACATTTTAAAATGGCAGTGTTATTGGTATTCATGTACCAGATTGTTCAGTTTTATTGTGCTTCTTGATGTGTTATGTTAAACATAGTTACAAAATTGTAGTATTGCATGTCACTCATATGAATAAATGCTAATTTGTAGAAGTTAAGCACAAAAAAAGAATCAAATTTATGCACCTGCCCTTTGGGGCACCGAGGGTCTCTTGTAATGATTTTATGATAGGGTAACAAATTTTAATCTTAAATGGTAGAAATGTACTAGATTTATAAATACTTAAAAAATATATTTAACTGCATTTTATACACTTTATGAAAATGAGCAGCATCAGTTGTCTCCCTTTTTTTAACAAAACACAGGAAAAAATGAATTGTTTCAATGCTTAAAATATGAAATTGTTTTGAAGTGAAAAAAAAACTAAAACATTGTGATGAAAAAATAATGCTTGTTGTCAGACAAATTACTTATGTATTAAAATGCAATTTCAACATAGAAATAAAACCTTAAGTTTTGTCTTGATTAATGAATTTAATATCTAAAACATTCAATTAATTTGTTGGTCGGAATTTTGGAAGACAAAAAAAAACCAATATTTGAAGGACAGCATTTTGCTGTGTATAATAAATAGAAATAATTATTCAGTTGTTGTAAATTTTTTGCTGTTTATGATTTTTAGGAGACAGTTGTCTACCATTTTATTTTATTGAACTAGGTATTATTTCCAGTGTAAATTTTAACTGCATGGTGATACGTACCCACAAGGACATTAACATGTATTAACATGTCTGCTTGTAATATATACTGTTTGTCTAATGTTTTATGTGGTCTTTATTCAAATTTCTTAAATTAAATTGTATATGTTTATTATTTCCTTTATTGTATTGCTCAGTTTTGAGCAACAATAATTATACCCCCACTCGTAAGAGAGGGGGCTATATTGCAATCACCTTGTCCATCTGTTTGTCTGTCTGTTTATCTGTCCATCTGTCTGTCTGAACTTTAGTAGCAGATTTCTTGGCTTTTACTGTACTTAAGGGATTGTTTCAAATTTGGTAAACAGCTTAAGCACAGTGAGTTCTCCTAATTCCAGTTCAGCCACTCATTTACTCCCTGTTTTCCAAGCCGACTTGGACTTTTTAATGGAAAAAAGGTTGAAAATTTTTATAATAGATTTCTTGGCTTCTACGCAAGGGATTGATTTCAAACTTGGTACACAGCTTCAGTAAGATGAGCCATATCATAAAAAGATCACTATTCATGCAATTTAAATGGATAATATTCAATTAAGTTGCATTCACACGCCTGGGAAACTCGCAAGTCACAACCAAATATTGATACCCGGAGGTTTATTGATACTAAGTGAAAGAACACTTTTTGCAAGAAGCAGAGAATGTCGCTCCATGTGAAATTTGTCACAGATCTTTAATATACCAAAAATAATAGTTTAGCCTGTATTGTAAGCCAGAAATCGTTTTTGTATTGTCAAGGCAATTCTATTTTAACCAGGACAAGTTTGGATTTAAGGAAAAAATGTAATTTCATGTTATTGATTAAACAAAATAATCTGTTTTTTTTTGTTTTTTTTTGCTTTATTTACAATTATTCAAATTTATTACATTAAATGTAAATCACAAAATTCCGGGTCCCTGAATTTTGGTTGCGACTTTCGAGTTGGCTTGATACACAATAAAAAGTATTATTCAATCTATTGAGAGTCCTACAATAATCAAAATTTTAGATGTGTAAGGACATAATGTAAAGTCTAGTGAGAGGCAAATTTTAGGTCTTGCCTATGGATATCTATTAGTAGATTTAGACAGTATCATTAATTCTTATTCAGAATTTAAGTTCAGTTAGAAACAATATATGAATAGTCCAAATACTGTAAACATAGTAATTTTTAGCTCACCTGACCCGAAGGGTCATGTGAGCTATTGTCATCGTTAAGCGTCCGTCGTCCGTCCGTCGTCCGTCCGTTAACTTTTCTTCAAAGATCTTCTTCTCTGAATCCACTGAAGGGAATGCATTTATACTTGGTATACATGATCTTTAGGATGTCCTCTACCAAGTTTGTGAATTATATAAATGTCGACCAACCAACATGGCTGCCGTTGCTAAAAATAGAACAGGGGGGTCAGACCATTGTTTTTGGCTTATAACTCAAAAAGTATAAGAGATAGAGAAAATCCGAAGCAACCTTCCTTGTTCAGCATCAAAAGCTCTACGAATCTCTGCATTGAGTCGAAGTTGTGAAACGACTCCCTATAGGAGTTATTGCCCTTTAATCATCAAAATTGACCATTTTTGCAGTTTTTGGACAATATCTTGAAAACCGTTAGAGCTAGAGGAAAAGTTAGCATTGCAGAATTGTTTAGCTCATTGAGATCTACAAAAATGATTTCAGGGTCTAAATTGTCAGATCAGCCATTTAAGAGTTATTCCCCTTTAACTGTTTTTTTCCATTAATTTACACTGATTTTCAAAAATCTTCTTCTCTAAAACCACTGAAGGGATTGCATTGATACTTAGTATACATGATCTTTAGGATGTCCTCTACCAAGTTTGTGAATTATATACATGTCAACCAACCAACATGGCCACCGTTGCTAAAAATAGAACAGGGGGGTCAGACCATTGTTTTTGGCTTATAACTCAAAAAGTATAAGAGATAGAGAAAATCCGAAGCAACCCTCCTTGTTCAGCATCAAAAGCTCTACGAATCTCTCCATTGAGTTGAAGTTGTGAAACGACTCCTTATAGGAGTTATTGCCCTTTAATCATCAAAATTGACCATTTTTGCAGCTTTTGGACAATATCTTGAAAACCGTTAGAGCTAGAGGAAAAGTTAGCATTGCAGAATTGTTTAGCTCATTGAGATCTACAAAAATGATTTCAGGGTCTAAATTGTCAGATCAGCCGTTTAAGAGTTATTCCCCTTTAACTGTTTTTTTCCATTAGTTTACACTGATTTTCAAAAATCCTCTTCTCAAAAACCACTGAAGATTACATTGATACTTGGTATACATGATCTTTGAATGTCCTCTACCAAATTTGTGAATTATATACATGTCGACCAACCAACATGGCCGCGGTTGCTAAAAATAGAACAGGGGGGTCAAACCATTGTTTTTGGCTTATAACTCAAAAAGTATTAGAGATAAAGAAAATCGGAAGCAAATTTTCTTGTTCAGCATCAAAAGGTCCATTCCCTTTAACTGTTTTTTCTATTAATTTAAACTGATTTCCAAAAATCCTCTCTGAAACCACTGAAAGGATTGTTTTGCAACTTTGTATACTTGAAAGTTTCTGAAATTTATTCAAACTTTGGCATAAGAGATCAGGTGAGCGATTCAGGCTCCTGGGAGCCTCTAGTTACATTGTGTACTAATTTTTGCTACAAATTCATGGTCAATGAACAGATGAAAATCTATAAAAAAATAGTACATGTGAATATGCAATTATTATATGTAAATCATAATATGATAATCGATAACTGTAAAAGTTAATACCTGCACATTTTGATTGAATGCACGAACAATAGCAACCACCAAAATGACATTGTTTATAGTAGTAAACTTGAAGTGAGATCTTCTATGCATCCTAATCTTCATTATGATGATTATGAACGTATGAAACTTTTTTTTTCAATTTTGAATTTGTGCATTACAAGTTTATTGATAGTTCTAGTAATTAACTTTTAAATAATTTTTTGTTTCAGCTTATTTAAGGTATGGTTCGTCACAGTAAGCTCCAGAAAGAAGTATTGTTCCTGTATAAAGAGTTTATCAAACTGGGTAAAAACAAGCCAGGAATTAAAGATTATGTCAGATCAGAATTTAGAAAGAATGCTCAACTACCAAGAACTGAAATGATGAGAATTGAATATCTGATAAGACTTGGACGAAAACAGTTAGACTTACTTAAAATGGAAGATGTTCAAAGTATGGGAGTTTTTGTGGAAGAAGGTGAAAAAAGTAAAAAATAAAAACTTGAAACAGAGAGTACATTAGATACAAAGACCATACAATGTTTGGAATTAGAATGTTTAGGTTTTGTAAATGTTGTTCTTATTACCACACAAGGAACACAAATTTGTTTCAAAAAGTGGTTAATAATGAAGCTGCTAGTGCAAAAATAACTTATCAATTCACAAAAAGCTTTTATACTTTCTCTCAGGTTTTATCTTCAACAAGCATAATGAAGCAGGATGATATTCACAAGGAAATAATAAGTAACTTTCCAACTGATGGCATGCAAATGGCTTTTGCTTATGGCTCTGGTGTTTTTCAACAGACAGGACATGCTGATATGTCTAAAAATATGTTAGATTATATTCTTGTCGTGGATAATCCTCAAGAATGGCATCGGGAAAATATCAGACTATATCCTAAACACTATTCATTTCTACGTCATTTTGGTGCAAAAAATATTGCCTCAATCCAAGAAAACTATGGTGCAGGTATATACTTTAATACACTTGTTCCCCACGAAGGTAGACTTATTAAGTATGGTGTTATAGGGACTGAACGTTTGATAACAGACCTTCTAGACTGGGATACACTATATGTAAGTGGCAGGCTCCACAAACCAGTCAAACTGTTAGTTATACCTACCAACAAACACCTCCTCTCTGCCATGCATGTTAATCTTCAGAGTGCTTTACATGCATCCCTGTTACTACTACCCGAGACCTTTACTGAAGAGGAACTTTATACCAGAATAACTAGTCTATCTTATGCTGGTGACTTCCGCATGCAGTTTGGTGAAGATAAAAATAAGGTGACTAATATTGTCAAACCTAACTTGCCATATTTCAGACAACTTTATGAAAAGATAATAGAGGGAGATAATCATGTGACCTGGCACAAAGGTGAAGGTCATTTGGAGCAGTACCCAACACATGTTTCTCAATACCATCATCTTAATTTGTTACCCAAAAATGTACAGACAAATTTAGTAGGATTGCGAAAGCGACTTGGAAGTCAGCCGGATATGGAAGAAATTATACGCAACTTAGCTCATGAGAGTCATTGTGATGAGTATGTTGCTAAGAGTATACAGAAGATAGTATCTAGTTCTAGCTGGGGACAGAGTATAAAGACTATATTCACTGCTGGGTTGATCAAATCTGTACGGTATAGTGGTAAAAAGATCAGGAAGATGATGAAAGGAAAGAGTCCCCCTAGCAGCAGTTGATGATGGCTCAAATAAGTGTGGAATTTTAGCATAATTTTGATGAGGTTATTATATTCTTTAAAATAAATATCTTTTATCAAAATATCTTAAAATTTCCCTAACAATTTTGTTTGCCTTTAAGTAAGTTGTTTTCAGAACCTGTATTTGCATTTCTCATTTTTGTCTCACCTGTAAAGCAGAGCGGGACATAGGTGTTACTTTACCGGCTGCAGCGGCGACGACGGCGTTAACTTTTTGGAAAAGTTTTATGAGCACCTCCATATCTCAAGAACTATAAGTCCTGGGTTGATGAAACTTGGTATGCATATGCCCCAGTAGTAGCTTAGCACAGTTGCATCCCCATCTTTTGACCTTGACCTTGATTTTCTGGTTGAGTGACTTTGACAATTTTCAATACATATAATAGCAAAGGAAAAGTTTTGCGAGCACCTCCATATCTCAAGAACTATAGGTCCTTGGTTGATGAAACTTGGTATACATATGCCCCAGTAGTAGCTTAGCTCAGTTGCATCCCCATCTTTTGACCTTGACCTTGATTTTCGGGTTGAGTGACTTTGACAATTTTCAATACATATAATAGCAATGGAAAAGTTTTGTGAGCACCTCCATATCTCAAGAACTATAGGTCCAAGGTTGATGAAACTTGGTATGTATATGCCCCAGTAGTAGCTTAGCACAGTTGCATCCCCATCTTTTGACCTTGACCTTGATTTTTCGGTTGAGTGACTTTGACAATTTTCAATACATATAATAGCAATGGAAAAGTTTTGCGAGCACCTCCATATCTCAAGAACTATAGGTCCTAGGTTGATGAAACTTGGTATACATATGCCCCAGTAGTAGCTTAGCACAGTTGCATCCCCCATCTTTTGACCTTGACCTCGATTTTCTGGTTGAGTGACTTTGATTATTTTTATTGCATATATTTGCAATGTTTAAGTCTTAAACATCTTTTAATCTCAGAAACTGAAAATCCATGTAAATTCAAAATATAGTGGAAGTAAGAAAGAATAATTGTTTCTGATGGTGCCGGCAGGCGAGACATACTTTAGTGTTAACTCTTGTTGTCTTCAGACTTTTGTTAATGCATGGGAATAAAGAATTCTTCATTAATTCAGTCAGAAATCTTTTTCAAGAGCGAAGAGCATCAGTTTCAATTGCCATGATGTAACTTTTATGAAACTTACACACATTATGAGGTAAGATAGAATCCTTTTGATTTTGGGTCAAAAGCACGAAGTTCAAGGTCAAATTTTCAAGGTCACATTTTTTGAAGACCAAGAGTAAAATTGGTTTATAACGTGTAACTGTAACCTTTGAATGCCTTAATAAAATTTCATGAATCTGAAAAGTTACTAAGTTTAAGGTCAAATGTCAGAGTCACAAGTTTTGATTTAGAGTGGAAGTGGTTTCAAAAGCATGTATACAAAATGTACTTTTGGAATGCTGTTAGATTTGCACACATAAAAAAATATGAGATAAAGAAAAACCTACCGGTATATAGTTTGGGATCAATGGGTGGAGCTCGAGGGTCAAGGTCACAAGTTTTACCAGGCAGTGACCTAGAGTTATGATTTTTAATTTTATTTCTTAGAGGGCTTTTAATTGTCTGACCCAAAGAGTTTAGAGAGTGGTGGAAGTTCTTGGTTATAGAACAGTTAAACAGTTGGCAGTTTTATTGTCTCGCAACAAATAGTCGCGGAAGGCGAGACATTAGTACTTTACATTTGTACTTTCCGGCGGCGACAGCGGCGTAAACATTTAAAGACTTGTGGACAATGAATTGCTTGAAAAGTATAATAGCTAGGCATCTGACACTTTGTATACAGACGGTCAAAGGTTATGGTCTACGCAACTGTCACCATACCGTGTGACCCTGACCCCATTTTCACACTCCAGTGATTTTTGAACTTAGGTCTTTTTTCATTCCATAAACTTTTTTGTAAGAGTTTTTGGGGGACAGTCATTTGCTTGAAAAGTATAAAAGCTAGGCATCTGATATTTGGTATACAGACAGTTGAGGTTATGATCTACCTAGCTGTCACCATGTTGTGTGACTTTGGCCCCATTTTACGCTCCAGTGACTCTGTGAACTTATGTCTTTTAAGGCCGTAAACTTTTGTGGAAAAGTGATTACTTGAAAAGTCTGATATTTGGAATACAGACACTACGGGTTGTATTAATCAAAGCGCTAAAGCGTTTAAAGGCAGAGCTAAATCTAAGCACTAAAAATAAGAACGATTTGTGTTTCATAAAATTAAAACATAGCACATCAGTTTAGTTTTGTTTGTTTCCTCCGCACACTTACACATTTGTTAAGAAATCTGTAATTAAGCTCCGCCCACTTGATCAAAGGTCAAAGGTCAAAATGCATAAGTAAACATCAACGAGCATAAACTGGACCACCTGTTGTCGATCGCTTATCAGCGCTACAATGCAAGAAGATCAGTTTACAACGAGTATTGATACACGATATGTAGTGCACATTTATATCGCATTTATGTTGGGGGTATAAATATGTACCTCCTATTTTAGACAATACGTATAACATTTAAAATACAATACACGAATAATGTTCTGTAATAGATCCTCTGGTAGCAATATTGACTGACCGATTTACCCTGTCTAGACGGAAAAAAAACGCGAAAATCAGATAGCTTTATGACGCTATAAGGCTCTGCCTAAAAACGAAAGAATATGGAATATATGCCAAAAAGACACGATCCACAAATTAATTGTACAAAAGTATAAATTTCACTTGCGTGTGAAGCGCTTTTCTGGATTTACCTTCATCAGACACGCTAGGAGTCGAAAACTTGGAAAACCGGTAGAATACTATAGATTTGATAAAACAAAAATAGAAGCCAAAAATATTATACAACAATGACCAAACAGATAAATGTATCAAATAGAAATAGCCAAAACGTAGTCAAATTTTGGAAATATGTAAACTGTGTCTTTCAAACACATATTCCAGTACTCGAAATATAATATAAGAGCATACAACTGAAGCACGGCGGGTTGTGGACAACACAACTGGCATCATGCAATCATGGGATGTGACCCTGACTGCACTTTCACGCTTCACCAACTCTGTCAACTTACTATGTTTTTTGGGGGTAAGACTTTTGTGGAAGATGGATTACTTGAAAAGTATTATACTAAAGCATCTGATATTTGGTATGCAGACACTTAGGGTCATGGTGTACTAAAGGCCTAGATAGCTTGTGAATGAGATTCACAGTGGTTCCGACAGTCGAGACATACTTTTAGTGGCCACACTTGTGTTTAAATAGAAGCACGTGCAACTATGTATATCAAGGTACAACTACTTGCATTGCGAATACAATAAAGCAGCTGTTTGTTCATTCATCTCTACAAGTCAATTCAAAAGTCGACATTGGGTCAAAATTTTGTGATGACTAATATGAGTTGCATTCGGCTTTAAAGGTAAAAAAAAGAACACTCATGTTTTTGCCTTATAAAATGAAAATATTGCAGCTACAGTTATCTGGTTTGCTTAAACAATTAGCTTACAAACTCTATTGGTTGAGGTTGTCTAAGGAACCCGCAAAGGACAAAAAATTTGCCTTACTCATGTGTTGATTGCAAATAGAAATGTATTGCTTGGTTAAATGTTCAGCTCATTAAGATCTGCAAGTCTCTATTTGGCCCATCCTGAATCAAACTATAGCGCTTTTTGTTTTAATTTTACCAGGGCCATCTTTGCAAACCAAGGTTTACAAACAGATAACACTGAAGAGAAAAAGTTAGTGGATCGAAAATATGCATTGGGTCAAAGTTGTCGGACAACTCTTAAATTAGTCTCTCAAATTTAATAACTTACGTATTTATGGTAATGAAAATTATTGCAGATCGAGGAAACGCGCGTCAGGCGTAGCAAAATTTATTGTCTGGAACTTTGTTGTCATTTGTATTTCGAACACACGTGAAGGTTAGCAGTGCTGGTGGAGTTTAAATTCCCCGAGGTTAGCCCGCTCCGGCACCAACACTTTTGAGTTGGAGAATACATCAAAGCTTTAAATTATCCGTCTAAATTTCAAAATTGTCTAAACCCTAAGGTTCTTCCTACCCCAGACATAGGTTGAATATCTTAGTAATAATTTGGTTCCCCAGTTTGGTATTTTTGGTTATACTGTTCTATGCTCTTCATATTCATACAGTGTTTGGCATTTTCAATATTTTTGGTAGAGCGCCTCTGATGAGTCTTGAATAGACGAAACGCGCGTCAGGCGTAGCAAAATTTATTGTCTGGAACTTTGTTGTCATTTGTATTTCGCTTAAATGTTCAGCGATGATTCTAAAACGAGTTGTGGTCCTTTAAAAGTAAAAAAAAGAAACAAACTTGTTTCCCCCCCCCCTCATTAATTTGCCTAACGGAATGAAATCTATTGACAGAAAGAAAGAGAAAAGCTTAAACTTTCACATTCAGCTTATTAAGTTGTAAAAAATCTTACGGGTCAAAACGTCTTTATTTAATGCTGTTCCTATAGAATGAAAGCAATTTAACTCTACAAAAGTCTCTATAAATAACCAACAACTACAGAAGTAGCTATTTCGACAAACCCTTTCCCTAGAATTGCAAAAGGCAAGAAGTCTTGTCCGGTTAAATATTCAGTATACAAAGTGAAAGTTCTTCGCATTGTAGCAAAACTTTTCCAGGGTTGCAAGTATTTTTTCCAACTTCTAAGATTAAAAGATTTTCTTTAATCAATCAGCATTTCAGAAATAATAAATGTTCTCAGCAACAAAACTACATGTATTCTTCAGCAACAAAACTACATGTATTCTTAAGTAACTAATCATAACTACGATGCATGTTGAACGCGCGTGCTTTTCATCAGCTGTACTTCGTCTGATCCTATTATGACAGGATAAAAATGCAACAAGTTGGTGGTGGGCGTACGTCTCATTAAGTTTTGGAACTTTCGATTTTGGTATGCAAGGTAAGTTATTAACTTAAATTTCTTTGTCAGTGGTAAAACTTTTTATCTTAAAAGTTATCTTCAATTATCATTCAATACGTTTTAATCATTGCAGCTTCAAAATATATTTATATGACGGTTCTATATATAAAGTGCGCAATATTATTTATAGAAAGTCACTGCGAAGAAAATAGCTGTTTGTGTATTGATGAGTGCAAGGATTTGTGTCTTATAATTAATAATTAATTAGCAAAAAGAAAATCAAAGATTCAAGTTGATGGGATTATGATTAGGAATAATGTGTAGTATTCAAATTAGGCGCATTATATATTTTCCGTTTCGATCAGAACTCATCAATCGATGCCCATGGATAAATATTTAAGTGACTATTAGTAGCAAAATGGCAGAAAAGTGCATACCCGTAGCCAGGGGGGGTTCGAGGGGTTCGGACGAACCCCCCTTGGACAAAAAAATTGATCAAAATAGGGAAAAATCAGGTGAAAAATGGGTTAAGCACTATTAAAGTCAGAAAAAAATGGGAAATCGAACCCCCCTCTTCACATTTTCGAACCCCCTGTTGAAAAATTCTGGCTACGGGTATGAAGTGTAGTGTTTTCCTCAAAAGAGTTAACAAGTGGAATAAATTAGCAGACTCTCATCGTGAAAAACAATTAATCAACCCATTTTCCGATTGGGAAGGAGCGACTCACAGACAGAAACTCTCAAAAGATGATGCAAACTACGGTCGTCCTGTTGAAGGTTCTAAAACGGAATTCCGCGGGAAACTAGCAGGTGAACTCAGCAGCCGAGAGGTCGTTGAACTTTGTTATGTCATCAACGACTTAGGAACTCGGCATCCTGACGGAAGCGTTGAGATAACATTTGGACAACTTTTTGAGGCATATATAGAGATTTCTAGTAAATTAGTAGGAACTTTACTACGAGCAAGGAAGTACAAGTATGTGGATTTTACCGGAGAAATGCTGTACCAAGGCCGAGACGAAGGAAAGATAATAACATTAAAAACTCTACCAGAAAGAGAATGATGTTTAGTGTATTAGACATACATGTGGTTGTTATTATTGTTACATACTTATTGATTTACGTGTACATGCTATAGTGACACGTGTGTGTTCTTTGTAATGTTGTTTAGAAAATAGTTTTACAGTAATGAAACATTACCAGGAAATATAGTTTACCGGTGCCTGTGTGAACCTCATACATATAGTATAAACTTTCAGTTAGATTATAGTTTACCAGTGCCTTTGTGAACCTCATCATATAATATAAGTTTTCTTTTATGGATCGGATCAGCCACCTTTTTAGCTCACCTGGACCGAAAGTTAGTTGAGCTATTGTTATCACTTGGCGTCCGTCGTCATCGTCTCCTGTCGTCGTCTGTCGTCTGTCATCGTCGCGTCGTATGTTTTTTTGTCTCGCCTGCGACGAATAGTCGCTGAAGGCGAGACATAGGTATTACTTTCCGGCGGCGGCGGCGGCGTCGTAAACTTTTTTGTAAGACTTTTGTGGACAATGAATTGCTTGAAAAGTATAATAGCTAGGCATCTGATATTTAGTATACAGACAGTTCAGGTTATGGTCTACGCAACTGTCACCATGCCGTGTGACCCTGACCCCATTTTCACGCTCCAGTGATTCTGTGAACTTGGGTCTTTTTTCAGACCTTAAACTCATTTGTAAGACTTTTGTGGACGATGATTTGCTGGAAAAGTATAATAGCGAGGCATCTGATATTGGGTATACAGACAGTTCAGGTTATGGTCTACGCAACTGTCACCATGCCGTGTGACCCTGACCCCATTTTCACGCTCCAGTGATTCTGTGAACTTGGGTCTTTTTTCAGACCTTAAACTCATTTGTAAGACTTTTGTGGACGATGATTTGCTGGAAAAGTATAATAGCGAGGCATCTGATATTGGGTATACAAACAGTTCAGGTTATGGTCTACGGAACTGTCACCATGCAGTGTGACCCTGACCCCATTTTTACGCTCCAGTGACTCTGTGAACTTAGGTCTTTTTTCAGATCGTAAACTTTTTTGTAAGACTTTTGTGGACGATGATTTGCTGGAAAAGTATAATAGCTAGGCATCTAATATTGGGTATACAGACAGTTCAGGTTATGGTCTACGCAACTGTCACCATGCCGTGTGACCCTGACCCCATTTTCACGCTCCAGTGATTCTGTGAACTTAGGTCTTTTTTCAGGCCTTAAACTCATTTGTAAGACTTTTGTGGACGATGATTTGCTGGAAAAGTATAATAGCTAGGCATCTGATATTGGATATACAGACAGTTCAGGTTATGGTCTACGCAACTGTCACCATGCCGTGTGACCCTGACCCCATTTCACGCTTCAGTGACTCTGTGAACTTAGGTCTTTTTTCAGGCCGTAAACTTTTTTGTAAGACTTTTGTGGACTATGAATTGCTAGAAAAGTATAATAGCTAGGCATCTGATATTGGGTATACAAACAGTCATTGTGTTTATATCAAGAAACAAAAGCTTAGGTAGTTGATTTAAGTGATAGTGCCGGCAGGCGAGACATACTTTTAGTGGCCACACTTGTCTAAAATCTTCTCCTCTGAAACTACTACAGAATTTAATGAAACTTGGTATGATTGATTCTTAGGGTGTCCTGCTAGAAAGTTATGTTTCGATTTCAGAACCGTCAAAAAACATGACCGCCGTTAACGTTGCTATAAATAGTCCAAGGGGTCAGACTACTGTTTTATGCTTGTAAACCAAAAAGTATAAGAGATAGAGAAAATATGATGCAATCTTTCTTCTTCAGCATCAAAAGCTCTACAAAGACTTTATTGGGTTGAAGTTGTGACAATGTCAGATGACACCCTATAGAGTTTATGGACCCTTAAAGTTCTTTTTTTTTCATGTATTTAGTTACAGAATAAAAACTATTGAAGATAGGGAAAAGCTGTTGCTTGCTTAAACTTTCAGCTCATTGAGGTTTAAATCTCCATTGGGTCAGAGGTGTCAGATGACCTTTTTTTAGTTATGACCCTTAAAAGATTAAAAAAATCACGTTTTTGCCCTATAGCATGAAAACTATTGCAGATAGACAAAAGTTGTTGCTTGCTTAAACCTTCAGCTCATTGAGCTTTTCAAAACTTTCCATAGGACCAAAGGTGTCAGATGACCCCTTCTAGGGGTTATAGCCCTTTGAAGGTCATAAATAACGTTTTTTTTTAATGTTTTTGCCATATAGAATAAAAACCGTTGCAAATAGAGAAAAGCTGGTGCTTGCTTAAACCTTCAGCCCATTGAGCTTTTAAAACGTCTCCATTGGGCTGAAGATGTCAGATGACTCTTTAAAGGGGTTATGGCCCTTTAAAGGTCAAAAATAGCATTTTTTCCTCCATAGAATGTAAAGTATTGCAGATAGGGAAAAGCTGTTGCTTGATTAAACCTTCAGCTCCTTGAGCTTTACAAAAGTCTCATTTGGGTAAAAGATGTCAGATGACCCCTTTAAATACAGGGGTTTCGGCATTTGAAGGTCAAAAATAGCGCGTTTTCATGTTTTTGCCCTACGGAATGAAAACTACTGCAGATAGAATACACCTGTTGCTTTAAAGTTTAAAAACTTAAAAATTAAGTCAATATTGTCAGATGACCACTTATAGGGGTAACAATTCATATTAAAAACCTTTATATCTTAAAGACCAGGTGAGCGATTCAAGCTACAGGGAGCCTCTTGTTATTTCTCCATTTAACGTTTGGTGAATTACTGTTGCGAAGTATAACAACTTTGTCAACTTTTCTAACTTATGTTTTTTGCAAATGTTAGTCACATTTTGTTGCACTGTCGTACCTCTACTTCCTGTTTTGTGATACCTTTACCAATAAACATATTATTTTCTTATTCTTTTCTCAACTCTATAAATTAATTAAGATTGGTTATACAGTCAAACCTACCTTAACGGGCACCTGTATATAGCAAATCACTGCTTATAAAGGACACTTCATAAATATCCCTTTTATCCAAAATAAAGGGCATGATTTTGTTGTCCCATGGCTGCCCTTTATAGACAGGTTTGACTGTATTAGTTTAGTATCAACTTTCTGATTTTATAAGGGTTTTTTAATATGCGTTAATTGTTTATGTACAAACATGTTGTCTTTTATCATCCATTAGGGTACGCAACAAGTGTTGCAACACTGATACTGCGTTTCCTTCCTGATCACCCGAGTTCATTTTTTTTTCACGAAAACTCTTGTTGCCTCTTTAGTCGTGTTTTGTCTCCTCGGTGTGTTGTCTTTGCTGTCTCATTTGTCTTATATGTACTTCAAATTAAGTTCAATTATCACCTCAATACTTCCTTGTTTCTCTCTAGCAAAATTAGCTATGAATCAGGTGTTCTTATGCATACAATTGTCATTGATAGTTCAGTCAGTACATATAGCAGTTGCTTTGAAAATAAAACAGATGTTTGAACAGGTACAAGAAGTTAAACAATAAAATAATTCCTAAAATGTTGAAACGCTTGATGTGCTATATTCTACTTTTATTGTAGGAATTATATAAGTCGCAGATCTATAATGAAATCAGGAAAAAGGTAAGAACGTATGAAGTTGGCGTTGTTAATAATCGTTGTGCAAACTGAATCAAATCTTAAAGTTTAAGCAAATTTAAATGTTTCTAAACCTGGTTTAACCATCCATTTGTTTTTAATAATTCCTGGTCAGGACCATTGTGATCGACATCGCCTTTATTTGTCTATTTGAGATTAATCATCCCTGTTTGGTAATTTTGTTACCGTTAGTTTCAAATCAAAATTGTATTCTACAATTACTAGACCAAACTTTCAACTTAACTTTTTTGACATTTATTTCATGTATGAATGATTTAAACAGATTTCTGAAGAGGCTGAGACAAGGCTGGGGTTCCCAGTCCGACACCCAGAACCCTACCATAGAGCAACAACAACAGGAAGCGTAAGGAGAATGAAGTGCTTTCTTTTAGCTTTGAATATGTTGACATTTCTCTCTTTCTCTTTTAACTTTATGAAACGCAATCTTTAATGAATGCAAAAACCGTGCTGTTGTGTTCACAACAACAAGATTTGGCTATATCTTGGTATTCTTACTGGAAACAGATTCATGGTTCGAATCTTTGAATTTTTTATACTATATAATCTTTTCAGTTATCACGGAAGAGGTTGTAATCCACTAAATGCATGTTCTTTTTCCAAACAGACCTGTATTATAAATCAGACGAGAAATACAGGAATTAAACTGGAAAGAATGAGCATGCTTGGTTTTCATGATTAAAAATAATTTAAAGAAGAAATTTGGAAATGGTTTATGGATATTCTGCTGGCTTGCATCAAATTTCAAAATGTGGCATGGCATATAAGATGAGGCATTGTTTTTCTTACATCGGAATTCAACGTCTAATATATACTAGTATCTGGCAAATATTAAATAGAGGAACTACATGTCGGTATGTGTATACATATGCAACATTTGTTCCTATTTGAACAATATTTTAATGTATTTGGCAAGATCAATAATTTTTATATCTGGGTTCAAAAATAGTTGTATTTAAAAAGTTTATTCTAAATTAAATCCCATCAATTTTATTGTCATAAAAATAATTACTATGTCTTACATTGTAAGTTTCCCTCGTTTTATTTCAACTTATTCCATTTTATGTATAAGTTATGAAACAATTAGATAACAAATTCTGTCGAAATTTTTACAGCAACAACGTAGACTTAGCAGAAGACCAGCTCAGAACCAACCGATCAAACAACAAACCAACATGGGACGTCAGACGAAGAAACAAGATGGCGGGAATGCCAAGACCAAAAAGTACTGGGTACTTGGGAGATTTCAACATACTAACAGCTGCAGACGATTATGAAGATGTAAGTGTATAGATACAGTATTTTTCTTACTTATAAACTATCGATGCATGAAATCTTAAATTCCACAGATGTGCAAGAATGAAGCTCAATTAAAATACAACACTAGAACATAACCAACAACAGGTCTCGAATAATGTCAAAACTTGTCATGTGCTTTTGTGTCAACACATTTATGCTCCATATATCTTATTTCCAGTGCAATATATGAGTTCAAACATATACCAGTATATTTATATTGGATTTGGAAACAAGCTTATTGCTTCCATAAATCCCTCCACTTTGTAGTTTGTGAGTGTTGCCTTTGTAGCGACCCCCATTGAGCCTACTCTCATCGAACTCTACAAAGGGGTCTTTAACACCCACAGGGTACTGTGAGTACTTATAATGATATATAGCTTTTTAATTCCAGGAGAGAGATCTAGCATACGACGATATCGAGGTATCAAGACATATACACGGTACAACGGAGACATCTGGGTCAGCCAAATTATTTGGAAACCAAAATGGCTATATACGTAGGGCTGGCCGCCAGCAACCTCATTTAAAGCCAGAAAAGCCAAGCAGCATCTACGAGAAAGATGTTTTAAGCACGAACAAGGATGGTACAGCGCAGATTTACAATGACCTAGATTCACTACCGGTGACACAAAGCACTAGTGCAGGCGACAGAATTAATTCCAATAATGAAGACGCAAGCTGGATAAACAAACAAAACCAAAGCGATCGCTCATTTAGGAAAACGCAATTTCCCAAGAGAGACGATTTCGTTTTGACCAATAATGAAGACGCCAGTTGGATAAACAAACGAAACCAAAGCGATCGTTCATTTAGGAAAACGCAATTTCCCAAGAGAGACGATTTTGTTGTGACCCGAGATGTCAGTGGAAGAGCAGCTTATTGGCAAACACGAGAGGATGAAAGCAACAAGGGAGAAGCATTTGATACGTCGTCTGGTGTATTGAAGAATTGGAAAACTCCAAGTCAGATTAGGCAAATGAAAGAAAAGGTAGGCAAGTCAGATTAGGCGAATGAAAACAAAGGTAAGCAAGTCAAATTAGGCAAATGAAAGAAAAGGTAGGCAAGTCAGATTAGGCGAATGAAAACAAAGGTAGGCAAGTCAGATTAGGCAAATGAAAACAAAGGTAGGCAAGTCAGATTAGGCAAATGAAAGAAAAGGTAGGCAAGTCAGATTAGGCAAATGAAAACAGGTAGGCAAGTCAGATTAGGCAAATGAAAGAAAAGGTAGGCAAGTCAGATTAGGCAAATGAAAACAAAGGTAGGCAAGTCAGATTAGGCAAATGAAAGAAAAGGTAGGCAAGTCAGATTAGGCAAATGAAAGAAAAGGTAGGCAAGTTAGATTAGGCAAATGAAAACACAGGTAGGCAAGTCAGATTCGGCAAATAAAAGAAAAGGTTGACAAGCCAGGTTAGGCAATGAAGGAAAAGGTAGGTAAGGTTATAAAAAAAAATCTTTTTACCAAAATGTAAATGTATTTTCTTGTTTTAAAAGGTGTGAGCAATTTATGATGCTGATTTAAAGCAAAGCATTACTTTCACCGTTAAAAAAACATTTGTCCTAAAAACTTCTGCATGGCTTTATCTTTCATGTTTGTCAAGAAGAACAGATATTATCCATAAACGCGACATGGCATGTTCTAAACCTCAATGTTTTCTTTGTCTATTTCAGATTGATGAAGGCCAACTAAACCAGTTTATCTATGATGCGGATGTTGTTAACCGTGCCGCACTGTGGCAAAAACGCGAGGACGACCATTTCGCTAAAATGATCATAAATCCAGACAAGGAATGGAAAGGGCCGGCAGTAAGGGTAGTACTCGACAAATCCCATCCTGAATACGGTCGTCCATACCAGGGAACCCAGACAGAAAAACGTGGCATCAAAGCTCACAAGCACGTTGTGAAAGAAATTGGCGAGCTTTGCCAAATTATTGCGGAAACTGGTGATTTACAAGAAGACGGGACTGTAACAATAACATTCAGAAAACTGTTTAAGACTTATGTTCCAATATCTAACAAGGTTGTTGGAATTCTTATTAGAGCTCGGAAAAGAGGGTTGTTACATTTTAATGGGGAGATGTTATACCAACGACAGGATGAGGATGAGATTATTAAGTTGTTCTCCGTACCCGATGAAGATTGATCTCAAGGACAATGTTGTCTTGCACTGACTTCAAAATATACATTTTAACCTATACCAGACTTTACCTGAATATATCATGTAAAAAAAGTGTTTTGATATCATGCTCATTGTTAGTGCAGGCTATTAGTTTGACAGATTTTACAACGTTGTCCACTTAATTAGATTAAAGATCCAAGAAAACGCTGCCCTAAGCATTGTTAACTCAACCCTAGTGCCACAAAATGTCTAGTTTTATAATATGTCCTTCTATCCCTTTTATATTTAATGGATGTGTGATAAAATGTTAACAAATATATTCATTATTTTTGTTATTTATTGTTTATTTTTTGTTGTTGTCTTTTTGCTAAATTCTTGTTTATAAGTGGGTCAATCGAATTAAATTACATGTATATATTTTTGTTACATGCTTTATTGTTTTAACTTTTGTATATAATTGTCTGTTTTGAGTGCTTGTTAATAAATAAAAACCGATGATGACTACTAGCATATACAGAGCATATAACTTTTTGCTTTAAACTTGCACAACTTAAACAGGGACCATTTTAGTACACCAATATTAAACGTTGGAACAAAAGCACATAGACAAAAATAACTGGATTTTTTTATAAATAAATAAATTGCATTTGAACGAATGCTTAAAGAACCTTTTAACTTTCAACGTCGCTCAACTATGTCTTAATATTTGGATGCAACTTTAATGGTTAAACACTTATGCTTATACATAACAAGAGGCCTCTCCCAGGAGCCCGGATCGCTCACCTGGTCCTTAAGCTATAAGGATCTTTTTATGCTATTACCCATATAAGGGGGCATCTGACAATTTTGATCCATTGCAGATTTTTCTATAGATAGGGTAAAAAAATATGAACAAACCCAATATTTTTCCCTTATAAAGATCATGACTCCTACAAGGGGTCATCTGACAACTTCCACACGATAGACTTCGGAACAGCTTACAGAACTGAAGGTTTTCTTTATCACAATACTTATATCATTCTATAGGCAATAAAAATTCCAAAAACGCTAATTTTGAACTTTAAAGGGTCATAACCTCTGGATCATCTGACATCTTCGACCCAATGGAGACTTTTGTAGAGCATTATGTGTTGAATGTTTTAGTTACCAACAACTTTTCTTAATCTGCAAAAGTTCTCGTTCTATATTACCAAAACATGAAGAAATGATTTATTTTGACTAATAAGGAATCATCTTACTTCTTCGACCATGTGTTTTCATTCTATAGAGCAAAAACATGAAAACATGCTATTTTAGGGCAATAAGCCTTGTTAATGGTCACCTGACAGCTTCGGCACAATGATGACTTTTGTAGAGCTTTTGATGCTGAAGGATTTACAAGCTAAAAACAAAAGTCTGACCCCTGGTCGATTTTTAGCAACGGCGGTCATGTTTTGACCGCAAAATCAAAAATCGAAACACAAACATTTGTGCAGGACACCCTTAGGCTCAACCATTCAAAAAAAAAAAAAAAAAAAAAAATCAGTCAAACAATGTATAATGTAATTAATACATTCTAAAACATATTAACTCTATGAATGAATCAGAATCACGGTCAAAATATCAGGATGCAACTGTGCTTGGCTACTACTAGAGTGTATGCATACAAAGTTACATCAATATAGGAATCAAAATTACAACACAAATGCAGACAATAAATGCTACACCTGACACGCATTTCATCATTTTAAGACTCATCAATGGCGCTCTATCCAAGAATTGAAGTGCCAAACACTATATGAATATGAAGAGCATAGGACAATATACCAATAATGCCGAGCTTAAACCCAAATAATGACTCTATGATATAGCGTGATGACTTTTCTTTCCCAATTGTAAACTTTCCTTTTCTTGAAAGTGATGTACCACTAGCTCCATCTTGCGGAGTGTACATTTCACAGCTAGTCAGATATGCTCGAATTTGCAGTGGTGTTTCTGATTTTAATGACAACAAGAGTTAACACTTAAGTATGTCTCGCCTGCCGGCACCATCAGAAACAATTATTCTTTCTTACTTCCACTATATTTTGAATTTACATGGATTTTCAGTTTCTGAGATCAGAAGATGTTTATAAATACAAATGACAACAAAGTTCCAGACAATAAATTTTGCTACGCCTGACGCGCGTTTCGTCTATTCAAGACTCATCATAGGCGCTCTACCAAAAATATTGAAAATGCGAAACACTGTATGAATATGAAGAGCATAGAACAGTATAACCAAAAATACCAAACTGGGGAACCAAATTATTACTAAGATATTCAACCTATGTCTGGGGTAGGAAGAACCTTAGGGTTTAGACAATTTTGAAATTTAGACGGATAATTTTAAGCTTTGATGTATTCTCCAACTCAAAAGTGTTGGTGCCGGAGCGGGCTAACCTCGGGGAACTTAAACTCCACCAGCAGTGCTAACCTTCACGTGTGTTCGAAATACTAATGACAACAAAGTTCCAGACAATAAATTTTGCTACGCCTGACGCGCGTTTCGTCTATTCAAGACTCATCAGAGGCGCTCTACCAAAATATTGAAAATGCCAAACACTGTATGAATATGAAGAGCATAGAACAGTATAACCAAAAATACCAAACTGGGGAACCAAATTATTATTAAGATATTCAACCTATGTCTGGGGTAGGAAGAACCTTAGGGTTTAGACAATTTTGCTTATATATGCAATAATAAAAATTAAAGTCACTCAACCAGAAAATCAAGGTCAAGGTTAAAAGATGGGGATGCAACTGTGCTAAGCTATTACTAGGGCATATGCATACCACGTTTCATCAACCTAGGACCAATAATACTTGAGATATAGAGGTGTTTGAAAAACCTTTACGTTGCTTTTACATGTATATATGTATTGAAAATTGTCAAAGTCACTCAACCGGAAAATCAAGATCAAGGTCAAAAGATGGGGATGTAACTGTGCTAAGCTTCAACTGGGGCATATGCATGCCAAGTTTCATCAACCTAGGACCTATATTTCTTGAGATATTGAGGTGCTCGCAGAACTTTTCCATTGCTATTATATGTATTGAAAATTGTCAAAGTCACTCGACCACAAAATCAAGGTAAAAGTCAAAAGATAGGGATGCAACTGTGCTAAGCCACTACTGGGGCATATGCATACCAAGCTTCATCAACCTAGGACCTATAGTTCCTGAGATATGGAGGTGCTCGCAAAACTTTTCCATTGCTATTATATGTATTGAAAATTGTCAAAGTCACTCAACCGGAAAATCAAGGTCAGGGTCAAAAGATGGGGATGCAACTGTGCTAAGCTACTACTGGTGCATATGCATACCCAGGGCCTTTAGTTCTTGAGATATGGAGGTGCTCATAAAACTTTTCCATTGCTATTATTTGTATTGAAAATGGTCAAAGTCACTCAACCGGAAAATCAAGGTCAAGATCAAAAGATTGGGATGCAACTGTGCTAAGCTACTACTGGTGCATATGCATACCAAGTTTCATCAACCCAGGACCTATAGTTCTTGAGATATGGAAGTGCTCATAAAACTTTTCCAAAAAGTTAACGCCGCCGCCGGTAAAGTAACACCTATGTCCCGCTCTGCTTCGCACGCGAGACAAAAACCGTTTCATTACAGAAAAATTGCTATAACAATGTTATCGATACCACAAATTAGTCAAATCTTTTACTAAATTCGTTCATAAATATGGGTATGTTATTGAAAAAATTAACTGTACACGTCGTTTTTTGATTGTAAAAGGAATATCACATCCCGAATTCTATGGAAATGTAGTTTATAAGGCACGTAAATTCAAAAACAATCCAAGAAAGGATATATATTGGAAGCTATAGTAACATCTTTAAATTTGGTGTATTTTGGTAGAAATTAATATTGATAATTTGATATAACTTTAAAAAGTTAATCTTTAACTTTTTGACTAATGTATTGTTTCGAAGCATTACAGCGATCAAATATGTCGGTTTTGTGTGATGATATAATACTAAATCATTAGTTGTTTGAAGTGTTATGTTGGATTTAGAATCGATATGTTTGATGATTTTTTTAAATCAGTCGATAAATGCTTCTTAGCTAGCTGTCAGTAACTGCGAGTGTTCTCAAGAGAGTTCCTTTACGTTTCATTGTTCTCGTATAGTACTCTTGTCTCAGCTTCTCTCTTGGTGAATTGAACTTTTATCGATTTGATTTTTAAAGTGTGTTATTTTTTTGTGCTTTGTACAAGATAAACAATAGGGGGAAGGTTGGGCCCCAAAAAAACTAGTTTAATCCTGCCACATTTTATATGTGCCTGTCCTAAGCAAAGCTTTTGTTTGTCCTTGTCAACTATCTGTTTTTGTTTTATGTCCAGAAATGGGTCTTTCGTTGATAATCTAGGGATTTGTTTGAATCTGATGTATTGTATTTTTAGTATTGGGCCAATGCAAGACAGCGAGCAGTGACCTCTGGTCATGTTGAAGACTGCTGACTGTTTTCCATTGTGATTTTTTAAATTGCCGTTTCTTTAATGTTGGTTGTGTCGCGTACACTTTTTCCACATCTCTTTATCGTCTATTTGATCCGCCTATGTCTGGAGTAGGAAGAGCCTTACGGTTTTACAATTTTTGAAACAGATAATTTACAGTTTTGATGTGTCCTTCAACATAAAAGGGTGGATGTTAATTGGAGTTGACTAACCTTGGGGAATAAGGGATTTAAAGCTCCAACGGCAGCTCCCACAAGTATGGATGTTAGAAATCAAAATAATAACTAAGTTCGACAAAAGATTTTAGCTACTCTTGACGCGCGTTTCTTATAGTTCTAGTGGTTTGAAGGTATTAGCAAAACTAAAACATATTTGTTTGAATGATTGAAATTCAACAAGGTCAATCAACCGGAAAATTAAGGCCAAGGTCAAAAGATGGAAATGCAACTGTACTAAACTTCTACTGGGACATATGCTTAACCAAACTGGGATTTGAATGTGCTCACAAAATTGAAAATGCTGCAGCCGGAAATGCAAAACCTTTGTCTGGCTCTGCGAAGCAAAAACGGTACATACTGAATTGTTGGTCTGGTTTCCATGGCCAATACAAAGACTTAAAGTATTTTATTGCCAGCAAAATCTTGTCTTTTCGCTCCCCCATTACCATCAAAGTTTTCAGTTCAAACGTCTATTTTTGCCATGAAAATTTTTTTAAGATCATTATTTCCTTGTAATATGCACAACTACATTTCAAAATGCCACATATTCAACAAAAATGGATAATAATTTCCTTGTAAAATTCATTATATGTTCTGCATATGGTGTACTATATACCAAGTTTTGTAAAATTCAATGCTGTAATTTCTGAGGAGATGTGCTGACAAGATAAAATTGAGTATTTTCAGCAAATTTGTATGTTCAATGAAATATAACTCAAACAACAAACAAGAGGCTCCCAGGAGCCTGAATCGCTCACCTGGTCTTGATGTCAACCCTATGAACTTTTGTATAGTCCTTTTTAGAAAGTATTTTCCGGACGTGCAGACCTGAGAAATATTTTACTTATGCACTACAGGTTAACGACTTCCGGGTAAGCCTCTCCATTGAAAATCTGTTGAAATTAACTAAATTCGTCAACTTGTTAAAACATGTTAAATCTGATTGCCAAAGTCTAAAATTACTAAAAAATACGTTAACATCCAAGACTTCACTCCAAACCAGTTTATTTGAACCCGGCATGGGAAATTACGCCAAAATCGGATAGGGATAAATTGATGTTTTTCCTTAGGTCAACGTTGTTTACACCATGAGGCCGACCCACAAAGGGAAACTACTCTTGCAAAAATGAAAACAAAAGAATCGGAATCGGAATTCCGGGTGACTTTTTGAAAAGAGCTATAGCTAAATGAGCTGAATGTTTAAGCAAGAAGCTTTGGTCTATCTGCAATAGTTTTCATTCTAAATAAGCATATTCAACTTTTAAGGGTTATCTGACAACTTCGACCTTATGGAGACTTTTGTAGAGCTAAATGAGCTGGACATTTAAGCAAGCAACAGCTTTTCTCTATCTGCAATAGTTTTCATCCTATTTTTCGCCTTTAAGGGGCTGTAGCCCCTATAAAAGGTCATCTGACAACTTCGACCTTTTGGAGACTTTTGTAGAGCTTGATGAGCTGAACATTTTTAAAAGCAAGCAACAGCTTTTTCTATCTACAATAGTTTTCATTCTATAGGGATGAAAACATGAAAAAAACTACTATTTTTTACCTTTAAAGGGCCATAACCCCTATCAAAGGTCATCTGACAACTTCGACCCACTGGAGACTTTTGTAGAGCTTTTGATTCTGAAGAGCCTAAAATCCTTTGGATTTTTTTTTCTATCTGTTATGGTTGCTGAGTTAAGATTTTAAGATTTTACCCCATGTTCTATCTTTAGTAATTTTTTTTTCGAATCATTTTAAAATGACGATCGTTTGTTGCCAACATGTCATATATCATTCCTGCAAAGTTTCAGTTAAATTGGTTTAGTTTCAGAGAGGAGTTTCTATACTTTGCCGCCGTTGTCGATTCCTTCACGAGTCAAAAACTCACGATACCGAATGACGGCCGTGTTCATGTACCAGATTGTTCATTTTTATTGCGCTTCTTGATTTGTTATGTTAAACATAGTTACAAAATTGTAGTATTGTCACTAATATGAATTAATGCTAATTTGTAGAAGTTAAGCACAAAAAAAGAATCAAATTTATGCACCTGCCCTTTGGGGCACTGGGTGTCTCTTGTAATGACTTTATGATAGGGTAACAAATTTTAATCTTAAATGGTACAAATGTACTAGAAATTACAAATACCAAAACGCGGGTATGAACGGTTAATTTGGATATGCTATAGATTGATATTTCAAGGAGTAACCTCTCATCAGTAGCATTTAAATCAAAACATTGGAAGGTCAAATTCCAAAACTCTTGAAAACGAAAAGTACTCAAAACCAAAACGTTCGAACAAGGAAGCCAAATCCAGCACCGAGGATATCGACCATGTGCATTACAAGGAAAGAAACCTGGTGTTTTAAACAATTTTGAATTTAATAACTAGATTTAAATACTTAAAAAATATATTTAACTGAATTTACACACTTTATGAAAATGAGCAGCATCAGTTGTCTCCCTTTTTTTTTAACAAAACACAGGAAAAAATGAATTGTTTCAATGCTTAGAATATAAAATTGTTTTGAAGTGAAAAAAAAAACTAAAACATTGTGATGAAAAAACAATGCTTGTTGTCAGACAAATTACTTATGTATTAAAATGCAATTTCAACATAGAAATAAAACCTTAAGTTTTGTCTTGATTAATGAATTTAATATCTAAAACATACTGTTAATGTGTTGGTCGGAATTTTGGAAGACAAAAAAATCAATATTTGAAGGACAGCATTTTGCTGTGTATAATAAATAGAAATAATTATACAGTTGTCTACCATTTTATTTTATTGGACTAGGTATTATTTCCAGTGTAAATTTTAAACTGCATGGTGATACCCACAAGGACATTAACATGTCTGTTTGTAATATATACTGTTTGTCTAATATTTTATGTGGTCTTTATTCAAATTTCTTAAATTAAATTGTATATGTTTATTATTTCCTTTATTGTATTGCTCAGTTTTGAGCAACAATAATTATACCCCCACTCGTAAGAGAGGGGGCTATATTGCAATCACCTTGTCCATCTGTTTGTCTGTCTGTTTATCTGTCTGTCTGAACTTTAGTAGCAGATTTCTTGGCTTTTACTTGAGGGATTGTTTCAAATTTGGTAAACAGCTTAAGCATGGTGAGTTCTTCTTTCCAGTTCAACCACTCATTTACTCCCTGTTTTCCAAGCCGGCTTGGACTTTTTAATGGACAAAAGGTTAAAAAATTTTATAATAGATTTCTTGGCTTCTACGCAAGGGATTGATTTCAAATTTGGTACACAGCTTCAGTAAGATGAGCCATATCATAAAAAGATCACTATTCACGCAATTTATATGGATGTGGATCCCGCAGGGTAAAAAACGACCTGCGACCGGAGGGCTTTTTAAAGGCGACTTCCGACCTACATTTCATAAAATCGACCTATGCCAAAAAACGACCTGCGACCTCCGCCATAATATGCCTTTTAAAAGCGACCTTGCGACCTGAAGGGGGTACCCTGCGGGAGCCCCATGGATAATGCCTGGGAAACTTGCAAGTCACAGCCAAATATTGATACCCGGAAGTTTATTGATACTAAATGAAAGAACACTTTTTGCAAGAAGCAGAGAATGTCGCTCCATGTGAAATTTGTCATAGATCTTTAATATACCAAAAATAATAGTTTAGCCTGTATTGTAAGCCAGAAATCGTTTTTATCTTGTCAAGGCAATTCTATTAACCAGGACAAGTTTGGATTTAAGGAAAAATGTAATTTCATGTTACAATGAAGATTGTTTGATTAATTTAGACATAGTTTTTAAGACATTGTGAGTAGAACACGACTAATGTTTTTCACGGAACATTTTGCATTGTTTAAACGGGAAATTGAATCGTAAAATGTACACTTGAGTTCTACTTGCAATATCTTAAAAAGCAGCGATGTTACGATTTTACTCAAAATTAAACAAACAATCTCTATCTGGTTTTCTTTTTACTGGATTTTATTTCGTGAAAATCGGTTGCAGAATAGCTCGGCAATACTGTTTTGAAATTGTTTCGATTTGCATTAAACCTACGGGGAATTTTATATCTATGCGTAACTTTTTTTTAAGAGTGTATTTGCCCCTAGGTCAGACTGTACCTTAAAAAAGTTAAAATATTAATATGTAATTGTAAATCTCATTCTGTGTACTATATCATCCTCGCACATTGTTAGATGACGGCTAGAAGCTATATATAGTTTTATAGACTTTTGGCTTTTACAAAGATGTCCGCTAAATAAGATAAATGATAGGAAAAAAAAAAAAAACGCTACAGAGTCCGACACAACGGAAGCATTGTTAACCCAACCCTACTACCCACCATCATTAAGGAATATATCCCTCTATCCCTGTGATATCTATAGGTGTGTACATGTTAACAATATTATTTATGAAATTTTTTTTTTTGTTATTTGTGTATCTTTTGTTGTTGTTTCCAAGTTGCAAAATTCTAGTTTTTAACTACATGTATATATTTTTGTTACATGCTTTATTGTTTTAACGTTTGTATATAACTGTCTGTTTTGAGTGCTTGTTAATAAAAAAAAAACCAACGATGACTATATAGAAAATTCTTGCTTTTGTCAGCAATTTCATAGACATGTGCCGGTAATATGAAGGACTGTGGCAATTAAAGATGTCAAAGTGCAGTAATTTCATAGACAAGTATATATCTATCGGTAATAAACTTTAAATTGCAATATAATTGACAGGTACTAGAAAATTTAAGTACTTACACCAAAACACTGTCAATTGTACAAAGTTTCTTGCCAAACCAAGAATCTTTTCCATGGGATGGAAACATATCGAGCTTCGACATCATCATCAATTGCAATTATCATTTTTTTAAAAGAAGCGTCTGTAACCTAAACTTTTAAAATGTATCACAGTGAATATGAAATTCACAGGACCGAATGAAATGTCTGGTAAAAATTCTTTCGGTCTGGTAAAAAATTTGATCTATTTTAGTTACACATTTAGGAGAAAAATTCTTAATTTAGGATTCGGTCTGGTAAACCTTGGAATAATTTCGTATTCACTGGTATCAACCACCAGGTCCTTTTGGATAGAAACGAGCTCTCACTTTCCTGATTCATTTTTTTTCAAATTAAAGTATCCTCGAGCTCAACGAAATATGGAGGGGATATAGCATTTTGTTCTTCCGTTCGTACGTTCATGATGTTTTTCGTTTGTGTCAATAACTAAGCAACTACGCATAAGCATAGATATCTTGAGTTTAATTTTCAACCTAGGACTCGAGGACCTAGTTCCTGGGGTTTAAAGGAGCTCATAAAACTTTAACATTGCAAACACATTCATGTATAGAAAATAAACAAAGTCAGTCAATCTATGTATAATGGAATTAATATATTCTAAAATGAATGAATCAAAATCAAGGTCAATTGTATGTATTGTATTATAAGTCTTGGGCCAATGCAAGACGGTAAGCAGTGACCTATGGTCATGTTGAAGACTGCTTGCTGTTTTCCGTTGTGATTTTTTGAATTGCTGTTTGTTTATGTTTGTTGTGTCGCGTACACTTATTCCACATCTCAATATCGTATACTAGGGTGTATGCATACAAAGTTACATCAATCTAGGAATCAAAACAAAACAATAAATAAGGTACGCCAGACACGCATTTGTCCATTTTAGACTCATTAAAGGCACTCTTTCCAAGGATTTGATATGTGTCCTTCAACACAACAGTGTTGATACTGTAGTGGGCTAAGAAGATCAGATTTGCACTATCTGCTACTATTTTTAAGATATTACGGGTCGAAGGGCCGAAAAACGCCATTTTTTAAAGTTGGTCAAGGCAAATGGTTTTACACAAGAAATATGATTGAGAAACACAAGCAGGGATTTTCACAAGGATTCAAATGAAAATTTTGAAAATCCGACCAGATAAAACAAGAGGCTCCCAGGAGTCTGAATCGCTCACCTGACTTAAATGCCTAAATTATAAGCCTATTGACATTGAAGTCATAAAGTAAAAGGTTCAACCGAGTGCTGCATAAATTGCAACACTGCCAATTTGAAAGAACATATTGTGTTAACTTTCAATTGAACATATATACACCTGGAAAAAAGTTAAGCGCCCCCATGATTTTTTTTTAACCATTAATTAACTGATAGTGTTTGTAAATTTGTATTGCAAACTAAAATATGCCCTGTTAAGCATAAATTAACATGTTTGTAACAAACAATAACCTTTTTTATGTACATAACACGACATGGCAAAAAAGATGGTTTTTGTACATAAACATGGTCTTCTAAAAGTATGGTCCCCTGAAGCTCAAAACTTATGATTAATTGTCAAATCGCAATTGAAAAGGTAAATCATAGTCAAAAGATTGATACTGTATCGTCAAAGAGTCAATTTCGAGTATGCCCACCTTTAGCACGAATGACTGCTGGAATCCATGTTTTTTCACTACCAGTTTGGCGTCTTATTTCCTGAAGAGTTATCTCCCGCTTTTAAAAGCAAAAATTTGCTTTTAACCGAAAGCTAACATCCTTTCAGTCACATATTGAAAAATTAAAACTGACCACAGTCATGAAAATTAAGAATTGTTTCAAGTCATCGAAAAGCGCAAAAAGTCTATATACGGGTGCTTAACTTTTTTCCAGGTGTATATGATATTGGTCAATTTTGACGTTCTAGGAAAAAAAACTCCTAAAAGGAACAGTCCTACAGAATTGACTGTCTACATTTTTTGAAAATCTTGATGTGCTAAACAAAATGCAATTTTATTATAAAGATACTGAGCTTAAAAGTGCAAAGTATGGAAAAAAATCAGAAAAAGAGCAATAACTCCTACATATGTAATTTGATTTTCTTGAGAATTGCAGGGCTGGTAAATATCTTGATGTTCTGATCACTTTTGCTTCCATTACAATTTTGATATCTGTAACCTTTTTTGAGTTATTTGCAAAAACTAGAGTTTACCCCTATGTTCTATTTTTCGCCATGGCGGCCATTTTAAGGAGCAAAAATCAAAACAACAGTTTTGTAGCACTCATGCTAATAAACAACTGTACCAAGTTTGAATGTAATTGGATGTATGGTGTTAGACAAGTTAACGATTTTATTGTAATGATGAAATGCTGTAAAAATGGTCAATTTAGATGTCCTAAGGGAAATAACTCATAAAAGGAACGGTCCGACAGCATTGACCCCTTTACATTTTTTGTAGATCTTGATGTGCTGAACAATATACAATATAAATTTCTTCAATAACTTTAATTTTTATTTTAATAGTTTTCAAGATATTGAGCTTAACATGTGCAATTTTTGCAAAAAATCGGGAAAAGGGCAATAACGCCTACATAGGATATTGGATTTTCTTGAAAATTTCAGGGCTGGTAGATCTTGACGTGCTGATCACATTTACCTTGCCAGAATTTTGCTATCAGTAACCGTTTTATAGTTATTTGCAAACAAGAGGCTCACAGGAGCCTGAATCGCTCACCTGGTCTTGATGTCAACCCTATGAAGACTTTTGTAAAGCTAAATGAGCTTAATGTTTAATCAAGAAAAATGTGATTTTACCCCATGTTCTATTTTTAGTAAATGGCTGCCATGTTTGTTGACAAATCAGAAAGCCAAACACAATTTTTAAACATCATGCCCTGATAAATACTTTGATCAAGTTTCGGAAAATTCAGAGAAGAAGATTTTTCAAAAGTAACGGACAGACGACGGACGAATGGCGATGACAATAGCTCACTTGACCCTTCGGGTCAGGTGAGCTAAAAATGATTTCCCCTCCCACTGCCCAACATTAACCATTTTATAACCCTGATTTTTCACTCTGTGAAACCAAGTCAATAAAGAAGAAATGTGTACATGGGACACAGATGCCTGGCATAGGGCCTTAGACAGGAAGTAGTAGTCCAACTGATCTGAAAGGTGCCTAGGACATATAAAGTGTCATACTGAACCACCTGATCAAATTTCAAATCAGTCTCATTTTTGGTTCTTGAGAAAAGCTTGATGGAAATGTTCATGTCAAGGTTTGTATCTACCCAGTCTAAAACAGGAAGTAGAAGTCTGATATGTTTGAAACTTACAGTTTGTCATAGAACCACCCTACCAATTTTAAAGAGTTTTTTTTTCATATACAGTTTGCGAGAAAAGATTGACAAAAATTGTAAACATCACAAACTTAAAAAAATACTTTACAACAGTGTAGATGTTTATAATCTCATGTCTATCCCTACGCTGTTCATCCGTCCATCCATATCAATTTCAATCAAGTGTTTCTCAAAAGCCGTACAGTATGGTAAACTGTATGTCCTAAGTGACTTTTAGACCTATCAGACTTCTGCTTCCTGTTTAGACTAGTCTGATATGAGTATGATTATATATTACTATTTATAATGAGTATATCTATAGAGTTTCAGTACTGATTTTGTGTAACTTAAATACTATCTAATTGATCATAGGCAGATCCAGGGGGCCCTGGCCCCCCCACCCTTTTGGCAGAAAATTTTTATTAAATGTATAGGATATCATTGAAGCATGACCAAAGCGGGACCCTCTTAAGCCAGTCAGTGGGCCCCCGCTTTTAAGAATTTCTGGATCCGCCACTGTTGATGATAAAACATGTTAAACGTGTTAAGTAATCAAACATTTATTAACAAGGCAAAATAAACAAAATCTTGTATAGACACAGATTACGGTATAGCAAAAAAATGTCACTTTTCTTTTTTCTTATCTAAAAGACTTTGGAGAGTGTCTACTTGGCTTGATGCTCTTGATGCTGCCAACTGTTTTCTATATTCCTCTTGAATGAGACGTGAGTCCTCTCCTTCTCTAGGTCCTCGTATCATCTCATAACCTTTACTCACACCATGCTTCTGTATTTGGTCCTAAATAATGTATGGTATCAAATTAACAATGAAACAAAAAGTTTTACAAACAAGATATAAAGGAACAGCTTCACTCAGCTACTGTAAACATACTTATTTTCGCAGGTACCTATTTTCACAAATTCAGAATATTATCCAAGTTCACAGATTCATTATTATATTTATTTCATTTCAAAGGTATTTGATTTTGTGAAAAATAACTAATGGTAAAATCCGTTAAAAATAAATAGGTACTTATTTTCGCGAGGTATTTATTTTCACGGATTTTTCGGTCTGGTATTTTTTGGAAATTAAATACCTGCGATATGAAACAATTTGTATGGCATGAACAGAATAAGGAGTAGAAAATGCGAAAGTAAGTACCTGTGAACTTGAATGAAATCATAAATTCGTGAAGTAAGTATGTTTACAGTATTAAGTAAATCTTGTCTAATTGAGATTAATTTAACTTCTTAATTAATTTGTTCTAATTTTTACTGAATCTAATTATAAAACCTTATTAAAGGTTAATTTAATAGAGTTTAAGAAAATTCACCAATAATGCACTCATTAAAGCTAAAAGCTTTGCACTTTTACACCTTTCCTGCACACTGAATTTATTTTTAAGATAAAAAAAATTCACCTCTCACATATTTCAATCCTAAAAAGCTTTACATAAAAAAAGTTGGCAACTAATTTGATGACTATTAAAATTTAAAATAATCATATTTGTTACATCATTGATCAGCAAGTCAACATCTCTAAAATTGATATTACATTAATTTATTACACTTAACTTTTACAGAAAATTTTCATGTAAAGCTTAGTATATAATCTTGACTCAATATTGTGGCAAATAAATGAACCAAGTGCTTTCTTTGTTGCCCCTTTTTTCAAAATGGTACTTTGCCATAATTTCAAAATGATTAGACTGATCCTATAAAACAAATTCAACAGTAGATTTCTTCTATCAAAATATACAAAATAACTTAATTAAATTCAGCTTGTTTTTAAAATAACATTTAATATGTACAAAGAACTTCAAAAATTCCCCATTCATTTCTACAAAAAAGTGTAAATTTCATGAATGAGCATGTTTCCTTTTAACATGACTCAAACTACTTACATAGTATACCTCCTCTATAGTTTTTGTAGCAACATGTGATCGAATTGCTTTCTCATCTTCATCAGAAATCTAGAAAAATTCAAGGAAAATATTGTTTTATATTGATTAGTTTTTCACTTGCTATTGTACATGTTTTCGTAAAGCATCTATTAATATAGCATTTATATAAATAAACACTTACAATAATGTAGTGATATACACATTACTAGTACAGTCAATAATGTTAGTATACTGAAACCTTGTGGCACAGATCTTGTTATACATCAGGACATTTCTTATGATTGAAAATCATCAGTTCAGGGAAGCTAAAAAAAAACCAACAACAAAAAAACATTATTTATAACTGTTTACTGGTTTTGTCTCTGCCCTTTCAGACTTTGACATTCGAATGCCCAATTGGTCACTTCTGCTTCTTTCTTTTGTTACTTATTAGAATTCACCAATCACCAACATTGTATTCTCATAATACCGATACCTGTGTCATTGGTCCTACCTTTTTAACTTTTCTATATTTTTCATCATATTTCAGACTAGTAAATTCTTTTAGCCAAAACCCACTTCCAAGTATAAATATCTGCAAAATAATATATACCAGGCATAATTTAAGCATATAAAATATTAACTGTTGATTCATTTGTGCTTTATTTGATCTTATAAATTACGGTAGATATTGAATCCTAATCATAATCATGCCATCATGTACAATGTGTTTCAAAATGTGAACATTTTAACGGAAATAGCACATACAGACTGAAATTTGTAAATATTCATAATAACTATCATGAAAACAGTAAACATTTTTCACCATCTTCATATATTGCCCAAACATGTAAAGAGATATGTGACAAAAATTAAACCAAAACATTCAAATCCCTTCTTTTTAATTCATGAAACATGATAACATGATATCATAAGAATATTTTGAAGATTCATGAAATGAGCTATAGTTCTTTTTAGGACTATCTTCTGAATGTCTAAGCCAAGATCCATAATTCCCCCCCCCCCCACCCCCCCCCCAAAAAAAAAATGTTGACAAAAGTCTGTTTATTCAAATTAGAGACTTTGCATTGATTTCTTTCTAAATGACTTTAAGTTACTAAATAAACAGTTATAACACTTGGTTTGACAATACATGTATAACAATCATATTATAAACAGGTAATATACGTGTATGTAACAGGACAATACAACGCATATGAAAAAATGTCAGGTATAATATGTTAATGTTGGAAATCTATTGGGCTTTACTGAAGTAAGAAGAACGCTTGCATCAAAAATTTTAACTTGCCTTTTATATAATGTAATGTACATAATCAGGTCTATGTCACTATATACACTAAAGATATTTAAATAATGGATAGGAATAAAATTATTTTCCATAGTTCAACATATTTGAACAAATTTAAAGGGAAACAACTCTAGCAAATATTGAAAATCATGTCAGGTATGTACATGTAGGACTGCTTTGTCATTATTGCATATAGCGAATGTCGTGTTTTGAAAAGAAAAGTCCTATTCTAGACAGTATATGTGATTGTACATGTACCAAGCTTATTTAAGCAAAACTGCAAGAGACTCGAAATATAAGAAGAAACTAGAAAAACTGTGAGCCGCAGCTCACAAATAAATACCCCCCACCCCCTAAAAAAAATTAATCGGATAAAATTTTAAAATAGGAGATCCACATCTACATTATGTCACAAAGATTGTGTGTAAGTTTCATGAAAATCCATCACAGGGTTTAGGAGGAGTTGCAGATAAGAGAAACCCCAAAATCATTCTGATCAAACTTTCAAATAGTAGGTGCACATCTATATTATGTTACAAAGATTGTGTAAAAGTTTCATGACAATCTACAAGGGGTTTAGGAGGAGTTGTGGATAAGAGAAGGGTACCCCCATGTAGTCGAATGGCTAAGTCCATGTTTTGCTATGGGAAACCCATAAAATCATTCTGATCAAATTTTAAAATAGTAAGTGCACATCTACATTTTTTCACAACAATTGTGTGTACGTTTCATGAAAATCCATCAAGGGGTTTAGGAGGACTTGCGGATAAGAGATGGGTACCCCCATGTAGTCGACTGGCTAAGTCCATGTTTTGCTACGGGAAACCCCTAAAATTGTTCTGATCAAATTTTAAAATAGTAGGTGCACATTTACATTATGTCACAAAGATTGTGTGTAAGTTTCATGAAAATCCATCAAGGGGTTTAGGAGGAGTTGCGGATAAGAGATTGGTACCCCAATGTAGTCGACTGGCTAAGTCCATGTTTTGCTATGGGAAACCCCAAAAATCATTATGATCAAATTTTAAAATAGTAGGTGCACATCTACATTATGTCACAAAGATTGTGTGTAAGTTTCATGAAAATCCATCAAGGGGTTTAGGAGGAGTTGCGGATAAGAGATGGGTACCCTGAAGTGTAACGGAAGGACGGACGGAAGGACGTTTTGCTATGGGAAACCCCAAAAATCGTTCTGATCAAATTTTAAAATAGTAGGTGCACATCTACATTATGTCACAAAGATTGTGTGTAAGTTTCATGAAAATCCATCAAGGGGTTTAGGAGGACTTGCGGATAAGAGATGGGTACCCCCATGTAGTCGACTGGCTAAGTCCATGTTTTGCTACGGGAAACCCCTAAAATCGTTCTGATCAAATTTTAAAATAGTAGGTGCACATCTACATTATGTCACAAAGATTGTGTGTAAGTTTTATGAAAATCCATCAAGGGGTTTAGGAGGAGTTGCGGATAAGAGATTGGTACCCCCATGTAGTCGACTGGCTAAGTCCATGTTTTGCTATGGGAAACCCCAAAAATCATTCTGATCAAATTTTAAAATAGTAGGTGCACATCTACATTATGTCACAAAGATTGTGTGTAAGTTTCATGAAAATCCATCAAGGGGTTTAGGAGGAGTTGCGGATAAGAGATGGGTACCCTGAAGTGTAACGGAAGGACGGAAGGACGGAAGGACGGAAGGACGGACACCCCTATCACTATATACCCCCCACTTTTGAAGTGGGGGGTATAAAAATTGTTGTCACCTATTTAAAATTTTATTTTTAAAGTTTAAACCCAGTCTCCCTATTTACCTACAAGACATGACAAGAAGTGTCAACAAAGCAACATGAAGCATCAAGAAATATATTTTACTGACAAGAAAGATATTTTTTGGTAAATAATAGAAAAAATATCATGCATGTGTATGAACCAAACCTTTTATACATTTAAAAGAAGTGCTTACATATCATAATAATTCTTTTTTTAATAAAATAATTGATTTTTGCAAATGTCTAAAACTAGCAACAGATTTAAAGTAGTTAAAGTGGTATTAATTATCTGGCTGGAGAATATTGATTGCAAGTGTCACATGGGGGTGGGGGGGGGTGTCACTCCCAACATAAAGGTACATACAGATGTGCTGCTGGAATGGGTCTGATTTTTATGCCTTGAAATATATGATTGGGTATCAAAATAGCTAACATCATATATATCAATGGGTCGGAATTTTTAAATATTTGATATGTCACATTTCTATCATTAAGCAAGTTGTTATACACAGCATGCATCACAAGTATTTACTTTCCGACGAGCTGTAACTGATGATGGACTGTTTTAACATTTCAAGTTGGATGCCTTGTCAAAGATGTCAGATTTGATCTAAGATTAAACTATTACCATGATTACATGGTGTTATAGTTCCATATCAACACATACAATTATGCATTTAATTTAATTTAATATCAAGGGAGTGATACAGTCAGTCCCTAAATTCCTTTCACATTTTGAATGTTCGTGTATGGTATTCATTTTGAATTCATGATATATGAATGGGTATACATTTTTCACTATATGAATGGAGGTGAATTTGAAGTGCTGCCAGAATTTAAATGAGGTGAGTTAAGGACTTTGTGTTGTTTTGAAAAGCATCAAGATCTTGCAAATGTGTTTAAAGCATGTTTATTCCAAATTGAATTTAAAAAGAAAATGAATAAGTTAAATAAAAAAAAAAACAAAAATACTTTTCATCATGTTCATATGAAACTCTCAGTAGAACCACGTTCCCTTCTGTCATAGGTTAAAAAACATGCTACTGATATGACTACAAAGCTGCTTACTTACTATAAAAAAAATATTACTTTAAAAATCTTTAATATGTTTTAAAAAAATCATATATCCAAAAAAACTCATAAATATGAAAATAAAAGTAAGAAAAGGCAATGCTTTCTGATTTAAATCTTTATAATATATTTTTTAATATTATAATAATTGTTTATTTCTTGTTATTCAAAACTGCCTCTTGTAGCTAAATAGTTCTTTCTTGAATGTTATTTTTGGCTCTTGATCATTGATGCTTCTTGTCGGTAAATAAAGAGACACTTTAAAGCTGCTGAAAAACAAAAGGAAGTAAACACATGTACAAAATGTACTATTACCATGATCACATCGTCACAAAAAACCAAATAGATCATATTTGTCCCAAAAAGGTTTTTTTTTTCTTATCTTAAGACTCTACCTTTTATAAAGGAAGGGGGTGGTAAAGGGGGGTACATACACGGATGAACGACCAATAAAAATGATAATCACGATGAACGGCCAATAAAAAAAATGATAATCACGATGAACGAAAAATAGAATAGAGAAACACGATGCACGATGAACCTCCATGCACGGCTGAACGGGAAATAAAAATTGCTCAACACGATGCACGAAAAAAACCCTTTACCACCCACAAGGAAATGTTGTTTTCATATTATTTATGGATGGCAGTGGTGTGTCATGGGCTGGATAACCCATGACACGTAGTGAGTCTTTAATAGTTTTTAACTGTTAAGAGGCTGTCCAAGCAAAACCCAGGCAATAGCTGGCACATGACAAATTTTGTTTTTCAAATATTTTCATTTATTTCACATCAGATTACCATTCATTCCCCAAAACAAATGCAGATTTTTGGGTTATTGAAGTGATAACTTAGATATAATTTATATAGAATGCATTGAAAATATGCAGAAAAAGGGAGATAACTCTTGCATATTTGCAAAATATGGTTGCTTTGTTCATGAACTTTAAGGCTGAATCACAAGTCATCCATGTTGCTTTCAAACAAATCCTGGTGATTTTTGCTTTACATATGAGTCAGACAATACATTTAAACAAGAAATTTGCTGGGATAATTTTTTTTTCATGTGCCAGATTTTGTAGGCTTTTGCCTGATTTTTATATGGACAGCCTCTTAACAGTCTTCGAATTTAGCCACAAGTCCGACGGCCCTGGCCAGTAAAATAGTTTTCGGACCAGTAAAATTTCTTTAAAATATAGAATTACAAGCCAATTAAATGTAAAGAAAAATTCTAAAACTAGTGATTTTCGGGCTTGTGCTTCAAAAAGTTAACCGTGAAGACTGTGTTAATATCCGCTGCAGAGGGGCATTCCCCTGTGGTCCCGACTGTAAATACCCATCATCATCATATTATTTAAAGATGGTGGAGAAGATCTGTGTGCTTCTTCCTGTATTTCAACTATAGTCTATAGACGATCTTCCAAAAGTGCCATTCCGGAATGTTCCGGATGTTAGAAAAGGGGTCATGAGAGGTCAATAGGGGTAAAATGGCGGCTTTTTAAGAAGAGAGCACAGGGACTGAATTATTCTATCCATCTATTAAATGTGTTTTCTAATAAAAACAATCAAACATGAAATGAATTAATTTGTTTAACTCGGAGGGTCCTTTCAAACCAATTCATGTAGACTTAAATAATGAAATTTTAAAATTCCCTTTTACACGCAATTGACGTCGGCAACCAGTTATCCAGTAATTTGAGGTAAGATTTTGACAATTACCAAAGAATCGAAATTGGAAGATCGTCTATTGTGTTATACGCTCCCGAAGGCAGCGATAATGGTAGAAATGTCAATATTCTAGTTGTACTATGGGCTCAATTTTCCTTCAACGTCCGGTTAACCACGCGCGGTTTCCCGGACTTTCTGCCTCTTTTTAACGCTTTTTCTTTGAAAATTTCTGACGTCATTAAGCGCACACAGGACCCACAAGAAAAGCTATTTTGTTTTATTTTCGAATAAGAATTTGTTTCAATTAATTGCCCAATAAACATTTGAAAACTTATTTTAGCTTGTAAAATATTTAAGGATACGTTCAAACTTCGGGAGCGTCACAGGTTTAACCTGCATCATATTAGTTATACAAAAATTAATCAGTCAGGGGCATTACTTAAATCAGTGATTTTTAAATCACTTATTCAAGTAGCATTTCAAAATGCTAAAGATTTTTCCAAAAATCTAAATTTACAAAAGAACAGTTTAAGAAAATTTATATTAATTAATAAATATTGAAAAAAGATTTAGTAAGCTTCTTTAAAATTACAAAATTATAGATTTTGCTGCCACCTGTTATCAGTATTTCCCCAAAATATGTGATTTTCTGATAAAAGAAAGACCAAATGTAACAACCCATTACTTGACTTTCTGAATTTTCCCAGCTGTGGCAATAATTTTCCCATTAACTTCAATATCTTAGGTTTCTGATTATGTAATTAATTACCCATGTTCGCGATCAAAATCTTCATGTTCGCGATGCCTGAAGATAGCAGGGGTTACCTTACAAAATGTTACTTGAAAAGGTGATTTTTTAAAGGTAAAAATTAATATGATACTTAAACAAGTGATTTGGAGGGTAATTATCCAAAATTCAGTTCAGGGTCATGTCCTGCCATGACTGGACATTCCATTATCTAGACAGGGGTGTGTTCTATCTTTAATTATACAATAAGACTCAGACTTCTCTTCATAACATTTAAAATGAAGGACAGTATAATAAAATCACTGTTATAAGTAGTTCATTTGTAATACTCGAACAAGTGATTTTAAAAGAGAGGTAACTCTAGCTTTGAAAGGAAAATAACTTAATGATACTTAAACAAGTGATTAAAAAATCACTGATTTAAGTAAGGCCCCTGACTGTTAATAACATTTACATGTACCTAGTCCAGATAATCATGATGTCTTTCTGGTTATTTTTATCATTTGGACTTTTTTTAGATCCCCAGAGTCGTAGGAAGCCAAACGTCAAAAAATATAAAAGGCTTCCAAGACGGCATAATTATTTGGACTAACAACATGTAGCATGTTCAGTAAAATAGAAAACAATATCTTAATATAAGTTACGAGAAATGGGACTCCAGTTCGCCATGACTGCGTCTTAAAGTACTCATGATTAGCTAGTGCTTTGATTCTCTTAATTTCTAACACAGATCTGAAAAGTCGGTTCATTTTCTTCGTTTGTTTCTACGAGAGGTCATTGCAGCATTAAGGGTGTAAATATTGCAGGGGGAATGAAACTACTCTGTTGCGATTTGGGGGGCTTTTTGATTACGGGGAAGGAAATGCCACTTCTAATTAATCTATTTTTAGTTCTTTCATTTCCTGAAAATTATCAGAAACATTAAGAGATGTCACTCCTTGGAACAATTGTAAAACCTGTAGGTTAAAAACCCAATAATCGTATAACTTATCATAGACATGTTCAACTGCATTACTGATTTATCTCAGTTGCCACATTATATACTCAGTTAACACAAGCACTTGTTTCATTAAAAATTTCAATAAAAAATTATATCATATACTCTAACAAGTTGGCCACTTGGGGACTATGCCCCAAAACGGGTATTATCCTTGTATTTGAAACTTTAAACCTCTTTCATAAACTTTTGTAGCCAAAAGTCACTTTTCTAATGCTGAGGAAACAAATGGATTTATAAATACTCCCGGGTAAATTCAGGAAGGCGTCCAAGAAAAAATCCAAATAAATACGTTAGCCTTCCCCGTAACGGCCTAATTATTTGGACTACTGAAATTCCAATTAAAAACATCACTGAAATGCATTTATATTTATATAATGCAGTTTGTGTGAAAGTTAACCAAGATCTCTCTGACTCATTTGATTCTAATGTTGGGGTTCGACAAGGTGACGTTTTAAGCCCTAACCTATTTAAAATTTTTATTAATGATCTCCCTGATTACCTGTCACAAACAGCTAACCCAGTTTACTTAAATAACAAGAGAATTGACTGTCTTATGTATGCAGATGATGTCATTCTATTATCCAACTCCCAGCATGGCTTACAAACCAAGCTTGATGCCCTTCAACTTTTCTGTAAACATTGGTGTATGTCTGTTAATTTATCCAAAACAAAGATTCTTATTTTTAACAAATCCGGAAAATTTATGAAAAGAAATTTTCTTTTGAATGGAAAAGTTTTAGACTGTACAGACAGTTACAAATACCTAGGTATAATGTTTACATCATCTGGCTCCTTTACAGAGGCTAAAAATGAACTTTATAAGAAAGCAGTTAAAGCATTATTTAAACTTAAAACAAATGTTTTTTCTCTATTCCCTCTACCAAAAACAAGTCTGCATATATTTGATCATACTATAAAGCCAATATTACTATATTGTTCAGAAATTTGGGGTTGCTACATACCAAAGTCTGCAGATTCTAACTTTTTGTTTAACTACTCAAGAATGCCATGTGTCATGCCCTGTGACAAACTTCATATGCACATTTGTAAATATATACTTGGTGCTAGCAAAAAATGTTCTAATTTTGCCACTTTTAGCGAATTAGGCAGAACTCCATTTGCTTTAGATTGCTTTAATTCAGTTTTTAAATATTGGAACCGTTTAGATACATCTAACAATAATCTACTAAAAGATGCATACATTGAAAATAAACAACTTCACTCTCAGGGATGTGTCACTTGGTATTCTTGTGTGCAAAGACTTTTGAAGGTATTTGATAATAATACTGGAATTCACAAAATGCTTAAATATAAAAATAATACATTCAATTATAACATAAAAAAACTAACCAAAACATTTTATATAAATAAGTGGTATACCACTAGAAATAAATTATTATCAGATAACAGTAAATTGCGGACATATTTGCAATTCAAATGCAATTATGGGTTCGAAAATTATCTTAACATTATATCTGATTTTAATCAACGAAAATACCTTTCTAAATTTAGAATCAGTAACCATAAACTGAAAATAGAAACTGGGAGATTTACAAAACCCAAAACTCCCTTAGAGGACAGAATATGTGATAAGTGTTTTTCTGATGAAATAGAATCAGAGGAGCATTTTCTACTTAAATGTTCCTTCTATGACATTTCAAGAAATACTCTTTTCAATAAAATATATAAATCAATAAATTATTCTAATTATAATAACATGTCCTCTGATGATAAAATCCTATGGCTAATGAATAACGAAAATAAAGAAATACTAAACAGCATTTGTGAATTCCTTTCGAATAGTCATTGTGTCATATAATATTATATATATTTGAGTCTACTTTGAAACACACACTTGTAACAATCAATCATATTATATATCATATTTGAAATATTTATGTATAACAAAAACCTTATTTTAACGATATTTTATACAATCATCTTTATTTGTACTTTATGTTTTGTATGCCTCTTATGGGGCCCTTGATTTGGTTAATAAACTTATTCTTATTGACTGAGATGTCTGTGAGCATCCAGGTGCGACATTAGCACTTTTAACTTTCCACTGAATGAAGATATGCCATATGTGACAAACCAATCATTTGTCATTTGAATGTTTTGAAAAATCAATTGGTTAACTTAGAATACAAAAGAAAACATTTTCTGCAATAGAAGTCTGAAATCACTCATTGATTACAAAAGAAAACATTTTCTGCAATAGAAGTCGGAAATCACCCATTGATTTTTTTCTTGGATTCATATAAGAAGAAAGTACACTGTTATCATTGCAAGTGTACAGCTGCTTATCTCTAGTTAGTGACTGTGTATATGATACATAAATATTGATGATATATTCAGAACACATAAACATTAAAATATATACATGATATACATGATATACACACACTATTAATTTTCATTTCAATTATGTTTTTTGTCACCATATTTATTTTCACTGACATGACTGAAGGCCTTAATGAACCATCTATTATACATGTAGTTCAGTTTGAGCTAATAAAGCCATTTGTATTTGTAATGTATAACTGGCACTGTTATGACTGTAATAAACAATTAACTTAACTACATGTCCTTACAATAGAATTCTCTCCTTTTGTCAGCCTATCCCATACGTTGGAGGCATCCCTGGGGGAACACTACTTCCTGGGAGTCAGATTATTATCATTGGACAGATTCCTCATAATTCTGATGGGTATGTATAAGTATAACTTAGAGTACATGTATATTTAGTAGAAACTTAACAGATAAGAAGGGACGAAGTGAGTGTGAGTGAGAGAGCGAGAACCCTTCTTATATAATTAATAAGCTTTCACTTAATATACTCTAACTGGTTTAGATTATAACTTATTTTTCCATTGATTAAAAATTAGGTCATGGTTCATTTTGATGTCATGACATTTTAAAGTGCTAGAAATCATTGCAGAATTGTTGCACTGAATGTGAAGAATGGGGATACATAAAATGGAAAGGATTAATTCAATACCCCACGCAACAAAGTTGCAAAGGGTATAATGTTTTTGACTGGTTTATTATGATTTGTTATTTCAATATTAAGCTTGCTTTAGGATCTACTGTAGGTATATGATTTTGTTATTTTTGTATTTAGTTTTGGTATAAACCTTGCCTCTGGTTCTGCAGTAGGGAATACCATGTCAGATACACCCTTCCACTTCAATCCCAGATTTAAAGAAAACTGTGTAGTGAGAAATTCTTACAAGAAGAATGTCTGGGCTACAGAGGAGAGACTTGGTGGAATGCCATTTGTCAGGAATTCTAATGTGGAGATCGTTATATATGCAGATTTGGAGTGTTTTAAGGTAAATGTTTGCTCCAATAACAAATAGTAATACCAGATGGTACTCTTTTTTTTCTTTTTTCTTATATGTTGTCATTAAGTTTTAGTCTGATATCTCAGTAAGTAAGGTCATGAAAAAGAAATGTAAAGGATCAGAGTACATGTACTTAGTGTCATTACAAAACACAATTGATCTCAAAATAAGGATTCCTCTATGCTGTGTTTATTACCACTGATTCATACAGGATGTGACCTCTAGTTTACTGATATTTATTACATACTTTGGTTGAATATTAAAAGGTATATGGATGACCATTATGACTTGAAACTAAGGGCAAATGATCCTTTACATTTCTTTTTCATGACCTTACTTACTGTGACATCAGACTAAAACTTAATGACAACATATAAGAAAAAAAAAAGAGTACCATGAACATCTTGAGCATTGAAAATCAAGCATCTCCTGGTAAAAAAATTGGCAGTTAAGGTAGATGGTAGATAGGGTGTCTATTACTAAGCATCTTTTTGCACATCTATCACAACTTTAAATTTTGTCTTGCAAGCTATTCTAGTTTATTTCTATTTGGCTAAGTCAACATCAAAATTTCAACAAAAATTTATAAAAAATACACCTTCTTACTGACAATGAATGAATTTCAATATCTTTCTGTACTTTTTAAGAAGAGATAATTTGTATATAAATAAAAGGAGAAATACATTACAAATAACAAAATGCAGGTATAAACGGTTAATTTGGATATGCTATATATCAATATTTCAAGGAGTAACCTCTCATCAGTAGCATTTAAAAGCAAAACATTGGAAGGTCAAATTCCCAAACTGTTGAAAACAAAAGTATGTATTATCATCCCTCAACCCACATTGGCCCTTGACTTGGTCTCAGGCCTCAATGGTAGTGTTTGAGTGATAACTAGACCAATATGGAAATATCAATGTACATTAATCTAGATATTTTCCCCACATGAATTTGTTTTTGTCTTTCAGATTTCTGTCAACAATAAGCGTTTTTGTGATTTTACCCATCGACACCCTCTCCATACTGTAAACACTATTGTGATTGGTGGATCAATCAATGTTGAGTTTATCAAGTTCATTGGGTTGGATCATGTAAGTTTTTACTTTTATTATATATGCAGAAATTATAGAACGTAATGAGATGTGGAATAAGTGTATGCGACAAAACCTTCATATATGAATGGCAATTTAAAAATCTGCAATAGAAAACAGCCAGCAGCCTTCAAGTTCATCCCTTGAGAATTGAATCAGTTAAGGCCATTTTAAAAAAAATATGCTACATATAGCCACTCCGATTTTTTTAGCTCCCTCAAAAAATTTTATTTTGAATTTTTGGGAAATTTTGTTGAAATTTGGCCAATTTTCTTTAAAATGGCATAATATTATATCAAAATGGATAAAAAATAAAAAATAAAATTCGCCCACCCACCCCATATTTTCAAGAAATTTAGATGAGAATCTTAGAATTATTTTATTATGTCCTAATGTAAATTAAGGATTCTTAAGGATTAATCAGGATTCTTGTGGCAGTTTCTATGAATATATATTTCTGTTTTGTAATACATTTTTGTACTGTGAAAGTGGCTATAAAATTTAAAAAAATATATAGGGCAATAAAAGTGAATATTTCCAAGTTTAAAGTACATGATTGTGTGTGCAAGGTCAAATTTTAAAATCCCAAAGACCCCACAAGTATGAAACCTTTTAAGGGCTCTCAACATACATGACATATGATTATCAGTCTTTGTTTGATTACAATATATTGATGACACAAATTCACAAATTTTGAAATTCACAAAAAATAAACTTTTTATGAAAATTTCACCTTTAATAGTAATGACATTATCTATAATAACAAAATTATAACGTGTGTATGTTACAGGGAAAATTGGAATCCAGGGCAATCCTGAATCCTCCTAGGGCAAATTGGAATTCCAATTTCTAGGACAAAAATGGAATTTCAATTTGAACTAGGAGGATTCTGGATCCCCCTGGATTCCAATTTACCCAGTAACATGTACATATGTATTCTTTTAAGGATTTTTTTGCCCCATCTATGAAAGTAGGGGGCATATGTTGTTCAGGTCTGTTCATCTGATTGTCCGTCTGTCCATCAGTTCATTCGAAATGATTTTAAGATTGGGAATTATGTCTTTTGAACATGTATATTTTTGTTTTTAAAAGTGAACAAAAATCAAGACTTCTTTCATGAAAATCAAAGTTGAATCTTTTACATAGCAAATAGTTATTATTACCTGTCTTTTGTTTTAATGAAGGGTGAAAATACATTATGTAAGTAATGATAGTGTCTTTGTCCAAAAAATTTCATCGCCTGTTGCAAAATCTAATAAAAAAAAAACAGGGTATCGAACAGTTAATTTGGATATGCTGTATATGGATATTTCAAGGATCAGCAACATTTGAATCAAAACATTGGAAGATCGAAATCAAAAGTATTGAACGAAAATCAACTCCAAAGCCAAAAAGTTCGAACAGGTAAGCCAAATCCAGCACCTAGGACATTATTGACCATGCAACATTTTAAGTAAAGTGTTTTTGTTGAATTAGATTGTAAATGATTTGACTATTTGACTGAATGTAATTTGTGTCTGTTTACAGTCAAAACCACAGGTAAACCCAGCAGGGGCTTATCAACCCAACATGATGGCATATAACCCTGGTGGATTTGTTCCTCCTGTAAGTCATATATATTTAGATTTATTATTTATAGTAACACCTTACGAAGGAAAACTGTCAATACTCATATTGATTAACAACTTAAAGTTTTCAAACACTTTCCCCTTGATATGTTTATTTTTTTGTCAGGAAAAATCTGTGAATTGGGATAAGTGATTTTATGTGGATATTAAAATTTTTATAGATATTGAATGTTGTATCTTGAGATTTAACAATTTAAGGCAGATTGGGTTGTGCCTAAAACTGATGGGCATTTTTAGGCTAATTATACATCAAATCACCAGAATTTAAGAAATTTTGTGTGCAAAATTTAAAGCTCTCAATGTATGACCAGTTTTATTAATTGCAAAACTTCATCTGACATTTAAAAGAATAGATCTCCTTGATAATTTGTTTCATTTTAATAAAGATAATATTTCCTCATTGTCTGTGTTAAGTTGTAAGTGATGACCAGCTTCCTATTAAATTCTTCCTTTACTTACTTCATACTTGTTAGATTCAGCAGATCTTGTTGCTAACTTTAAACCCCTAAGTTTCAGTGGATTGTTGTTTTTTTCTATTGCTAGCCACAGTACCACCCCCCTGCTCCTATGGCGGCCACCGGATACCCACCTGCTACACCACCTGGTGTCATAAGTAATCCCGTAAGTACCACATAGTTATTTATTAAAACTATAGCATTGAATAAAACAATTGATGAAGATATTTAAAGTTGAATACAATGTATCAGATAAAAGCTTCTAATTTTGTTTACACAAAAGAAAGTAGCATTTTCTTTTAAATCTGAAAAATGAATTTTGATATAATATCATTGGTAAGGAAGTTTTATAATTTTTTAGCTTTTCCTGATAGATTTTACCTTTTGTCAAACATGATTGTGTATATTTTAAGAATAAGATGGAAAGGACAAGGTACAGAAGAAACCATTTTTGGACCCCTGTTTAAAAAAAGAATAGATGCTGAGTAAATAATTAAAATATCATTTAAGTTTTAAGTTAAAAAATTGAACTTTATGACTATGGTTTTATGACTAATGCTAATTGTGCATAAAACATTCTGGTTTTTTTTTATTTTATGGAGGCCTTAAATACTGTATAATTCACAAAATCAGGCAAAACTGTCATTTTTCATGCTTATTTTTATGTCACCGGCAACATGTAGCGTGTTGCATTTTTAAGCCACATTTAGGGGTACCTTTGGCACTATCTGTCGTCTTGTTGCATCATCCTGCCTCGTCCTATGTCCTCCTAGCGGTCTCACAAAAATTTCTGTCACAGTTTTCCGGGCAACTACATGTTGATATTTGGCATGTTGCTTCCTTTTATAGTACTGTATTGTGTTAAAAAGCAATTTTATGCTTGTAATTCATCTACTTCCTGTTTACCGAATATATTAAGACTCAGGCGACATACATCTTCAATGGAAGACAGCCATTCTAGTGTTGTTGTTTTTTTTTTAAAGTCAGCAAGTTGACTACGTAGACAAACTGATTTGAATCTTTGCATGTGACAGCCTTTTGATATTTGGCATGAAGCTTCCTCCATAGTACAAAGTTCTGGTAGTGTAAAATAATCTAATGCCCATAACTAACTTCCTGTATTCTTAATGTTACAAGATACAAGAGGTATGTGTCTACCACGGAAATCATTTGCTAGCACAGCCTAACTATATCATTGTCTCAAGTAGAGACTGTTCCCTAGAAATATATCATATACTTTGGTTTGTAATTTTCAAGGTAAAAGATTTTGTTTCCTGGTTTAAGTAAAAAAAAAATCATTTAAATCTAATGGTTTCTATTTTTGTTTATTTTTTCAAAAAACTAAAAGCCTACAGTGATATAAAACTCATGGAAGTTTTATATTTACATTATAATTTTGCCAAACAAAATCAGTATGTTATATAGATGTAACATTGATTAAAATATATTTCTTAAAAGAAAAATAAACTGGAAAAGGGGGAGATAATAAATTCGATTTTATTGTAGAAACTTAAAATTTTTCTCGTGTTAAAAATAGAATGTAATAGAATTTTTTTTTTAAATACTGATCAAAAATTTAAAATCAATTCAAACATAAGATTTTATCAGCACAAAGTCAAATATATTTACATGGTAATAGGGCTCAGATGTCAATACAAACAAATTTAGATGCATGCAGATAAAAAAAATAATATATGTCTAAATTATAATGATGATTAGTTCTAAGCATCCCATCCCTAGAGCCATGGATTTCCATGGAATATTTTCCATGGAGTATTCAAACATAACTTTCCATGATTTTCCATGGAAAAAATACCGGATTGAATTCCATGGAAAATCATGGAAAGCCTGTTTGAATACTCCATGGAAAAAAGTTCCATGTTTTTCCATGGAAAAAAATTCCATGTTTTTCCATGGAAAATCATGGAAAGTTCGAATACTCCATGAAAAAAATTCCATGATTTTCCATGGAGTTCCATGGAAACTTTCCATGGATTTCCATGGAAAATCATGGAATATTTTTCATGAACTTTGAACTCTTTAAAAAATCCTATTACAAAAATAAAAAAGGAATGTGTCCATGAGACACAGACAGTCCTGCTGGCTACAAACAGCAAGTTGTAGCTTCTGACGGGTATGGAATTTGTTGTCTATTTAATAATATGAAATAGGCAGTGCCTAAATGCGAGCACAGCATAATTCTGATCAATAAAAAATAATTGATTTCGAATCGATGCAGTCAAATAAGATCTGAAACCATCGTAGTTATTTTTTGTTTTGGTTAATTTTCTAGAACGTTCAATTTGGGACGAGATCCTAGGGGCGATTGAACGTTAAATAGAAAAGTAAGAAAAAATCGATTAAAATTTGGTTACTACAAAAAATGTAGCAACTCGTCGTCATCAGAATATTTTTCTCTTTTTACATTATTAAATAGATAATTTTTGGAATGCAACTAGCAAAATGGGTATTTATTTTCAATGCACAACTCATCCCCCATCCTTTTTCATGTTATTTGGGGCATACAATAATCTAAAATCCAAGCTTTAAATCATCCAAAAAAAAATTAAAACAATGCAAACAGTGACACTTAAAAATGAATGCAGCCAAAGATAATGTTTATTGTCATGATGTACAAATGTAGGGATTTACAATGTAAATTGAGGCTTAAGGTCAGACTTATTCTTCAGAAATACATATGAATGTGGTCAATTTTCACCTTTTATAAATGTACCATTTTACATTTCTCTGTGTAAAATATATATAATATTTGTTTGGATCCGTATATATTTAAACCAAAACCTCATTCAGTAGTTATAATAATGCACATGCATGTGAACACCATACATGCAATAAGTTCTTATCTTTGTTATTAACATGATTAAGGCAAAGTGGAATCTTAAAATTGACTTTTTTAACTAGTTAAAATTAATCAAATATATATATATGATTATTAAAATATTGTAAATACCGGAATAAGTCATAATTGCACATACATGAACATCATAGTTTACCTCTTCCCAACACAATATATGAAATAATTGTTATCATTTCCACACAAAATGGCTGTCTCCTTCTTGAAAATTAAAACTGATAATGTCATAAATGACATCATCAAATACACTTGTTGTACTCAAAGTCAGATTGCCATTTTTTGTCAAAGTTCAACTTTCCATGATAGTTTCCATGTCTTAAAATTTCAAAGTCGATTTCCATGATAGTTTCCATGTGTTTCCATGTCTTAAAATGTTTAAGTCCATTTCCATCCCTTATAATTTTCTTTTTCCATGGAATATCATGGATTTTTTTTCCATGTTTTAAAAACTTTCCATGACGTATTTCCATGGAAATAATATTTTTTACTTCTTAACATGGAAAAATTTCCATGTATTTTCCATGGAAAAACATGCAAATTTATAAATTTTAACATGGAAAAACTTATCATCATGGAAACTCTAGGGATGGGATGGAAGACAATCTTCAAAACTTAATAGTGAAAAGAAAAAGTTGCTTTTAGCTCACATGACTGAAGGCCATATGTGAACTTTTGCCATCACTTGGGTCCGTTGTCTCCATGTCGTTCATCTGTCTTTCAACTTTTCAAAAATCTTCATATCTGAAACCACTGGGCTAAATGCAATCAAACTTATTAAAGTATGTGGTTGTTCTGTAGTACGTTCTGTACACAATTTTAGGTCAGATTTTTGAACATGGCCCCATTATTTCTAAAAGATAGAACAGCTTTTGCAAATCACTCAAAAATAGTACCAGAGTCCTGAGGGGACAGAGTCTAAACAGGAAAAGTGGCTATATTTAAATATCAGAAAATAATGCTTATCATTTATTTTCTGTTTTGTTTTGAAATGCATATGCATCGATCAGAAGCATCTTAGAGCTTTTCTTACAATTAAGAGAAGCTGCATGTGTATACCTGTAGATGTTTGTCAGACATTAGGCATGCATTTTTATAACTGTCCACTGCCCCAGTGTTACATTTTCTATGTCAATGAAAATGATGTCAACTCTTAGAATACTGATTTCTCAACAAATTTAAATCAAAGACTGTTCAAATTTGGTATATGTGCATTGTTAAAACAATTGGCAAGACTGTAGTACAACTTTTATAACACTGTTAAATATTTTATCAGCATTGCCAGATCTGAATAGTTCTGAAGAAATTATTACATCGCTCCCACCAACCATACTGTGAGTCAAATAATTATGTGGAAATGCAGCACTATATTTATAAATTTGTTGAACATTTACAAAACAATAAAATAGAAATGAAAGGACTATTAATGTTCAAAATAATCATTATGTAAAGAACTAATCCCTAGTACATCATATCATTTCAATACTTTGCCTTATGGATGGACAACCCTTATACATAAATTGCAAATTAATTATTGCACATCAAGATATACAAAAAATGTTTAGGACCATTCTTTCAGCAATAATTCCCCTCAATTCTTTACTTCCATTTTGACCATTTTCACAGCCTGTATTAAATTCATTATATCCCATGAAAGTTACAGAAACACTATCAGTTACCCTAATTACAATAATGTTTTAGTTTGAAGAGCCAAAAGAAAATCTCCATTAAAGTATTCATAAAACCCTTAAAATAGGAATAAGTTGAAGGAATCCTTTAACATAAAAAATATCTTTTTGCTGTTTTAGCTGGCAATTAACCTTAGAAAATAAAAATAAAAATTTGATTGCTGAAATGCATAGGCGGATCCAGGGGGGGCCCGGGCCCCCCCCTTTTGGCGGAAAAATTTGGTTGAATATATAGGAAATCATTGAAGCATGACCAATGCAGGCCCCCTCTTAGGCCAGTTAGTGGGCCCCCTCTTTTCAGAATCTCTGGATCCGCCTCTGAAATGTTCAGCTTTTGAACTGTATACCGGTACTCTACTACATCATGTACATTTAGTAAGTCCATGTTGATCAGGCATTTATGTCAGGTGTGTGATACATTAAGTAAGTCCATGTTGATCAGGCATTTATGTCAGGTGTGTGATACATTAAGTAAGTCCATGTTGATCAGGCATTTATGTCAGGTGTGTGATACATTAGTTAGTCCATGTTGATCAGGCATTTATGTCAGGTGTGTGATACATTAAGTAAGTCCATGTTGATCAGGCATTTATGTCAGGTGTGTGATACATTAAGTAAGTCCATGTTGATCAGGCATTTATGTCAGGTGTGTGATACATTAGTTAGTCCATGTTGATCAGGCATTTATGTCAGTTGTGTGATACATTAAGTTAGTCCATGTTGATCAGGCATTTATGTCAGGTGTGTGATACATTAAGTAAGTCCATGTTGATCAGGCATTTATGTCAGGTGTGTGATACATTAGTTAGTCCATGTTGATCAGGCATTTATGTCAGGTGTGTGATACATTAAGTTAGTCCATGTTGATCAGGCATTTATGTCAGGTGTGTGATACATTAAGTAAGTCCATGTTGATCAGGCATTTATGTCAGGTGTGTGATACATTAAGTAAGTCCATGTTGATCAGGCATTTATGTCAGGTGTGTGATACATTAGTTAGTCCATGTTGATCAGGCATTTATGTCAGGTGTGTGTGTGATACATTAAGTAAGTCCATGTTGATCAGGCATTTATGTCAGGTGTGTGATACATTAGTTAGTCCATGTTGATCAGGCATTTATGTCAGGTGTGTGATACATTAAGTTAGTCCATGTTGATCAGGCATTTATGTCAGGTGTGTGATACATTAGTTAGTCCATGTTGATCAGGCATTTATGTCAGGTGTGTGATACATTAAGTTAGTCCATGTTGATCAGGCATTTATGTCAGGTGTGTGATACATTAAGTTAGTCCATGTTGATCAGGCATTTATGTCAGGTGTGTGATACATTAAGTTAGTCCATGTTGATCAGGCATTTATGTCAGGTGTGTGATACATTAAGTAAGTCCATGTTGATCAGGCATTTATGTCAGGTGTGTGATACATTAAGTAAGTCCATGTTGATCAGGCATTTATGTCAGGTGTGTGATACATTAAGTAAGTCCATGTTGATCAGGCATTTATGTCAGGTGTGTGATACATTAGTTAGTCCATGTTGATCAGGCATTTATGTCAGGTGTGTGATACATTAGTTAGTCCATGTTGATCAGGCATTTATGTCAGGTGTGATATACATAAAGTAAGTCCATGTTGATCAGGCATTTATGTCAGGTGTGTGATACATTAGTTAGTCCATGTTGATCAGGCATTTATGTCAGGTGTGTGATACAGCCTCCTGTTGAGTGTAAGTTTTCACAAGAAATTGTTGATGAATGGTGGATAGACAAATTAAGTGAAAACTATAGAGATTCTGCCTCCTTTATAGGGGCCTGAAAAACATAACATTGCCATATTGATAACTTTTCCCTAGCCATGTGTAGGTAGACAGCCATGTATAGATAGACAAAATTTTCTAATTTCAGATCATCCCTTTAACCACAACCATACCAAATGGTCTGCATCATGGTAAAATGATCTATATCTCTGGTACACCTATAGGTAACAGGTAAGAATATAAGAAAAGATAATACCTGTGCAAGGTTGATGGTTTCCTCTCTAGGTACTCTTATTTCCTCAACCATTAAAAACCTGTTTTTTTACCATTAAAACTGACTGTTCTATATGGCTCAAATGCGTCAAAACGGCCTTAAGCACCAACACATTCACACACACACACACACAAAAGATAAAGATATAAATTAGTACTTAAGTTAATTTCTGTTGGTCTTCTTGATTAACAAAGAAAATTTTGCAAACAATAAGTCCAGAATGGAAATTCTTTCTGTTTTTGTTGTATAGTCAGTAAATTTTCAAGTATTTTTAAGTTCCCATATATTTTTATGCCCCAAAATGACATGTCGGGGGGGGGGGGGGGGGGGGGGGGGCATTAGGTTTTACTCATGTCCGTTCATATGTACGTCTGCCCTTACAAATTTCCATCAAGGTTTTCTCAGAAACTTAACATAGTAGGATGGTTTAGTATGACAAACTATACATCCTAAGTGACTTTTAGACCTGTTAAACCTCTCCTTCCTGTTTGGAGCTGAGACGAAATGAAATCTATGAAAATCGACTTGAAAATTTGCCAAGCTTTTCTCAGAAATCGTACATGGGAATGATTTGAAACTTAGTAGGATGGTCCAGTATGACTAACTTTACACCCTAACCAACTTTCAGACCTGTGGGACTTCAACTTCCTGTTTGGGGCTTGGTGGGGGCATCCATGTCCCATGGACACATTCCTTCGTTATTTTATCTTATCATTATTTTTAGATTTACTATCAATTTTCAAGAGGGATACACACCAAACTCTGACATAGGTCTTCATTATGATGTACGCTTAGCCTACGGCAGTGACAAAAACGTGATTGTTAGAAACAGCATGAGTGCTGGTAATTGGCAACAAGAGGAGAGAACTGTGCCATATTTCCCTTATTTACCCAAGCAGAAGTTTGAAATGATCATTTTATGTGAAAACTCTGAGTTCAAGGTAAAGTTAATTAAAAAGTTTACTGCAATTTTTATAGGGGTATTTTGCTACACAAAACTTTTGTTTGGATAATTCAATAAAAAAAGCATTAATTTTTTCAGTTCCTTTAACTTTAATCAAAAGTAAATAATTTTTAGCTCACATTGGCTGAAGGTATTGCCATCACTTGGCGTCTGTCGTTGTCCTCTGTCGTCTGACGTCCGTTAACAATTTTTCAAAAATCTTCTCTTCTGAAACTGTATCGACTTATGATCGGCAAGTGTAACAAAGTTATGGGCGTAATCAAGAACGAGAACCAGCAGGTGTAATGTGTCTTTAATTATCCCAGTAACAATTGGTGAAAAACTGAAAGAAACAAATAACAATAATATGTACAAAATATGAGAGATACATGAATATCCTGTAAAAATTAAGCCAATGTAGCGATAAATTATAAAATGTTTTTGCTAAGTTTATATAAATTAAAGTCAATTAAAATCAGGAAAGCCCAGCCGGGAATTGTTTAAGGTGACGGTTTCTTCAGAATTTGTCCAAACTGGAATATCGAAAATATAAATGTTAAATCACAATATAAATTCATTATATGATGAATCCAGTAATACGGAGAATATTTGCGTAAATATTTTGTTGTTCAATATCGAACTTAAGTGTTGGTATGCCGCAAATTGTTTCCAAATTAATTCCTTGCAAGATTTTTCCAATGGCTACCTGATTGCGTCAGTAAAATTACAGTAAGCAGGTCGATCGTTCGACCCAAGCATGGTTTAGGCACAGGTAGCGGCGATTTAAATTTAATCACGACAAGGAAGTTTAAATCTATATTTAAAAATAAACAATGAAAGTTGTGACAGTACAGAAACTGCTGACAGAATTTGATGCAACTTGGTTTGGTTGATCTTTAGGGTGTCCTGTACAAAAGTTTTGTTTCAATTTTTGATCGTAAAAAAAAAATGGCCGCCATTTCTAAAAATAGACCAGGGGTGTCAGACTACTGTTTTTGGCTTGTAAATCAAAAAGTATAAGAGATAGATGAAATCTGATGCCACACAACTGGTTCAGCATCAAAAGTTCTACAAAAGTCTCTATTTGGTCGAAGTTGTCAGATGATCCCTTATAGGGGTTTTATCATGTTTTTAGCTAATAGAATGAAAAATATTGCAGAAAAGCTGTTGCTTGCTTAAATGTTCAGCTCATTTAGCTTTACAAAAGTCTCTTTAGGGTCGAAGTTGTCAGATGACCCCTTATAGGGGTTACAGTCCCTTACTTAACATGTTTTCCATGTTTTTGGCCTATAGAATGAAAACTATAGCAGATAGAGAAAAACTGTAGCTTGCTTAAATGTTTAGCTCATTTAGCTATATAAAAGTCTCCATAGGGTCGAATTTGTCAGATGATCCCTTATAGGGGTTACATCTTCTTATAGGTGAAAAATATGTTTTTTTTCCATGTTTTTGGCTTATAGAATAATACCTATTGAAGAAAAAGAAAAGCTGTTGCTTGTTTAAATGTTCAGCTCATTAAGCTTTACAAAAGTCACTATAGGTTGAAGTTGTCAGATGACCCCTTAGAGGGGTTACGGCCCCTAAAATAAAATTTTACATGTTTTTGGCCTACATAATGAAAACTATTGCTGAAAGAGAAAAGCTGTTACTTGCTTAAATGTTCAGCTTATTTAGCTTTACAAAAGTTTCCATAGGGTCAAAGTTGTCAGATGACCCCTTATAGGGGTTACAGCCCCTTAAAGGTAAAAAAATAGTGTTTTTGGCTTATAGAATGAAAACTATTGCAGATAGAGAAAAGCTTTTTCTCACTTAATCATTCAGCTCATTTAGCTCTACAAAAGTCTTCAAAGGGTTGACATCAAGACCAGGTGAGGGATTCAGGCTCTAAGGAGCCTCTTGTTACATTGAGTATTAATTTTTGTGATTTTTGTCCCCTGTCGCAGCACAGAGTGGGGACATATAATAAATGCTGGGCATTCGTCCGTCTGTCACACTTTTTTAGCTCACCTGGACCGAAGGTCCATGTGAGCTATTGCCATCACTTGGCGTCTGTCGTCGTCTGTCGTCTGTCGTCGTCTGTCGTCGTCTGTTAACAATTTTCAAAAATCTTCTCCTCTGAAACTACTGATCAGAATTTAACGAAACTTGGTATGAATGATCCTTAGGGTGTCCTGCACCAAACTTGTGTTTTGATTTTTGATCTGTTAAAAAACATGGCCGCCGTTACTAAAAATAGACTAGGGGGGTCAGACTACTGTTTTTGGCTTATAAATCAAAAAGTATAAGAGATAGAGGAAATCTGAGGCCACACTGCTGATTCAGCATCAAAAGCTCTACAAAAGTCTCCATTTGGTCAAAGTTGTCATATGACCCCTTATAGGGGTAACGGCCCCTTAAAGGTGAAAAATAGCATTTTTTCATGTTTTTGGCCTACAGAATGAAAACTATTGCAGATAGAGATTAGCTGTTGCTTGCTTAAATGTTCAGCTCATTTAGCTCTACAAAAGTCTCCATAGGGTCGAAGTTGTCAGATGACTCCTTATAGGGGTTATGGCCCCTTAAAGGTGAAAAATAGCCATTTTTCATGTTTTTGGCCAACAGAATGAAAACTATTGCAGATGGAGATTAGCTGTTGCTTGCATAAATGTTCAGCTCCTTTAGCTTTACGAAATTCTCCATAGGGTCGAAGTTGTCAGATGACCCCTTATAGGGGTTACGGCCCCTGAAAAATAGTGTTTTTTCATGTTTTTGGCCTACAGAATGAAAACTATTGCACATAGAGATTAGCTGTTGCTTGCTTAAATGTTCAGCTCATTTAGCTCTACAAAATTCTCCATAGGGTCGAAGTTGTCAGATGACCCCTTATAGGGGTTACGGCCCCTGAAAAATAGCGATTTTTCATGTTTTTGGTCTACAGAATGAAAACAATTGCAGATAGAGATTAACTGTTGCTTGCATAAATGTTCAGCTCATTTAGCTTTACAAAATTCTCCATAGGGTCGAAGTTGTCAGATGACCCCTTATAGGGGTGACGGCCCCTGAAAAATAGCGATTTTTCATGTTTTTGTCCTACAGAATGAAAACTATTGCAGATAGAGATTAGCTGTTGCTTGCTTAAATGTTCAGCTCATTTAGCTCTACAAAATTCTCCATAGGGTCGAAGTTGTCAGATGACCCCTTATAGGGGTTACGGCCCCTGAAAAATTGCGATTTTTCATGTTTTTGGCCTACAGAATGAAAACTATTGCAGATAGAGATTAGCTGTTGCTTGCTTAAATGTTCAGCTCATTTAGCTCTACAAAAGTCTCCATAGGGTCAAAGTTGCCAGATGACTCCTTATAGGGGTTATGGTCCCTTATAGGTGAAAAATGGTGTTTTTGGTCATAGAATGAAAACTATTGCAGATAGAGATTAGCTGTTGCTTGCTTAAATGTTCAGCTCATTTAGCTCTACAAAATTCTCCATAGGGTCGAAGTTGTCAGATGACCCCTTATAGGGGTTACGGCCCTTGAAAAATAAAGATTTTTCATGTTTTTGGCCTACAGAATGAAAACTATTGCAGATAGAGATTAGCTGTTGCTTGCATAAATGTTCAGCTCATTTAGCTTTACAAAATTCTCCATAGGGTCGAAGTTGTCAGATGACCCCTTATAGGGGTTATGGCCCCTGAAAAATTGCGATTTTTCATGTTTTTGGCCTACAGAATGAAAACTATATCAGATAGAGATTAGCTGTTGCTTGCTTTAATGTTCAGCTCATTTAGCTCTACAAAAGTCTCCATAGGGTCGAAGTTGTCAGATGACTCCTTATAGGGGTTATGGCCCCTTATAGGTGAAAAATGGTGTTTTTGGCCTATAGAATGAAAACTATTGCAGGTAGAGAAAAGCTGTTGCTTGCTTAAATGTTCAGCTCATTTAGCTCTACAAAATTATAGGGTCAACATCAAGACCAGGTGAGCGATTCAGGCTCCTGGGAGCCTCTTGTTAGCTCACCTGACACCGTCATTTGGCGTCCGTCGTCCATCCGTAAACTTTTAGAAACTTTAACTCCTCTGACACCATAAGTCGGATTGTAACCTAACTTGGTGTGGTTATTCGTTGGAGTATGGTGTACAAAACTACTGCTTGAATTGATGATTTGTAAAAAAACATGGCGGCCATGGCTAAAAATAGAACATGGGAGTAAATCGCAGTTTTTTGCAAATAACTCAAAAACTGTAACAGATATCAAAAAGTGATCAGCATTTCAAGATGTACCTGCCCAGAAATTTTCAAGAAGATCCAACAACTGATGTAGGAGTTATTGCCCTTTTTCTGGATTTTTTTCAAAATTTTGCACTTATTTAGCCCTATATCTTGAAAACTATACAAGATATTTTAAAAATTAAAATTGATTGAGCACATCAAGATCTACATTTCATGTAATTAGGTCAAAGCTGAAGAACCATTTCTTTACCGTTTTTCATTACTTTTCCCCTGAATTTCAAAGATTAACTTGTCTGACACCATATATCCAACTTCAACCAAACTAGGTACAGTTGTTAAATAGCATATATGCTACAATTCTATCGTTCAGATTTTTGATTCGTAAAAAAATATGGCTGCCATGGCTAAAAATAGAACATAGGTGTAAATTGCAGTTTTTTTTGCTAATAACTCAAAAATGGTTACAGATATCAAAATTCTGATAGGAGACAAAAGTGATCAGCATCACAAGATCTACCTGCTTTGAAAGTTTCAAGAAGATCCAACAACCGATGTAGGAGTTATTGCCCTTTTTCTGGATTTTTGTCAAAATTTTTCACTTGTTTAGCCATAAATCTTGAAAACTATATAAGATATTTCAAGAATTTAAATTGCATATGATTAAGCACATCAAGATCTACATTTTATGTATTAGATCAAAGCTGAAGGATCATTTCTTATAGGAGTTATTGTCCATAAATGAAGAAACAGACAATGTGCTGTAAAAACTCTCAGAAACAACTTAATAACAATCAATAACTCACACTCAAGTTATACAAGGACAATGAACAAAACAACAAAATTTACCACTTTTCATTACTTTTTCCCTGAATTTCAAAGATTAACTTGTCTGACACCGTAAGACCAACTGCATTTTAACTTGGCACACTTGTTTAATAGCTTATATGCTACAACTCTATTGTTCAGATTTTTGATTCGTCAAAAAACATGATCCATAGCTAAAAATAGAACATACACAGGCAAAATTTAGACATACCTCTGACGTACATTAATAAAAACGTATGTCTGACGTAGTGCATAAACGTACGTTAAACATACGTTTCTAACCGCTGTATGGTAAACGTACGTCAAATTATTGTAACAACATATGTCAGACGTACGTTTTTTAAACGTGCGGTAAACGTACGTTTACCATACATCAGACATATAGTTTCCTAAAATGTATGAAGTTAGTAAGTTATTTATTTAGTGTGTTTTATTATGAAATAAAAATATTGCCAAGATAAATTTTTAACGTGCGTCAGACGTACACGGTTAGAAACGCCAATTTAATATGCGTCAGATGACATGCGTTTAACGTACGCCAGACGCACGTTAAACGCAGTCAACATTTTGCCTGTGCTATAGGGGTAAATTGCATTTTTTTGCTAATAACTCAAAAATGGTTTTAGATATCAAAATTGTGCAAGAATCAAAAAAGATCAGCATATTAAGATCTACCTGTGCTGAAATTTTGGAAAAGATCTGACTGCTGATGTGGGAGTAATTGCCCTTTTTGTAATTTTGCACTTATTAAGCCCAATATCTTGAAAACTAGCCAAGATATTTCAGAAATTTAAATCGCATATGGTTATGCACAATAATATCTACTAAATGTATGTGTCTGTGAAGTTCAGGTGAGCGATTCAGGCTCCTGGGAGCCTCTTGTTTCGTAACAGTTTTCTCAGCAACTATTAATCATAGGCTTTCAATATTTGGTATGCAGCTTCAGGTAGGGGTCCCATATGGTGGGATGGGTTTTCAGATCTGTTGCTCATCTATGCATTATAAACACTATTCAATATAAGATTTGTTTTCTCTAGGTAGCGGTGAATAACCAGCATCTGTTAGAGTACAGACATCGTTTGACTCCATTCACAAGATTTAACACACTGGTAATCAGTGGGGATGTCAAAGTTACACAAGTCAGATTTCAGTAACGAGGAATCATAGTATGAGAAATATTGAGAGTCATGCCAAAGAATATCATTTGATATAATTAACTTTAGTTATTAATATAGTTAAGATTGACCTTATAAAAAAAGATTTTTGTTTGATGTGCTCTCATAGGAAAAGGAGTTCTGAGATATATTTTCTCTGTTACATCTTTCTTGATTTTTTGCTATGTTATCTTAAAGAAGTGTTGCCTTTCATAATTTAAAGTTTTGTTAGATTTTGTAGATCCTCAGTCACCAATATGCAAATAATGAAAAATCTTGAGAAAACTTGTTTCTTGCCAAAATTATAACCATCACATGAACTTACATTTTGTCTTGCTTATTTTAATCATAAGTCTATATTCTCTATCATAGATGCAACTTTATAATCTCAAAGTACTTTAAGAAAGGAGAGTTAATCCCTTTATCATAATATTTTTGTAATCTCAAACAGCAAAAGCATTTTGAATTTATGTGTGCAATAATCAGAAGAGTTTTACATATAATGGTGTTTTATTTTATAATGAATTGTGATATGATAATTAGTTGTTTCTGTTAAGAAATGGTTAAGGTATTTTTATCAGCTTAGGGCTGTTCTAGAAATTTAATGTGAGGTAGGGTCATCAGGAGCAGGGGGAGGGGTCCAAAAAATTTCGAAAGGGGGGGCTCCACATACTGGTTTCTGTGGGCCAAAAGGGGGGGGGTTCCGGACCAATATTGCTGAAAATCTACACAAAAATTTAAAAATTTCAGAGGAAAGGGGGGGTTCCGACCCCTGGAACCCCCCTGGATCCGCCACTGAGGAGGAACAACTATAAACTTATTATGGGTGGTTGGTTTCAGACAACAGGGAACAATTCAATTTAATAAATGGGTGGTTGGGTAATGAAATAAGTGCTAAATCCCCCCTCCCCCTTTACACACACATTTAATTTATGGAACAGTCTTTAACAATACTATTAAAACCAGCACAGAAAGTGCAGTTGAAAAGATTATAGAATGTTTGTAAATATTTTCTTTTTTAGATTTTAGTTATACTTATATTTCATCTAGTTAGAATTGCATATTATAATCAATTAATAGTTATAATTACAAATTATAATCAATTAAACAATTGGTATTTACCAAAATCTCCTCATTTTCCTCAAAACAAGTTATTCAGGATTTTTTTAAAGGGGTGATTGACTATATTTCTTTAAATTCATGTATATACATTTTCTAGTCAATTTTAAAGTTCTAAAGATGAAGAACAGAGTTAGATAGCTTTTATTCAAATATACATTTTTTTGTTTTTGTTTTGTTTTCATTGTTTTTTTATAGAATTTTTTTTTAAGTCATTCAATTTCATAGTTTAATCCCAATACAAAAGGCTACTTTCATTAGGTTATATTTTTTACTGAAAATACCGGTATGTCCTTTTTGAAATGGTGCACTCATTTTAAATCAATCTATTGAAATAAATGTAGCCAAAAAAATATTTGAAAAAGTTTATGTGGTATGGGGCTTAAAGACTATTTTTATTTATTTATTTTTTAATCCATAAAATGATTGTTAATGAAATAATGTGTTATATAGAAAATGTTACTGATAAATAACAATATAATTTGCTAGTGTTCTGACTTATTTTATTTTTATGGCCCGACCACGTATGTGGATCGGACATATAGTTTTACCCTTGTCCGTCCGTCCGTCCGTACGTCCGTACATCCGTACGTCCGTACGTACGTCCGTCCGTAACACTTTGGTTAAGTTCTTGGTTAAGGTCCATTACTTGGATACTAGATGTTGGGGGTCAATGATATTTCACTACCAGATGGGTCTTGGGTAGGGCTACACCACCCACTAGAAATTAGGTCACTGTGACCTATATTTTATGCATGAGCGACTTCGGTTAAGTTCTTGGTTAAGGTCCATAACTTGGATACTTGATGTTGGGGGTCAATGATATTTCACTACTAGATGTGTCTTTGGTAAGGTGACACCACCCACTAGAAATTAGGTCACTGTGACCTATATTTTACGCATGAATGACTTCGGTTAAGTTCTTGGTTAAGGTCCATAACTTGGATACTAGATGTTGGGGGTCAATGATATTTCACTACTAGATGTGTCTTTGGTAAGGTGACACCACCCACTAGAAATTAGGTCACTGTGACCTATATTTTACGCATGAATAAACTTGGTTAAGTTCTTGGTTAAGGTCCAAATCTCAGATACTACATGTTGATGGTCAATGGTATTTCATTACTAGATGTGTCTTGGGTAACATGACACCTTCCAATAAAAATTAGGTCACTGTGATCTATATTTTATGCATGAACGACTTCGGTTAAGTTCTTGGTTAAGGTCCATAACTTGGTTACTAGATGTTGGGGGTCAATAATATTTCACTTCTCGATGAGTCTTGGTACATGGCACCACCCATCAGAAATAAGGTCACAGCGACCTATATTTTACACATGAACACTTTTGATCAATTTCTTGGTAAAGGTTTATATCCCAGGTAATACACATTGAGGGTCAATTATATTAAAGAACGGGAGGGCCATCCTGTGGCTCATAGACACATTATCTAGTTGTATTAAGCCCTGCCTTGTCTTACTGGGAATTACTCAACTATCTGTCCCAATAGAATTCTGCTGGATAGAATTAAGGCAGTACAGTGGTATAACACTGAGCATCTTTTCTGAGCATGTTACCAAATTTAAGCAAAGGCAAAAACATTGCTATTTAACTATATGAAGATTCTTAGTATGATAAATTATTCGAGAAAAAATAAGTTTGAAACAAAACCTTACTGTTATATTCATTTTATAACATTTCCCGTACTTTTTTCAAGGGAGATAATTTGTATGAAATGTGTAGGGAAAATTCAGTTTTTCCAATTTATTTTCAGAAAATTAACGGTGACCCCATGAATTTATACCTTATTTTCAAAGAACTAATAAAAATTGATGTTTTGACAAAATATAACAAAAATCTATCCCGTGAAATTTGAAAAAATCAATTTGAACCATTCTTCCCTATATAATCTATATAAATATAGCCAAATTTGAACTGTTTTTGATCAAATTTCTACAAAAATTTAGCACGGTGACCTATTCTTTTTATTTTATCTTTCAAACATATGCACTTAAATACTCCTTGTGACAACATTTAAGAAAATTCTATCCTACCGAAGGTCCTGGTGAGCTATTGCCATCACTTGGCGTCCGTCCTCGTCGTCCGTCCTCGTTGTTAACTTTTCTTTGAAAATCTTCTCCTCTGAAACGACTGAGGGGATTGCTTTGAAACTTTGCACACTACATCTATGGGATGTCCTCTACCAAGATTGCACAAATGGTGACCGCCGTCCAATTTACATGGCCGCCGTTACTAAAATAGACTAGGGGGGTCAGACTACTGTTTTTGGCTTGTAACTCAAAAAGTATAAGAGATACATGAAATCTGATGCCACGCTACTGCTTCAGCATCGAAAGCTCTACAAAAGTCTCCATTGAGTCGAAGTTGTCAGATGACCCCTTATAGGAGTTATGGCCCCTTAAAGGTGAAAAATAACATTTTTTCATGTTTTTGGCCTATAGAATGAAAACTATTACAGATAGAGAAAAGTTTTTGCTTGCTTAAATGTTCAGCTCGTTTAGCTCTACTAAAGTCTCCATAGGGTCGAGGTTGTCAGATGAACCCTTATAGGGGTTACAGCCCCTAAAATAACGTTTTTTTCATATTTTTGGCCTATGGAATGAAAACTATAGCAGATAGAGAGAAGCTGTTGCTTGCTTAAATGTTCAGTTCATTAAGCTCTACAAAAGTCTCCATAGGATCGAAGTTGTCAGATGACCCCTAATAGGGGCAACGCCCTGTAAAATGACGTTTTTTCATGTTTTTGGCCTATAGAATGAAAACTATAGCAGATAGAGAAAAGCTGTTGCTTGCTTAAATGTTCAGTTCATTTAGCTCTACAAAAGTTTTCATTGGGTCAAAGTTGTCAGATGCCCCCTTACAGGGGTTACGGCCCCTAAAATAACGTTTTTCATGTTTTTGGCCTATAGAATGAAACTATAGTAGATAGAGAAAAGCTGTTGCTTGCTTAAATGTTCAGCTCATTTAGCTCTAGAAAAGTGTTTACATGTTTAGGTGTTGACTCAAGACCAGGTGAGCGATTCAGGCTCCTGGGAGCCTCTTGTTTACTATTGTACTACCTTAAGTCAGCTGCAGACACTTATTTGACACAGTTCCTGGACATCACATATCCAAGATATGAACAGGCAGGTTTTCAGAAAAAATTGGCCATGCTCAGAACCATTCGTCTATCTGTTACAGAACCTATAAGTCTACCTGTTACAGAACCTTTAAGTATAAGTGTTCCTGCTACAGAACCTTTAAGTCTACCTGTTACAGAACCTTTAATTATACCCCCGCTTCGAAGAAGGGAGGGTATACTGGTTTACCTCTGTCCGTCCATCCCTCGGCAACATAATTTTCGTAACAGTTTTCTCAGCAACTACATATCACAGTGATTTGAAATTTGGTATATGAGTTCAATGTGAGGTCCTTTATTGCAAGTACCGAAATATGGTCTGTCCGATATCTACTTCCTGTTTACCGAATTAGTCAATTTTCAACATTACTAGTCAACTGTTGAAAATTTCGTAACATTTTTCTCAGCAACTACATATCGCAGTGACGTGAAATTTGGTATATGAGTTCAGTATGAGGTCCTTTATTGCCAGTAAGGAAATAAGGTCTGTTGGAAACTACTTCCTGTTAACCGACTTAGTTAAAGTTAATATTCATAATTACTGGTCAATTGTTGCAAATTTTCGTAACATTTTTGTTAGCAACTACTTATGACAGAGACTTGAAATTTGGTAAATGAGTTCAGTATGAGGTCCTTTATTGCCAGTATTGATATTGGGTCTGTATGATATCTACTTCCTGTTTACCAACATAGTCTATATAGGGGAAGCGGGGGTATACTGAGTGAGCAGTAGCTCACAGATCCATAATTCCACCTGTAACAGAACCTTTAAGTCTTAGTCTACCTGTTACAGAACTTTAAGGCTACCTGTTATAGAACCTTTAAGTCTTCCTGATACAGAATCTTTAAGTCTACCCATTACAGAACCTTTAAGTCTACCTGTTACATAACATTTAAGTCTACTTGTTACATAATCTTTAAGTCTACCTAAGTCTACCTGTTACAGAACCTTTAAGTCTACCCGTTACAGAGCCTTTAAGTCTACCTAAGTCTACCTGTTACATAACATTTAAGTCTACCTGTTACAGGACCTTTAAGTCTACCTAAGTTTACCTGTTACATAACCTTTAAGTCTAAGTCTACTTGCAACAGAACCTTTAATGTCTACCTAAGTCTACCTGTTACAGAACCTTCAGGTCTAAGTCTACCTGTAACAGAACCGCTAAGTCTACCTGTTACAGGACCTTTAAGTCTACCTAAGTTTACCTGTTACATAACCTTTAAGTCTAAGTCTACTTGCTACAGAACCTTTAATGTCTACCTAAGTCTACCTGTTACAGAACCTTCAAGTCTAAGTCTACCTGTTACAGAACCGCTAAGTCTACCTGTTACAGGACCTTTAAGTCTACCTAAGTTTACCTGTTACATAACCTTTAAGTCTAAGTCTACTTGCTACAGAACCTTTAATGTCTACCTAAGTCTACCTGTTACAGAACCTTCAAGTCTAAGTCTACCTGTTACAGAACCGCTAAGTCTACCTGTTACAGAACATTTAAGTCTACCTAAGTCTACCTGAAACAGAACCTTTAATGTCTACCTAAGTCTACCTGTTACAGAACCTTTAAGTCTACCAAGTCTACCTGTTACAGAACCTTTAAGTCTACCTAAGTCTACCTGTAACAGAACCTTTAAGTCTACCTAAGTCTACCTAAGTCTACCTGTTACAGAACCTTTAAGTCTACCTAAGTCTACCTGTAACAGAACCTTTGAGTCTACCTAAGTCTTCCTGTAACAGAATCTTTAAGTCTACCTGTTACAGAACCTTTAAGTCTACCTAAGTCTACCTGTTACAGATCATTTAAGTCTACCTAAGTCTACCTGTTACAGAACCTTTAAGTCTACCTAAGTCTACCTGTAACAGAACCTTTAAGTCTACCTTAGTCTACCTGTAACAGAATCTTTAAGTCTACCTAAGTCTACCTGTTACAGAACCTTTAAGTCTACCTAAGTCTACCTGTTACAGAACCTTTAAGTCCACCTAAGTCTACCTGATACAGAACCTTTAAGTCGACCTAAGTCTGCCTGTAACAGAACCTTTAAGTCTACCTAAGTCTACCTGTTACAGATCCTTTAAGTCTAAGTCAACCTGTTACAGAACCATAAAGTTTAAGTCTACCTGTTACAGAACCTTTAAGTCTTAGTCTACCTGTAACAGAACATTTAAGTATAAGTCTACCTGTTACATAACCTTTAAGTCTACCTAAGTCTACCTGTTACAGAACCTTCAAGTCTAAGTCTACCTAAGTCTACCTGTTACAGAACCTTTAAGTCTACCTAAGTATACCTGTTACAGAACCTTTAATGTCTACCTAAGTCTACCTGTTACAGAACCTTTAAGTCTACTTAAGTTTACCTGTTACAGAACCTTTAAGTCTACCTAAGTCTACCTGTAACAGAACCTTTAAGTCTACCTAAGTCTACCTGTTACTGAACCTTTAAGTCTAAGTCTTCCTGTTACAGAACCTTTAAGTCTAAGTCTACCTGTTACAGAACATTTAAGTCTACCTGTTACAGAATCTTTAAGTCTACCTAAGCCTTCCTGTTACAGAACCTTTAAGTCTACCTGTTACAGAACCTTTAAGTCTACCTAAGTCTACCTGTTACAGAACCTTTAAGTCTACCTTAGTCTACCTGTTACAGAACCTTTAAGTCTACCTTAGTCTACCTGTTACAGAACCTTTAAGTCTACCTAAGTCTACCTGTTATAGAACCTTTAAGTCTACTTAAGTCTACATGTAACAGAACCTTTAAGTCTAAGTCTACCTGTGACAGAACCTTTAAGTCTACCTAAGTCTACCTGTAAAAGAACTTTTAAGTCTACCTAAGCCTACCTGTTACAGAACCTTCAAGTCTCCCTAAGTCTACCTGTTACAGAACCTTTAAGTCTACTTTTGTCTACCTGTAACAGAACCTTTAAGTCTAAGTCTACCTGTTACAGAACCTTTAAGTCTACCTAAGTCTACCTGTAACAGAACCTTAGTCTACCTAAGTCTACCTGTTACAGAACCTTAAAGTCTATCTGTTACAGAATCTTTAAGTCTACATAATTCTACCTGTTACAGAACCTTTAAGTCTACCAAGTCTACCTGTTACAGAACCTTTAAGTCTACCTAAGTCTACCTGTTACAGAACCTTTAAGTCTACCTAAGTCTACCTGTAACAGAACCTTTAAGACTACCTTAGTCTACCTGTAACAGAATCTTTAAGTCTACCTAAGTCTACCTGTTACAGAACCTTTAAGTCTACCTAAGTCTACCTGTTACAGAACCTTTAAGTCTACCTAAGTCTACCTGATACAGAACCTTTAAGTCGACCTAAGTCTGCCTGTAACAGAACCTTTAAGTCTACCTAAGTCTACCTGTTACAGATCCTTTAAGTCTAAGTCAACCTGTTACAGAACCATTAAGTTTAAGTCTACCTGTTACAGAACCTTTAAGTCTTAGTCTACCTGTAACAGAACATTTAAGTATAAGTCTACCTGTTACATAACCTTTAAGTCTACCTAAGTCTACCTGTTACAGAACCTTTAAGTCTACCTAAGTCTACCTGTTACAGAACCTTTAATGTCTACCTAAGTCTACCTGTTACAGAACCTTTAAGTCTACCTAAGTATACCTGTTACAGAACCTTTAATGTCTACCTAAGTCTACCTGTTACAGAACCTTTAAGTCTACTTAAGTTTACCTGTTACAGAACCTTTAAGTCTACCTAAGTCTACCTGTAACAGAACCTTTAAGTCTACCTAAGTCTACCTGTTACTGAACCTTTAAGTCTAAGTCTTCCTGTTACAGAACCTTTAAGTCTAAGTCTACCTGTTACAGAACATTTAAGTCTACCTGTTACAGAATCTTTAAGTCTACCTAAGCCTACCTGTTACAGAACCTTTAAGTCTACCTGTTACAGAACCTTTAAGTCTACCTAAGTCTACCTGTTACAGAACCTTTAAGTCTACCTTAGTCTACCTGTTACAGAACCTTTAAGTCTACCTTAGTCTACCTGTTACAGAACCTTTAAGTCTACCTAAGTCTACCTGTTATAGAACCTTTAAGTCTACTTAAGTCTACATGTAACAGAACCTTTAAGTCTAAGTCTACCTGTGACAGAACCTTTAAGTCTACCTAAGTCTACCTGTAAAAGAACCTTTAAGTCTACCTAAGTCTACCTGTAACAGAACCTTTAAGTCTACCTAAGTCTACCTAAGTCTACCTGTTACAGAACCTTTAAGTCTACCTAAGTCTACCTGTAACAGAACCTTTGAGTCTACCTAAGTCTTCCTGTAACAGAATCTTTAAGTCTACCTGTTACAGAACCTTTAAGTCTACCTAAGTCTACCTGTTACAGATCCTTTAAGTCTACCTAAGTCTACCTGTTACAGAACCTTTAAGTCTACCTAAGTCTACCTGTAACAGAACCTTTAAGTCTACCTTAGTCTACCTGTAACAGAATCTTTAAGTCTACCTAAGTCTACCTGTTACAGAACCTTTAAGTCTACCTAAGTCTACCTGTTACAGAACCTTTAAGTCTACCTAAGTCTACCTGATACAGAACCTTTAAGTCGACCTAAGTCTGCCTGTAACAGAACCTTTAAGTCTACCTAAGTCTACCTGTTACAGATCCTTTAAGTCTAAGTCAACCTGTTACAGAACCATAAAGTTTAAGTCTACCTGTTACAGAACCTTTAAGTCTTAGTCTACCTGTAACAGAACATTTAAGTATAAGTCTACCTGTTACATAACCTTTAAGTCTACCTAAGTCTACCTGTTACAGAACCTTCAAGTCTAAGTCTACCTAAGTCTACCTGTTACAGAACCTTTAAGTCTACCTAAGTATACCTGTTACAGAACCTTTAATGTCTACCTAAGTCTACCTGTTACAGAACCTTTAAGTCTACTTAAGTTTACCTGTTACAGAACCTTTAAGTCTACCTAAGTCTACCTGTAACAGAACCTTTAAGTCTACCTAAGTCTACCTGTTACTGAACCTTTAAGTCTAAGTCTTCCTGTTACAGAACCTTTAAGTCTAAGTCTACCTGTTACAGAACATTTAAGTCTACCTGTTACAGAATCTTTAAGTCTACCTAAGCCTTCCTGTTACAGAACCTTTAAGTCTACCTGTTACAGAACCTTTAAGTCTACCTAAGTCTACCTGTTACAGAACCTTTAAGTCTACCTTAGTCTACCTGTTACAGAACCTTTAAGTCTACCTTAGTCTACCTGTTACAGAACCTTTAAGTCTACCTAAGTCTACCTGTTATAGAACCTTTAAGTCTACTTAAGTCTACATGTAACAGAACCTTTAAGTCTAAGTCTACCTGTGACAGAACCTTTAAGTCTACCTAAGTCTACCTGTAAAAGAACTTTTAAGTCTACCTAAGCCTACCTGTTACAGAACCTTCAAGTCTCCCTAAGTCTACCTGTTACAGAACCTTTAAGTCTACTTTTGTCTACCTGTAACAGAACCTTTAAGTCTAAGTCTACCTGTTACAGAACCTTTAAGTCTACCTAAGTCTACCTGTAACAGAACCTTAGTCTACCTAAGTCTACCTGTTACAGAACCTTAAAGTCTATCTGTTACAGAATCTTTAAGTCTACATAATTCTACCTGTTACAGAACCTTTAAGTCTACCAAGTCTACCTGTTACAGAACCTTTAAGTCTACCTAAGTCTACCTGTTACAGAACCTTTAAGTCTACCTAAGTCTACCTGTAACAGAACCTTTAAGACTACCTTAGTCTACCTGTAACAGAATCTTTAAGTCTACCTAAGTCTACCTGTTACAGAACCTTTAAGTCTACCTAAGTCTACCTGTTACAGAACCTTTAAGTCTACCTAAGTCTACCTGATACAGAACCTTTAAGTCGACCTAAGTCTGCCTGTAACAGAACCTTTAAGTCTACCTAAGTCTACCTGTTACAGATCCTTTAAGTCTAAGTCAACCTGTTACAGAACCATTAAGTTTAAGTCTACCTGTTACAGAACCTTTAAGTCTTAGTCTACCTGTAACAGAACATTTAAGTATAAGTCTACCTGTTACATAACCTTTAAGTCTACCTAAGTCTACCTGTTACAGAACCTTTAAGTCTACCTAAGTCTACCTGTTACAGAACCTTTAATGTCTACCTAAGTCTACCTGTTACAGAACCTTTAAGTCTACCTAAGTATACCTGTTACAGAACCTTTAATGTCTACCTAAGTCTACCTGTTACAGAACCTTTAAGTCTACTTAAGTTTACCTGTTACAGAACCTTTAAGTCTACCTAAGTCTACCTGTAACAGAACCTTTAAGTCTACCTAAGTCTACCTGTTACTGAACCTTTAAGTCTAAGTCTTCCTGTTACAGAACCTTTAAGTCTAAGTCTACCTGTTACAGAACATTTAAGTCTACCTGTTACAGAATCTTTAAGTCTACCTAAGCCTACCTGTTACAGAACCTTTAAGTCTACCTGTTACAGAACCTTTAAGTCTACCTAAGTCTACCTGTTACAGAACCTTTAAGTCTACCTTAGTCTACCTGTTACAGAACCTTTAAGTCTACCTAAGTCTACCTGTTACAGAACCTTTAATGTCTACCTAAGTCTACCTGTTACAGAACCTTTAAGTCTACCTAAGTATACCTGTTACAGAACCTTTAATGTCTACCTAAGTCTACCTGTTACAGAACCTTTAAGTCTACTTAAGTTTACCTGTTACAGAACCTTTAAGTCTACCTAAGTCTACCTGTAACAGAACCTTTAAGTCTACCTAAGTCTACCTGTTACTGAACCTTTAAGTCTAAGTCTTCCTGTTACAGAACCTTTAAGTCTAAGTCTACCTGTTACAGAACATTTAAGTCTACCTGTTACAGAATCTTTAAGTCTACCTAAGCCTACCTGTTACAGAACCTTTAAGTCTACCTGTTACAGAACCTTTAAGTCTACCTAAGTCTACATGTAACAGAACCTTTAAGTCTAAGTCTACCTGTGACAGAACCTTTAAGTCTACCTAAGTCTACCTGTAAAAGAACCTTTAAGTCTACCTAAGCCTACCTGTTACAGAACCTTCAAGTCTCCCTAAGTCTACCTGTTACAGAACCTTTAAGTCTACTTAAGTCTACCTGTAACAGAACCTTTAAGTCTAAGTCTACCTGTTACAGAACCTTTAAGTCTACCTAAGTCTACCTGTAACAGAACCTTAGTCTACCTAAGTCTACCTGTTACAGAACCTTAAAGTCTATCTGTTACAGAATCTTTAAGTCTACATAATTCTACCTGTTACAGAACCTTTAAGTCTAAGTCTACCTGTTACAGAACCTTTAAGTTTACCTAAGTCTACATGTTACAGAACCTTTAAGTCTATCTGTTACAGAATCTTTAAGTCTACATAATTCTACCTGTTACAGAACCTTTAAATTGTCCTTATGTTATACAAACACATAGAAAACAATGAGATGTGGAATAAGTGTACGCGACAAAGCCCCCAATTAAGCGGCAATTTAGAAAAACCACAATTGACAACCACCAGCACCCTTCAACGAGGCCATTTGGCACTGCTCGCGGTTCTGCAATTGGCCCATGGTCTAAATAAAATGCACATAATTCAAATCTAGTCCTGAAATAGTCACAGATAGACCCCCTTCTTAAACAAGGAACGAAAAACATCAAAAAGACAAGTACAAACGAAAGCTTTGTCAAAGATTCCTGGCTTAGGACAGGCACATATAATATGTGGCGGGGGTTAAACTAGTTTTTTGGGCCCAACCTCCCCCTATCAATATCAATACTAGTATATCAATAAAGACAAAAACTCTAGAACAACAGGGGAAAAATTGGCTTTATACATCAACAATGGAATAACAAAAGCAATGAGGACGAATGCTACAAATTCAGCAAATCTTGAAATCAATAGAAAAGATTTAATTTACATAGCTTGGAGGTGTTAGTAGCAATGATTGGGGAACCGAAAGAGATATTAAGAGTAAAACTGGAAAAGCTACAGCTGTCTTTTGAACACTACGGTCAATTAAGACAACTTGTCACAAAATTTGTGTTCCCACAATTTTGAAAATGATATTCCTTATAAAAGCACCAAACTTAACATGTCCTATTCCAATGTAGAATCAGTACTGTTATGAATTGTGCATCTGAGACCCGGTGTACGACAAAAACAGCAATACACAAGCTGGTAGAAAAATTCAAAAATGCACTGGTAGAAAAATTCAAAATCATGTTAGACGAAATGGTTTAGTTCTTGCTTTGATTAGTGTTTGGCTGGTTATTGTACTGAGATGATCACCTTAGCATTCCTAATTTGTCTTCACAAACCTGTGAAGGGGCAAGTTTGGCGCGCCTTAAATCCTGGTTTAACCCACCATTTCTTTTGAAATGACTACCAAGTCAGGACCATTGCGATCTAAAAAAAATTCGGAATGTCTTCCTTGTTTTGTCTTGTCTTATGGACATTTGAGATTGATTCTCCAAGTTCAGTAATATTTTATATGTCTGCAAAAATTTGGGTTCCCACAATTTTGAAAATGATATTCCTTATAAAAGCATGAATGGGACTGTTTTGGGAGATCCCTCTGTTTTTGGTTTAGAAATTAGGGTCCAGAATCCCATATTTTTGTTTTCAGAGACAAAAAATTAGAAATTTTATGGTAAATCGTGTCAGACAAGTCTGACGACCAGGCTTACCTCTTGGACCTCTGGTCCACAAGCAGCGGTTATCGCCCAGTGGTTTCAAAATTACATATACCAAAGCGCGGGTATGAACGGTTCATACCATAAATGATGAAAAGTATCAATTTTGGGGGCACCCTCTTTATTTACTGAGAAATTAGGAGACCAAAATGGGCAAAAAAATCTTTAGCAGAAAAACTTTTGCTTACTCAAGCGTTCAGCTCATTAAGCTCTATAAAAGTCTGAATTGATTTATAGTTGTCAGATGACCTTTTATAGGAGTAATAGCTCATAGAAAAGTCTCTTAACTTCATGGACCACGAATCTTATTTTCAAAGCTATCATAGGGCTAAGAGAAAGGTTAGTCCAAGATCTAAAGAAAATTATAAGCAGGCAAAGGACTTTAAATTGAGTGTTATCTCGTCGTTTCGCCACTTATGACCATAACAATGTAAAACAAAAGAAACTCATTCAACGAAATCACTTCGATATTTAAAGGTATTTTAAATTTACTTTGGAAAAGTGAAAATAAAAAAATAAAAAACATTTTGTCATGAGTGGAACGAGAATAGATCAACATTAGTCTGTCTATATATGGCTCTGTTAGAAACTATAGTTAAACCGGTAAGTATAGACACATTAAATTCCATCGTACTGAGTAGTGATACTTATGGTTGTGGTATTGTAGTGTCTCAGGCCCGTAGACAGGATTTTGCAAAAGGAAGGGGGTAGTAAATTTAATCGGTGAGGTGTTTTAGATAGTCTAAGGTCATACCTAGTGTCGACTTAAAGTCGGGGTTGAAATAAAACGTCAGGTTTAAAAGTGCTTGTTTGTTTTCAACTGCAACGGCTGCACTCGTGCTGTACACGGTCCTGTATTGATCTGTTTTAAATAAGGGACTGAAATATAAATACTGTCTCAAATCGCTGTAAGTTAAGAGCAATTGGTCCAAGTAATAGGGAAAATGTCATGGACTGAAAATAACAATAAAAGCGGTTTCTTTGTTCCGTTTTAAATAAAAGTTTATAATGTGCTTTGTGTCGTGCATATATAAAATCTAGATATATATTTGGCTATCTATCTTCCAAATCAAGAGCGCTTACTCTTAAAAGAAGTATAAACACCAAGAAAGAAAGACCATTATTTATAATTTTACTAACATATGTGTTCATAAGAGAATTTTTTTTTTTATAGAAACTGCTGTGAGTGACATTAAATGAAGCTGTCCCTGTCTCAGTTTATTGCTTTCAGACTTATTTGCAGTTACATTACCCACATTATACACAGATAAAACCGATCATATGATTTATTTGTTGTTTCAGCCTATACCATTGGAGAGAAACTTACCCTGGGGAAACTTGACCCCCGGGTATAGAATAATAGTGAAAGGCGTGGCCCCAAACTCTGACGTGTAAGTTTAATAGTTACTTGTTGACAGATATACACAATCTTCGAATGTTGCAAAAGTGGTTTAAGTTATATGTAATTGTTTCCATTGTTAAAGGTCAATATATTTACCCAGAAAAAGTCCCATTTCTGAGAATCCTCTCAGTCAAAAGTTGTGGTACAGATCAGTATAATAGTTTTATAAAGATGCGACCAACAGTTTTAATGTTATCTGGGCAAATGGAAATCTGATCGTAAAGCACGATTGCAACCCAAAGAGTGAAAAAAAGGAAAAAATGTAATATAAAAAACACTTCTTTTTTATAAAAAAAATACACAAAAAGAACAAATAACAAATTTCTTCAGAAAAAAACCAACTCAATAACCAAGAAAGTCACAATAATCATGAGATAATCATAATAAATCCAGCAGTTATTTTATTGACAATGCACGCATTAAAATGGGTAAAATATAAACTTATAATGAACTTTTGTTTATTCATAGTGGTTTCTTTATCAACCTTGCCCTAGGGCCTGGCATTGGCGACAAACGGTCAGACACCGCTTTACACTTCAATCCTAGATTTTCCAGAAACTTCGTGGCTAGGAGTTTCTACCATAGACATGAATTTTGTGAAGAAGAACGTGATGGCGGCATGCCTTTTACAAGCAATGTCCCATTTGAAATAGCAATAAAGGCGGATCTGCATTTTTACATGGTAAATCATATTATGAAAATATTCTTGGTGAACTCTTTTGATATGAAAATGCAAACAGCTCTGCTGTCAAACTGTACTTAAAGAAGCAAAGAGGTATTCGAAATTTCAAAGGTCCGAAAGGACAAAGAAAACCAGTAAACACGAACGAGAACAGCAAGCAGACTTCACGAGAGTTAACTCACTGAGGTGCTCCGGATAAGTAAAGATTTAATATAATCTGAATGTGCTGTCCACTAATCTATATGCCTCATCTTTGAATCCACATTTTTTTTTAAAATTGCCTTTTTAGATTTCAGTTGATGGAAACGATTTTTGTGACTACCGTCACCGACTTCCCTTGACTGGAGTGAATACTTTTACAATAGAGGGCAAAGTTTACATTACATCAGTAGAGTTCTATGGACCACAAACGGTATGGTTGTATTCTGTTATTTCTCTTTTTCCTTTAAACTAAACATAAAAAATCTTTAAAATTTCTAGATTATCCCGGCTACCAGTACTTTAATATTTATACTATGCATGTGGCATTTTAGATAATTGTTGAATGTATCAGGACTCGAATATGCCTTGTCCAAACTGAAAAAAAAACAACAATATAATGTGATATATCCACATACATGTATTCCAAACGCAGTTTTCTGATAAAGAGAAATATTTTTGTTACAGCCAGGTGTTCCAATATCCCCTGCCAGAAGTTATCCATCCAGAATGCAGCCAATAAACAACCCAGTAAGTCACAACTAGTGTCTTAAACTAGAAACTCGCATGTATCTGTACACAATGGCTATTTGTGATCATAAAGTCAGTTTCAAATATAACGAAATATAACGATTTCCTATTACTGATCATGTGGGTGCAACACCTTTCTAGCTTTAGACACTAATGGATTCCTCAAAAAGATTACATGTGAACGTTCTTTAAAAAAAATAAAGTTTAGCAATTATTTTAGGGTTGACCAGTACTGCTTTAACATTTCTTCTATGTGTGTGGTGCAGTTTTAAAAAAAAAAAAAAATTAACTGTTATCCTGAATCCTGTTATCCACATATACAACTTTTCCAACATCTCAATATCATCAATTCAAAATATGAAGTTATTTTGCCGACAACAAATAAGTTATAGAAATCAGCCATCTACCAATAGAATAAATAAAATCTCTTCCAGGCAGTACCACTCACAACAGGAATACAGGACGGACTCTACACGGGTAAAATCATCTGTATATCTGGAATACCAACAGGAACCAATAGGTATGCCAACTTAACCATGGAATTAAACCATGCCATTTCTTTTTAATCAACAAAACTGGTTTCTCATGTAAACTTAGGAATCAACCATTTGATTTTTAAGGCTTTGGTGAATTTTTGAAATAAAAAAAGCAGGATTGTGTATTGGGCTAAAAAATCTAAAGTTAATTTAAAATTCAAAACAAGAATATGTCCAAAAGACATAATGCCCCATCTCGCAACATTGGGTTTGTTTTCACAATCATTAAGGCATCACTAGGTGCACCTACCATACCAATATGGTTGCTATGGCACTTGTCAGTAAGAAGGAATGGACTTACCATTAGCATCCGAAGCATGCATTGTGCTTAACATCACTAGGTGCACCTACCATACCAATATAGATGATGTGGCACATGTCAGTAGGCGGGAATAGACTTTAACCATTCTTCTGTAAGTGGTCATTCGTGCGGAAAATATAGGTCAAATCCAGCATCCGAAGCATGAATTGTGCTAAGCATCACGAGGTACAACTTCCATACCAATATGGTTGCTATGGTACTTGTCAGTAAGCGGGAATAGACTTCTTCTGTAAGTGGTCATTCGTGCGGAAAATATAGGTCAAATCCAGCATCCGAAGCATGCATTTTGCTTAGTATCACTAGATGCACCTACCATATAATTTGATCGGTGTGGCATTTGTCAGTTAGTGGGAATTTGAAAATATGGAGAGTTGGACGGATGGACGAACAGACGGACGGAGGACGAACGGACCCAAATACTACATGACCCTCTAATTTTGTACATGGTGCATAAAAATGCAATTTCCGATATGTCCGAAAATACAAGACCCCTCCGGAGCCTAAACGGCTCTCCTTGTCCTATAATAGAATGTAGTAGAAGCTTTCTAAAGCTTTAACACCTTTAAGGGGTCAGCTGAAAACTTCGGCCTATAGACTTTTGTAGAGCTTTATGAGTTTAAGATAAATGCAATATCTTTATAGTTTTCATAACATGATAAAACCCCATTATTTTTTACTTTTTAAAGCCCAGTAGTTATCTGACATCTTAAAGCCGATGAAACTTTTGTAGAGATAAATAAGCTGAAGGTTTGGGCAAGCAAAATAATGAAAAATGCTATTTTTACTTTAAAGAGCCATAACCCCCCCTATAAGCGGTCATCTTACAGCTTCAAATCAATGGAGACTTTGGCAGTGCTTAATTAGCTGAAGATTTGGGCAAGGAACAACTTTTCTCTTTTCATTCTATAAGGCAAAAACATGAAATACGTCATTTTTTACCTTGGGCCAAAACACCTTCTTAGTATTAGGGGTCATCTAACATCTTTGTCCTTTTGAATGAAAACTATTGCAGATAGAGAAAAGCTCTTGATTGCTGAAACCTTCAGTTCATTAAGCTCTACAAAACTCTCTATTGGGTCGAAGTTGTCAGATAACCCATTATAGAAGACCCTTATGTCTTTAGGACCTATTTAAAATTGCGTTTGTTGAAGCCAACATGTTATATGCATGCATTATTCTTACAAAGTTTCAGTCGAATTATAGTTCTGTGGTTTCAGAGAAGTTTTGGGAAAATGTTTACAGACAATGGATTACACATGCTTTGGCTGGATAAAAAACTTGAATGAGGGTCTTCCATAGAAGTAGTATGTGGCCTGCATCTTGAAATATTTGGTATACAGGAAGAAGATGAGTTATGTGCCAAAAATTGCTTTTCAACGTATAGTACTATATGAAAATATCAAGAGGCTGTGAAATGTAGATGCCCAGAAAGTTTTGTGATGCCCAGGTCGAATTCATGCTGCCGCAAGATGACAACGAATGGTGCTAAATCAACTCCCAAATGTTGCATTGTAACATGTTGCAGACAACAAAAAATGTTCATAGCCCTCCCCCTTAAAAATCAAATATTATCCTAGGCTCTTTCCTTTTTGCTTATTTTTTTCCATTGTAGGTTTACATTATACCTCCAAGAAGGAGGAGCCAGTAATGCTGATGTAGGTTTTATGTTTGATGTTCGGTTCTACTTTGGGTCGTGTACAGATACTATCATATGTAACCATAGATCTCGTGGTCAGTGGGGTAAAGAGGAGAGATATACCTCTGGCTTCCCATTCTCAAGGAACAAGAGATTTGACCTCATGATTGTCTGTGAAAAAGCTAGATTTAAAGTAAGTCAGAGACCCTTAATAAAAAGACAAAATCAAAAAGACAAAGAAAACACAACTATATATTATATTTCATATAATAAGCGACACTCAAAAAGGTTTTATCAAAGGTCGTTTTATTGGAGAAAATACTCGTCTGTTATATGACTTGATGCATTATCTTGAATATCATAATTTAAGTGGATTATTACTTTTGGTAGACTTTGAAAAAGCCTTTGATTCGATTGAGTGGGATTTTTTGAAAAAAGCACTTAGAAGTTTTAATTTTGGTCCATCAATAATCAAATGGTTCGAAAGCCTATACTCCAACGCAAAAAGCTGTGTAATAAACAATGGCCACTTGTCAGATTTCTTCAATCTTGAGAGAGGTTGTAGACAAGGTGATCCCTTGTCTCCGTATTTATTTATTATAGGAGTGGAATTATTATCTTTAAAACTTAAATCAAGCCCAAATATTAAAGGAATTGAAGTTGGCGATCAAATGTCTCTTTTAAGTCAGTATGCTGATGACACATTTTTAACTTTAGATGGTAGTGAAAAGTCTCTTGAAGAGACACTGATATGTTTCAAATCCTTTGCTGATACTTCTGGATTAAAAATGAATGCTTCAAAAACTAGAGCTGTTTGGATTGGGAGTAAAAGATATTCAGATCAAGTTCTTTGTCCAAATTACGATCTCTTTTGGTCTCACTCAAATTTTAAGTTATTGGGTATAGAGTTTTCACTTGATATACAGAGTATTCTGGATGTAAATATTGCTAAAAAAATCAAAGAAGTATCAGCCATATTGAAGAGCTGGCAGCATAGAAAACTGACTCTTCTAGGAAAGATAACTGTGGTTAAAACTTTGGCTCTTCCAAAACTAATTCATTTATTTACCTCACTTCCAAGTTTGTCAGAAGCCAGGATGAATGAGATAAATACTTTATTTTATAACTTTATTTGGAGTGGTAAGACAGATCGTATAAAACGTAATACTTTAACCGGAGATCTGTCTCAGGGGGGGTTGAACATGATACATTTGCCATCTTTTGAGATTTATCTGAAACTGTCATGGGTTAAGAGATTCTTTGAAAACCCTGATGGAATATGGCAAACACTACTGGTTTCTGAACTTAAACATTTTGGAGGAGCTAGAGTTTTTAATCTACAAAAAGAAAAATTGTGTGAAGTTTCACATTGTATTAAAAACATGTTTTGGAAAGGAGTATTTTATAATTTGTCCATAGCAAAACCGGACATAAAGCTTTCTAAGCAAAATGTTTTTTCACTTGATATTTTGAATTTTGTTTCTGTATCCAATCTTACATTATGTTTAAAATGGAAAGAAAGCAATATCATGTTTATTAAAGACATTGTTAACTTTCAAAGCAGGACTTTTTACAACTTCCTGCAATTTAGAGAGAAAGCAAATACAAATAACTTTCTTTTATATCATAGTCTTATAGCAAATATTCCTGAGCACATAAGAAAATATGTCAAAGAGAATTGTCATGATATTAATATTGAAAGTTTTACTCCTATTGATGAGTTTTTAGATAAGATTCTTACAACCAAAAAAATAAAATTTGTATATATAGATTTAGTTAATAAGATCTTTACACACCCCATTCAAACATTCTTGAAATGGGAGGAAAAACTTCATATGGATGTCCCGAATTGGGACAATTATTTTGTTATTTTAAAGAAATGTTGTAAAGATACTTATCTGAAAAATTTTCAGTTCAAGCTTTTACATAGAATTTTACCTACTAATTCCTTTTTGTTTAAGATAAAGTTGAAGAACACCAGCTTGTGCTCTTTCTGTAAAAATGAGGAAGAAACATTAGAACATATTTTTTATGAATGCAATATTGTTAATAGATTTTGGGTACAATTATTTCAGTTATTTAAGATTTATGATAGAAATATTGGTTTTAATATTGAAAAACTTTTGCTTGGCAGCAAAAACTACACCCTTTTCATTAATTTGATTATTATAATCGCAAAGAATTATATTTATAAATGTAAGCTACATGAATCTTTACCAAGCCTTCTTGGCTTAAAAAACAGAATTAAGTACTACCAATCACTAGAAAGGTTTAATGCTATCAAAAACGACAGCATAAGAGCATTTGAGAAATTTTGGGCTCCGATGCAAATAATATTTCAAAATTGAGTTGTTCTTTTTGTTGTTTTTTATATTGCTTTATTTTTAATATTTCATAAAATTACAAATGTCAGTAAGTTATATTAAACATCGAACAGTCAAATTAATGCATATTGTAAACAGCGTTTGTATGAATTTGTATATGGTATGTGTTTGTAAATGTGAGTGAGTGTGTATCTTCAATTAAATAATTATTGTTACATTTTTTTGTACAAAAAATAATTACAAAATGTCTAGCTTTATACATGTTTTCTTTTCAATTTTGCAACCTCCTAACATCCTTGTCAGGTGATGATTGTAGGGAGGTATTGTTAAAAGCCTGACTAGATAAACAAATAAAAAAAAAAAAAAAAAAAAAAAAAAAAAAAAAAAAAAAAAAAAAAAAAGAAAACACAACTAAACTGCAATCAGCACTGTTAAATCTTGTAAAAATGTACTTGAACTCAGGTGCTTTGAACAGTTCCTGTACCAAACGAGCTAGGTAGTTCAATCGAGCTAGGTAAGCTCGATCGAGCTAGGTAAGCTCGATCGAGCTTTAAATTGTTATCTCCCTTTGTGATTCTTAACAAAAAGATCTATTTTTGTTTCAGTTGTTGTCAGTGCAAGATGAAACTTTTTCATAACTTTAAGTCACCATATCTGAACAAAGAAACATCAAAATGTTGAACTTTTAGCGTTGACTTCCGAAGAATCAAATTTGCAATAGACTTAATGCAATAAAGTCCAATTTTCATTAAAAAAATTTCCACGGTAGAAGTGAAAAATTATTAGGGCTGTTCCAGCAAATCATACATGGGACGAGGGGAAGGCACTTCTTTGAAAGGGGAGCCACCCATAGAATTTAATTTTTAAACTCACAATATTTTCATTGAGTTTACACAAACTTTTAAAGCCCACCCATAGCGGCAATTTAAATTTGCCTTCCCCCTGTCCCATGTATGTTTTGCTGGAACAGTCCTTATTGCTTATTGACAGAGATCACCTTCTTAAAACCACCTTATAGTTTCATGATGCATAGGGAAGATTTAATAAAGATAGGCAGATTTTAGTCAAAAACAGCAAAGGGAGATAACAATTTAAAGCTTTTAACTAGCTTGATTGAACTGCCCAGCTCATTTGGTACTTGTACAGGACCTGTTGAAACAATTATCAGTTTACTTTTCTGAAAGGTAGTTTAAGATAAATAATATAGTAAATATTTCAGTTATTATGTATACCATTGAAAATCACAACTGTGTATAGTGAAAGATATGCATGACATTAGATTTGTTTATTTTACACTCAACAGAGATGCTTAGAAAGTGTAAAACTAATTGTCTTACATCATGTACATGCAGATAATGTCTTCGATGTTTTGAAGGATGAACAAATTGAAATGTTGTAGATATTAATTAATGTCTTTAATATTTTAGGTGGCTGTTAACAATCAGCATTTCCTCCATTTTAATCACAGACTGATGCCAGTAGCCAGATTTAATTTACTAGTCATAAATGGAGACGTAATACTACATGAAGTCAGATTTCAGTAAAACTTGCTGCTTATATATACTGAACATTCATAAACAGTGTTTATATTTAAAAAAAAATCAAAGATTGGAGTAAAGCTTCAACAATATAAATGATGTATAAATTCAAACCTTCATAAATTGTCTATGGATTTCAAAAATTACATTTTGTGTTCTATTGTTTCTTAAAAAACATTTTTTTTTACCAGCCATAATAGTAAACAACTGTGTCTCTTTAAAGTGTTAAATAATATGCAAATTAAACTTAAGTTTTTACTTAACATGGAGTTGCATCAAGTCATGCTAAGGATACCCCCACTAGACCACTCAGGTAAGAGAATAGATGTCTTACTGGCCTAGAAATTGTCATACTAAAGCTGTGTACCAGATTTGAAATCAATCCCTTTAGGAGCTAACTAATGTTTATGACAAATTGTCTATTTTTTTCCCTTATAGACAAAAAGTCTCATTAGGCTGGAAAAACAGTAAGTGACCAGGAGGTCAAACTTATCATGCTAAAACTGTGTACAAATTTGGAATCAACCCTTCAGTAGAAACAGAGAAATCTGTTACAAAGGTTTGTAATGGACAGACAGATAGGGTGATTGCTATATACATGTATATAGCCCCTCTCTTATGAGTGGAGATTTAATATTCCAGCTCTAGATCTTACAATTATTTAAATTTTTAACAAATGCATATTGTCACATTTTAATAGGATTATGAAAATGATAAAAATAATTATGCCCCATTTCTCTCAAAATCATAATTTACATTTTATATAAAAGTATGATTATCAAAGTAACAAAAAAAAAAGATCATGTTTGATCTACATCTATTTCCAAAAATGGTCTGACATGGAATGTCACTAAATTTGATTAGAATTTTCAATCTTTACAATCTACTTTTGATATGCCTGTGGATTTCTCCTGAGTCTATTTATAAACATTTTAAATAACACTGAGATTGAGAATCATCTTTTCCAATAAGCTCGTGGGTTACTTCTAAATTTGTTTAAGCACTGTGGAGAACACAAGAAACCCTGTACAGGAACTTCATTCCTTCCCGTATCACCTACAGACGTTGATGTAGAGGTAAGATCTTTCAATGATACTTTATGTATGAATCTAGCACTGGCCTGGAAACAGTAGCTGCCACACCAACAGGTACGGGCCGAGTCTAGATAACGACAAAGATGGCCATGCAGATCCTCATCTGTATATGGTACCCTGAAAGATAGCAAAAAAACAAATAAAGTTAATAAGTTAAAATGTTAATGAAATGTACCTTTTAAGGCTTATACAGCAAAAAAGTCTACCCCTACAGGAACAATGACATTCTGCAAGTTATATATTTAGTATATGTCGGAATGTTAATGTAGGCAGTTAGCCCTTGAATATCATTCAGAGTAGATAATTGGACTAAATATAAAGTTCAATATGATATCTTGTAAGAGCAAATCATAAACTGTTAAAATATTGATGAAACTTGACATGAAGAAAGTAAAACATATGGAGATGTACATGAAGAAATTTCTTTGCTCTTTGATACCATACAAGCTAAATAATAAGGCTTTATTTTTTTGCAATAAAGAGTTCAATATGAAACAGGGGGTATCATCTTGGGAGCTCACTTAATTTATTTAAAGTATAAAACAAAAACATGCAAAACTTAAAATGACTTGTGCATAATTACTTTACATTAGTGCATAAGTTATTTTGAAAGTTTAATAATTATAAAATTCATCACTTTAATGCATCAGTTTAAGAGGAATTGTAGATGAAAGTTATGTTATGGTTGTACTAACAGAAAATCCCATCACCACTTATTGAAAGTAATGACCCTGACCAAACATGTAAGTTAACATACCTATACTTTCTGATAGATCTTGCACAAGCTTCCACCAGAGTGGGAACACCAGTGTTGTCATCCAAAACCTTCTCCTCCACCTCATCTGGGAACGCGTTCCCATACAGATCAACAAAGTTAATCCGTAGCTGCATAAACGATGCTGGTAAATACGTCAATTTGTTTTGTGATGCTGAGAAAAGTCGTAGTCTTTTCAGGCGACCAATAGTAGGAGGGAGAGACTCCAAGCAGTTGTTGTTGACTTTGAGGTTGTACAAGTTACAAAGTTCACATATTTGTAGAGGCAGCAGTTTGATCTGGTTATAACTTATGTCTAGTACCACTAATGTTGAGGTCAATGTGGGCTCAAGACAAAATTTAGGGTCAAATACTGAAATCACATTGTTATTTAGATACAGTTCTCGTAATGATTTGAATTTTCCAAAATTTGTTGACAGCTCTTCAATGCTGTTTTCGCTAAGATTCAAAATTTCTAATTTTTTCAGGTCAAATATTCTGGAATCAACACGTTTCAATTTACAGGTAGAGACTTGTAAAAAGGTCAATGAAGATGGAAAGTTAGTTGTTAAGGGATAATCTTTTCTGGCTGTTATGATAAGTTTGCTCTTCGGTTTTTCTACATTTTTGAGAGAAGCAGGAGCTAGTACAGATAATGTCACATGTTCTATGGTTTCACCTTGGGTTGCCTTTTTGACAAGGTTCAAGAAGTTTTTTAGCTGTAGAGGGTCAGCCTGTAAATAAAGAAATTGTAATACATGTACATGCAAGCACATATTTATATTTCTAAATCAACAGATACATGTCATGCATGTATAAAAGTTTACAACACAATATATATATCAGTTTTTGTACAAATGCTAAATGGACATGTTGTACTTGCTAATTTCTATAAGCCTACACACATGAAAACAATACATGTACTACATTTTTATTTTTCATAAAGTACATGAATACATTTTTTGTTTTTTTCTTGAAAAATTTTCCAAAGCCAACTGTGGACCAAAAACATGTTATAGTTAGTGATAATCAGAAGCATCAAAATTTGATCAGGAAAACTTCATGTTTCTGTTAAGATGTGCTTTTCGTTTATAGTATTGAAGGAGATGCTTTTATATTATAATCTTGAAGCAGTAATCAATGTTCACAAGAAAGGTGGCGGACAGTTTTCCATTACGGGTTTTCTAAAATGAACTATGATTTAGAGATTGTGTTGTGTACATTAATTTTACATCTATTTTTAGCTTGTTGGTAATAAACGTAAATTGTTCTTCAATAGATTTGCCCCTTTGATACTTATTTAATTTTTGAAATTCAAACTATTATTATATGTACTTGACAACAATGTCATCCCAATTTCTTTAACGGATTTGAACAAGATTAGTTAATCAAATTCTACATATTGTTTAATATTAACTTTTACCTTGCTGATACACAAATCTTGCTCAGGTTCTTTGAAACGTATGGTTGCTTTCCCTTCTTGGATAAATTTACCAAATATTTGCTGAACATTTTCTTTGATCTAAAACGAGAATTTTTTTATACATTTAAAATGTTAAAGGTTAAACAAGGAATAATTATATTATAACATATATAAACAAGCTCACAAAAGTATACCCTACTTCATATTGAGTTTTGGAAAAAAAAATAAAGTACATTTATCTTCAGTGAATGACAACTGAAAGATTTCATCATACACATCTTGATACATCTTTTTCATATGATGTTCTTTCATCATGCAAGTTTCATCAAAATTCATCAATGGTTACATGTTATTTGTGGAAAGGGTGACTCCTTTGTACCTCCAAACAATATAAACAGGCTATCATTTTTTTAGTAATCTTGAACAATGGGTGAATCTTCATATAAATCTTATTTATGATGTGCATTGTCCAAGTTCTTTACAAATTAAATAAAGGCAGAGTCTACAGCCATGACAGTTCTTTAAATGTTATCATACATTTATTATAATTACAAGTAGAAATCAAGCATATACATTGTTGTAAGTTACCTGAAGTAATTTCATATATCTTTAAAAAAATCTATATATATATATATATATATAGTACAAGACATTTCCCTAAAACTATATGCATGTGGACAATAGTCATGAAAGTATATCCTAAACGATAAATTTGTGACATAAATAAACCTAGACATTTTTGTTTTTGTTCAATCTTAATTGAAAATCAACACTGAAAAATGTGTAAGCATGTTTAAATACAGCCATGTTAGTGAAGAATCAACATGATAAGAATCTATTTTTAATACAACTTGAATTCCATTAAATAGACAAACCTTATATTTTGTACCATTACGATCTTTAGCAGTACACATCATCAGAAATAAAGGAGCATCTTTAGAACCTCCTCCAGGCTTCTTGCCAATAGATAATTGTGTATGCTGAGACTTGCTAGACTTCTTGATACTTGCAGAAGGTAAAACTCTATTGATGACATCAACACTACAAGTTATCCTCATTTCTTGTCTCTGAAAAGAATGAGGGTACCATAAATATAAATCATAACATTAAGTTACTGCTATAACATAGGAGGTCTTGTTTTTGTACCTCAATACTGCGACTGTAACAAGTCCAATGTTGTTGGAGTAAACATTAAGTATGATCTCCAATGAGGATGTGCAGAAAATATTTACTTTTACATACATGTATATGTAAGTGTACATTATAAACTCTGTACATGTACCAAATATATGCTGAAAGATGTTACTCAATGAAAAGGAATTATACAGGGACTGTATTGTAGCTTCTATTGATAAAGTTTTCAAAGGAGTCACATTATTGTAGATACATGTGTGTTAATAAGAGCACATCCGCTAACAATTCTTTGTACTTTTTGTTACCTGCACCAGCAACGTGTTGCAAAATGACATAGCGGAGTCACTTTCATGACTTTGGCACGATCCTTTATCATAACTAGATGTAAAAAAATTGAAAGTAGCATTTTTCCAAGCAACTACATATACATTTTTTGTACATGCATGTCACAGCCTCTTGATTTATTTGGAATTTAGCTTCCTCTTATGGTACTATATGGTGTAATGGTGCATTCTAAACTCAAGCCAGTGGGTTTGACCTGAATGCTGAAATTAATAAACTTAATTTCTATATATATCATTTTACAAGAATTATCATGATTATGGTTAATTATCTATTCTTATCTAAAAGACCTTATGATTCATACTTTTGCCCTGTTACTTAATTTCTAATTTCTACTACATGTATAATGTATTGTGTGTCATTTGGCAATTTTCCACTGTCTTTCAAACAGGCAGTACTAGTCTAGAGCTACATTATTGTATTTAAGAGGTGAGAAATGGAAAGAGAGAGAAAAAAGAGTCACAGGATGAGAGCTTGGGTGAGTGTGATTCTTTTGAACTTGTTTACATGTATATTTTATGTAAATACATGTAGATCTTTTTAATACAATTAAGAAATCTATAAGTAACTTTGAGATTCTTTTCATTAGTTTAGAGACAGACTGTTTAACTTTGGGGGGGGGGCTTGGATTTTTGTTTATAATCAGCATTATATTGCAGAAGTCCTTATTTCCTTATTCCTAAAACTCTGAGATCTACAAATAAAATTAAAGCCAGGATTTACACAAGCTATCAATATTCTTAGCTGTACATGTACTTTATTGTCACTTTAATTTATTGATCAGCATCTGCCATCACTTAATAGCACAAATCATAAAGTACAATCACCAGTTATATGACAAAATAAATCCAGAGGTTGCAATATTAGAATTTTATGATGGTTTGCTGCATTCTGTACAGGCCTGGGCCAACGTACACTAACCCAAATATTTCAAAATTCTTTTAAATCTTTATATCTGAATATTTTTTGAAAAAATTTGGAAATTATGTATGAAAGTATAATATCTTAATTGTCAATTTTCCAAATTAAAAGTTGCTAAATTAATTTTTGACTAGGACATGTACATGATGTAGGAGGTAATTTTTGATTTTTAGGTGACTAAAATGTGTAATCCAACGGACATTAAAATTTTCTCCTGTAAAACACCTTTGAATCTTAAAATAACCAATAATGAAATGATATACATCAGTGACGGACAAGTACGTGTTTAACCTAAAATTATGATTATAAAATATTGCTACAAAAGCCATTTTCTATTTTTATGGACCTCAGCAGTCAATTAGCAAGGGTGTTGATAAAAGATGAACTGTGAAAAAAATATAATTAATGTACTAACAATCGAAATGGAGGGACAAATAACCTGGAACAATCAACAATGTAGGTGGGGCATAAGAACATGATACGTGTGAGAGAAGGAAGCAAAGGTGTACCAAAGGGGTAATCAGTATCATAAAACCGTGAAGACAAAGACAAAACCGACAGACAAAAAATCATCACAACAAAATAAACCACATAACAACATAAAACACACACACATAACAACAAAACCGCATTCGGCAACGCGAACTCAAGTCGAAACGAGAGTGAACTCAGGTGTTCCGGAAGAGTAAGCAGTTCCTGCTTGCTATAGCACACCCGTCACGTTGCCAAAGATCGATTAAGTGTTGGTCAAATCCGGAAAGGATGACATTACAAAACTCTATGTCAAACCAACATCTGATCTCATCTGAGAGATAGAAATCCGGTATTTGCATACAAGCACATGATGTCGTCCGTAAAATTTCTTGAGTGATGACAACAACCTGGGAGCAACGTACCCCTGTGTTAACGATTTGCTTGTCAGCCGTGTAGCTCTATCAAGGAAGTCGTTGTACTCCCCACATGCTCTGGAATAACGAATCAATTGTATTTAGATTGATTTTTGTTTTGTGCATGTTTTTGCATTAAATTTAAAATCAAGGCATGTTGAAAGTTTTGGAAAATCATATGAGGCTCTGTCTTAAGTACTTTTATAATACTCTTTTACTTGAAAATGGTTTGAGATGTCAATATTTCATGTTTCTAGTGCATGAATTCTGTATTCTGTGTTTTGAAAAAGTCCGCCAAATTTTGACAATTGAACTTCCGGTTTTTGCGTATTAATTTTGTTGTTATAAAAGTTACATTATTTTGATTGCCTTATAAGATACAGTACAAAAACACATTGAATAAAAAAGCGCAGACTAATCAACGACTTATCTTATTCTAAAAAAACTAAGTTTCATTTTTAGTGTGCTAAATGAAGTGGGTAATGTTTTTGCGTAATAATTTCCGTTTCAAAAAGTGCTTGTGTTCTACGGTCAACATAATGAGCTAAATTTTTAGCAATATGGTGAAAAAATTACCATTTTCAATGATCTACTTCATTTGACACCTAGCAAAATTTTAAGCAAACGAACAGATCGCATAATATATAGCATTTGAACTAATTTATTCTGTCTAAGAGTTCTCAATTATTTAGCACTGCTCATTTGCAGCATCTTAAATTAGCTATTCACAACCAAAGGAATGGCAATTTCATTCAGAAAAAGTACAGTGCGTTTGCTAGCTTTATCTGGTTTTTACATTCTTTACATTGTCATTGGTGCATCAGTTTTTTCAGCAATAGAAGGACCTAGAGAAAGAGATCTGGTGGTGCATGTTAGAAATATCAGAAGAAAATTCTTAGAGGATAACAAATGTCTCACTGGTAATTATAACAATTTATCTGCAACATGGGAAATGTTCTTTTGGTGTTTGGAAGTTGAGATAGTGGCCAAGACAGGGCACTTAAATTAAAAGAGTCAACAGACGCCAGACGTTATTATGCATTAAGGGGCATTTGAAGATTTTAGCTTAGGGGGGGGGGGGGGGGGGTTAGAAAAAAAATTGCTCAGTGAAGAAACATATGCAATTTTTAAGGCTTTTTAATATGGATTTTGTGGAAAAAAAAACTTATTTTGTCAGATTTAGGGGCTCTTACTCAATGGCAATGGTAGAGTGACTGTACGTGGAGTCGTACAGGACGTGGAGTCGTACACTTTTGGTTAATTTCTAAATTAACTTTTACAGGAAATTTTAATACAAATATTTGTTTGTGTAAATGATACAATATCATTAAAATGTTCTTTTACAGTAAAAGTCACGTTTTTGAGTTGAAGAAATATTCAATTAAAATTAAAAATCGAAGTCTAATGTATCCGCTAAATAACTTGTCTTTTCTAAAATGTCAATGAAGAATTTTTATTAGCTCACCTGGACCGAAGGTCCATGTGAGCTATTACCATCACTTGGCGTCCGTCGTCGTCTGTCGTCTGTCGTCGTCGTCTGTTAACAATTGTTCAAAAATCTTCTCCTCTGAAACTACCAAACAGAATTTAATGAAACTTGGTACGAATGATCCTTAGGGTGTCCTGCACTAAACTTGTGTTTTGATTTTTGATCCGTTACTAAAAATAGACTAGGGGGGTCAGACTACTGTTTTTGGCTTATAAATCAAAAAGTATAAGAGATAGAGGAAATCTGAGGCCACGCTACTGATTCAGCATCAAAAGCTCTACAAAAGTCTCCATTTGGTCAAAGTTGTCAGATGACCCCTTATAGGGGTTATGGCCCCTTAAAGGTGAAAAATAGCATTTTTTCATGTTTTTGGTCTACAGAATGAAAATTATTGCACATAGAGATTAGCTGTTGCTTGCTTAAATGTTCAGCTCATTTAGCTCTACAAAATTCTCCATAGGGTCGAAGTTGTCAGATGGCCTCTCATAGGGGTTACGGCCCCTGAAAAGTAGCGATTTTTCATGTTTTTGGCCTACAGAATGAAAACTATTGCACATACAGATTAGCTGTTGCTTGCTTAAATGTTCGGCTCATTTAGCTCTACAAAATTCTCCATAGGGTCGAAGTTGTCAGATGACCCCTTATAGGGGTTACGACCCCTGAAAAATAGCGATTTTTCATGTTTTTGTCCTACAGAATGAAAACTATTGCAGATAAGGATTAGCTGTTGCTTGCTTAAATGTTCAGCTCATTTAGCTCTACAAAATTCTCCATAGGGACGAAGTTGTCAGATGATCCCTTACAGGGGTTACGGCCCCTGAAAAATAGCGATTTTTCATGTTTTTGGCCTACAGAATGAAAACTATTGCACATAGAGATTAGCTGTTGCTTGCTTAAATGTTCGGCTCATTTAGCTCTACAAAATTCTCCATAGGGTCGAAGCTGTCAGATGACCCCTTATAGGGGTTACGGCCCCTGAAAATAGCAATTTTTCATGTTTTTGGCCTACAGAATGAAAACTATTGCAGATAGAGATTAGCTGTTGCTTGCTTAAATGTTCAGCTCATTTAGCTTTACAAAATTCTCCATAGGGTCGAAGTTGTCAGATGACCCCTTACAGGGGTTACGGCCCCTGAAAAATAGCAATTTTTTATGTTTTTGGCCTACAGAATGAAAACTATTGCACATAGAGATTAGCTGTTGCTTGCTTAAATGTTCAGCTCATTTAGCTTTACAAAATTATTCATAGGGTCGAAGTTGTCAGATGACCCCTTACAGGGGCTACGGCCCCTGAAAAAATAAAGATTTTTCATGTTTTTTGCCTACAGAATGAAAACTATTGCACATAGAGATTAGCTGTTGCTTGCTTAAATGTCCAGCACATTTAGCTCTACGAAAGTCTTCATAGGGTCGAAGTTGTCAGATGACCCCTTATAGGGGTTACGGTCCCTGAAAAAAGCAATTTTTCATGTTTTTGCCTACAGAATGAAAACTATTGCAGATAGAGATTAGCTATTGCTTGCTTAAATGTTCAGCTCATTTAGCTTTACAAAAGTGTCCATAGGGTCAGATGACTCCTTATAGGGGTTATTGCCCCTTATAGGTGAAAAATGGTGTTTTTGGCCGATAGAATGAAAACTATTGCAGGTAGAGAAAAGCTGTTGCTTGCTTAAATGTTCAGCTCATTCAGCTCTACAAAAGTATAGGTCAACATCAAGACCAGGTGAGCGATTCAGGCTCCTGGGAGCCTCTTGTTTGTTATACAAACAATATATATCATTAAAAACTAAATAGAACAATCTGTCTAACACAACTTTTGAAATTTTTATGAAATATTTCTTGAAAAAGGTTACAATTATAGTTTTAGTGAATCCCGGCACCCTTTGTCAACATAAAGAAGGAAAAACAAATAAAGCTTAAAACACCTTCTTGTGAAAGCAAAATCAGAAATAACTTGGACATTGCAAAACAATGTTATTTCAATTAGTTTCCGCAAATATCTTCAAAAGTTTTAGTCATGATTTCAGTACTTATGCTAAAATATAAATGTGCTGATTTTTAGAGGTGGTCAAAAATGCTGCACAGATGCATCGTGTATGCATACTGATAAATAAACAAACACAATGTCATCCTGCTTTTTTTTCTGGAAACTAAGCAGTGACAAAATGTCTTTAAAATGTTTTTCTTTCACTCCATATATGACTTGGTAAAAAATAAACAGAAATCATGAAAATTTTTAAACTATTTACGTGTACACCTCCACCTAATATTTTCAGCAATTTTCCATGCTTTTGTTACCTTCAAATAATAATCTGTAAAATATAACGAACTTATATTTTTCAAAAATATATTGAGTATTTGAAGTTCTTGTCCACCTCTTAGGCTCTATGTTTTGGAAAAATGATTGAAACCAATTCGCATTTGCTGTCGAGATTTTAAAAGTTAAAACTTTAAAAAGTAAACGACTCCATGTACAGTCACTCTATGCCATTCCTTGGATAATCTTCAAATGTCATTTGTGTTGTGTGTTGCACTTCATTTACATGTATGAATGAAAATACAATGTAACAGAAGATCATTTCAAAACATCTCATATCACTTAAAATATATTCATGATAATAGGAAGTTTCAAAGAAACAAAAAATTTACTATCATGTTAATGTTGGTACATGCCTGTATTCATGGTTTAAAACATTTTGTTTTATGGTAACTTACATATGTATCAAGATTTGACAATCAGGATGAAATGATAAAATGGATCTCAAATACAAAATCATAAATTCCATATCATGTCATACATGTTGTACATGTATACATATCAAACAATCATAAATCAGATATCAAATTTAAAGCTCCAATACAGCCTTACATACATGCATGTACATGTACATCTGTTGAATTATGTACATGTATTTTAATTGCTTGTCTACTTATATACAGATCAATAAGTGTTGATGTTGAAATTTTAAAACATAGATACAAAATGTAGCTAATCCTCTAACGGTCCAATACAAGGATTTAAAGATTCAGTTTTTGTGTCAATGATCATGATGATTCAATTTTTCTCTGCAGGTACAAAAATGTAGCAGATTTTGGACTGAAAAGAGAGCTGTAAAGCCCCAAATAATATTATTAGCTATATAATGCAGCAAGGCTGAAAATTTTTACTTCTTTGCAGATGATGTATTGGAGAAGTTCCTGATAGAAGTCAACAATGCAGCACACAAGGGTGTTGCCTCCACAGGAAATGTGACCATGTCAGAACCCAACTGGAGCTTTGGACAGTCTATTTTCTTCTCTGTAACAGTACTCACAACTATAGGTATTCTACATGTATATTGTTAAAGTAGTGTAATGATTTAAGTCAAGTATTCAATAAAGATGTTAGATAAAAAGCATACACTACGTACCCATATGGATTAAAATGCAAAGATGATTTAAAGAATATTTTGATCTCAAATTCTTAAACAGTTTAAACATATATATATATAAAGTGTGTAAATCATCAGGTATTGAACAATACTAACATCTTGATCATTTCACATAACACTCTGCACAAACTGTTGCAAATAACAGAAGCCTTAACAGTTACAGAAAAAAATTGAATTATTATAATTTTTATGCTTTCACATGTTTCATGAAAATTTCTATTTAAATTTTGTCATTGCTAATTTGAATCTTTTATTATTACAGGTTATGGTAGAGTCACTCCGTTATCTGATGAAGGAAAAAGCTTTATTATAGTATATACCTTAATAGGTATACCTCTAACTCTAATTTTGTTTAGTGCAGTTGTCGAAAGACTAATGATTCCTACCAAAGTCTTTTTGTACTTTCTATTCCGAAAATTAGGCCATCTTTACAAAGTTTTCCATATACAACTACTCCATCTACTTATCATGGTGCTAATTGTCCTCTTCCTGATTTACTTCATTCCGGCTGCGATCTACACCTCTCTGGAACCTACTTGGAATTATTTGGATGCTTTCTATTACTGTTTTGTGTCACTGACAACCATTGGTCTGGGTGATTACATTCCAGGGGATAACCCAGAACAGAAGTTGAGACCACTGTATAAAGTAGGCACCACTTGTAAGTAACAACCATTTGATCATGTTGATGATACCTTATCCTTCACTGTCTGTATAATACACATAATTTTCACTAATAGATCTAGACATTGTTTAGTACCTGAATTCTCCAAGAGGGATTCCAGTCTAGACCTGCTGCTGCTGCAGTGATCGTTAGGCTTCTATCAGATCTGCATCATATTAAACAATGCACTCCGTATTATTTATTTTCATAGACATTTCTCATGATAATTGAAAATATTTTATTGTATCCCAGATTTAAAGAAGAGAAGGGTACATGTCATGCATGTCACGTGAAGGTATAAAGTTTAATATTCCATAGTTTCGTTACACGGCTTTGTAAAAGGTAAAAGCAAAGGTATCAGTAGAAAGCATTTGCTCAGATTTTACTTAATGATCAATTAACATTAACACACTTCCAAGAGTCTATACTATAATTTCAGGTTACCTGATAATTGGATTATAATCCATTTACCTTCATACATTTTCAAGAGTATCTTCTATAATTTCAGGTTACCTGGTGATTTTATTGTGTTTATACTATAATTTCAGGTTACCTGGTGATTGGATTGTGTTTATACTATAATTTCAGGTTACCTGGTGATTTTATTGTGTTTATACTATAATTTCAGGTTACCTGGTGATTTGATTGTGTTTATACTATAATTTCAGGTAACCTGGTGATTGGATTGTGTTTATACTATAATTTCAGGTTACCTGGTGATTTGATTGTGTTTATACTATAATTTCAGGTTACCTGGTGATTTGATTGTGTTTATACTATAATTTCAGGTTACCTGGTGATTGGATTGTGCTTATACTATAATTTCAGGTTACATGTACCTGGTGATTTTATTATGTTTATACTATAATTTCAGGTTACCTGGTGATTGGATTGTGGTCCATGATGTTGTTAATGAGTATACTCTATGACATTCCTGAACTCAATATAGGATTCCATTTCTACATGAAATCTGACCCAGAAGATGAGGAACGTACTGCTCTGAAGAATTCCATGGAGAAACAAGGTCCTAAGTACACCAAACATGTGGATGAAGAAGCTACTGCTCCTACCCAAACAACAGCACAGACCGAGTCTGGAGGACAGTAACAGTTCTGATGACGTTACAAGATCTGATGTTAGCTGATTATATTGTACCGATCTGTTAGCTGTTTCTGTATTGTACTTTATGTTTATCCTATTGGTAGTCAATGGTAGTTGGCAAACTAAGCATAATTTATGTACTAGTACACTTTTTCTTATAATATTTGTCAAAACCGAACAAAGATCATGTGTTCATTGCTTAATTATTTACTACTAAATCTAATACATACATTGTATATCAGTGTATATGGAGTTAAAAGAACCGCTAAAAATAGATAAGTTTTAAGGATCATTACCTTTTGGATGAATCTTTGAAACAGATGTGTATTCTAGTTTCCTCCACCATTAAAACTGACCGTCCTACATGTATAAGGCCCAGGTGCAATAAAAAGGGCATTAAACCCCAACACACACACTCAAAAAGATGAATTATCAGGTCTTTTCTTTTTAGCTAAGGTGTATTGTATTGTTAATGTTATAAAAAATTCCCATTTATGGTAGTACATGTAGAATCTCAATTACTCTGTGATCAGACAAACAGAAACTTATATTTTATCCTGTAAGATTTTGTATATATAATTATATAGCTGTACAATGTGTACATGTAGGTGTATTTATGTATACAAAAGTGTTATTTTTATTAAAGTTTATATTTGTTAAACATGTACATGGTAGATTAGAAAAAAGCTTTCATTTCATGCAGCTATGCTCCATTTTCCTTCATTTCTGTTAAGAAACAAATCACCATATCCATTCTATATTATATCAATTAATCTATCAATCTTTGGTAGCAGGGTCTTTTTTTTTCACAGAGATTTAGAAGTAAGCTATGTTATATTTGTTTTGCCTCTATTCCAGTGATTATTTAAGATGTCAATATAATTTTGGTCAGTCCTCTAATGCCGATTAATTGATTGGTTTGAAAAACTTGACTTCGTTATGTGATAACCAAGATATTCCATTTTAGATAGTGTGCAATATTAAAACATAAAGTATATATATTATTTGCAATAAAATGTTTTAATCTTTTATAAGCTTTACCAACTATATTGTTTTTGCTTTTAATTTAGTTTTATTTTACATTTTACATTGTGAAATTAGTTTATAAATGACCAAAATGCTCAAATTACATGTAGCTAGTTTATTTAAGCGCACAATTATCAAAAACCTTTTGGGACCTCTTGTTTCATACAGTTCCTAACCAAACGGGGGGGGGGGGGCACGTCCGGGGTACGCCGGTCCTAGATCTGCCTTTGTGTTTTGTGTTATGTTTTGCATACCATGCACTATGTCATGTTACTGAATTTCCTATATTCTACTTGACAAAAATGAAAATATTTGAAATGATCCAACCATTACATTGTTGTTCATAGTGTATTACTCTATTTTATTCACAAGGTTGGGCAGATCCGAATTTCCTCAGTCTTTTAGGTTGGATTTAAATGAAGAAGCCCAAAATAATTGACCCATGACCATCGTGGTCAATAAAATAGAGTAATACAATGTAATAAAAATCAATCTTAGTTCTATGTCTTGATGTATATTCTGCTGAGGGGTTACTGACCTAACAGATGAAAATCACCAGCTTTGTTAGCTTGATTCATAGACTGTATCATCATGATCAGTTTTTTGTCTTTGTTAACAATTTCTATTTCTTGACTAAATACAGAACTAGCACATCTCATTATTTTCTATTGCACATGCAAACTAAAATTTGTGATACATTAAATACAAAGATATGCTGTTTTCTTTGTCTTGCTTTAATCCATGTAAAAATAATACTTTACATATGCTTTTTAATGTATATCTTTTATTTCAATATGAATATCACTAACTTAAATGTTTACCAATTATCACTTCACTGTCAGGATGTGAGAAAAAAAAACTTGTGCAATACAGTAGTTAATCTATGGCAATTTACATTTCTGTAAAATTATTTTCATGTGTAAACTCCCATATGATTTTTTATTTTTATAATTGTTTATACTTTGGTGCTTAATATCTTTCTATACATGTATACATGCTTTAAGTATTACAGGCTTATTTCAAATATTTTCTTGAATTTTATGCTTTTACTTTTTAAGTTTATTACTTTAAAAGATTTATTATATGTTTACTTATAATGTTTATACATTTTTATGATTTACTTAAACTTGCCAGATACCTAATGTGTATTAAATTATTTCTGTGTCTTAGTATAGAAACTGAAAATACTTACATTTTTCAAGACTTAAAACTTTAATATCTATTCCTTGAATGGTTAAAAGTTGTTTAGACTTACATGTACCTATTGTTTGAAACCCTTTTCTGCTTACATTTCATAATGTTAAGCAACCTTTAGGTACATTTCCTTCAAAACAGGCCAGTTATTGTTATAAATTTCATTATTTTAAACATTCCATCCTTTGAAGAGAACTGTGATGTAGAGAAGGATAGATTGCATTAGAATTTACTTGATATAGACCTATAAGAACTTGATCTTAGCAATCAGGTTTTAAGTGGACAATATTGTTTCATTTTTAAATTTCATTCATGATTTTCTTGTTTAATTCCACCTTTATAAATGTTATAATCAAAGAAATCCTTATACATATTATAAATTTATTTTTTCTCTATTTTATATTTAGCTAGTGCTTACAGCCAAACTTTACAAGTACATGTACATTGTATGTAAGGAGTAGGTTGGCTGTTTCTTGTTTTTCTTTCTATTTACTCTGAAAAATACCTTCACATGTTTTGTGCATGAAATTAGCTTTAGCCAAAATTTTATTCTTAATTTAAACCTTAATTTGACTTTAAAATAATCTTTAAGAGTGCATTTCACATAAATTCTGCCAAAATAATTATATAGGATCATCAAAAATACATTTGGAAAAAATCCTAGAACATTTAAGAACTATCACACCACTTGTTATGTGAGCTGTGTCGTATATTCCATTTCTCATTATTTTCTATTTCATATATATGAATTATGTGATTTTTGGCCTGATTTCACCGTGAAAAAATCTGGGTCATAAAATGCTGAATGTTCAATAGGCGGTGTGCAGGAAAAAAAGTGTAACAGTTTTATCAGCAACTTCTTATGAAAGCCCATTTATATTTGGTATACAGCATCACCATGGAGTCCCATAATATGGGATTTGATTTCAAGTCTGTCATTCACCTGCTTCCTGTTTAACAAAATCTAGCTATGTTTTACTGTGGCAGATTTATCGAAACAATAATTTTTTGTACCAGAAATTTTGGGGAATAAAAGTGTGTCATGACTAATAGAAATTAATGAGATGTGGAATAAGTGTACGCGACATGTAATATCAAAAATATGGTCCTACTGGAAAAAAAAATCCATGTCAGGCTCATTTCATGCCAATTCCAATTGAAGGTATTTAATATGTTAAATTTTAAAGCTTAGATTCTTCTAATATTTACAGCAAAGGGCCCAAGTCGGGTGTAATATAGCTTACTTTTTACATGACAATTGTTTTTATTATATTGTTTACTTTGTTGTAATCTGTTTTGTACTGCCGTTAGTTCTAAATAAATTTATGCATGTTACATTGTTACATTTCTATAAATAGGTAAAATTATTTTTCTGTGGTCTCTTCCCAAACAATAGCATGGCTCAAGGTCCCCAGTCTGGAAAAACTTTTGTTACTTTTACCATTAATCATTTGATCCCAAAATTTATAGGTCTCTACTATAAGTTTTAATATTTGTAAATTTCACGGAATTCAATTTTTCACTTGTGGCCATGACCTTGACCAGTGCCCTTTTGACCCTAACATTAAAAGGCTCCTTTCTAACCTCATAAGCTTTAATGTGTTTAAGTTTCATGAAAATCTATAAAGGCATTTCAGTTATACTGTTTCCTCAAATAAACAGGGTTCTTTCTTCATCAGGCTGATCAGCTGTCATGCTTGTAAGTTTCATGAAATTCTGTTTTGGTGTTCAATGTTATGCTCCATGATTGGGGGTCGTGAACACGGTTCATGGAAAATAAAATTTGGATTTCATAGTTCACAGGAAATTAGCAAATATTTGAGAAAATTCCTAAAGTCACAATTCACAGGAAATAATGCCAGTCTGTAGAGATCTGTGGAGGCATCAATCACAGATCACAGAAAATTACTTTAGCCAGGAATGGTTCACAGACAATGCCCTCATCACAGTTCACAAAAATAAGTATTGCCTGAATCACAGTTCACAGAAAATTCAAATGGGCGATCATGCATCAAGAAATTACCCCATTGGCCCCCTCATAAATCAACCTGGATGAAATTCCAGAGGGACGGATGCATCATCAGACAGCTGAACTCTATTCTCCCCTGCTTTAACAGAAAAGTGGGGGACAAACACTGGGTACAGACATACTTCTCGAATAATCAAAACTCCCCCCTTTTTAGCTCACCTGACCCAAAGGGTCATGTGAGCTATTGTCATCCATTGTCCGTAAACTTTTTGAAACATTAACATAAGTCCAATTGCAACCAAACTTGTTAGAGCTGTTCATTAACTATCAGTGCTTAGAACTGTTGTAGGGATTTATGATTTGTCTTAAAATATGGCTGCTGTTGCTAAAAATAGAACATAGGGGGTAAATTGCAGTATTTTTGCAAATAACCTCTAAAACAGCTACAGATATCAAAATTCTGGCAGGGGTACAGTGATCAGCACCTCAAGATCTACCTACCCTGAAACTTTGAAGTAAATCCAACAATCCAACAACTCATGTAAGATTATTGCCCTTTTGTGGATTTTTTTTTTTTGCAAATTTTGCACCTGTTTAGCTCAGTATCTTAAAAACTATACAAGATATTTGAGAAATTTAAATTGCATATTTTGAAGCTAATCAAGATCTACAAAATATGTAATAGGGTCAACATTGTAGGACCTTTCCTTTTAGGAGTTCTTCACCTTAGAACATCAAAATTGAGCATTTTCACAGCATTACCTCATTACATTGAAAACGTTAACTCCTATGAATGGAACCAAACTTGGTATATTTGTTTTTTAGCATTCAGTGCTTAGAACTGATGGTGGGATTTGTGATTCAACATGGCCGCTGTGGCTAAAAATAGAACATAGGAAAAAAATGCAGTTTTTTGCAAAAAATTTAAAATTGGTGACAGATTTTAAAATTCTGATACAGAACAAAAGTGATAAGCACCTCAAGATCTTCCAGCCCTGAAATTTTGAAGAAGATCTAACCATCCATGTAGGAGTTATTGCCCTTTTTGCAAATTTTTGGCAATTTTGAAATGGCATGTCATACAACAAAGTCAACCCTAAAAACAAACAAGGTGGAATTAAACTAGCAGTATTGAGGAACCTGTATACACAAGAACCAAAGACTAAGTTATGTTTCTCCATAGTTGTCTTCACTCAAGAAATGTCACAGAAGATGTGCTTACAGAAAAACAGAATTCTGTCCCTCAGATGAGTACAGATGTGGGCTTGGCCTAGTTCTTATATTGTCATCTTTGCTGGATTTGAACTTCACAAAATCGATCATTGGTAATCTATTAGGGTAACAAGGAACTGCACACTCACCTTTTTGCTGTTCTGTAGCTCACATTCATTTCAGTTTGTGTTGCTGATAGAAGTTTAGGTTTTGTTTACATGTTTTGTTATGTTGTGCATTTTTTCGTGTTGGCTTTTTGGCCAGATTTTGCAATGTGAAAATGTGGGTTATAAAATCATAAGTGAATGTCGAGTAGGCATGTGAGGGGGATAATATTTTCTTCAGTTTTCTCAGCAGCCTTTTGATATTTGGTATGCAGCATCAGCATGGGGTCCCATATCCTAAAATTTGATTTCAGGTCTGTTGCTCACCTTCTTCTTTTGATATTGACCGATTTTGTATTGGCCTTTTTGAAATTTGAATTCCCCATTTGAACATTTTGTCATTTTCTGCTTTATTTTCCTTAAAATGATGGTCAAATGAAGGAGAGCAGTTGTTATATTCAGTATTTGATTCTATTGGATACTTCTCATACACATTAACAATGCTAAATAAGTTTTATCCATTTATTATTGACATTTTTTTCATCATTTATTTTGACTTTCAACCTGCAAAATTATTACTTCGAAGAATTAGCTTTACATTTGGCATCAAAGCATTTAAAACAAAATTAATCTTTGTACCAGGTCTTCAAAAATTCTACAATTACATATGATAATTATCTGCATAGATCATGTAGATGTCAGATGGAATAAAGTATCACATAACAGGATGTTCTATTAAAACTTATTTCCTTCTATTGTTGAAATCCTTTCAAACTTACGCCTGCATACAATTATATACATGTTATATCAATTATGTTCCTTCTATGGCATTTATCCATTTAACTTCCATTGCTGATTTTACAGGTCGAGTAAATCACAATGATATTCATCAATAAAATTGCATAGTTCAGTAATGATTTGGAAATCATGTCTTCTTGATTGCTGATCTAGGCCGTGAATGTGAGGGAAACTCTCCATCCCAGCCACGAGGTAGTGATTCATTGTGAGAAGGGTAGCCATATGCTCTTGTCAACTTTGTTCAGTTGCCACAGGAAAGTAAAACAGTCCACAGAAAGCGTCTTGTAAAGCTCGCTGACAGGAATATTTGGTATCAAATCCACCAGCCTTTTCAGAGTCAGATGTACTTCTAACATTGGATAAATATCTGCAAAGATTTAATGAAAAGAAAATACATTTTATACATTGTACTTTAATGGCATGAAATTATCAACATTGGCCATAAATATATTTGCAAGAATATCTCAAAAAGATTTTGAATGGGGTGAAGGGGTTCCACCAATAGACTGTAAAGGACCAATTTTCTAAGGAACTCTGAATCCGTCACTGATCTACAAAACACCTGAGATTGTTCCACTTAATTTTAGAAAACATAAATTTTACATGTTACATCATACCCTAGTTTGTTAAGTTCATCATCTTCCATCAAATCAGGTCCACATATCTCTAGATGAACAGGAGAGTATCTGTAGATCTCAGTAATTTGTTCTGGTACTGGTAAGAAGGAACTCTGGGAGCCCTGAAATAACAACACAATCTAGATAAACAGGAGAGTATCTGTAGACCTCAGTAATTTGTTCTGGTACTGGTAAGAAGGAACTCTGGGAGCCCTGAAATAACAACACAATCTAGATAAACAGGAGAGTATCTGTAGATCTCAGTAATTTGTTCTGGTACTGGTAAGAAGGAACTCTGGGAGCCCTGAAATAACAACACAATCTAGATAAACAGGAGAGTATCTGTAGATCTCAGTAATTTGTTCTGGTATTGGTAAGAAGGAACTCTGAGAACCCTGAAATAACAACACAATCTAGATAAACAGGAGAGTATCTGTAGATCTCAGTAATTTGTTCTGGTACTGGTAAGAAGGAGCTCTGGGAGCCCTGAAATAACAACACAATCTAGATAAACAGGAGAGTATCTGTAGATCTCAGTAATTTGTTCTGGTACTGGTAAGGAGGAACTCTGGGAGCCCTGAAATAACAACACAATCTAGATAAACAGGAGAGTATCTGTAGATCTCAGTAATTTGTTCTGGTACTGGTAAGAAGGAACTCTGGGAGCCCTGAAATAACAACACAATCTAGATAAACAGGAGAGTATCTGTAGACCTCAGTAATTTGTTCTGGTACTGGTAAGAAGGAACTCTGGGAGCCCTGAAATAACAACACAATCTAGATAAACAGGAGAGTATCTGTAGATCTCAGTAATTTGCTCTGGTATTGGTAAGAAGGAGCTCTGGGAGTCCTGAAATAACAACACAATCTAGATAAACAGGAGAGTATCTGTAGATCTCAGTAATTTGCTCTGGTATTGGTAAGAAGGAGCTCTGGGAGTCCTGAAATAACAACACAATCTAGATAAACAGGAGAGTATCTGTAGATCTCAGTAATTTGTTCTGGTACTGGTAAGAAGGAACTCTGAGAGCCCTGAAATAACAACACAATCTAGATGAACAGGAGAGTATCTGTAGACCTCAGTAATTTGTTCTGGTACTGGTAAGAAGGAACTCTGGGAGCCCTGAAATAACAACACAATCTAGATAAACAGGAGAGTATCTGTAGATCTCAGTAATTTGTTCTGGTACTGGTAAGAAGGAACTCTGGGAGCCCTGAAATAACAACACAATCTAGATAAACAGGAGAGTATCTGTAGATCTCAGTAATTTGTTCTGGTACTGGTAAGAAGGAACTCTGAGAACCCTGAAATAACAACACAATCTAGATAAACAGGAGAGTATCTGTAGATCTCAGTAATTTGTTCTGGTATTGGTAAGAAGGAACTCTGGGAGCCCTGAAATAACAACACAATCTAGATAAACAGGAGAGTATCTGTAGATCTCAGTAATTTGTTCTGGTATTGGTAAGAAGGAACTCTGGGAGCCCTGAAATATCAACACAATCTAGATAAACAGGAGAGTATCTGTAGATCTCAGTAATTTGCTCTGGTATTGGTAAGAAGGAGCTCTGGGAGTCCTGAAATAACAACACAATCTAGATAAACAGGAGAGTATCTGTAGATCTCAGTAATTTGTTCTGGTACTGGTAAGAAGGAACTCTGAGAGCCCTGAAATAACAACACAATCTAGATGAACAGGAGAGTATCTGTAGACCTCAGTAATTTGTTCTGGTACTGGTAAGAAGGAACTCTGGGAGCCCTGAAATAACAACACAATCTAGATAAACAGGAGAGTATCTGTAGATCTCAGTAATTTGTTCTGGTATTGGTAAGAAGGAACTCTGGGAGCCCTGAAATATCAACACAATCTAGATAAACAGGAGAGTATCTATAGATCTCAGTAATTTGTTCTGGTACTGGTAAGAAGGAACTCTGGGAGCCCTGAAATAACAACACAATCTAGATAAACAGGAGAGTATCTGTAGATCTCAGTAATTTGTTCTGGTACTGGTAAGAAGGAACTCTGGGAGCCCTGAAATAACAACACAATCTAGATAAACAGGAGAGTATCTGTAGATCTCAGTAATTTGTTCTGGTACTGGTAAGAAGGAACTCTGGGAGCCCTGAAATAACAACACAATCTAGATAAACAGGAGAGTATCTGTAGATCTCAGTAATTTGTTCTGGTACTGGTAAGAAGGAACTCTGAGAGTCCTGAAATAACAACACAATCTAGATAAACAGGAGAGTATCTGTAGATCTCAGTAATTTGTTCTGGTACTGGTAAGAAGGAGCTCTGGGAACCCTGAAATAACAACACAATCTAGATAAACAGGAGAGTATCTGTAGATCTCAGTAAATTGTTCTGGTACTGGTAAGAAGGAACTCTGGGAACCCTGAAATAACAACACAATCTAGATAAACAGGGGAGTATCTGTAGATCTCAGTAATTTGTTCTGGTACTGGTAAGAAGGAACTCTGGGAACCCTGAAATAACAACACAATCTAGATAAACAGGAGAGTATCTGTAGGTCTCAGTAATTTGTTCTGGTACTGGTAAGAAGGAACTCTGAGAGCCCTGAAATAACAACACAATCTAGATAAACAGGGGAGTATCTGTAGATCTCAGTAATTTGTTCTGGTACTGGTAAGAAGGAACTCTGAGAACCCTGAAATAACAACACAATCTAGATAAACAGGAGAGTATCTGTAGATCTCAGTAATTTGTTCTGGTACTGGTAAGAAGGAACTCTGAGAACCCTGAAATAACAACACAATCTAGATAAACAGGAGAGTATCTGTAGATCTCAGTAATTTGTTCTGGTACTGGTAAGAAGGAACTCTGGGAGCCCTGAAATAACAACACAATCTAGATAAACAGGAGAGTATCTGTAGATCTCAGTAATTTGTTCTGGTATTGGTAAGAAGGAACTCTGGAAGCCCTGAAATAACAACACAATCTAGATAAACAGGAGAGTATCTGTAGATCTCAGTAATTTGTTCTGGTACTGGTAAGAAGGAACTCTGAGAACCCTGAAATAACAACACAATCTAGATAAACAGGAGAGTATCTGTAGATCTCAGTAATTTGTTCTGGTATTGGTAAGAAGGAACTCTGGGAACCCTGAAATAACAACACAATCTAGATAAACAGGAGAGTATCTGTAGATCTCAGTAATTTGTTCTGGTATTGGTAAGAAGGAACTCTGGGAACCCTGAAATAACAACACAATCTAGATAAACAGGAGAGTATCTGTAGATCTCAGTAATTTGTTCTGGTACTGGTAAGAAGGAACTCTGGAAGCCCTGAAATAACAACACAATCTAGATAAACAGAAGAGTATCTGTAGATCTCAGTGATTTGTTCTGGTACTGGTAAGAAGGAACTCTGGGAGCCCTGAAATAACAACACAATCTAGATAAACAAGAGAGTATCTGTAGATCTCAGTAATTTGTTCTGGTAAGAAGGAACTCTGGGAGCCCTGAAATAACAACACAATCTAGATAAACAGGAGAGTATCTGTAGACCTCAGTAATTTGTTCTGGTATTGGTAAGAAGGAACTCTGGGAGCCCTGAAATAACAACACAATCTAGATAAACAGGAGAGTATCTGTAGATCTCAGTAATTTGTTCTGGTACTGGTAAGAAGGAACTCTGGGAGCCCTGAAATAACGACACATTCTAGATAAACAGGAGAGTATCTGTAGATCTCAGTAATTTGTTCTGGTACTGGTAAGAAGGAACTCTGAGAACCCTGAAATAACAACACAATCTAGATAAACAGGAGAGTATCTGTAGATCTCAGTAATTTGTTCTGGTACTGGTAAGAAGGAGCTCTGGGAGCCCTGAAATAACAACACAATCTAGATAAACAGGAGAGTATCTGTAGATCTCAGTAATTTGTTCTGGTACTGGTAAGAAGGAACTCTGAGAACCCTGAAATAACAACACAATCTAGATAAACAGGAGAGTATCTGTAGATCTCAGTAATTTGTTCTGGTACTGGTAAGAAGGAACTCTGGGAGCCCTGAAATAACAACACAATCTAGATAAACAGGAGAGTATCTGTAGACCTCAGTAATTTGTTCTGGTACTGGTAAGAAGGAACTCTGAGAGTCCTGAAATAACAACACAATTTAGATAAACAGGAGAGTATCTGTAGATCTCAGTAATTTGTTCTGGTACTGGTAAGAAGGAACTCTGGGAGCCCTGAAATAACAACACAATCTAGATAAACAGGAGAGTATCTGTAGATCTCAGTAATTTGTTCTGGTACTGGTAAGAAGGAACTCTGGGAACCCTGAAATAACAACACAATCTAGGTATTGACAAATCTAGGGATTTGTTTGAATCTTATGTATTGTATTTTTAGTCTTGGGCCAATGCAAGACAGCGAGCAGTGACCTCTGGTCATGTTGAAGAAGGCTGGCTGTTTTCCATTGTGATTTTTAGCTCACCTGACCCGAAGGGTCATGTGAGCTATTGGCGTCACTTGGCGTCCGTCCGTCGTCCGTCCGTAAACTTTTTCAAACGTTAACTCCTCTGACACCATAAGTCCAATTGAAACCAAACTTGGTGTAGTTGTTCTTTAGGGTATGGCCTACAAAACTATTGTTCGGATTTTTGATTTTTAAAAAAACATGGCCGCCGTGGCTAAAAATAGAACATAGGGGTAAAATGCAGTTTTTGCAAATAACTCAAAAACGGCTACAGATATCAAAATTCTGGCATAGGGTAAAAGTGATCAGCACCTCAAGATCTACCTACCCTGAAATTTTGAAGAAAATCCAACGACCCATGTAGGAGTTATTGCCCTTTTTGTGGATTTTTTGCAAATTTTGCACCTGTTTAGCTCAATATCTTGAAAACTATACTAGATATTTGAGAAATTTAAATTGCATATTGTTAAGCACATCAAGATCTACAAAATATGTAACAGGGTCAACGTTGTAGGACCTTTCCTTTTAGGAGTTATTGCCCATAGAACGTCAAAATTTAGCATTTTAACAGCATTTCCTCATTACATTGAAAACGTTAACTCCTCTGACACTTTAAGTCCAAATGGAACCAAACTTGGTTTAGTTGTTTATTAGCATTAGTTGTATAGAACTGATGTGGGGATTTTTGATTGGTCGTAAAACATGGCAGCTGTGGCTAAAAATAGAACATAGGGGTAAATGGCAGTTTTTTGCAAATAACTCTATAACAGTGACAGATTTCAAAATTTTGGTTGGGAACAAAAGTGATGAGCACCTCAAGATCTACCAGCTCTGAAATTTTGAAGAAAATCCAACAACCCATGTAGGAGTTATTGCCCTTTTGTGGATTTTTTGCAAATTTTGCACCTGTTTAGCTCAATATCTTGAAACTATACAAGATATTTGAGAAATTTAAATTGCATATTGTTAAGCACATCAAGATCTACAAAATTTGTAACAGGGTCAACGTTGTAGGACCTTTCCTTTGAGGAGTTATTGCCCTTGGAACGTCACAATTTAGCATTTTAACTGCATTTCCTTATATTGAAAATGTTAACTCCTCTGACACTTTAAGTCCAATTGGAGCCAAACTTGATATTGTTATTTATTAGCATTAGGTGTATAGAACTGATGTGCTGATTTTTGATTGGTCGTAAAACATGGCTGCTGTGGCTAAATTTAGAACATTGGGTTAAACTGCATTTTTTTGCTAATAACTCAAATAGGGTGACAGATTTTTAGATTTTGATTGAGAACAAAAGTGATGAGCACCTTTAGATCCACCATATTGTCAGATGACCCCCTTATTAATCTTATGACCCTTTCAACGTTAAATAGATTTTGCCTTATAACCTTTACTTCAGGCACATATGTCAGGTGAGCGATTCAGGCTCCTGGGAGCCTCTTGTTTTAATTGCCGTTTCTTTGATGTTGGTTGTGTCGTGTACACTTATTCCACACCTCTTTATTGTCTATTACTGTAAACCAGCTGATTTTTGTGACAACTCTTATTCATGTTTTACTTTAAAACTTCTTATTTCTAGAACTCTTTGTGAGGATTTTTTATTGATAAGAAAATATGATACTGCATACAATGATTAATTTTTATCCTCATTAAACAAGCAAAAAAAAAGATCACATAAATTAGTTGCATTAGAGTACTACTTTTCCCTTCCCTACATATTTTTAACTAAAAGCTGTATTCATAAAAGGGTTAAAAAAAGTAGAATGTACATGACCCAACCAGGCCATAAAAGTTTAAACTTTTTAATAATAATGGCCAAATATGTGCAATATGAGAACCCTCAAGTTTCATTCTGACAAGGAACTAAAGAAAAATCTGAACATTTCATTATATACAATAAGATGAAGTAGAAGTAGACTATCTGTGAAAAGGGAACTACTTATATAAGAAAAGTCATTTTTTAATTGTGGGAAACCTTAAGAGATCTTATACCATTCTTATAAAATTTGAATTTTCAAAGTGCACTGTTCACAGATTCAACCAAGATCAAAAGATTTTTTATTTCCATCATGTATTTCAAATATTCCAGAGAAACAACTAAGTTGTGCCAAGGATATCCCAACTCAACTATTCAAAAAACAGGAAATAGATGCCCAACTGACATAGAAAGGGAAGGCACATTAGAACTCATCATATTAAAGTTGTGTACCAAATTTGAAATCAGTTCCTTCAGTAGAAACTGGGAAAATTAAGAAAAATTGTCTATTTTCGACCCTTAAAAAGGGCTAAGTATGTTTGGAAAACAGGAAGTAGATGTGGGATTGACCTGGAAAGGAGAAACACAGTACAACTCATTATGATAAAGCTTTGCACAAAATTTGAAATTAATCCCTTTAGTTGAAGCCAAGAAATCTGTTAGGAAAGTTTGTAGGATGGATGGACAAGGTGATTGCAATATGCCCACCTCACTTAGGAGTAGGGGTATGAAAACAGACATATACCTCATCACTACACAACCCTTATTATTCAAATGTAGAGGTATTATAACCAAAACAAATGATCTGAGTATTATTACTTCAAACAAAATTTACCAGTCTGATCCCTGTAGAAAACGCTGTAGCTGGCTGTTGAGGAATTCCCTCCTCCTTATCTGTTTGTTTCTCCTGGTCTAACTTGTGTATTGCTATAATATCTACGGCTGACCTATCAGAGAACATCTGTAATACACAAAACATTCATACAAGTAATATTACAAGTGTACTTTCAGCAAGTAGAAACTAAGACAATTTACATACATTTAGATTTTTTTTCACTACCCATGCTTGCCACACAAAGATTATTTGTTAAATATAGGAGTAAAAACCACCACAATCAAAGGTTTTGACACAAACTTGTTCTTATAATCAATTAAAAGGTTAATGAAACAACCTTATTGAGCATGCTCACATACCCCGCACGTCCACATTATGGACAGAGATTATCTATTTCGAGTTAGGAATAAAAAAGTAACTTAAAGAGTTTTTGTCTTTTCAAGTTGGCTTGTTTAACAAGAAGTAAATGATTGACAGACCTGAAAATGTATCCCACCCTATAGGACCCTTACCAGAAGCTACATACGAAAATTACAACCCTAAAAGTTTAGTGAAAAAAGTCTAAGTCAGCTTGTTAAACAGAATGTAAATGACCGACAGACCTGAAAAGCCTATTCCAACATATGGGACCCCCACCTGAATCTACATATCAAATATCAAAAGCCTACCATTAATAATAGCTGAGATATCTGTTAGGAAAATTTTGATCACGGACAGACGGACCCGCTAACGGATGGACCAATCAAATACATTATACCCTTTGCAACTTCGTTGTGTGGGGTAAAATAACGTTGAGTTTGGGTGTACAATGGAAAATGTATTTAGATGTTTAACTTGTTTTGAGAATAAGAGCATTGAGCAGTTTTAAAATACTTTCTATACCTGAGGTCACAAAAGAATACTTCTGACTCATATCTAACTTTATATTGGTAAAAAATAAACAAAGTGAAATTATTTTCCTCAAATGATACTCCAGAGTAATGACATTTTCATGCAATATATATGATGTAAAAATTTCATGCAAAGTTTCGTTAAAATCCATCCAGCTAAATAGAATGAGTTGTGCTTACAATCAAACTGATTTCTATATACCCCATTCTTAGTTTGCAAAAGGATGGGAGCACAAATAAACGTAGCTTTCAGTGCGTACTGTGGCTGTGACCTTCAAGAAATTTATCTGTTTCCTTAATATGCAATATTATATACCAGTTCATCTATTAATGCTTCTTTGTTCTTTAACTTGCTACTTTTTTCTCTCTTTACTTCTTCCTCCATTATTTGTCTTCTGATTTCTGAGTCCTGCTTTTCTTGTTCTATTAACATCTCTAAGTATTCTTCATCTTTACTCTGAATATTAAGCAAGAACTGTCTAGTATAATCATTAATAATAGCAATTATACTCTTAAATTATAATTCTTCACTGAATATTAAGCAAGAACTGTCTAGTATAATCATTAATAATAGCAATTATACTCTTAAATTATAATTCTTCACTGAATATTAAGCAAGATCTGTCTAGTATAATCATTAATAATAGCAATTCTACTCTTAAATGTTCTTCAACTTAATTCTGAATATAATAAAAGAAGTTTCAGTGATATAAAGAGGTTCTAAAAGGTAATTAATAAATCAATAACAACACAAGGAGTTGCATCATTCACAATAAATTCCTCTTTAAATGTTTAGATTCTTACCTATCCCTATCCCTAAGGGTTAGTGTTAGGTTTAAATAGCCAGTCATTTTGGTAAAACAGAGTATTGGTATTGGAGATCTAAAAGGGGGGATATAAAACCTTTTTGTTGAAGCAGTGTACCAATTACTTCTTAAAATAAAATGTTGTTCTAACCTTTCTAAAGTAATGCTAAATTAATTCTATTTAAACTTGACAGCTGCACACTATTTTTCACCAAATGCACACTGTTAAGAATGTTCAATTTATCATGGGCTCTTAAATGATACCCCTTCAGATTCCAATTTTGCTTTAAAAACGGTAGAAGTTGATTTTTATAAGGCATGTTTTTTAACAGTTCACTTTAAATGAAATTTAAAGATAGGTATTTTTAACCAAATGGAGGTTATAAGTCATCTCCATAAGCAGTCAGGTCACATATATTTTTCATCCCGTGGGAGCCCCTTACATCTTGAAGCCATAAAAGAACAGTCAGACAACTGAAACCTAAAATGGGGTATAAATATCATTCTAAGCTTCTTGATATGTCAGGCCAGGGTTGAAATTTATTTTTCCTTTGCTGTTCAAAAATGATTTTAACAAAATGTAAACAACTACCATTTTGACCTTGCCTTAACCACATGACCTACCATTATGGCCTTGCCTTAACACATGACCTACCATTTTGACCTTGCCATAACACATGACCTACCATTTTGACCTTGCCATGACACATGACCTACCATTTTGACCTTGCCGTAAACACATGACCTGCCATTTTGACCTTGCCATAATCACATGACCTACCATTTTGACATTGCCTTAACACATGACCTACCATTTTGACCTTGCCATAACCACATGACCTACCATTTTGACCTTGCCATAACCACATGACCTACCATTTTGACCTTGCCTTAACCACATGACCTACCATTTTGACCTTGCCATAACCACATGACCTACCATTTTGACCTTGCCATAACACATGACCTACCATTTTGACCTTGCCATAACCACATGACCTACCATTTTGACCTTGCCTTAACACATGACTTAGCAATAGCCACATGATCTACCATTTTGACCTTGCCATAACACATGACCTACCATTTTGACCTTGCCATAATCACATTACCTCCCATGTTGACCTTGCCATAACACATGACCTACCATTTTGACCTTGCCATAACCACATGACCTACCATTTTGACATTGCCTTAACACATGACCTACCATTTTGACCTTGCCATAACCACATGACCTACCATTTTGACCTTGCCATAACCACATGACCTACCATTTGGATCTTGCCTTAACCACATGACCTACCATTTTGACCTTGCCATAACCACATGACCTACCATTTTGACCTTGCCTTAACACATGACTTAGCAATAGCCACATGATCTACCATTTTGACCTTGCCATAACACATGACCTACCATTTTGACCTTGCCATAATCACATTACCTACCATTTTGACCTTGCCATAACACATGACCTACCATTTTGACCTTGCCTTAACACATGACCTACAATTTGACCTTGCTATAACCACATGACCTACCATTTTGACCTCGCCTTAACACATGACCTACAATTTGACCTTGCCATAACACATGACCTATCATTTTGACCTTGCCTTAACACATGACCTACAATTTGACCTTGCCATAACACATGACCTACCATTTTGACCTTGCCTTAACACATGACCTAAAATTTGACCTTGCCGTAACCACATGACCTACAATTTGACCTTGCCATAACCACATGACCTACCATTTTGACCTTATCGTAACCACATGACCTACCATTTTGACCTTGTCATAATCACATGACCTACCATTTTGACCTTGCCTTTACCACATGACCAATTATTTTTACTTTGCCATAACCACATGACCTACCATTTTGACCTTGCCATAACCACATGACCTACCATTTTGACCTTGCCATAACCACATGACCAATTATTTTATACTTTGCCATAACCACATGACCTACCATTTTGACCTTGTCTCAACACATGACCTACCATTTTGACCTTGTTTTAGCACATGACCTAGAATTTGACCTTGCTGAAACCACATGACCTACCATTTTGACCTTGTCATAACCATATGACCTACCATTTTGACCTTGCCTTAACCACATGACCTACTATTTTGACCTTGCTTTAACATATGACCTACCAATACCAATTTATGACCTTGCTTAACTCATGACCTACCATTTTGACCTTGCCTTAACCACATGACCTACCATTTTGACCTTGCCATAACACATGACCTACCATTTTGACCTTGCCATAACACATGACCTACCATTTTTACCTTGCCATAACACATGACCTACCATTTTGACCTTGCCATAACACATGACCTACCATTTTGACCTTGCCATAACACATGACCTACCATTTTGACCTTGCCATAACACATGACCTACCATTTTGACCTTGCCATAACACATGACCTATCATTTTGACCTTGCCAGAACACATGACCTACCATTATGACCTTGCCATAACACATGACCTATCATTTTGACCTTGCCAGAACACATGACCTACCATTTATCTCTAAATACAATACATGACCTACCATTTTTACTTTGCCAAAACCTGACATGACCTACCATTTTGACCTTGCCATAACACATGACCTACCATTTTGATCTTGCCTTTACTGATCTGGTCTTTGTTTTCCTTTCTGTATTGATCTATCATCCTCTTTGTTTCTTCTATGTCAATATTGTTTGTTAAGTTAAAAACTGTAATGGATAAAACAATTAAAGAGTTATTATTCATAAGCAAGAGTAAAAAGTTAATACAAACGAGAATTTTCTTTCTTTAATTTAATCCATGTAAAATCAAATCCTACAAACCAAATATCAAGAGATTGTAATAAGTAGTTGCTAAGACAACTGTTATGAAAATAATTTCATGACAATACTTCATGAAATTTGGACAAAAATGTTTGAAGTCATTAATGTCTACAGCTGGAGCATGAGGAAATTATCGTAATTGTCTAAACTTTAATCCTGTTATCATTTAATAGTTACCAATTGTCTCTATCATCTCTAAGTAGTCATTGTAGTCATTCAGGTTATTGAAATCATCTTCTTTTTTGTTGAAACTGTAAAATATATACATGTATATCAAAGTCTTCATCAAATATTACGAATTTTATGCCTTTGTTCTTGTCTTTTTATGTTGGTTGTTCTATGTCAGAAGGGGGTCTTTCTTTGGGAATTTTAGGATTGGTTTTGAATCATTTGAATGTATCATATTTTTTATCTATCACTACGTGCAAAACAACTAGCCAAGACCACTAGTCACATTGAAGGCTGCTGGCTGTTTTTCATTGTTGATCTTTTTTTTTATTTCTTAAAATATATACTTAATCTAATTTGTTCTAATGCTAAGTACATGTACATGTATTTCCATTAAAAATATTTATTGGATTTTCCCTAAGACATCGTTATTGCATTTTTCTTAATGTTACTAAGAATTTAACGAAGTTACTGTATTTCACTGGATTGGTCAACAATTAATATTTATTAACATTTTAAATCTGCCTATAATTATTTTTTTATCACTACATTAATGAATTTAACCCTATAAACTTTTAAAACATACTCCCTGAGTATCTTTTTTCTTATGTCCACTTCTTTTTCTATGAATGGATCCTCAAACAACTGAAGCCTGAAGTTATTTCTACGTAATGCTGTATTACATTCTGGACAAGCACCTGAACCTTTTATAAATAATAAATCTACACAGCTTTCACATCTGAAATTGAAAGAAAACTTTTAAACAAACCTATAGTTCATTTAGAAAACTCATCTAGATTTCCTATAAAGACTGTTTAGATTTTCAGTTTTGAAGAGTTGTGTCTCCCTAGCACATGTAGCAGGTAGTCCGAATGTTGTAGATCACATTCTGCTTAAAAAAATATCAACTTATCCCTATTCATCATGATTCATTACTGGTGTAATGGTCCCATTCCGATAAATAAATAAAATGGTTTAAATGAAGTCTTTGCTGTTAATTAAAATGTATTTGATATAAAGCTTTTGCAGCCATATTCTAATTGGTATAGAATAAGAATAAGAATAAGAATTTTTATTAGCTAATCAAGAACCCACGAAGGGCATAATGTAACAAACAGTTAAATGATTGGACAGATGATATGAAAAAAAAAACCACAACAATAAAAAAATCAATGAGACACAGGATCAGAGCCATTGAAGTACCATGTATACATTGTAATATATCAAAAATAAAGATAAAAAATAAAAGAAAAGATTATAAACATGGACCATAATACAATTAGTGTGTTAACATTTAGTAACTTTTTATCATTTCTTTTGTTTCCATTCAGATCTTTTCTCAAAGCATTCAAGAATAAAATTGCCTAAATAGTTTAATGCTTCTAGGTTCTCATTAGTAAATAGCCAGAAATACTTAAGCTCTGGGGATAATGATTGGAAATTTTCACAGCATTTATTTATTTTGTCAAAAAATATGCTACGCTCCTGTTCATATAAAGGACATGTTACTATAAAATGTGATTCATTTTCAACCGCATGGATGTCTTTACTCAAACAATAGTGACATAGTCTTTGAGATCTCTCAATATAATTTTTACTATATCTATCTTTTTCTATTCTCAAATCATGAGCACTTATTCTTATTCTACAAATTGCTCTTCTAATTCTAAAATCTTTAATTGATAAATAAGCCTCTGGGATAAAATCAGTTTTAAGACTAAAAAGGTTTTCTAATTTACTGTTTCCCTGTGATAAAATTTCTGTATAACAACTGGTTGAAGTTTTTCAGTTGATTTCAAAGACATTAAAACCTACCTAGCATTTTGTCTATATATTACTGTTTAATCATTTATTTTCCTGTGGATAAAATTTCGTGGTTCAGAGCACAAATCTGAATTGGAGGGAACAAATTTTCGTGGATATTTGATTTTGATAATACATGTACATGTACACAAGTCAACTAAATATTCTAAATTCATGGAGATTTAATTTAATGGATTTCTTTTACCCACGAAATAAACGAAATCCCCACGAATATTTCTGCTTCTACAGTATCAATAGGCACAGGATACGATAATGGCAAAACCGTAACAAAAAGAAATTCTTATTGTTACGGCAAAGACAATAAAAAGCTTCGCCGAGCGCAGCATGATACGACCGCAACATGTTGAACCCTGTACAGTTTAGGCCCAATATGGATAGTCAATTGCTCTGGACATATGCAGCCCATGGTGGACTGACAAAGGTTTTTGACACATGCAGCTTTTGGTGGACTTTCTAAATTAACATTTTAAAAGGAATTATTTTTTTTCCAAAGGAGATCAAAATCAGACCACAAATAAATAAGTTTCGATTTTGGCCCCTAATTTCATAACAGGGGAAAAGGGGGGGTCGCAAAAATTAATTCTCAATTTTGTATCCACTATTTGACAAGAACAAACATGCAAAAAAAATTTTCAAAATCGGATCACAAGTAAAAAAAATTCCATTTTGGTCCCTTTTGGCCCCTAATTACATAATAAGGGGGAAAAGATGGGGGTAGCAAAAATTAATTCTCAATTTTGCATCCGCTATTTGACAAGAACAAACATGCAAAAAAAATTTTCAAAATCGGTCCACTAATAAAAATGTTTCGATTTTGGCCCTTTTTAGGGCCGTAACCCCTATAAGGGGTCATCTGACAACTTCGACCCTATGGAGACTTTTGTAGAACTAAATGAGCTGAACAATTAAGCAAGCAACAGCTTTTTGCTATCTGCAATAGTTTTCATACTATAGGGCAAAAACATGAAAAAATGCTATTTTTCACCTTTAAGGGGCCGTAACCCCTATAAGGGGTCATCTGACAACTTCGACCATATGGAGACTTTTGTAGAGCTAAATGAGCTAAACAATTAAGCAAGCAACAGCTTTTTGCTATCTGCAATAGTTTTCATACTATAGGGCAAAAACATGAAAAAATGCTATTTTTCACCTTTAAGGGGCTGTAACCCCTATAAGGGGTCATCTGACAACTTCGACCAAATGGAGACTTTTGTAGAACTTTTGATCCTGAAGCAGTAGGGTGGCATCAGATTTCATCTATCTCTTATACTTTTTGAATTACAAGCCAAAAACAGTAGTCTGACCCCCCTGGTCTATTTTTAGCCACAGCGGCCATGTTTTTTGACGAATCAGAACTTGAAACAAATCTATAGTGCATGACACCCTATTGATCAATCATACCAAGTTTCATTGAATTCTGTTCAGCAGTTTCAGAGGAAAAGATTTTTGAAAAAGTTATTGTAAGAACAAACTAAAAGTTGCAATTTGGCCCCTTTTGGCCCTTAATTTCTAAACAAAAAAGGGGGGACTCCCAAAATCAATCCCATCCATCCTTTAATGGTAAGAAATATCATTGTCAAATTTCATTGGATTTGGATAACTAGAACTAAAGTTATCGTGTATACACTAAAGTTAACAGACGACGACGACAACGCCAACGACGACAACGACGACAACGACGACAGCATCATACCATTATACGTCCGCAAATTTTTTGCGGTCGTATAAAAACCAGGAACAGATAACTGGACAGAGACCGAATCATTTAAGACGTAACAATAAAATTTTTCTTATTATTACGGCACTTATTATTATGGCGGATATCGTGTTAAAGACTTACCAAACTTAAGATATTTTATAATTAACTTCTTCCGCAACTTTTTAACATTTTATGCTCAATGGGATACTTAAAACAAATGTATAAGTATCGCTTGTTCTTATTGATGGAAATAAAATTGTTACAGAAAACATAACTCAACTTGAGGTAAGTGACTTGCCAACACAAATCTTTGACAAAAGCATTTACATAAGGCCAGTAAAGCAGTTTTACCAAGAAGGATGGAAGGAACTTAAAATGCATGTTGTCTAAGGAAAAAATGCAGAATTGAACCACTGCACAGTTTGTTGCATGCATGTCCACACTGCAGCATCCGTAGTCTGAGATGGATGCCTTGAATGGTTTCACCCGGAATAAATTAAAACCAGAAAACCACATATTGGTTTTGCTGTATGTGCCATAAATTATCAAAATTACTTTGGGTTAAATTTAGATTATTAGAATTTTTCGCCTTCGCCCGTTAGTATTATATGAATTTAGAAATGTTATGTCACTTTTTATTTCACATGATCATTGTCACAATATCGATTTGCCGTCATTATAAGTGCCGTAATAATAAGAAAATTCTTATTGTTGCGGCCGTAAATGATTCGGTCTTCTTATTCTTAAGAATTTCTTATTGTTACAGTTTTGTCCAAATTTGCCGTAACCGTATCCTGTGCCTTATCAATGAGCAAAGAAAATCGTTGACTCCCCCTTAGAAAAACAAAACAAAAAACAACAATTCTATCTACAGTATAAAATCTTGTACTTCTGTTCAGACTTTGAATGACAATTGTCATTTTACAAGCTTACAATGAATGTCCACATATGTTGACAAGGAGTTTTAGAGATGGATTTCTGTATTTTGTTGTTTTACATCTTGGACAACCCTGCTCATCCATGATTTTAAAGGGAGGTAATTCAGGGAGAAACCAAATGGCAATATTTTTTTCGTCAAATTTTATAATTCTATATTTGCTGCATAGCTAGTACACAGATTATGATTTTCTTGTAAATTTTTATTTCTTTTTCTTAAAATTAGTGAATTAAATGATGTATTTTGTTTAATTTGGTTATTCTCTTTAATTTGAAGGTAGAGAAAGTATCCACTTCCGGTCTGTTTTTTTTCTCCACGATGAGAAATACTTTTTCATGGTTTTAAGCGATTATTCGGGTATTGAAGTCATGTCATGTTGAGAAATACCTCATTTTACAAAGTTTGGTCAAAGTTCAGTACAAAGAAACAAAAAAGAATTGTGACAGTTTATGAAAACAACAAATTTTACCTCAAGGTCCAACCCTACACTTTTTTGGAAAGATTAGTATTGCATAGCATTCAAGGATTTACATATTGGCCAATTTCTTCACATTTTCATGACTTGTTTGGCAAATATAGAATGAACTCTTCTGATATGGAGACTTTCATTCCACCAAATTTATCTGGGATGAAGATGCTGGATAAGGATTCTTTCAAAAAAGTTGTTAAGATTCCAGGAATCAAAGTTCCAAATAAGTCCATTATAAACATTACAAAATCTAAATTGAAATCAACAGTCCTTCATATTCCTAAATTAAAGACTGTAGTTGAGCTAGAAGACAATGACCAGGATTATAAAACACACAAACTTGTTCTACTTGATCCAAGGAAATGCAATTCGGCGGAAGACTTCAGTGAACAGGAAAAAATAATATTACAAGAAGCAGGCATTGACCTGAGTACTTTCAAAAAGTATGATACACAATTAAGCTATGAAAATTGGTCAGTCACACAAATAGTTCGAGCCCTTGTACCAGAGTTGAAGAATAATGTAACTGGATTTTCTCAAATTGGCCACATTGCTCACCTTAATCTTAAAGAAGATGCATTGCAGTCAAAATATCTGATTGGTAAGTTTTAAACTTCACAGTTCATTATCTAAATGGTTTATCAACAAGCTGAAAAGACTCAAAGTTTCCTGACAATGCCTGAAATGGCTACAGATGGAACTGAGTTAGAAAGAATCTGTTATTAGCATGTTTAGCTTAGATATACTTTTCCCATGAATCTAAAAGAGACACTTTGAACTTAGAAAGTAAGATTAAGACAAGGTTTTATTGACATTTAAGAGTACACACTAGTGTTCTTGAGTTACCAGACTTGTCAAGGAAAACCTTGTATTCAAAGCAATCACCTTAGCATGGTGCTTGGAAGCCTTGACCCATTGTAAGCTAAAACATGTACAGTGTTGATGGATCAAGATGTTAACTAAACTCTGGTGCTTGTCCACTTAAGAACTTTGATTCTGAAAGTAACACTTATTCGCAAACATCATGAACATGACAAAGAAACTAACTAGGAAAATGAAACCAAATGGCCTAAGTTGCTGATTTAAATACCTTAAGGATGGTCACTCTTCGTGTTTCAGAATTTCAGTCTAATTTCGAAACTGCTCTAGACTATAGATACATTTAAATACTAAAGACAATTTTTGCACTCTGACAACCACTTTTTATGACATTTATCGATTACATACATGTAGACCTTAAGTATTGACCAGGGTAGGAAATTCGCCGTAAAAGTAACCAGCCCTGAATTGAAATTCTACCTGTTTTTGCTGTATAGCCAGCCAAATTTTCATGAATTTTAGCCAGCCCTGCCCAAAAGTTACCAGTCGCGTGCTGGCGCGCAGGCTGTTATTTCCAACTCTGTATTGACTGTTTAGAATTTCTTGAAATTCTTGATACAACTTCAGGGTTTTTGAGAGCAAAGAAAGTCACAATGTTAAAGTTATGAAAAATCTAGAGGAGTCCTATTTTCCTGCCAAATTTTTGACATCATTTATCACGGAAAGGAGCACACCAACCTATAGTTTTTTTTTTGACATTTTATTAAGTGGACAATTATCGATCATTTCCATCATAAATCATAAAATCCTTTATATAAAAAAGTTCAGGAGTGACCATCCTTAACTTGATCAATAGTTAATTATCTATGCAGATACATTTGTATGTGAGTAATGCTTTGTAATTTACTAAACAACTCTAATTGTACATGTTCATGATGTTCTTGTATGTTTAATTATTTTTTACTGAAATATTTATAAATTACTTACCACATGTTTTTTTGTACCAGAGGTTCAGTGTCCTTCAGTTTCTGTTCTATAAACAGTCAGAGATCCCACTTAAACAAGTAAACAGAATTTTACTTCTTTAAGTAAACAAAAATTTACTTGTTTAAGTAAAGTATTTTTCTCTGAGCAAAAAATTACCTATACAAGTAAATTTGAAAAACTTTGAGCTCATTTTACTTGTTACACAATATTTTTACAATCAAACTGATAATTTTCTTTAAATGTTAACATCATCTGCTCTATGGTCCATTAAAAATTTCTGATGTGCATGGCTGTCTTCATGGTGCACACGGCCTTTGAAAATTACCCTCTTGGGACAATAAATGTTGATTATTTCTCAATTAACTGAAGATAACAGATAATCTCAGTCTGAAGATGGTGTAACAGGTTTCTTTCATTCAAAAATTGGAGTCAAACAAGGGTGTATATTGAGCCCTTCTCTCTTTTCACTCTACATTAACGACCTAGTCTCACTTTTCGATAAGACATGTGATCCTGTACAGTTAAATGAAATTGATATATCATGTCTTCTTTACGCAGATGATTTAGTACTTATATCAGAATCTGCTTCAGGCCTACAACATTGCATTGATAAACTTAACAATTACTGTGAACACTGGGACCTAACTGTAAATTTATCAAAAACCAAAATTATGATTTTTAACAAAGCAGGAAGAAAATTATCAAAAGATATTTTTAAGCTTGGAGAGGATATAATTGAATATTGTGAAGAATATAAATATTTGGGAATCATTTTCAAACCATCGGGAGTCCTTACAAATGGCATTAATCTTCTATGTAAAAAGGCAACTAAAGCTATGTTCTGTGTCAGAAAACTCTTATCATCAAACTCTTCTAATATTGTCCCTCATTTGAAACTGTTTGATGCTTGCATTAAACCAATTTTACTTTATTGTAGTGAAATATGGTCATTAAATGTTGTTAACAATAAACATGAATTAGAATCTAAATATCTAGCAATGCCAATAGTTAAAACTCAAATTAAATTTGCAAAATCTCTTTTAGGAGTAAATAGAGCTGCAGTGAATTTGGCTGTACTTGCAGAACTGGGAATGTATCCAATATCTATTTTAGCCTTGAAATCAGTTGCTGAATATTGGTTACATATTATTAAATCTGAAAATTTACTAGTACATGATGCCTACAAATCTAATTTTAATTGTCAAGATAGCTTTGCCTCAAAAGTCAAGATATTACTAAATAAACTTAATTTTGATCATGTTTGGGATAATCAAGGTACCTTTTCACAAGGTAAATTACTCTCAGCTTTTACAAACAAATTAAATGAAAATTATTTAAAATATTGGAAGAACACTATTTTTTGATGACAGTCATTCTGTAAATGGTCATAAACTTAGAACTTTTAGAAAAATAAAAGAAAACTATGAAATAGATACATATCTAAAATTGGATATAGACAGAGATATAGTTAAAACATTTACAAAAATTAAATTAAGCAATAGTAAACTTGCAATAGAAGTTGGGCGTCACACTAAAACCCCACTAGTAAATAGGGAATGTCCATTATGTAAGTCAGGAGTAGAAGATGAATCTCATTTTTTAATTACTTGTACTTCATTAAATAACATTAGAGAAAAACTTTTCACAGATATATGTGATATTTGCCCCTCTTTTGTTAATTTTGATTCAGATGCTAGATTTAAATTTTTATTCAATTGTAAAGATTATGATATTGTAAAAGTCATTGTAATAGGTGTTAATCAAATGTATAAAAGGAGATTTGAGTTACTTAATAACTGCAGTGCATAGTAGTAGTCCAACATATAATTGTATTTATTCATTCATTTATTTTGCACCACCTCCTCCAATAATATATTAGATATATACGTTAAATATCAATACACAAACTTACTAATCAAACTTGGTAAATTATATATATATATATCTTTTGTTATACAGATAATAATGAGGCATGTGTCTTAATCACTAGTTTGTATGTTTGTATGTGTATATAACTGTAATTGTATTGGTAACAATCCTGTATTTGGATTTTAGACCAAATAAAAATTCTGTTCTGTTCTGTTCTGTTCAGTCTGGTAAAGGTTGCTGATACTGTTAGCCATATAAATAATCATAAATGAAAGTAAATTGCATGACTAGATAAAGATAATTAAGAAAAGAATGATTTTCTATCATTTTACTTGTACAAGTAAATAAGTGAAAGTCAAAAAAAGGGAGACAATTTTAACTCTTTAAAGTTTACCTATAGAAGTTAAAATCTGTTTACTTGTACAAGTGGGATCTCTGACTGATAAACATGATAAATCTTGTATGTGTTAAAGAAGGTATAAAACACTAAACATTCAACTAAAGCAAATCTATAATATAATTTGCACAAGCTCATTTAAACCAGATTGATCAATTATTCCCTACTGTCACCGAAGATTGTATATTCATGTTCATGATATTGCTTAATGCTCAATATCTACATGTTATACATACATGACATATATTGTTCTACTTTAGCTGTATCAAAAAATGTTTTTAAAACTTGCTTTACTTTTCAGGACAAATTATTCTAGATAAGATATCCTCAGTGAAAACAGTAGTAAACAAAACAGGAGAAATAGATAGTACCTTTCGTAACTTTAAAATGGAACTTTTAGCAGGAGAAGAGAGATATATCACACAAACAAAAGAGCATGGACTGACATTTGAGTTTGATTTCTCAAAAGTCTATTGGAACCCTCGCTTAAGTAAGTAAATTTGTTATATACATATAAGAATTAAAAAAAAAAATTCTAAATTTGTTAATTTGTTAATTCTATATTTCATTAACTTGAGATGCTTAGCTGCATTAATCACCATTAAAGATATTTGTAGGTCTGACATTTTGACTTTGAATGATTTTTAAATAAAATTCTTCGACATGGTATAGTATAGCATTGAGTGTCTCCTACATGTCTTATAGCATTACTAGTAAATGTTTTGGTTATTTTGATTTAAATGTAAACTGATTTATGTCCCTTTATAAATTTACACTTTTCTGTGTTTCATATGTTTCAGGTACAGAGCATCAACGTGTTGTGAAAGAAGTAGAGCGAGGAGACATAGTATATGATGTGTTTGCAGGTGTTGGACCATTTGCTATTCCAGCTGCCAAGAATAAAAAAGCAATTGTATATGCAAATGACTTAAACCCAAGTTCATATGAGAGTCTACTTCAAAATGTAAAGTTAAACAAAGTAAAAACAGAAATGCACTGTAGTAATTTAGATGGGAGGAAGTTCATTAAGACTGTTGTCAAGACAGATCTACAGCAGCGCTGGAAACATTACAAAGAGAACGGTACAAAGACAAAGTTTAGAGTTGTAATGAATCTACCTGCACTTGCCATTGAATTTACTGATGCCTTCAAATCATTGTTTGTTGACCTTGATAGTGACCTTCGACCCAGTTCTGAAGATCTTCTCCCATACATGTATGTGTATTGCTTTAGTAAGAGTGAAAATCCAGAGGAGGATGTTAGGGATCGTATTGAGGAGACCATAGGGTCACGGTTACCTGAAGGTTATTCTATCCATAATGTAAGAAATGTAGCCCCTAACAAAGAGATGATGTGCGTTAGCTTCCACATGCCGGCTTCTGTCCTGTTTGGAGAAAATATCTCAGGTATGAAACAAACAAAAATGTGTAGAAAAATACACTTTTTTTACCAAGTAATGTAGATCATCTATATTGTATGTTGATATGGTGATATGGAATAACTGCACATGACACAACAATCACACAGAAGGGTCATTTGAAAATCTGCAACAGAATTTTTTTTCACATGACTATTTTGTTCATACAGCAAGTTATAAGGTGAATTGCTTATTACAACATCTTTGTCTTTGTATTAGTTGAACTTGACCCCTTTTTCCCCTATATTGTCTTGATTTTGGTTATTCTTTTATGCTACGTTAGTCTTTTTGACCCTTAAAGATGGAAAAATGTAATTGAACCTTAATCTTTAAAAAACCAAATCAAATTCTACAAAGGAAAATTCCAATGACCTTCAAAGCAGACCGATGGTCACTGCTCCATGGTCTTGCTTTTAGCAGATTTATCAGAAAATATTTATCCAAATGATTCAAAATCACTTACAGAGCTACTTGTATGGAGGAACGACTCCTCTTTGTATTGTAGGTTTGTCGTGTACACTTATTCCACATCTCATTATCATCTTTTTAAATAATTGTATTGTATTTTATGTTTTGTAGATGTGGTCTCAGATGCCAAGAAAAGAAAACTGGATTGCTAAGGCTTGTAGGAAACACACAAAGTAACAAGATAAATAAATTCAATATTTTTATTCTTAAATTTTCTTTACCTTCTCTATATACAGAAGTAAATAAATAGAGTCTGGTTTACAATATTATACATTATACAGGCACATTAGATAAGTCTTATTTATCTGCTTTTCCAGAGATGAGAGGAAGGCTATAGGGGTCAGGTCAATCCATCTGTGGCATTAAGGTGTTGAAAAAGAAGGACTTTGGTTGGTAAAATTCTTTAATAGATGTATTGGGTAATTTAAAAATGTAGAAATTTAAAATTTAAATGGAATTAAAATGACACATTAAACATGGCTCCTTTTGGTTTGTTTGAAACAAAAATGAAATGTAGGTTTTCTTAGTCCTTGTATGCAGCATAGCTCGGATATATTTCCTTTAAAAAATTAAAATAATTATGGTTTAGCTCTAATTTTATAATTTAAGTCTTGTCAATTTCAGCTTTAACCGGTGAGAATGATCTTTTTATGCCTGTCCACAAAAAGGGCATATAGTGTAATTAGTGTTTGGTTCTCAGCCTGTCTGTCCAAATAAGGTTTACTTTCATGCTCAAGTTACTTTACTACAAAGGCATTATGGTATCATTATGAAACTTTGTACACACATACATCAGGATTTGAACAAACAAATTAAAAGTCACAATAAAATTATACCTGTCTCATCAGCTTCATGGTTGATTGATCACAGAAAGAGGGGTGATATAATTAGGTTTACCTATAGATTTCAGTTACTTTTGTATAAAAGAAGTATATGATATCAATCAATCAATCAAAGTTTTATTTAGAGTCGGTACATTACAGAACAAGAAAACACAAGCTCTAGCGAGCTTTTAACACCGACATCATCATTTAACTTTATACATATATGTAATGTTATGTACATTCAAAGATCACTTTGAAATAACCTAACATCAACTTATGTATAACCAGAAAAAAGAACATGTTGAGGGACAGCCTAAGGGCATCATGTCTTTTTGAACATACACTTGTTTTGTAGTAAATTTAAAAAAATGCAACAAGAGAATAAATAATCCTCTGACATAGAATCTTAAATTTAAGTATCAAAACTAATGTCTGTATTTCAATATAGTTTTTGCTGCTGTATAGACCTGCTTGGAAAATATAAACAAACTTTCTGTATACTGTTCATGAGCGTTATTCATCACTGAATTTGAGGTTTAAATCGAGGTTCTTCATTTTGTTTGTGTAGACTTGATCAAACATTTCGTTCTGGGCAACAGTAAACACATTTTTCCAATCTCCTAATTTACCTACAAAACGAAATGGTGACATGTCATGTTGAGTTATTTTTTAGATTTCAGCTCCATTAAAGTTATTTTTTTCCTATAGACATGATAGAACACGTAGAACAGATGATAATGAGATGTTGAATAAGTGTGAACAAGACAGCCTACATAACACAATTAAAAAAAATCCATAATTTAAACAAGATATTATTGTTCTTTTTTTCAGTTTTCAGATCAAAACATATGAACTAATTTCATTGATTTTTTTTTTTAAATAACCAAACAATTAACATGCTATAATACTTTGGCTTGAGCATTGCACCCATTTCACAAGAGAAAGACAGATCTTAAGTTTTTATGTTTTTAAATTTCCGTCAAGCTTTTCTCAGGAACCGTACATGAGAATGATTTGAAACTTAGTAGGATGGTTCAGTATGACCAACTGTATGTCTTTAGCGACTTTCAGGTCTGTTGGATATCTACTTCCTGTTTGGGACTAGGCCGATATAAAAATCAACTTGAAAATTTTCGTCTCAGAAAATGTACATGGGAATGATTTGAAACTTGGTAGGATAGTTAAGTATGGTAAACTGTACGTCTTAAGTGATTTTCAGGTCTGTAGGACATCAACTTCCTGTTTGGGACTTAGGCGACTTGAAAATCTATGAAAATCGACTTGAAAATTTCTGCAAAGCTTTTCCGTCTCAGAATTTGTACATGGGAATGATTTGAAACTTGGTAGGATGGTTCAAATTGACAAAGTGTGCATCGTAAGTGACTTTAAGGTCTGTATGACATCTACTTCCTGTTTCGGACTAGGCCGATGTGAAAATCTATGAAAATCGACTTGAAAATTTCTGCCAAGCTTTTCTCAAAAATCGTACATGGGAATGATTTGAAACTTGTTAGGATGGTTCAGTATGACAAACTGAATTCTAAGTGACTTTTAGGTCTGTCCGACATCTACTTCCTGTTTGGGGCCTGGCGGGTGCATCCATGTGCCATGGACACATTCCTTCTTTATTTCATTGCTAAAGCTGGTTGGAGTAACAATGAAGGGAAAAAAATAAAACTATTTTATATATAAGATACTTAAAACTGACCTTTTCTGTACATGCCTTCACTATTTTCTCTCCAGTGCACTTTATAAGTTATTTTTCCCTTCTTCATTTCCTCGAATTTACACTTTTCCACTACATCATTTAATAACTTGTCGTCATATTTGATTCCAAGAAAATCTGCTAGCTTTTTTATTTCTTCAATATGTTTCTAGAAAAGAAGACAGGTCTTAAGAAACGTATTTAAAACCCACCAAATTCTGTTATGTGCAAAGTTATTGACAAGATAAAGGCACAATACAAACAAAAAAGCATTTAATTTGTTTCACAGAAAAAACCCAGAGCCTCTATAGAATTACACCCCAAGCTTGACCAAGCTTCTTTGATCTAACTCGGGTTGTGAGACTGACCGTCTTAGGATTACTGAATGTAATATTTTTTCAACGGCATCGTTTATGTTTTTTTCAGTTTCCATAGCAAGTTTTTTTTGTTTATTTTTTTTAGAAATGTCCACAAAGTTGAATAAATGAAGGTTTAATAATAAAATGCTAGTAATTCCCAGTGGATTCTTAATTTTGCTTTATTTTGTCAACTTAAAGTGACTTACTTTACTAACTACACAGCGTTTGCATTTTATACTTATAACTTTTTCGAAGTTTATTTTGTGAATTACCAAAAGTCTCACAGTGCATGTAAAACTTATACCATGTTTTCATAATGTATGAAGTGTATGGGATAGTCCGGATTATCCCTCATCACTTGATCCCAATTTCTGACATAATCGAACCAGGACATGTAATCCACTAAAAGAAAAAAAAACACTTAGAATTACTCTATCTTAGTGTATAATTGATGGTCTTCAATTCGATATTTCGTTAAAATATATCATCATTAGTACCCGGGGATTACTTTCTTATTTTTAGCAGGGGGACGTGCGGCAGCAGGTCTGGAAATGGTTCCCGAATAAATATATTCCCTCTGGATTTTGATACCCAAATAGTTAGTATGATTGATAAATTAATACTACCCACAAAATGCACTCATTGTGGTAGAGCTAGAATCTTTTCAGCAAATTGACACTTCATGCATGTGTAATAAACTTTGACCATTCTGAACAATATAATTTAACCAAAATATTATCTCCAACAAATTTTAGGCAAACTCAGAGTCTTGCCTCCTTTATAAAACAGTCATCAGAACTGAGGACAGGAGACTCAAAGACTTGATGTTGTCTTTTTTGTTTATTGTCATACATGTATATATGTCACAAATCATTTAAATGTTGATTTCTTGACAAATAAAGTTATTATAATCAAGAGATAATTTACCAGGAATTTGTAGACCAGAATTTATACTAATGTTTTACCCAGAATTAATATCATATGAAAAATTTCAACCTAAATTAATACAAGAAGATAAAAATGGCTACCAATTAATAAATAAATACTAAAAATTTCAAAATTACTACCCGAATCTGCAACACGTCTCCGTATACCAATATATAAGAAGTAACCCCCGGACATAAGTATCTGTTGAAGATTTGCCATTTTTTTCTTAAATCCCGTTTCCAATTCAGGCCCCAGTTTCACGAAACATCTCAAATTTGAGATTTCCTCAAATCCTTCCTCAAGTGAGATTTCTTGCTATATCATTGGTCAATATTTGAGTTGAGGACAGATTTGAGGAAATCTCAAATTTGAGATATTTTATGAAACTGGAGCCAGATGACACAGATATCGTTAATGTTTACTGTTTGTTACTTATTGTTTTTTACTATGCTCTTTTTACTCTTGTTTATTCTTGTCCCAATTTTTTGCTAGAGCATCTCTGGTGAGTCTTTTAATTATAAACATGTGCCTGAATTGCTGTAATCACCTGGTTTCGCTGGTGAAGGTTTCCGATTTAGGATAATCCAATGAAGTTTTTAATTACTCAAATGCATAAGCTAATCTACGTTTTGTTTTTGGCATCACATGTTCGACACTTATTTTCTCAGAATACTCTCGTTTACTTAAGTTTTACTTATGAGTGTCAGCCTGTATTTTCTATGTAACCGGGTGATATTTTTCTTTTGGGTGGGGGTGGTGTGCTTTGGAAACTGCATCTCACCCTTGCCATCCAGAAACCGCCCCAAATAATCTTCCCAGCGTCCTGTGTATTGGTAGAGCAGTATGTTTCTATGGTGATGATAGAAGGAGACCGCTACATCTTTAGGGTTTCGGATGGTATACACTATTTTACACTTTCTTCTAATGAAGTCTTTAGGTAACATTGAAAAGTATACATGAGTGTTGAGGATCCTGGGCGATGGTAAGGAATCGAATTTTTCCTTGGTTAAGGATTCTATCATACAATCCTCTTTCTGTAAACTGACAAACTCAGCTTTCTTCCTGTTCAACATCTCAATAATCTCCCAAATCCAGTGTGTCCCTACAACAATAACTCTAACTCAAAATAGGAGTTAAATTAATATGTTGTCATTTACAAGGATGTGTAATGGTCTGTGTTGGTGTATCTCCCAAATCCAGTCTCCAAATGAGACAGGTCCTGTATTACTTAACGGCAGCGCGGCGTAAACTTTTTGGAAGTCTTTAGTGGAAAATGTAAAACAGAATGAAAATTGCAAACATAAGGGCAATAAAGAAGAGACTACAGAGATGGATATTGGGGCCTTGACAGGTCTGCGTTCATGACAAGTTCCTTCAGATTCCTACAGAAATTTAATCATACTTGGAATAAAAATTACAACAAAGCCCTAGACAATAAATTTTGCTTCTTTTGACGCGTGTTTCGTCTATTTAAGACTCATCAGAGGCACTCTACCAAAAGTTGAAAATCAATATGAAGAGCATAAATCAATATTACCAAAGTTGCCGAACTTGAAACCAAATTATGACTCCGACCAACCTATGTCTGGGGTTGGTCAAGTGTAATAGCTAGGCATCTGATATATACAGACAGTTGAGGTTTAGTCTACGCAAATGCCACCATGCCGTATGACTCTGACCCCATTTTTGCGCTTCAGCAACCCTTTGAGCGTAGGTTTTAACCTGCATCGCCGAAGGCGAAAGCAGGTAAAAAGCAGGTCTGGGAGTCGGGTCACTCCGTCCGTCCGTCGTGCTATAGGGGTGCCTGTCTTGTGTTATCTGAATCTCAAAAACCAAACACTAGATCTTTCTGAAATTTTACACAGTGATACATAAATATTGAAGATGTGCACCTCCCCTTTTGGAATTATTTTATAGTTTAGAAATTAGGGACCCTAAAGGGGCCAAAAAAACGACTTTTTTAAATGTTTCCACGATAAATTTTGTTCTGGTTGACCAAATAAATAATAAATAAATAAATAAATATCTTTATTTCCTAATCATAGGGCCCATCGTTGGGCATATAAATCAGTCTACAAACATATAAGTCATACAAGTACAGAACAATGATTAAGAATGATTGGAACACAAATATGCACAATTATTAATAGAGAGAGAGAGAGAGAGCCAGGTGTGGTAAGGGGAGTAACTCTATCTAATATTACATCTACATATTAATTATGTTACTTGTACAATCTCACAATCTATATCAATTATTTATAGTATTTTGTCTTATATAATAAAGATCTTCTATCAGATTACATAAATCATTAATGAATTCAAGATCTTCATTGATCATAAACCAAGAAAATAATTGTGAGTTGTTTAATTTATTTAAATTTACATGCTGTTTTAGTAGTTTTTCTATAAAAGGTTTTCTTTTATGCTCATATGCATTGCATTCAAGCAAAAAATGTACTTTGCTTTCAATTGAGATATTATTGCAATATTTGCAGATTCTCTCATCCCTTGGCAGAACCTTAAATTTACCATTTTCTAGTACTCTTTCATGTCTTCCTGTTTCTATTCTAAGTATATGATTACTAGTCCTGAATTTTGCTAAAGTTTTTCTTTTTTCCATCTTAATAACAAGGTATGGTTCAGGAGTGAAATTGTTTTTAAATGTAAAGTAGGTATCCACTTTTCCTTCCTTATTAGTTAAATAACCTCTTTTAATCTCTTGCCAAGAATCAAGAAAGTTTATTTTTAAACATTTAAGTAATTGAGATTTGAAACTTCCATGACTTAGCTTCTTACAATATGATAGATCAAGATTTAAAAGTCTAGCAAAAAACAATATATTGCTGTACCAGGAAGAGCATTGGGGATCATTTTTATATTCTTGTAAAGCACATTTAAGTAGTTCTGAAGGTAAGCTTTCAAGTCTATGCCAATACATAAATATGTTACATAGAATATTTAAATATAAAGGGTATCTACCAAGTTCTGAGAGAACCGCAATATTGGTACACGTTTTTGATACCCCAAGAATATATTTACAAAATTTAATGTTTAGCTTTTCAGGTTCCCAGTCCTTAAAAATATTGTAAAGGGACATTTCTTTTCTTTTAGGGGTAATATTTATGGTTCCCCATATTTCACTTCCATATAAGGCTATTGGTTTTATACAGTGATCAAATATATGAAGAAATGTTTTAATACTAGGATCTGCTGATTTCATATCTTTGTATAGTTTAAAACAAGCTTTCAGACTTTTTTGATATAGATGCTTCCTTGCTTCAATAAAGTTACATGTGTTATCTTCTAAACACCAGTCATTACAATAATTTGATAATACATCAAGTTTGTGTTGGAGAGCACTTTTTGAATCAGACATAAGTACAAGATCATCAGCATATAAAAGACATGGTATGGGTGTATCATTAAGGTTCACTGAATCTGTCTTTTCTAGCAATAGCTTAGGTAAATCATTGACAAAAAATTTAAACAGGTTAGGGCTTAGTACATCGCCCTGTCTGACTCCTACTTCTGACTTAAAAAAATTTGTAAGTTTGTTTTCCGTTCGTACATATAGTTCATCATTCCAATACATGGATTTCAATATCTTATAAAAATTCCCATTTATGTTAGCCTTTTGAAGTTTATACATAATTCCAGTATGAATAACCTTATCAAACGCTTTGCGAAAGTCTACAAAGCAAGTATACAATTTTTTACATCCTTTCTTCAGATATTTTTGTATGATGCATCTTAACACAAATATGTGATCAGAGGTGCGACATTTCTTTGAAAAGCCAATTTGTGTTTTGTGTATAATATTATTATCTTCTAAATAGGTATCAAATCTCATGTTCATAATCATATTGAACAGTTTCCCTATGCTGTTATTGATGGCAATGCCCCTATAATTTTCTGGTTTGTTGGGATCATCAGATTTATAAATAGGTGTGATAAAGCTTTTTGACCAATGTAATGGGTAATTTCCAGATAATAAAACTGCATTAAAAAGTTTAGCAATGCTTGAGCTAATATAACTTTGTGAGGCTTTTAGCATTTCATTACTTATATTGTCCAAACCAGGACTCTTTCCATTTTTTAGCCTCGAGATGACTTTGTGTACCTCACTTAATGAAATTTTGAAATCTAGAGAGGAAAAACTTTTAGGTCCTGCCTCTAAAGTTTGAAGTTTTGTTTTTAGGTCTTCAATTTTTTTCCTAAAATTATTAGATATAGAAGATAAATTAGTAAAGTAGTTAAACCAGGTTTCTCCATCTATTGTACATTTTTGTTCATCTCCTTTGGTATTTCTTAAATCATTGACCAGCGCCCAGTACTCTTTTGGATTTTCAGATTCAAGTTGGTCTAAGCGATTTAAAATATTTTGCTTAAACTCCCTCTTTTTCCTTTTCCTTAACTTAGCATAAGTTTTATTCATCTTAAAAAAAGAGCCCCTAACTATTGGGTCCTTTGGAAATTTTGACATAAGGTTGGACTTGTCTTGTACAATCTTTTTTATTTTTTCAAGATCATTATCAAACCATTTATTCTTTATAATCTTTCTTTTCTTTTTTTTTCTTTTTCAGCGAAACTTTACAGACTTTCTCAAATATGGAGTGAATATTATCTGAAGCATTGTTTATGCTTTGTTCATCAAGGTTTATGTCTTGTGTTAAAAAATGATCAATTTCCTTTTTTATTGCAGGGTGTGTAAAAGATTTCTGAAATTCTACAATACTTTCTGTATTCCATTTGTACCTCAATGGGAAGTCTTTTAAATTAATATTTTTATCTTGAATTGTATCAAAAGATGCCAAGATTCTAAAGGAGGTTTTGCTATGGCAGTCTGAGAAACTTGGTTGAAAATCAGATACATGAAAATATAAAATGTTGTTCAAAAGATTTTCTGATACAATTACATAATCGACTACACTACATCCATTTGGTTTGTAACATGTATAACTGCCTGTACAGTCTCCAACACATCTACCATTTAATATACGCATCTTATTACTTATACAAAATTCAATAACATCTTTCCCTCTTGTATCTACAACATGATCATGACTGACTCTCTCCTCCGCTACAAAATCTACATCATAATTATTGTCAGGTATAGGTAAAAAATTGTTATTATCATGAATGATATAGTCTTTTAGAGTACCAGTTCTGGCATTCAGATCTCCCGCCAAAATTATATCTCCTTTATTTCCATATTTCTCATTAATATCTTTATCAATTATTTCAATTAAATCTTAATTGCTTCTAGGAGCAAAGTATACTACACATAAAAAGATATCTTTTTTCAAATTAAAGAAATTTTTACTAAGCTTTAACCATTGATATTCAGAGGTCCCATCATTTAAAAATTTTATCCCTTCTCTAATGGCTGGGCGGATCAGAATGCCTATACCACCAAAATGTCTATTATTTTTTGACATACTTCGACAAAAAGGATAAAATAAAAATCCCTTAAATTGTACATTGTGTTCATATCCAATATGAGTTTCAGTTAACAATATAATGTCGCTGTCATTTAGTTCTGATAGAAAGTTAGAATCAGAAGTTTTATCATAATGGTCTGATAAAAGTCCACCTACATTCCAACTACAAATGTTAAGGCTAGTTCGCATTATTTCAATAAATAAAATTTAACTCAGGTTCTGAGATTGATTGAGGTTTTTCTTTTAAGATATATGTAAATATATTTAACTTGCAAATAATTGTTAGGAAAAAAGATAAAAAAAATAATGAAATAAAAATAAAGAATGTCAGACTACAGTGATAGTAAAACTAGTCTATGGAGTTGAAAAAAAGGGAAAAAAAAATAAAAAAAATAATAATAATAACGAGAATTCTAGTAAAGACAAAAAATGCAAAAGAAATGATCTCTGTCCTTAGTAAATGTAACAAGCACAACAATATACTGATTTGACAATTATAAATGTAAATGCTTCTTAGCTATAGTTAATATAAAATACAAGTAGTATATAATATACAGTGTAACACATATAATGATATGTATAAGAATACAACTTAATTAATAAGACTGTGATTCATAATGATACTGTCCATAACCACGTCCAAATCCACCTCCACGTCCTCTCCAATGTTGGCCTCTGCCATATTGTGGTCTTGATTGTTTATATCCTGGTTTAGAGGATCGCTTGGGTAATTTTAGTGCCGAGTCAATTGCGTCTCTGATATTTGCTGCTAACATAGATGTCCCACTCTGGGATAGATGAATGCCATCTTGTTGTATGAACCGTTGAAGTACCTCGCCTTTAAATGCTAGGTTGCTGTTATCGCAAATTGTTATAGCTGTGTCATCTCTGAATCTATCCTTTATCATAGCACTTACAATCTGTCCTTTTGTGTTTATCTCATACGAAACACAATTTTAGTTGAAGGATATAGTTCATGGGCTTTATTTACAATGTTTGCTACTTGTTCAACACATTCAGTTGGTGATTTTGATGTTAAGTCATTTGTCATTGAATGTAAAGCCAGTACTGATGGTGGGGAGTGTAGTTTCACCATTTCTTGAAATGTTGAGTCTAAGGTAAAGGCTTGTATCTTTTCCACTGTGTAATGTGATGATATTTGATCGGCATAGATATTTTTTATATTAGATGTTCCCATGAGTATAACATGATTGGGTTTCATGTTGGTTTGTGGTGATCTTTTTCTGACTTCTTGAAAATTGCCACTGGTGTCATCCTTGTTTAGGTGAAGTTTTACGCTGAGTAGTTCTTGTTCTTTCGATTCCATTTCTCGTTTAAGCTGTTGAAAGGATTGCTCCAGAGTGTCAATTTTCTCGGTTTTATCCTGTAATGAACTTATTAATTTGTCCATGTCTTGAGTATTTTTCTTGATAGTTGATGCTTGATTTTCATTCTGTTGTTTCAAAAGAGTATTTTTTGACTGGAGGTCCAATTTTAGATTTTCCATTTCTAATGTATTAGTGTACTTTATGTTGCTTAACTCTGCTTTCATTTCTGTCCTTTCCTTCTCAGATTTTACCAGACTTTGTGTTAGTTTGTCAAATCTGTCCATCATTTGTAATTGGTTTTTGTTGTTAGATTCTACTAGCTCTGAGTAAGTTTTATTCATAATTTCAAATTTCTTTTCAAAAATGTTCATTTGTTGCTGGCATATTTTTTCTATGGTTTGAGTGAAGTGTGACTCCATTTTTCTAAGAAGACTTATTGTTGTGTCACTTTCCTGACTTTTGAATTGGTTAGTTGTGTCAGCATCCTTGGTTGAATATTGAACCATTTTATTGTCTTTAGGATTGTTGTTGTTGTTTTGGTCACTTTTGTTGATTGTAATTTCTTTGGCCTCAGTTTCATCTATTGATTTAAATGTATCATTGAAATCATCGTTGTCAGAGTCTATATTTTCAGTCGTGTCAAGTTTATTAACAAGATCTTTGATTATAGGAAAATCTTTCAAAGCAAACCGGTCTTTTTTTACACCTTGTGCCTCAATGACTCCTGTCGTGATGTGATATGTAATTTTATACATTAGTTGGGATTCCCCTGCCTTTGTAACATCTATACATATTGTTTTCTTTCCCCCTGACCTTTGGCTCCAAGAAGAGGGTTGATCATACCATCGTATAGTGAATTCTGCTTTACCTCCATAGTGTTCATAATAAACAATTTGTAGGGCTCGAATATATTTGGCGATTTTACTCTCAGGGACCCTAAATGCTACTAAATTTGCTGCAGGCTCGTAATGGTTATTGTCTATTAGCTCAAACTGTAGTTCTCTTGCTTTATCAGATTGGGGCCTGGCAAGCATTGTTTTGGATAGTCGTTGAATGTTTTTTTCAGTGTGAGGTCGTGTGCCGTGATCTTGAAGTCATCTAGGGCGTCCATGGTGATAAAAATATTAAAATCTCAGGAAAGATGGACAATTTTCTCTATTAAAGTGTTAGTTTGGTGGATATTCATGGTATATGGACGTTTTTTCAGCTCAACACATTTTTTCACTGGCGGCCGCCATTACCGGAAGTATACCAAATGTTATGAGACTTTACAGTAATGTAACTTACTACAAAAGGAAGGGATGGGTATGACTTTTAGTGCTTTTTTCGTTTTGAAATTGGGGGCCAAAAAGGGGCTAAGAATGAAACTTTTATTAGTTTTCCACAATAACTTAAGTTCTGGCTGACTGATTGCTATGAATTTTTTCAATAATGTTCATAACCAATAAGTTATTGATTTGCATGATTTTTTAGGTCTCCCCTTTTTCAGAAATTAGGGGCCAAAAAGCACTGAAAAGGGGCAAAAATCCAACTTTTTTATTTAAGGTCCGATTTGAAAATAATAATTGCAAGTTAATTTTTGTCATATATTGGATACAAAATTGACGATAAATTTGTTCTTTAACCCTATTTGATGGTAAAAACCAGAGGATACCGAAAAATGACAGAAATCCCAAAACAAGACCTTAAGATATGCACCAGTATTTAGGTAATCAAGAAACCCATGAAGAAACACGATTGAAGTGAAAACCACCATAATGGAGGCCAAAGCATCATGGTGGCATTGAAAAACTTATTCCAGTGACTTGACATTTGGTATAGTGAGTGAGTGAGTGAGTTGGTGTTATACGCCCGTGCAACGCTATAAAGGTTATTAACAGGCGATGAAAAGGATGATAAAATGAACATGAAAATATGATGATAAATGAAATATGGGGGATGGGGTGGGAAACAAAAGTAAATTTTGAAGAACCACAGGAAAAGGGGAGAGGTGGGTAGGGGCGGTAAATTTAGCCTACGTGGTGCACTACTTGGCGGTCCACAAAGGGGTCTTTTACGTGCATGAAGCGTGGCACTCTCCACACACGTTGGCCCACTATGGTCGGCGGTCAGGGTTTCTGTATTATAGACCTGACAACCCCCGCGGACGAGGGCCACCCTATTCAGCCATCTATGGTACACACTTGGTCGCTCTGTGGGCTGAGCACTGACCCGACGTCAGAATCCCAAGACCCTTAGTCGCCTTTTACGACAAGCTAGGCTCTGCTGCGGGCCTTTTCGCCACCCGGGCCTCGCACGGGACGAAATTTGGTATAAATGACCGAACCAACATAAGGTCCTTTATCGCAACAGCCGACTTTAGGTCAACCAATTTATTGCTCCGTGTTTACTGACAGTCATTTTGCATTGGTGGAAAGGCTAGCATTTTCTGGGGTTAAATCATTCTCTTAGATCCGATTGCTCCTTGGGTATTTCTTCCACGGTCACCGTTCGATATAATAAATCATTTTCATCATATTACCTAAAATGTACCTTGAGACCTTGAATTCGTAACTTATCTAAACATCAAACGACTGTGTATACGTACCTGACTTTGGATAATTACAAATCATGATGTCGTCATCTCTGGCCAACCAGCTATTCTTCATCCCACGGAACGATTCCTCGTGTGAAGGGATTGGGAAGTCGGGGATATAAAAACCATCCACATCCAAAACTTTTAAATGATTCCCTTGCTCGTCAGTCAAGTCTATGGAAGGCATGCTTGGACTGTACTAAAATTTCACCGTATATTTTCTGTGTCATATGTATGTATACAACGAGATAATACAGAACACTCTATACGCATAAACGATCGATAATGTTTTTCGTTTATGTAAACCTCTAATTTCACACGGCAGAACCATTACGGAGAAAAACATTGTTAACGGACGATACATGCAATTTTTTCACGGTTTATGTCAATTTTCAACTTTTAATCTCGAAAATATCAAAAATATGAATGTAATAAACTTTAAAAACATGCCCAATATATAAACAAGAACATTTTGTATAAGGATTTAATTTCTTTTTGTCGACCACAATGGTATATTTTTAAATCATTCACGAACGGTGTGCTCGATTTGATTACATTGACACAGACAATTCAAACTGGTTAATATAAACAGGCCTGTAGAGAGTAATAATCTGGCAAGTTATGCTTCTATATAAGTAAAAGAAGTTAATAAAGTTTTGTTTTAATGAAAATATCAATAACCAATAATAACGTTCCATATTTTTTATATATTTCAAGCATAACAAAATGACTCTAAATACATGCAATAAAACTTGGTAACGGACCGATATATGCAAAATAATTGCGTTGCAGTCAACAGGTGTAACTAAAATACAATTAAGAGGTACATAATTTGACAGTGTTCTGATGATACAAATACAAGACAGGTCACTCTTGTTATGTTGACTGCAAAAAGTAATACATAATGTCATCGTTAATATTAAAAATTCATAGTAAACACAAAACACAAAAAATCATTCGAAAAAAAACTATTTTACCTAATGTTCTATTTACCACAACATCAAAATGTCAGCGTTCAGACGGGGAATAAATTCTGTAATGCATATTACAAAGTTTAAAACAACAACTTAATCCCAACCAATAATTCAAATATAATAAAAGGTAATAACAAAACGACCGAACTTGAAGAATCAATCTGAAACGTGGAACTGAAAAAACAAAACAACGCAGACACACCGGAGAAATAAGAGATCGCAATGGTCTTGATTTAGAACAGGCCTTTAAAAATATGGTTGAACTTGGTTTTAATGCACCAAAACCTCCCTCATTCATATAGCTAAAATAGCGGATATTTATTATAAATGTGTGTTTTTACACAGATTTACTTCAGCTTTTACCAGTGGAACACAATCTTTTTTTTTTCATTCCAGATAATTGCATTATTAAACTATTATATTTAATATTAACATGGACATGAAGCAGTCGCACATAACAGCAAATCCTCTTGCCCGTTATATTAAAGTCTAAAATACTGCCAAAGTCTGGAAGGGTCCCGTCGGCAAACATCTAAGTGTTTTTTTTAGTTATTGTTCACTAAGTCCAATCTGAAAATCCGTGATTTTCTATGAACTTTTTTTTTCAAACAAATTTTATGGATTTGCATGAAATATGTTTTAATATACTAATCATGACATGCTACACTGAACCTACCCTGCAACTTTATCAGAAGGATATTATTAATAGTTTTGGCGTTAAAGTGTTCACAAAGCCCGTTTTCAAAATCTATCAAAATTGTATAAGTTTTTCCAACTGTACAGAACTGTATTGTTAGTAGTTTTAGTTTAAGGTATATTTTTCACAAGAGTTGTAGACGGGCAATAGGACTCTCTACCACTTGCAGATTCTTAGTTATGGACATTTACCAAAAACTGTAAACAGAGTTATACATGCTGAAAATGTAAGTCAAGATGAATTTATGTTAATGCAGATGCATAATATTGTTATTCACGACAAATGGAACAAACAGGTGACCTACATAACACACATTAGTAACACTTTGGATACATGTACGATTGACGACTTATCCAAATAAACAGAAAACGCAAAATTATTTATTTTCTATCCAATTTTAAATCATGATTAGCCAATTCACTTGCAGATGAAGACATTTGAACCATCTAAAAAACTTTAACTGGAGTCATTTATGTGGCAACGTATTAAATCATGCTGACAACCATTACAGATATACATACCCCTGACCTTTAAGATACATGTATATGGTTCTGCAGCTTTTGACATAACTAAAACCATTACGTACATGAAGCTTCATACGAACGAACACACCAATAGCCATCTTACAATTACAAGAAAGGATAAGGTTGTTGCATCCACCTGGCGGCACCAGAACTGATATTGATACATTTTTATTAAATATTGATAAATTTAACTCAGACTGTCGTTTGCAGTTGAGACACGACGTTCATACGACAGTCGCTGACAAAGTATTCCCTCTTTTCAGTTAACATAGGTTATCTCCCATATGCATGAGTTATCTAACTTTACAGCAGGTATGAAATTTATTTTCTCTGGATTTATTGTTGAAATCCTTTGATAAATTTGAGGGGTTCAGAAAGAAAGGGGATTTCCCCACATTTAGAGATAGTTATGTAACTTTTTAAAACATTTCCTTTTACAAAAATACTTAATAAATAATCTGCAATAAAACTGTAAACTTTAAAGATTTTATACAGTAAAGTTCTTGTGAAATTTAGGGAAATCCCTAATTTCTTTCAGATCTCTCTAGATTTTTCTTTCATTTTCCATGAAAAGAACAGAGGGGTTAAGAAATTACACCTCCTGCAAAGTTAGATAACTCCTGCTTATGGGAGATAACCTATGTAAACTGAAAAGAGGGAATATACACGCACCATTTGTTTGATACATTATAAATCATGCATGTATACGTCCGTAACGTAGATTATTTGCATGTACCCCTTTTTCTTGGACAGCGACATGCTTTGCAGTCCATGGCTTCGTGAATAAATTGATGAACAGCCTATACAATTTCAAAAATCATTAAAAGAGCGCAAAACTTTTAAAAAACACAAAAAATTGGTTTATGCTACACGTTGCTCGTATTGAAAGTGTGCTATAGTACGAGGGTAGGCTATTGGTTTGTTAATGTTCTCGAAAACTACATGGCCGATTTCAATGTTTCAAACATAAATATTTAGCTAGTTCATTTTTCTTTATACTGTACGCTTCAGTTTTTCTATTATTATTTGTAAACAAATAAAATGTCTTACCTTTTCTGACTATATCCATCCCAAATTGTGTTTTTTACCTGTGTTTTAATCCGTTTCAAGGATTTTACGTCTATGTCCCGTCCGTCAACATTATTTCTCGTCTTAATGGTTCTGCCGTGTGAATTTGGTCTTGTTTTAGGATTTTATTGTCAAGTAAAGCACGCTCACATCATGTTGGACTTTTTACATTCAATGTTATTTCTCACGAATATCAGTTCTTGTTAAGTTTTTAATAACTGCAATTGAAACATGATTATCGTTCACCTATTTTCTATCGCCCGACAAGCAGAGCCAAATGCAACGTGTAAATGGTGTTTAAGTTGTATTTTCATAGGCACCTTCACATCTCAAAACGTACAAGTCCTAGGTTGATTGAACTTGGTATGCAATATACTCACATTTCAGGTCCGTACATACATGACATAGACCTTTTTCAAAGGGAGTGCGTTTACATAGATCGTTATGAAATTTAAGGGGGTGCAGGGGGTTGCAGCAACAAAAAATTCTTTAGAATTTAAATATTTACTTTAAAAAGGGGGTGCGTTCCCACCCATTGCACCCCCTCCATTGTGTACGGGCCTTCATTTGCATACTCAACAGTTGTTTTTTTTTTAAAAACAATATAAGGAAATTTTAAGATGAATGAAAATTTAACCTATATATCCCAGGACCTATGTACGTCTTAGGTTGGTTAATCGTATGTAAGAAGCAGAGGAACCAATAGGGGTATCCGAATGTCAAAAGTCCAAAAGGGCAGAGACAAAACCAGTAACCCAGTAGTAGAATAGCTTTATAGCAACACAACCATTGATTATTTGGCCTTGATTTTAGAAAAATAAGAATAAGTTTTTGCCAAGTGGTTATAGATTTATGAATGAGAGGGGGAAAAGAAAGAGTTTATTATCTTGGTAGTAGCGGCAGACTCAGAAGAGACATACTTTAATGTTAACTCATTAGAAGAAGCTTTTTGAAAAGCGATATTTGATATTCATTTAATTATAAATACTGGGTCAAGCACTACTTTTAAAATAAGATACTCGACAAAATGCTACAAAGAAACCACTTAAAACACTTAATTATTTATTTCTAATTTAAAAGACTTTATAATTGAAACATGGGGGGTACAAAGCATTTGGCTTTCCTTGTTTTCCTTTTGCAAATCTCGTTGATTTTAACCAATTTGACAAATAACCATGAAATCGAAACTGAAGAAATTGTGGCGGTTTCAGAAAGAATTGCCAACCAGACCATTGATATGATTTATGGATTGATTGACGGTACGAACGGTGCTTCAATAGCTAATGCAGCCAAATATGTCGGCGAGGAAAGCAGAAAGTTTAAAAGTTTATTAGACAATACAATTGAGAGCTTGAACCAAACCATCCGATTACGGATCGAAAATGTCTTCAACGAAACAATCGACGAAGCAGTGGTAAAGGTTGTCCGAACTAAAGAGGAGATAAAAAACAAATTCTCAAATTCAAAACAGGACTTTCTTGGAACATTAGCAGCTAAACTTCAGACTTTAAATATAGAAACTGCATCAACTGCTTCTAACAGTTTAAACAAATTTGAAGATAAACTTTCAATCCTTAGAGAAAATGTGTCAAGAATTCAGGTTATACAGACAAAAGAACCAGCGACGTCCTTTACAGCATTTCTACGTAGTGATTTTGTGAACGGAAGCGGTACCGTTGTGATTTTTGATGAGGTCATTTCTAATCTCGGAAAAGGATACGATCCAAAATCCGGGATCTTTAAAGTTCCAAGAACTGGTGTTTATTCCGTGTCATCCTCTTTTCTTGTTCATGGTGGATATGTTAATCTTCAGTTGATGAAAAATGAGGTGGAGGTCGTAAGAGGATATGCAGCTGAGGACGAGTTTGAGACGAGCGGATTTATACATGCAGTGATCGAGTTGACGACCGGTGATGAGTTGTGGATACAAAAGATTAAAGGTTATTGTACGGGCGCACTTAGAGGAAATTACTATTCCTCCTTTTCGGTAACTTTATTCGAGATGAATGACTACTGAGGTCGTGATGAAATGACCTTATCATCTATTGTTTAAGCATATGAATCAGTTTGATCCTTTTATTAAATCTCAATGAAGTTTTATAATTGCCATTGATTTTGTTTGGTCGCCGGATTTGGCTAATCGACAGCAATGCAATAGATGTGTTGTGGCAGGCAGGGAATGCTTACCCTGATGGGAATTCCTGAGTTATGCGTGTATTGTTTTGCTTTTTCTTTTCATTTGGGTTTTCTTCTGTGATCCCTGAGTTTGTCTTCTTTTCGAATTCAGAATTCCGATATTCGAATGCCCCATTGTATTTCATTGCTCCTTTACTATTAAAAAAGGGGATGGGCTTTGAAGAAACAAATAGACGGCGAATGCTTCTCTTTGAAGAAACGGTTCGAGTTATAAGGAAGGTAAAATATTGCAATAACATTTTCCACCTGGGGCCCGGGTAGCCGAGTGGTATAAGGCCTTGGTTTAAACCACGATATTGATCACGGGGCCCAGGTAGCCGAGTGGATAAGGCGCTGGTTTAAACCACGATATTGATCACGTGGCCCGGGTAGCTGAGTGGTATAAGGCCCTGGTTTAATCCACGATATTGATCACGGGGCCGGGTAGCCGAATGGTACAAGGCGCTGATTTAAACCACGTTATTGATCACTAATTTATACAACTGCATGTTGTTGGATCGATTCCCGATTTGTAATTTAGATATACGGGACTTTCCAATCTGCATGTATTAAGGTTTGTCAGTTACCATCCTAAGGTCGGTGGTTTCCTGAGGGTATTCCGTTTTCCTGGCCGTCTTTTTTTTTTTGGCCCAAGTGTGTCGAAAAGGGCGTTACACCCTTTGTTTGAGGAACTACGAAACTAATTGAATCTAAGAATTCAATCATCCCAGTGATCATCATTCTATTTTGGCTAAACTTAATTAATAGGTTAACATACTTTAATTATTTCATTTATTTCCTGGAAGACATGCACAAGTCGGGACCATTGCAAATGTCACTGTAATACAGAAGTGAACCTCCTTTTTATTGGTTTTAATTCGTTTTGAAGAAGTTTTTGTTTTGTTTTTGATAATTGGTATACAGCATCAGAGCGTGGTCAAACAACGTGAGATTCGATTTCAGGTCTGTTGCTTACCTACTTTTTGTTTAACGAAATCCGGCCATTTTTGACTTTGACAGCTAAATTTTTCAAGATATATATTTTTCATTAAAAGCATCGAAAGGTTAATTAGGTAAAGTACGGTTTCCAAAGCACTTGGCAAGGTATCAAATTATTTTGCGATCCTCTTAATTAAAGTGTAACACTCAAATGTCACATCCTGCGTAATAAGACAAGGAAAATGGAAGGCCGATACAGATATAGTATGTTACCATCTCTGTTCGTTATTTTATCGTTCTTTCATTGTGTTAAGCCAGAGGAGAACTTTCGGTTATATTTACAGAATCAGATCAATTGTATCGAAAAACAAGTTGCTTCAGTTTTTGATATTGAGTATAGAGGTTTATTTCAGAGCAATAGAAGTGACTTTGCAAAAGAACTGTTATTTGCTGAACCTTTAGACTTGCTCAAAAATGCTTCAAATAGTGTTTTGGAAATGGAACCTAAAGTATTAAACACAACCAATGCTAATTTGACAAAGTGTAAAACGGAGGTTCTTAAGAAGATTGATACCGAGATAAAGGACAAAAACAAATCAGTAGAAACGTATTTAGAAGGAATTGTCACTGATACAAACATTGGGAGGAAAGAGCAAAACCTTAAGACCAGGATTGTTGAAACTCTGGCGAAATCTTTCAAAGAAGCAGAACATGAATTGAATACTCTCTGGACGACTGCCTCTGAAGCCCCAACTCCAAACATTCAACCACCCATAGCGTTTTTTGCACTACTGACCACCAACTGTAATACAAGTGGCTTCATCCAATTCGACCATTTAGTAACAAATATTGGAAGTGGCTACAACATCGAAAAGGGAACATTCACTGCTCCAAAGGATGGCGTGTATATGATTTCTTCCTCTTTCTTGGTCAATGGTGGGTTTGCTAATGTTCACATCATAAAGAATGGCATAGAAACGGTTAGAGGCTATGCGGCAAAGGACCGAAATGAAGGCAGTGGCTTTATGAACGTCATTCTGAGGCTCGACAAGGATGATCAAGTCGGTGTACGCCTGATTCCTGATCACTTTACTGGATATTTAAGAGGAGATTTCTACTCGTCCTTATCTGGTGTTATGATTGACAAATGATAGAAAAATAACTGTTATGTTAATGTTTTAATTTTGAATATTACTTTTATTAAAAAAAAATATTTAATTAAATATCTATATATATATATAACTACAATTCTTTCATGTTACTAGTATCTTCTGTAAATCTATTATGCTGGCGTCACACTATCCCGATTTTGACTCCGATGGAAACACGATTATGGATATTTTCAAAATCGGGAGTGATCGTATTCAAATCGCGCTATTCGTGGTGCCATCTTTTACCATCGTAGCACCATCGGCTGAAATATTCCAACTTCGGGAGCAACTTCGTAATGCCTTCCTAATTTTTTAACATGTTAAAAAACTCCCGAAGGTTCGTGCGAAGGTCCTTGTTCGTGTTGTGTTCGTTAATCCATCATTTCTATCGTAATGACTTCGTGTAAGCATCTTCTGATTTCGTGTTGCCTTCTAAGTGTCGTCGGCTTAATTTATCTTACGATGGCGGCAAGAATAAAACAAGAAGCTCTCCGAAGGTGGTGCGAAGGAAACACGGCGTCGCAAAGACCTCGCTTTGTATTCGTATATCCGTCGTAACTAATGTAATGGCATAGAGTAATGGCATGGAGATGGAAACACGGCACTGGTCAAAGCAGTACGATTTCTGAAGTAAAAAAAATATCAAACGTGTCAAAAGTGCCTTATAGGGACATTTATTAATCCATTTCAGTTAGGGACGTGTTACAATAAATCGCTTAGAAAAAGAAAAGTTAGTACATGTATATAGCTCTGTTTCCCCCCTCATAATTAAAATGCAACAGGAGGAAGACTTAGAGCAGCTTATGATACAAGTATCCTCATTAATTCTTTATTCATATTTATTTTTAGTTTCGAAAAATTGATAAAGGAAATAAAAGAAAATGAAACTAGAATGATCAGTCTCAAAAGTACAAGAAGAAAAGACAAAACAAAGCTAAGACAGTCTGGATCTAGAATCTTCTGACGCTTTTCTTTTCGTCCTGTTCTTTCCAGCCAGGCGCTTCCCTCTTTCGCGTCCTCGTCCAGGCTTTTCTGACACCTTTTAATACTTAAATTTTAATATCAGAAATAAAAGTTTAAACTTACTTAAATTAGTTTTTATCAGTACCCTACCGACAAAAGCCGGAGGGGACTATAGGTTTGCACTCCGTCTGCCCGTTTGTGTGTCTGTCCGGCCCGGCCGTCTCGCTGTCACAATAACTTTTTCGCACTTTTTTAAACCTTATATAAAGATATTAAACTTTAAACTGATTTTTGGTATGTGAGTCTTACCATGATGAGTTAAAGATCCAGTTAACGCGTTGTTCCGGTCCGCAATTTTTTACAGAGTTAGGACCCTTGAACAATTTCACTGAAATATCAGTTTCCCACACTTTTTTCGGAACCCTTTTTATAGTTATTAAACTGCTTTTTGGTATGTACTGTATGCCAGTCCACCATTACGGGTTACTGAGATCAAGTTTACATTCCGTTTCGGTCCCCAAATATTTACGGGACCTTTGGACTTAGATACCGGTATAGGACCGGTAACGAAGTTATGTATTATAAGGTGGACACGCTTTGTTCAAGAATCGTTCGCAACAGCTAAAATTGTTGAACTTTCTACATAGTTACAACATATTCTTCTTGTTTTCAGATTTTGTGTGCTTCGGTCAACTCACATGAACAAAACAAGATAAAGTAGCGTCATCTTTTTCGTTCTATCTTAACAGGCTCTACATATTATCTTTAGATCAAATGTCTTATCTATACTCTTACTGATCGACATCAGGGACAGCAGGGGTTTGCTTGGAGAGCCATCGTTTTAACTTGTTATCCATAAATACTAATAAGAGGCTGCAAAGGACAATTTATATAGACTAAATTATATAATCTTATTGCAAATCGCGTTATCGTATACCCATCGTGATGCTTCGTAGACCCATCGTATGCTAAAACACGACGTCGTACAGCCGTCGTATAAATTCGTGTCTCCTTCGGATCTAATTCTCGACTAATCTTGATAACATCGTAACAACTTCGTAATCGGTTCGCAGCTATTCGTATCCGATCGCTTAGCCATCGGTTCTAATCGTATACCCTTCGGTTTTGATTTTGATTTTTAGCAAGTTCGGGACTAACTTCGCACGAAGTTGAAATTTTCACATTCGTGTGTCCATCGTATGTCAAAATCGGGACAGTGTGACGCCAGCATTATGATATGCACATCCCCAGATATGTAAAAACTTTCATTCCTTTTTAACTTGATGATTGGTTATTTTTCTTCTAACCGGATGTCTTGCGGTAAAGAGGGTACCAACTACTAAATCGGCCAATCAGATTTGGAACGTATGTGAAAATACATGTAGTGCTTAGAATTCCCAAAGTAGTGATTTCAAGGTTCAATATTTTTCATAAAAATGTAAAGTTTTGTAATATCTGCATATCATTAGAACATAGGACATCTCTAAACATGTCCAACCCATGCAAATTTATTAGTTTAAGAAGACCTTAGTTTGCTTAAAGGGGTTATCCCAGGACTTTCTGTAAATCGTTTCTATTTTTAGGCCGCTCTTCGACGAGGAGATAGCTTTTCTCTATAAGGCTTTAACAATGTCGTTGTGGTACATGTATGAAGAAAGTATAACCTTGAGGTTTTAATGCACGAAATAAAAAATTCGAACACTTTCGTTCCCGTGCATTCGACAGAATCAGGTATCATTGACGATCATATCATAGCGACCACAGCACTTCGAGTTGCCCCGACATACTTTAAGTTACCTACTATGTACTGGATACCTAAATTGCACAAAAATCCATATAAATCTCGTTTTATCTCTGCTTCAAGTAAGTGTTCTTTAACCCATATTTCCAAAGTTCTATCACTTACTTTTAATTAACTACTATGAAGGAATTTATTATTCAATACTGTGAAAGGGTATTCGAAAACAGTGGAATTAATTATTTTTGGAGTGTAAAAAATTCTCTTGATGTTTTGGACAATTTCGTGCTTTTGAAAATACTTTTCATACCGTTGATAGTTACGATTTTTCTACTTTATATACTAACCTTCCACATAATCTGATTAAAAAGAAATTTGAATATTTGGTTAAATGGTGTTTTGACAAATCTAAAAGTGATTATATCTGTTCTAGAGTTTCAAAATCATTCAGTAAATCATTTTTTAGTAACGAGACTCAAAAGGGTTACATCAACTGGACTGATGCAGAAACTATTACTGCTCTAAATTATTTGTTAGATAATATTTACATACGTTTTGGTAAACAAATTTATCGCCAAATTATTGGTATTCCTATGGGTACTAATTGTGCGCCACTTATAGCCGACCTTTTCCTATACTGTTATGAATCACAATTTATGGCTAAATTACAAAAAGACCCGAACAAACAGAACCTAATCGAAACTTTCAATTATACTTTTAGATATTTAGATGACATTCTTGCACTCAACAATCCTTCATTTTCTAATTTTATTACAGATATCTATCCTTCTGAATTAACCTTGAACAAATCTAACGTCACCGGTGATAGATGTCCTTTTTTAGATTTAGATTTAAGTATTATTGACGGAAAATTACATACCAAAGTATATGATAAACGTGACGACTTTACCTTCCCTATTATAAATTTTCCTTTTCTTGAAGGAGATGTTCCACTAGCGCCGTCATACGGGGTTTACATTTCACAGTTAGTAAGATATGCTCGGATCTGCAGTTGTGTTTCTGATTTTAATAATAAAAACCGTTTTATTACTGAAAAATTATTAAAACAAGGTTATCGATACCACAAATTAGTAAAATCTTTTTCTAAATTCTTCCACAAGTATCGATCTCTTATTGAAAAATTTAATTGTACACGTCACTTTCTTATAGTGAAAGGAATATCACATCCTGTATTTTATGGAAATGTTTTTTTTATAAAGCTCACAAATTTAAAAGCAATCCAATAGAAATGAAAAATTGGCTTCAAAATTTATTACGGAAAGGATATGAAATGAATATCTTGGTTAAATCTTTGAATTTAGTGTTTTTTGGCAGAAATATTGAAAACTTAATACTCGCTTTAAAACTTCCATAAACGTTTTTACTATTGTCATTTTTAAGCATTATAACGATCAAGCGTGTCGGTTTTGTGTGATGACACTTCACTAAATCATTAATGCTTGAAGTGTTGTGTCGGATTTAAAATCGATACGTTTGATTTTTTTACATCAGTCGATTGATGATTCTCAGCTAGCTGTCAGTAACAGCGAGTGTTCTATAGAGAGTTCCTTTACCGTCCTTTTGTTTGTTCTTGTTTTTTGTCTTAGGTTCTCTCTAGTAGAATTGGACTTTGATCGATTTGATTTTTATTGTGTGTTTAGTTTCTGTGCTTTGTCTAGGAATATTGATAGGGGGAAGGTTGGGCCCAAAAAACTAGTTTAACCCCGCCACATATTACATGTGCCTGTCCTAAGCCAGGAATCCTTGACAAAGCTTTCGTTTGTACTTGTCTTTTTGATGTTTTCTGTTCCTTGTTTAAGAAGGGGGTCTATCTGTGACTATTTCAGGGCTGGATTTGAATTATATGCATCTTATTTAGACCATGGGCCAATTGCATAACCGCGAGCAGTGCCAAATGGCCTCGTTGAAGGCTGCTGGCGGTTGTCCATTGTGGTTTTTCTAAATTGCCGTTTAATTGTGGGCTGTGTCGCGTACACTTATTCCACATCTCTTTATTTTCTATTTAAATGTGTTATGAAAACTTGTAAACAAACTAGATATATGTTAAGGATTCTGAGGATATATACTTGTCAAGAGGTTTTACTCAAGGTAAACTGGCTAGAGGGTTTTGAAAAACTTGTTTTTTAGTTGATTAAAGAGGGGGCTTGATTTAGTAGTTTGTACCCTAAAGATTGTGCCAGAATTTTGACAATTTGTTATTGGAAAAATAAAATAGTATAAAAGGTGTAAGAGTGTTTCCCGCCATTTTTCTGCGCCCGTGCATTCTTTTTTGAAAACTTTCATAGAATTTCATTTGAAGGATCATATTAATTTTTGGGTCTCATACAATTTGGCAGGTTTCGCTTCGCTCGAATATAATTCTGTATAAATCAATTTTATTTAAAAAAAAACAAAAAACTTTTAAATTGATTACAATCATACGTATAATTGTTTTAAAATATGTAAATAATTTTTTTCTGTATACATATGCATGACTGCTATAAAACCTTTAATTGCATTTATTGTTTTTCATCACTAAATTTCAGGTTCAATTTGATATCTTTCATTTTACTTGTGTAGATTCTATCAAACGTCTCATTCTGGGCAACTGTAAAAACATTTTTCCAATCTCCTACTAAACCTACAAAAGCATGTAAAGTTCAGCATTTTTCAGAGTTGAGAATTATCATAGTTATCACTAAAAAAAAATAAAATCCAGATATTGTTGTTCTTTATTTTTTCCAGTTTTGCCATCATATATATATAACTCATTTTAATCTTGAAATATTTGCTTAAATATTTTTAAATTAAAAAAAACCAACACACATTGTAATTTGATAGTCATATTTTGAATTGCATTCATTTTATCAAAGAAAAGTGGTTCATATAAGATTTTTAATAACAGAAGGAAGCTTAACCAACAAAGGAAAATATATAAATTTGATAGACTAAAGTCACATTGAGACTAATATAAATAGCATTCTAGTTGAATCTTGGGAAGACTGACCTTTCCTGTACATGCCTTCACTGTTTTCTCTCCACGGTATTTTATGATCTGATTTTCCATTCTTCATTTCCTCGAATTTACACTTTTCCACAACATCATTTAATAATTTTTCGTCATATTTGATTCCAAGAAAGTCTGCTAGCTTTCTTATTTCATCAATCTGTTTCTATAAGGAAAAGCAACTATGAAGAAATATTTCGATAACAAAACTAACAAAATTAAAATAAGTATTGCGTGTGAGCAAATTCTTCTTGTAAATCTTAATGATGAGAACAATATTGCTATGCCAACTTTGTTGTGAAAATAGTCAAACTAACAGTAAAGCGGAAATACATCCTATAACATGATAAAGGGTTATTGGTGAAGGTTACGAGTACAAATTTTGGTTTGTCGTAGAAATTTGTTTTGTCTTCCTCTACCGAATTTGACACACTGAATTGGAAATAAGCAACATGACGGGTGTGCTATAGCAGGCAGGAACCGCTTACTCTTCCGGAGCACCTGAGTTCACTCATGTTACGACTTGAGTTTACGTTGTTGATTTCCGTTCGGTTGATTTTGTGTTTTGTGTTTCTTCGTGCTGTTCTTGTTCGTGTTTAACGGTTTCGTCGTTGCCCTTTCGGACTTTCGACACTCGAATGCCCCATTAGTGCCTCTTTGCTTCTTGGTGGAGAAGAAGCGAATACTTAAGGTCAGGCGAGTAAATAAAAATTACTTTTGAATTAAAGTAAATAAATATATCACTACCATGTTTTCATAATGTATGAGGTGTATTGGGTAGTCAGGATTGTCCTTCATTACTTGGTCCCAATTTCTGACATAGTCGAACCATGACATGTAGTCGACTACAAGACAAAATGTTACATATAAACGTCCAATAAGAATATCAACTGCATTTCTATATTATCATTTCAGTTTATACTAGTACTAATACTCCCTTGGAACTAGATGCGACTATAGATAATGCTTTGTTGCCATTTGTTCGAGCCAAATCTGAAATATGCCAAGTTGCTATCGACTTTTTCAGTCTCTTGTAGTCTGTATTTTGTTTTCTAGTCAACTATGGTACCAATGTTCGGTGTTTTGGTGGTATACAGAACTTTGCAATTGTCTCTTTTCTTGATAACGGAGACTATTGAAGTGCACCTCGTCCGTCTGTCTGTATGTACATTTTTTATCCGCGATAAGTCCTCTGAAACAACTGAAACGATTTTATATTTAGTACACAATATGTAGTTTTGCACAATGACCAGAAAATATTTATGTTATTTTTATAAGATAACTGCTCGTTTGAACTTAGAAAATATTTGTTTTAGCTACTCCTAATATAAGAAACGATCGATCCGATTTCAATGAAACTTGTAAGTGGTTTCTATATAAATCATTAGGTCTCCTTTTATAAATAAATAAAATAAATAAATAATCTATATTTCCTAATCATAGGGCCCATTAGGGCATATCAATCACAAATCATATATATGTTTGTCATTATGATAATACAAAGATAATAACCATAAACACATAAAAGATACATTAGAAACATGAGAGCCAGCTTTCAACTAATTAATATGCAAAGATAAAAATTAAATTTACATTTATGACTATTTAATGCTACATTTAATCGGAGTTTTGTCTGTGTACTGCAGATTCTAATAAAGAGCAAAGGGAGTCAACAAAAGTGGTTTCTTCATTTGACATGATCCATATAAAAAGTTGTTCATTGACATTGTTTAAAGTCCTGAGATTTGGATACATGTCATAATAAAAATTTAAAAAAGAGTCTTCTGGTCCATCTTTTTGAAATTAACTTTAGATTTGATCTTCACTGTGTGCTTTTTTGTTTAAAAACAATACAAGAGACTGGAGTTTTTTTGTGTTTTTTTCTCTCTTTTTTTAGGGGGGATTTGATGGACTTGTTTCTATCATTATACCGATACAACGTAGGAAGAAACAAGATTATTTTGTTGTTATGAAGCAGGTTTACAATTAGATTTTGGTTTGATAGCTCACCCCTGCCATCCAGAAACCGCCCTAAATAATCTTCCCAGCGTCCTGTGTATTGGTAGAGCAGTATGTTTCTATGGTGATGATAGAAGGAGACCGCTACATCTTTAGGGTTTCTGATGGTATACACTATTTTACACTTTCTTCTAATGAAGTCTTTAGGTAACATAGAAAAGTATACATGAGTGTTGAGGATCCTGGGTGACGGAAGAGAATCTAATTCCTCCTTGGATAGGAATTCTATCATGTACTCTTCTTTCTGTGAATCAACAAACTCGGCTTTCTTCTTGTACAACAATTGAATAATCTCCCAAATCCAGTGTGTTCCTGCAATAACATTTAAAGATCAAGAAACATTGGCTATTTCAGTTGGTCCTGGATATTGTTTTTTAAAGAACCGTTTCTCCATGCACATCTTTGGGTTAGGGTTAGCTTAAACAAAAGGTTATAAATGTATCAATAAAATTATAGTTCCTATAAAAAAAACACCAACGTAGTAATAGATCATCGATGATTACCCTAAAAGTCTTAAAAAGTGTAATTATCCATCGAAGAATATCTTTGTTGGAACGAACTATTGTTTCATTTTTATTCGTAGGGTATCAATTTTCATGGATTTCATGGGTTGCCTTGATCCGCGAAATTTAATACCCAACGAAAAAGAAATTAAACATTTGTTCTGTATGCTACACACATCAGAACATCAGAACTACGAACTTATCGATTTTCATGAAACCACTAAAATTGGTACCCTCAAAAATAAATACACCCACAGTACCTGACTTGGGATAATTGCATATCATGATGTCGTCATCTCTGGCCAGCCAGCTATCCTTTATCTCACGGAACGATTCCTCTTGTGTGGGTACTGGGATTTGAGGGAGATAAAACCCATCCACATCCAAAACTTTAAAATGATTTCCTTGCTCGTCAGTCAAATCTACAGAGGGCATGATTAAACTGTGATGTGTACTTAAATAAAATTTCACCTATATGCTACCAACCTCAGCGATAAACTTACGACCCGACCAATAAACTTTTCTAACGTGTTATACAACATTTATACGGTTTTAAACAAGGTTATCTTAATTGTGGATTTTTTGTCAATTCAGCCAATAATGAAGCAGGTATTCAGAGAAGATCGAGACCCTTACCCGACGATTGGTGTTATTGTCCAATTAACTACGAAGTGTAAAATTAACCTTATTTGATCGCATAGTGGTTTATATTGGTGGCTACAACATTCACCAGGGAAAGCGCTAAGAAAGTTTAAATTAGTATATTTAAATAAAGCCCAAATTGTGACACTTAACATTTTAAAGAAGTACGGTCGTCGCCCGGCGTCTGTAAACAGTTTCCAAAATTTTTCTCTGATACCACTAAAACAAATCGAATGAAATTTTTCAGGAATAATACACGACACGTTAGCCACAAACAATTCTCGTTTTGAATGAATTCAATAGAAACCATGGCCACTGTTTCGAAAAAAAAAAGAACAAAGGGTAAAATGACTTACCGATATATAACCTAGCAACGATAATAGAAAGGAACAATCCGAAGAAAAAAAACTACAAAAGTCTCCATTGGATCAAAGTTTTCAGATGACCCCTTATAGGGGGTATACCCTTTAAATGTAAGAAATATAGTGAATATTCTTGAAAACTATTGCAGATAGAGGATAAGGTCTCCATTGGGTTGAAGTTGTCACATGACCCATTACAGGGGTTATGTTTCTGTTTCTGTTTCTCAGGTAGATTCCTCCGTTTGTCGGAGCACTCCGGTTGCGGATATAAGTAATGCTTTGCACACACACAGTAGTTTCATCCAGGATGTTGTTGTGAATTGATTAAAACGATCGGTTTAAAATTTATTTCGTTTGTTAAAAGTATTTTCACATAATAGCTATAGTCGATCGGTTAAAAGTCATATGGTTGTAAAATCTAAACGTACAGTAGCCATGAGGGAGTCATGGTGTGTTCATCTAAAATCAGTTAATTGTTGCATGGACCGTTAAAAACACATATATAACGTTTTAAAAGTCATTTCACATGATAAATGGCGCTGACATCATTATTAGTATAAACCAGCACGGAATATTCAACGTTTAGCAATATCTATAGTTTAACAGTTTCGTGTTACGGGTTAGTATTATACGCACAATATTACGTTATACGTTATATTATGACTCAAAGGTAAAAAAAGATAAAAACATTATCAGATTATTAAGCTCGGTAAGAGTCGCCCATTGAGTCAAACGGCATAAGGACCAGGTGGGCGATTCATGCTCCAGTGCAGCTTGTTGAATGAATTTACCCTCCCCTCTCAGGGGAGATGGAAAACCGGAGTAACTTTACAAAACAAGTGACCAATACAACAGGTCTTATTACATACGGAGGTCTAACTGAACTCCGGAGCACCTGAGTTCACTCTCTTTTCGACTTGTTGTCAGTAACTGCGAGTGTTCTCAAGAGAGTTCCTTTACGTTTCGTTGTTCTTGTATAGTAATCTTGTCTCAGGTTCTCTCTTTGTGAATTGAACTTTTATCGATTTGATTTTTAAAGTGTTTTATTTTTTGTGCTTTGTACAATATAAACAATAGGGGGAAGGTTGGGCCCAAAAAACTAGATTAACCCCGCCACATTTTATATGTGCCTGTCCTAAGCCAGGAATCCTTGTCAAAGCTTTTGTTTGTCCTTGTCAACTATCTGTTTTTTGTTTTGTTTCCAGAAATGGGTCTTTTGTTGATAATCTAGGGATTTGTTTGAATCTTATGTATTGTATTTTTAGTCTTGGGCCAATGCAAGACGGCGAGCAGTGACCTCTGGACATGTTGAAGACTGCTTGCTGTTTTCCATTGTGATTTTTTAAATTGCCGTTTCTTTAATGTTGGTTGTGTCGCATACACTTATTCCACATCTCTTTATCGTCTATATGATTTTTTTTTGGTCTTCCGATTTTGTCTTTGTCTGTTCGGTATAATGATGTTTGATTAACCCTTTGGTACACCTTTGCTTCTCTAATATTTCTTTGATTTTGATATAATATTGATTGAAGTTATCTATCTAGTAGAGACAGACTATCTCATTCTAGAAAAGATTCATACAAAATTATGCAAATTTTCATTAGGAGTCAATACCAGAACCTCCAATACAACATGTAGAGGAGAGTTAGGATCATTTCCCGTACTATTTTATGTAATTAAAAGTATGATAAATTATAGGGTGCATCTAGTTAAAAATGTTGAACCCTCTAATACTATTTTATATGAAGCTATTTGTAAGTTAGAATCTTTATCACGATCAAATCAAGAATCTTGGGTTGGTAGCATCAGAAGTATATTCAAATATCTAAATTAAGAGTATTTGTTTTCAAATCATACCAAGTTTAAACAATATTTCATCATAAATAAAGTAAAACATTCTCTATCTATACGATTTCAAGAATATTGGCTATCTAACATAGAGAGCAATTTGGGTACAAATGGTAAGTCTGGTAACAAATTGAGAACATATAAAATATTTAAAAATATTTATATGTTTGAACCATACTTTAAATAAAAAAACAAGTTCTAGGAATGATAGAAAAATCTTATCCAAATTTAGAACAAGCCGTCATGATCTTGAAAATGAAAAAGGTCGACATTCTGGTATAAAAGTTGAAAACAGAAAATGTAAAATATGAAAAATATGTAGCACAAATGCTGTTAGAGATGAGATTCATTTTCTTTTGAAATGTTACACCCTTAATACTACAAGATCGCCATATATTAGCAAATTAGCAAAATTACATCAAGTTTCCCAAATGTATCTAAACTTTCAGATGAAATGAAATTTATTTGCATGATGTCCTCGGAAGATCATATAAGTTATTGAACTCCCTTTTTGAAAAACGTAGGGAGATTCTGACAAGTCAAGAATTAAAGAAATAGAGAAACTTATACATATTTATGTATAAACCATAAATCTAGAGTTCATATATATAATTTTACTGTATAATATAATCCAGGTCCCAGTGAGGTCTCTGACTATGTTCGTTAAAAAGCTTAATAGTGTGTGCTTGTAATATATAATGTATGTCTAATATTTTATGACTACTTTATTCAAAAATACATGTTTATTATTTCATTGATTGTACGCTCAGTTTTGGGCACCATGATTGGTAAATAAATTAATCTGTATCTGTATCTATATATATGAATTAAACATACTGATTTTGAAAATATAACTCTCGGTTCGAATCTACATGCTAGCTTGTAGAAGTGTAGAAGAAAATGAGATGTGGAATAAGTGAACGCGACACAACCTACAATATAAACGTTTTAAAACATCCACAATGGAAAACAGTCAACAGCCTTCAATGTGACCAGCGGTCGTTGCTCGCTGTTTTTCTATTGGCCCCTGGATTGAAAATAAACTACATATGATTCAAGCCTAATCCTAACGTGCAATGAAAGACCCTCTTCTAGACAAAAAACAATTAACATAAATTTAATTCGACTAAATACAAACATAAGCTTTGATAAAGATTCCTGGCTTAGGACAGGCACATTAAAAATGTGGCAGGGTTTTTTGTGTTTGTTTTGGTCACCCCTTTTCTGAGAAATTTGTGTGTCTTTGTATAGTTTTTTTGTATGTGTTTTTGCTGCTTGGTAGATGTTTTTTTTCTTGTACTTGTAGACATTTGTAAAATGCATGCATTCTAAATTTGAATACATTTCATTTGAAATGCCTGTACCCATGCAGTCGGGACTATTGCGATCTATAATATTTTCATATGTTTTCCATGTTTATTTCTCTTGGACATTGAAATTGATCCTCCAAGTTCAGTTTTTGTTATGACATTTATTAGCTCACCTGGCCAGAGGCCATGTGAGCTTATGCCATTACTATGCGTCCGTCGTCGTCCGTTCAAAAATCTTCTCTTCTGAAACCACTGAATCAATTAACTGAAACATTTGAAACGTTTGCTACAAACGATCCTCATTCTGAAATGATTCGATAAAAAACATGGCGGCTGATACTAGAACATAAAAAAGAACTTATTCTTGCGGAATTTCAGTAGTATAAAATTTATAAGGGCTCACCACAAATCTAAGTGAATAATGGCATAAATAACTTATTATATTTTCGTTAAAATAATTGCACAACCTTTAATATGTAACAATTCTAAATACATGTGTACATTTTTAAATGGTATAATTTGGAATAATATGCGTCAACAGTCTTGAATAAAATAAGCACCAAATAATGTGTCCTCAATAATTATAGATTATAACATGCCATTTTTCATATCAGACCTATTATCAGCCCCAGGTCATGATATCAGCCCGAGAGCCGTAGGCTCGAGGGATGATAATGACCGCGGGCTGATTTTGGTCTGATATGAAAAATGACATGTTATGATCTTTTTATCATATACTTCAATATCAGCGTGAAATATATATGTTATTTTTAAATGGCATTTTGATACAGCATCTGATTAAAATTTGTATTTTATCAATGTAAAGAAACATGTATATTCGTATCTCGTAATATTATTAATCACACAGAATTTCTTTATTTTGATTGGTTGAACAATACCACATGGTCATTTTGTATTTCTTTGGGTACATATAATATTCCTAAAAATAGAATTTTCAAGTGATATTTTCTAATGCTGCATATCTATACAGCACGTTACTAAAAATAGATTTTAAAAATTCCATTGAAATTGAATCACATGACAGCTGTATCCATATCCAAAAATGATTCTTTTAATAGTTTTTCTATTCAACAAAAACAAATAATAATTGGAGTGATTGAGAAATATTTGAAGTCAAAATATTATAAAGAAAATAGTTTTATTGTATTTTGATAGTAATTTATTGATGTGGAAATTTGTCATACAAAAATCCAGTGAATGATATCATAACATCAAAAGCTGTAATGTGGCATGCATAAAACATTTGAAATTTCAAATTAACAACAATTTATGATTAATAATATAACAATTATAGCTTTTGGTTCGGTCAATACAAGAATATATCAACCAACAGATCTATGCATATCGACCTCGAACTGCGTTCTCGGTCAATATGGATCTGTTTGGTCAATATATTCTTGTATCGACCTCATACTAAAGCTATAATTGTATAATAATTATCGTGGTACATAGCTACGTAGAAACGGTGACGTCACAGTTGAATATTTGGTTGGAATGAACGTAAATACCACGGGATATGAAACCCACGGAGGAATGGGAAGGGGGTATAATTCACACAAAAATTGCACTCTTTTAGATGCATCTGTGTCACTTGCCATTAGCTGTTGTTTTGAAAATAACTTAAATCGATTACGATCAAGTCTGTAATACAATTCCGATTTTGGCGTTTGATAATAAAACGGAAGTAGTTGATAATAACCTGAACCAGTTGATAATGAAAGTGATTATCACACGGTGAAGGTGTTTTTGGAAAAAAATAAAAATCTTTATAAAAATTTCTCTATTTATCATGTTGTTAAATTTAAGCATTATTATGTCTAAGTATATGATAACTTATGTTATTACATTGGAAGTTGTGTGTAAAACATGTTTGATTACTGAAATGCAGAAAACCAGTTTGCTAGAGTTAAAAAACATTGTTTATATTTCAAAATATTTAAAAAATAAATACGGTCATTACAAATAACAGTTTGTATATACAATTCAAATCTATGCTTATGCAAAAGTATGAAAGTAATATTTTTATTTCCAAACCGCCAGCACCGCCCGACATTTCCCATATTATTACTCGATTTTCACTTTCAAAACTCTACCAAAAATTAAAAGAAGTTTTGAGCATAAAAATATTTTCATTATAATTGCACTTTTATAATGTCTCCAACTTAAAAAAAAATGCCAGTGTCAATGGACTACTTACATTAGAAATGTAAAATAATATCGTTTAATTGGCAAGTCAATTGATTTAGGAAGAGCACCATCATAAACTGTAGTCGTTGTATATAAGATAATATTGTCGATGAAATTACAATGTGAACTTGACTTTAACTTTGGAAGCTGCCATTTTTTCTTTGTAGATTTTATCAAACATCTGGCTCTGTGCCACTGTGAACCAGTTCTTCCAATCTCCAACTTGTCCTGAAGTAAAGTTTGAATTTCTTAACAATGGAAGTAGTTGAAGTTTTGTTATTGAGATGAAATTATTTTTACTTTACAACGGGCTTTAATTCACCCTTTATACGTCGCAATATCCAATTCATGTACTTGTATACAGTGAAGGGCATATGTTACATAAATTTAACGTTTAGACCATATACTACAATCTGAAATTTTACATAAGGCAATTATTGCCTGGCAATTAAGGGACTTTTTAGGGAGGTTTACACATCGTATGTACATTCAGACAACGTTCTGGTCTACAGTGCTCACCCACCTTTATGTACCCCTCCAGGGCATCTGAGTTCAGTCTTGTTACGATTTGAGTTGCATATTGCTGTTCGAATTTTTATGTTTTATCTGTTTCGTTATGTTTTTCTTGTTTGTATTTTTACTGATTTTGTCTGGCTGCCTTTTCAGACTTTTGACATTGGTACCTCTCTGTTCTATTTACTGATTTTGTCTGGTTGCCTTTTCAGACTATTGACATTGGTACCTCTCTGTTCTATTTACTGATTTTGTCTGGTTGCCTTTTCAGACTATTGACATTGGTACCTCTCTGTTCTATTTACTGATTTTGTCTGGTTGCCTTTTCAGACTTTTGACATTGGTACCTCTCTGTTCTATTTACTGATTTTGTCTGGTTGCCTTTTCAGACTATTGACATTGGTACCTCTCTGTTCTATTTACTGATTTTGGCTGGTTGCCTTTTCAGACTATTGACATTGGTACCTCTCTGTTCTATTTACTGACCTTTCCTATACATCCCTGGCTGGTTATCCTTCCACTCGTTGGGATCTTCGTGTTTATTTTTCTCTTTCTTCATTTTCTCAAAGGAACACAAATCATCAATGTCTCTTATCAGTTCGGGAGAGGCATCAACCTCAAGGAATTTGGCTACACGCTGGATTTCTGCAATACTGTTCTGTGCAAAGTATTAAAAGTAAACGTTGGAAATAAAATAAGCAAAAAAAAAACTGTGAGCACCAGTTCACAAATAAATACCCCCGTCCCCCAAATATCCATTTAAAGAAATTTATAGGACATATGTAAGAGGTGCACATCAAAGCTACTCCTCCTAAACCCCTGAATGGATTTTCATGAAACTTTCACACCATCGTTGAACCATAATGAACATGTGCACCTCTTATTTTAGAAATTCATCAGAACGATTTTTGGAGATTCACATTTAGCAAAACATTGACTTAGCCATTGGACGACAAGGGGTACTCTTGTCCGCTACTCCTCCTACCCCCCAATGGATTTTCCTGAATCGTTCACACCATCGACAATCCTCATGTTTCAGAATTCCGTCATATTTTGTAAGGTCTGTAGACTTTACCTTTAGATACTGGAGAATTTTTTTGCACACTCACCCCAACTTTTAATTACAATAATAATTGCATAAGTCTTAAAACCCCATTCTATTAAATTTCTTAAATTTGTCGATACATCTTCATAGTTTTTATAGACAAAAATGTCACAATGTTAAACCTAAGTGAAATCTAGAGGAGTCTGCTTTCCCGCCCAATCATATAACTTACAAACGAGCACAAGGACCTATGATTTTCTTTTTCTCGTTGAATAAAGTGAACAATTATATCTCGATTCAATCACAATTGATTAAATCTTTGATATACAAAATTTCAGGAGTGACCACCCAATAGTCAAACAAGGAAATAGCGATTCCAATTCCTTTATTCACTCTTTGATAATTAACAGTTAAACCATCAAAATGAAACAAATGCTTGCATGCCGCCGCAAGTTTGGTGCAGTTTCAGCTATTCATCACTGCTCGGTGGTATGGTATTTTAATATTTCTCTTGACATAAAATACGGTGTTGATCGGGTATTTAGTGTTCGCTGGTTAGCATATACCTCTTTCAACCCCTCATAATACAGGGTGTGAATCAGGTATTCTGGGTTCTAGGTCTAACAAACCTGGTTAACATGCCTCTTTCATGCCCCCATAATATAAGGTGTAATAAGGTATTAAGAGTTCTGTGTAACAAACCTCTTTCATACCCTAATAATTTAGGGTGTGGATTCGGAATTCCCGATTTGACATACCGATACCTTTTTCGTACCCTCGTAATAATACAGAGTGTGTGTCGGTTTTTCACTGTTCTCCGTCGAACATTCATCTTTCATACCGTCATTATATAGGATGTTGATCGGGTAATCTGGGGTCTCTGTTTATTCAGGGTTCTGTGTAACAAACTTCTATTAATACAGGGTATAGAAAGTGTATTCAGGGTTTTTGGTTAGACATACCTCTAATACATGGTAAAGATAAGGCGTTCAGGGTATTCGGTTGAACATACCTCTTTCCTACCCTAATAATACAAGGTGTGGATCGGGTATTCAGGGTTTTGGGTTGAACCTACCTCTTTCATACCCTCATAATATAAGGTGTGGATCGGGTATTCAGGGTTTTGGGTTGAACATACCTCTTTCATACCCTCATAATATAAGGTGTGGATCGGGTATTCAGGGTTGTCTGCCATGGTCTTTTCCCAGTCTAACGTATAATCAAACCAAGATCCGTAATCCACTGAAACACATGACATACAAACATATGTGATCACAAACGGCTAAAAATTGCAAGGTTTGTTCCGTTATTTTTTGCTTTGTTTGACAGTTGAGTTGTCAAAAAATAATGAAATTGCCTGCTCCAATTAAATCTGTTTTATAAAAAAAAAAAACATCTTTGTGTTGTTTGCGGTTTTGTTCCTGTGTTTTATAATCGTACATTGGGCCCGTTTCACAAAAAGATCTTGGGTGTAAAAAAATATCGTAAATATAGATTTTAGCCAATCAAAACAATCAAAATACTTGAAATTTACGCTTAAGATTTTTTTTAATCTTAAGATGTTCGAAAACCACTCAAGGATTTCTTTGGTGCTCTTAATCTTCCATGGGGACAGAGTATTTACGAACTTTAAATGTCATAAATCTATTTATACGTGTGTCTCATTTTAGTTGTTCATCCCAAAAATATGTTCTTTCTTTAAGCTCAACAATGTGACTTTCAGCATTAAAGCGGGTGTAAGACGTAATATTGAGAACGACAGAGCAGACTGACTATCTGGATGTAAGACGTAATATTGAGAACGACGAAGCAGACTTACCCTCTCCTTTTATATATCGAGGTAGATAATGTTCCCAGGACCCTGAATATTCATATTCCTTGATTTTAGAATGATGATTGTAGAAAGACACGGCAACATCTTTAGGATTTCTGATCATGTATAAAATTTTACATTTCCTATTTTTGAAATCTTTTGGAAGATGCCGGAAGTAGATGTGAGTATTGAGAATTCTAGGAGAAGGCATACTGTCGTATTTGGTTTGTTGCAAGCCTTCGATCATGTTCCATTCTTTAATAGCGTCTATCCGTTCTGCTTTTCCCTGGATCAGCATACACACCACCTCCCATAGCCAGTGTGTTCCTGCAATTTATATTGTCAATGTTAGACTTGCGTAACTCATGACATATTATTTATTTGTCCATTTGATTTTAAAAACTTATTAAAGAACAAAGTCGCATTGGATGCGCATTTCGTCTCTACACGACTGATAAGTGACAATTTTACCCCCAACGTTGTATATGGGAAAGAAGATTTAATAAGTATTTAGACTGAACAAAAATAAGTATCCTTAAAAGCAATATTATGGCCAGGACAAGAATTGTTTTTAAACATTTCGCCTAAACGGTCTCCTCTACTTTTTCCTATTCAACTAAAGAACAAGAGTATCCCTGATGAGTTTTAGGTCGTGTACAAATGCTGCTCTATGTAACAACAAAGGTCATTGCGGTGTACGTACCGAAATGCCAGAACAAAAAGAATGGGTGTTTTTAATAGACAGCAAAGTCAAAAGAACGGAGAGAACGTATCCATGATATGACTGAGTACCAGTGGAGCATTAGAATGTCAGTAGTCTGAAAAGGCGAAGACAAAATAAGTTGGACCAAAGACAACAACGGTATGAAAGACAGAAAAGAACAAGATGACACCACACGCACGTCGAAACAAGAGTGATCTCACGAGTTCCTGTAGACCTTCATACCACACGATAAAGTATTGATTGACGTTACTTAAATTCAATGAAAAAGCAGCATCTGCTACAATAAGAGATATCCAATATCGAATTTACAAAAAAAAATATATTTGTCGTTGAAATTTCCGATTGCTAAATTCAATTGTTTAAAATACCATGTTTCTTTTCTTGTACTGCTGGATTTAGCTTTCCTGTTTTAACTTTTTGGGTTATGAGTACTTTTTGTTCGATACCTTTAGTTTTTGATCTTCCACTGTTTTGATCCAAATGCTGCTGATGAGAGGTTACTCTTTGAAATTTCATATACAGCATAACCAAATTACCCGTTTTATATCCTTTTTGGTGTTTGTATTTATTTTTCGACTTTGAGCAAATTGTGTCAAATTATGGTATAACCATAACATGTATGAATTTACCTAAGATTTCCCTGTGGAATACCTCTAAACTTTAACCCTTCACTAAGCAACTACTATGCTTGCATCTAAACTTCAGGAATAATGTTTTAGGCAAATGGAATCGACTGTGGTGCAAAGTGCAATTTTTCTCTAGATACCTGATTTTGGATATGCTGAAATAAGTATATCATCGTCTCTCGCCTTCCATGTAGGAAGAGATAAGTACTCCTGTTCATGTGTGGCATATGGGAATGTTGGTATATAAAATCCATTGTTCTCTAATACTCTCATCCGGCTTCCATCCTCTCCAGCTAAATATTTAACCGGCATCCTAAGAAGAAATCATTTAAATAAATCCAATGTATTTTCTTCATTTCAGGTTAATCCATACTAAATATTCCGAATTATTGTGATATCTGCGAATAGTACGAAAGCAAAAGTCTTACATTATTATTTTTGATGCAATATCAATTTTCTTTTATGTAAACAAGGAGCTAATTACCCGGTTACTCGTGAGAAGGAAAGCCAGAACATGAAATCAATATTAGGATTCCCACAGGATTACTATATCTTTGATACAGATCATTATATAGGATTTATGGGATTGTTAAAATTTCAGTAAAAATTGTATAGGTAAACACAACAAGCACTGTAGATTCAGAATTTACATAAAATAACATTTGACCCCCCCCAAAAGAACATTGTCAATGTTTTAATAAATCTAAAATATGATAATGTAGCACATTTGTACATGTAGCTGCTCATTATTCCTGATATAACTCTTTACATTTTATGAAATTATAATAACGAAACGAAATACATGTATTTTATTAAATTGAAAGAAGAAACATTCAAAGAAACATGCAGTCCAACACGAACAAAGCGAGTCATTATTATATTTGTGAGGTCGGGTGGCGAATAGGCCCCCAGCAGCGCTAACCTTTTCGGTAAAAGTCAACTAAAGAGCACCCAGAAACCTGACATCAGGCCAGGCTGCTTTGCCCACATAGCGACGGGTATGTGTGCCCCGGGTGGTAGAATGGGCCAGCCCTGTCATAATGAATGCCGGGTCGTCAGGATATGATGCGGAAAACCTGACTGCACTAGTGGTACACCGTGTTGGGAAATATGTCACGTTCCTCGCATGTTAAAAAACCATGCTTCAGGTCTCGATAAGACTAGGACCCGTAGTACCCCATGCAGGAGGCTAAATTTCCCGTCCCTACCCATCACTCCTTTTTCCAATGACAGTGAAAGCTCTCCTCCCCGATTGGTCTTGTCCCCTTTCCTCCACTTCATCATTGCCCCTTTCATATCCATCTCCTGATTATAGCCGAGTTCGCGCTTGGGAGTATAGCAATAACTAACTAACTAAATAACTAAATAACTAACTTAATGATACAAATATATTGTAAAAAGTGTCACAACAGAGAAAAAGAGCTGTACCATATTAAATGAGAACCCAGGTGCTACGGAACGGTAATCAGTTCAAATCATAGCAAATTCTCACGTTACGTAAGTTGCCAACGATCGATTTAGAGTACGTGCTCTCAGACATGCCTGTATTTTAGCCCCATGTTTCATGATGGACAACCTATTTCTCGTGTGTGATCATCCTTTTTGCTTCAATGGTGCCTTCCGTATAAATTACGCGAGTGAAGATAGTAACGTAGTCAACATAAACTTGTGTTAACAATTTGCTTGTCGGACGTGATGCACTTTGAAATAATTATTTTCCAATAATATAAGGTCTGGAATTACGAGTCAACTCCATTAGCTACGGCGAACGAAAAATATAAAGTTGGCAATGTAAAAGTGGATATCCTTCCTGACAAGCTGCCTTCAAAAGCATATTCTTCAGGAACAAAATGATATATTGTTTATTGCATCAAGAACTTTTGAAAATTCTTATAGAATTTAATTACTTTAAAACAGTTATTATTAAAGATATAAATTTCCGTATAATTAACATTCTGGGGCCGTATGCATAAACGTTAAGGCTTCCTTAAACTTAGATTTCCCTTAAGTTTTTCTTAATTAAGTAGTAATCTTAACTGGTATGCATAAAGACATGCACTTAAGTCGGTACTTAACTAAGGAAAACTTAAGTATGACATTCGGAATTCTACTGTTACCGCAAATATATTTTTCTTTTTTTTCATTAATAAATATTGTTTTTTGATATTTTTTTTAATTGAAAGTCGTTTAAATAAAGCTTGTTTATGTTCATGTTTAAATTTTAAGTCAATTCGGGTGTATTCGAATACAAGTAAGTGTACACGAATCACGTTGAAGCGAATATCAAATTTAATCGAAAAAGAGAAGCTAACATTCTTGTGTGCAAATTCATATGTAAAAGAAAACACATTATAAACACAAAGTTTACATTAACAACAAGTTACGAACATCAAGACAACGTGGTCAGAATATAGGAAAGAAATTACAAAGAAATAGCACTATCGAAGACAGAAGTTTGAGGCTTATAAAAAGGTCAAAGACAAATAGATAAATAAAAGCAATAGAGAATATCATGTATTTACTATAATATTGGTGTAAAGATTTGAGCATACGAAATATTTCGACAGAGAGAACAATTCGACACATTTTATACATGTATATAGTATGTCATAAATTTAAGCAAAATATATATATTTTTTTTGGGTAAATTTGACAATCTGATCAGTTCGCTTCTATCATAACCTATCCTATATCACACCCCAATTCACAAAACAAAAAAGTATTCAAAATGTCTCAATTGAAATATATATTATATAAACAACTGTCATTTAGGCCGTATTAACCCCCGACCAAAAGTACCCCTCATGTCGATGGTTCTTGGGGTGATAAAGATGTCTCGGGTTTGGATCGCATATGATAAGGATTTCGACTTGTAATATTCAGTAGGCATTACGCTTGCTTTGAATAACTTGCTTGTTGAAAGCAAACATTTACTGGCAATATAATTTGTATGGCAAACGTAGGCTACTGCTTATACGTCGTTATAGTATTGAATTGAACTTTAGTTTTTAATGTTATTATAAAGTAGTTATACCCTTTTATAACTTCAATCAAGATCATTTCGTGTTTCAACTTCGTGAAGATCCTTGCTGGAGTACCACCCCTAGTAAGGTGGATTCACGACGATCAGGAAAGTCCAGTGAAGGATTCACGTAAAGTTGTATTTGGTAAGACGATTCAGTTTTGTCGGGTTAAATAAAAAAGTAAACAACTTTGTTTTGTTGCAAAATTAATGTCTTTCGAAAGGTAAATGATCAATTTAATCCCGTCTCTTTTTTTGTACCACAAAAAAATAAAAAGTCGTAAAAGCATATACAAATCTGTTTTGAAATAAAGTTACAGTTCACGAAAAACGTCAAGGTTGAATTATGTTCATGACAAAAACTATAACATCAGATAGTTGTGTTTTTGTTTGCATAAAGTGTCTATATTTTTCATCAAAGCAAGACTATTATACGTACTAGAGACAAGTTGAAAATTTGTATTGAAAAAAATTAGTATACCTGAAAAAAATAGATGTAAAAATTGGCGGATAATGTTCTGGTAATAAGAGGATTCTGATTTGGTAATGCACGGAGTTCGGTTCAGTATCGGTTTTAAAAAACATTTAAATTTATATGTTTTAATATCTGTGGGCAAATGCTTTATAACTAAAGATAATCATAGTCATACTTAAAATGTTAAGTTAGATATCCACATTAATAAACTAAAATATTGTCAAAAGACTCATTAGTGACTAAATATATTATAGTATGACAAAATTGAAAAACAAGACCAATCAAAATGCTTATTATTAGCGAAAATAATACAATCAATATGTACATCTTCTAGACATGCTCGAAAGCAAAAAAAAGATCATTAAGAGTTTATCATCCCTATACCAACGGTTGTAGAAAATTTTTAAAATTCTACCATTTCATCTTAAAATTCATTGTCTTACAAGCGAATGCAAAATGATTTTTGATACATTTATCATCTCCTGGGTGAGTTTTCTCTTACTCATATCCATCTGAAATAGAAATTACAGCAAAATTCCAGAAAATAAACTTTGCTACGCCTGACGAGAAATGAGATACAAATTTCTGGAAACCTTAAGGTTTTGTAAGTTTTTAAAAAAATTATGAGCGCTTTTGTAGTTTATGGACGGTCCTAAAGGTCCCGGTCAACTAGTCGAACGGACAGAAAGAATCTTTCTTTGTTTTGAGGATATATATGTTTCAAGTAAACCCGATCTTGTGCAAGAACTTCTATTAAATTTTAAAACAAAACCAAAGCTACTTTACTGGGGCATATGCATACCAAGTTTCGTCAACATAAGGTGCTCATATAGCTCAAACACTGAAAAATTGATAGCATTGAACGCCGACGCCGTCGTCGCCACCGCTTTCAAATTAACACTTATTGCCCACCCTGCCACGCAGGCCAAACCCCACCCCCCTAAAAAGTGCACCTCAGATATCAAGCATGAGTCTCAAATTACGTAAGCACCAACTCATTTATCTATAAATAAATCCCCAATCCCGTTTTTTTAATTCGTTAGTTAGTTGGCAAATTTTGCCTTTTCTCCGAACTCTCGGGAGATGTACATAAAAATGGTGATACAATGAACATGAAATGATGATGAAGTAGACAATGGGGACATCAGGCCAATCAGTGAGGATAGTTTTTGACTGCTATTGGAAAAAGGATTTATGGGTAGCTTGGACGGACAATTAAGCCTTCTACATGGGGATCCTTCTGCAGCTGGGTTATTTTTTTCCAACACGGTGCACCACTATGGTTTGCGGTCAGGTTATCCGCATTATAGCCTGACGACCCCGGCAATTATGAATGGCGCACCATTCAACCACTTGGGGCACACATCCCAGTCGCTATTTGGGCAAAGCGGCCTGACGCGAGGAAGGGTTTTTTGAGCGATTTTAAGTGGACGTTTACCGATAAGCTAAAGCGCTGCTACGGGCCTATTAGCCACCCGGGACCCGCACGGAAGTTTTGCAATTCAAAAATAGTAAATACTGTAACGAAATGAAATGTGTCTGTTTGCAGGAATATAAGGGCAACCAATTCACAGTCATTGCTAATGCAGGTTCGTTTCAAAAATGAGACTGCATGTAGATGCACCCCCTTCCAGATCTAGAAAAATCCGAGATGAGGCATTTGATTCCAATTGATTCAAACATTTTAAGATGCGTTTTAGGAGCATTTTAAGATATTTTACGGTCATATTGATTTTATTCTTGCTTATAAGTATTTGCAAAAACTCCAAGTGTTTTGACAAAAATCAAGTGGGGCATTCGAGTGTTAAAAGTCAAAAAATGCAACGACAAAACCAGAAAACATGAACGTGAACAGCACGAAGAAAGACAAAACATAAAACAAACACAAAATCAACAAAACAGTTATCAACGACGCAAACTCAAGTCGAACGAAAGCGAAATCGTGTGCTCCGGAAAAGTAAGCAGTTCCTGTATGCATGCTATTTAACACCCATCGCACTGCCAATTTCAAATTCAGCGTGTCAATTCCGGTAAAGGAAGATTAAACAAAGCCCTATGACTAACCAACATCTGTACTCATCTGAAAGAGAGAAATCCCATATTTGTTTTTGAGCTCATGATGACAGCAATCAAGGAGCAACATAACCCTGTGTTAGCACTTTTTGTGTCATATGTGTGACGCTCTGCCAAGGAAATCGATGTTATACTACGGCAAGCTCTCGAGTAATGAATTAATTGTGGAACTTAAACTCCATTTGCTGGAGTAAATGGAATTTTGCTACACAAGGAGTATAAAAGTTGACGATTTGAATTTTTATTGAAGTCATCACGATTTTTAAAGAGTTTTGTTAAAAGTTTTCCATTGGCGTTTATTTCGAGATTTAGATCTTAATATGAAGCAGACTTTTTAGAATCCGTGGTGTCCTTTATCTACAGTTTCTGACGATAAATGAGTATTGAGAATCGTTCAGTGAAAGGACATCATCAATGTAACGGAAAGTGAAGTTAAAAGAGAGAGCTAGTCTACGATCCTTTTTTTGTCTAGAAGTGATTGTAAGAAGTCTGCTTCATATGAATGAAGAAATAAATCTATTATAGCTTTATTCGTGCAAATTTTACCCAAAAGGTTGGAAGCATATAACAAGTACAAAATTTGGAATGTAAGCATGCATGATATCCGAATTAACGAATTCTGTTAGTTCCTGGATAATACGAAATGAGTTACAGTAAAATTGGTCAATTATGCTACTTATAATTACGCAATCTTATGTAAATAACCATAAAAATGAATGATATAACCCGACAAAACAGTATCCACAATTTACCAAAACAGAAGTCTATAACTGAACAAAACTGAATCCTCTAAAATGGTGAGACAAATTACCGGTTTCATGTGTTTACTAATTTGATTTTCTTAAACAGTTGGCAGTACTCTACTTGCATGTTTTAATTTAAAACGATTCAAAAAGAACGTGGGTACATATTGCATGCTTTATCATAAGTTTGAAATGTGTTGTTTACTTTTATTTTAGAGTTATAAAATGTATAACCTTTTTAGTCATAACTTTTAAACCATTAATCATAGATTAACCAAACTTTCACATTTTATTGAAATCAATACAAAAATGTAAATTATAAAGAAAAATAAATAATACATAGGTTTATGTTAATTAACAATGCTCAGGTGTGCATTGTATGTGTGTTTTGTAAACAATATTGATCGAAAACGGGACGAATTTAACCCACCAAATACAACATTACGTGAATTCTTCACTGGACTTTCCTGATCGTCGTGAATTCACCTTACTAGGGGTGAGTACGTGTTTGTACGTATACATTTAAACATTCATTCATGTGAATATTTCTTACCATTGCACGAGTTAAAGGTTTAACATTCGATTGAATAGAAGTACACTTAAGTGTTAGGCTTAAAATTATAAGTTTAGGTTGTAATGTTCAAATTTAACCAAAAAAGCAACGTTTGTGTCTATTTCGCAGTGTTAGTAAAACTTAAGGTACCATAGACATGATAGTTGGTACCTTAGACTTAAGTAGAAACTTAAATATTTTCTTAGTTTAAGATGTTTACTGCATAGCACTTAAGTGTAGTAGGCGTGGACGGGTTTGAAGATACTAAGATTTCACTAAGGAAATACTTAGTGTAAGAAGTTTTATGCATACCACTTAAGTAAAATGGGTGGAGTTTCCTTAACTTAAGTATTTACTTAGCAAAATCTTAACTTAAGTAGTTTTATGCATACGGCCCCAGGGGGGTGTCTGTTGCTGAATATGCTATGAGAGCGTTGACGAAAACAAATATCTAACAAGACTACTCAGTGTATTAAGATGATCTCTCGTGCTAATTAATTAAATTTTCCCAAAGAACATTGGATGAAATGTTGTTTTATTATTTTCCCCCCAAATAATGTGTACCCCTTATTGCACCCAAGTTATTTTTACTTTAGTTAGTTTGAACTGTTTACTGTTATGAGAACATTCTCGCCATTTATGTCAATCAATCATCCATAAATCATACTTCTTTGTTTACATCATTTGCATATATTAATTATGATTTATTGACAGGCATGACATGCGTGAAAATAGTTACAAAAATATGGAAAAATGAGTTATATTTATATACATACCTCAAACCGTCCTACTTTTTAAAAGCTATTAATGGGGCACGTTAAAGGGGTATCTTTAACCAAATATAAAAAAATAATCCTGGAAATATCAGTGAATGCATCAAAATAGTAAAGCTCACATTTTTTTTTTTATATGACGAAATAACGATTTGTTATTATCACCGGACAATTTATATCGGAAATTGATCTATATATATCTATAGAATAACAGTTTTTTTTTGGTTTTTTTTAATTGAAGCTTTAAACCTTTAAAACATTTTTTAAAACAATTTTTCTTTAAATTGTAAGGAGGTAGTTACAGTCAAATTTTTAAATTACTACATTTTTCGAACAAAATATTCGACTGTTCGGTTTTAAAATGGTTGGCGCGCCCAAATGACACATTTATTCAACGCAAAGTGTATAAAATAAACGATTATTGGGAGCAAAAAAATGTGGCTGCATTTGTTTTACCTATAAGTATAAAGAAGTCTTATACAATGAAAAATCAAAGTGAGAAAAATTAAATAGACAGATAATTAATTCTTTTACTATAAACATATTGGGATTATTCTTTCGTTTTTAATAGCACATGTACAATGATAAAAACATCCATGATACCCCATGGATATCTCATATAAAAAAAGAAGTCTGAAAAAAAGGCATGCATCTGTTTTGTTGGCAGCAAGCAATAAATTTGTATATTTAACTACAGAAAAATAAATACAAAGCACTTTCTATATAAGTATCATAACAACAGACAAGAACGATACAAATCACTGTCCACGAACTAATTAAAATCGACAGCCGCTAATTTGTAGCTGTTGAGAACATACCCTAAAACTTTATGTAAACAATACATGCACTTCATCTATAGTTGTACATATTGTACCTGACATTCAAAAATTAACGAATCATTATGTAAGAAACATGTAATTTTAGCACATTAGCCAGTCTGGTGACGTAGCCGGGTATTCTTGCTGAATTTAAACCACTCGGACTATAAAAGTCCAGTCACATTCTGTAGTCTTCAGACTCATTATTTACTGTTTCCGTAGACTAAAGGTAAGAACAAAACATACATGGTTGATGCATAAATGACACATTTATTCAACGCAAAGCGTATAAAATAACGGATAGCGAAGATTATAAATTTGGATTTTTAAGGGATATCATTTCAAAATCTAAATTGAAGTTAGGGGCCGACCATTTAACTTGAAGGGGGGCCTTGGTTTTTTCCTAAAAAAATATTCTGAAAATTATTTTTGATGAAAAAAATATTTTGGCAGCTGAGGGTAAGAAAAAAATGTTCTGAAGAAGGATTTCTGCTATAAAAAATAATGCTGATAATGAAAAAAGATTTTCTGTCGCGACGCCTTCGAAAAATAAATATTTTGTCCGCGCTCTGCACGGAAAAAAAATTCTGATCAAAACAAAAAACCAAGGCCCACCCCTTCAAGTTAAATGGTCCGTCCCTTAGTAAACAAATCTATGTTTGATTAAAAGCTCATTGTAGACCAATCCATACATTTCATTTGGTTTTGTCTTGATTGTTGTAAAGCTATATTTAAGACCGTATTCACATTCATTTTCCAGAACACACCAATATGATGATGAAAGTATTTTTCTTGGTCGTGTGTATGGCATTGGCGACCTCCGCCCTCTACATGGGTGGACGTGGGTATGATAACGACTTTTATGATGATGACTACTTCCATCCTGGTAGTTATGGTTACAGAGTTCCTCATCTAAGAACCGGATACGGAAGAGGAATTATTGCACGAAGACCAAGTTATGGACCAAGTGTCAGATATGCAGGTAAATGAAGATTAAACACACTATAGAACGGATTTTTTTTTAACAGATACATGTATGCAATGAAACCTCGAGTAAAAAAAATACCTATTTACTTTTTAAAATTTTGTCGAAAAATAACCTGCTCTTAAATGAGTTCACCATTAGAGTAAGCAATTAAGTCACAGGCACTTGTCTCTATTAATTTGGGGCCACTATCCACGCCTACCCTCTGATATATCACGAATGCCCCCATTGGTAACTCTTTGCTTCTTTACACAATTGACATCTTTCAATTTCAAAATGTCACTTATTGTTATAAGATATTTTACATAAAGTGTTCAATTTCTTTTCGAACATTTTGGCTTTGAGTACTTTTCGTTTTCAACAGTTTGGGAATTTTATCTTCCAATGTTTTGATTTAAATGCTACTGATGAGAGGTTATTCCTTAAAATATCGATATATATAGCATATCCAAATCAACCGTTTATACCCGCGTTTTGGTATTTGTAATTCTTAATCATTTTATATCTTTTTCAGGATACTAAGTCATTTACATTTATCAACAACGAGTGACCAGCTATAGCCAGTGCCATTGGCATCCCACAAACCAAGGGATGTAAAAATCTGTCTGTTATTTGTTATGTAGAAATAAAGTAAGATTTTTTGTTTAAAATATGTTGCTTTGTCTTGACCTGCTCTGTATAATCCAAGCTTTTTATGGTTAAGCTGGACATGTCTATTGTAAGGCATGACTTAAGTAACCCATCGTTAGCATCATTTGAACTAATGTATTGAATTCAACTACAAAAGAAAAAAAAGATCCTGCCAAGATACCAAAAGGGTCGAAGTTATTACCTAATCAAACTCAAGTACCAAAGTGGGAAATACTTAAAACGATTAATTGATAGGAATTAAAATGACAACACAGATCCAGATATTAATATTTTGCTGCGCCTGACGCGCGTTTCGTCTTTTCAAGACTCGTCAGAGTCGCTCTTATAATTAATCTCTAAGATTTTCAGCAGTATTTTCATCAAAACAAATGACGAAACAATTCCAAAATTATATTATTCCTCTGGTGGACCAGAGGTCCCCGAGGGTAATCACAAGCCTGGTCGTCAGACTTGTCTGACACGATTTACCATAAAATTTCTAATATTTCTGTTGCTGCAATTTCCAATTTTTAAATTCTTAATCGTTAAATACACCAGGTTTCTTTCCTTGTAATGCACATGGTCGATATCCTCGGTGCCGGATTTGGCTTCCTTGTTCGAACGTTTTGGTTTTGAGTACTTTTTGTTTTCAACAGTTTGGATTTGACCTTCCAATGTTTTGATTTAAATGCTACTGATGAGAGGTTACTCCTTGAAATATCGATATATAGCATATCAAAATTAACCGTTTATACCCGCGTTTTGGTATTTGTAATTATAAAAAAAACTAACAACATCAACAAAATCAATCGTATCGTAGTTTAAGATAACGGATGTGAAATTCGGCACCAAAATTGAAGAAAACATGTTTCAAACTAGCAATTTCGGCAAAAAAATAATCACAATTTGCTTTCAAAAAGAATAAAATACCAATAAAAATAATGTGTGTGGAAAATTGTCAATAAAACAATTGGACACTTCACGTTGCACTGCAGGTGACTAGTTGTGACTTTGTCTACATATAAAATACTTTTGACATAAAGATATAGATATCAAACAGACAAGCCATTTGTTTTCAGAATAGTGATTAAAAATGCCAACTTTAGCCTTCAGACATGTCAAAGGCGCTTTAAAAAGCCGATATAAGTATGAAGAACATGGAACAATAAAACCAAAAATACCGAAACGGGGAACCAAATGTAACTAAGATCGTCAACCTATGTCGGGGTAAAGAAAAACCTGAGGCTTTAGACATTTTCAAATTTATTTTAACGGATAACTTATAGCTTTGATTTGATATGTGCTCCAACACAAAAGTGTTGGTGCTAGAGCGGGCTACCATTGGGGAATTTGAACTCCATCAACACTGCTAACCATCATCCATGGGTGTTAGAAAATTTTCAAAGATAACAATGGTCCAGACATGAAAGTTTGCTTCGACTGATGCGCGTTTCGCTTTCAACTCATTAGAGTCGCTCTAATCAATTAATCTCTAAGATTGTCAGCTGTCAGCAGTATTTCATCAAAACAAATGACGAAAAAATTCCGCAATTATCGTAACATAAACAACATCAAGAAAATTAATCGTATCGTAGTTAAGAAAATGGATGTAAAATTCGGCACCAAAATTGAGGAAAAAAGTTTAAAACTGACAATTTCGACCAAAAATAAGAATTTGCTTCCAAAAAGGATAAAATACCAATATAAAATAACGTGTTCTGTGAACCATTGGCAATATAACGATTGGACACTTCACGTTACGCTGCAGGTGACTAGTTGTGACTATAAGAGAATGAATTTGTCTACATATAAAACACTTTTGACAAAAATATATAGATATCATACAGAAAAGCGATTTGTTTTCAGAATAATGATTATTAATACACGCTTCAGCCTTACTTCTGGTATTATACAAGTACATAAGTACGTTTGTGACATGATAAGGGAATTCCAGTTATTTGTGGTTACCAAATAGCGCGTGCCACATTTTTAAAATGTTATTTCGAATAGACAAAAAAACATTGTGGTCATTAAAAATCATATGATAGAACTTTTTTAAAAACAATTTATAAATTTAATTCCCAAACTGGAGCCCACCCTGATAAAAAATTTCATCCATTGAAAAATAACAAGATTTCAAATTGTAAAATATCATCTGAACATTTTACTTCATGTTATTTGAAGCATTGAAATTGATCTGGATCTAAATTAATTATTAAATTTGAAATGCTGTAAATTAAGGAAATATGCTGCATCACATATCTGTTACGGAGCACATTATTTCACACATAAAAGTATTCCAATCATTCCTTATACCTATACTTTGTACCTAATAAAAATGACAACAAAGTTCCAGACAATAAATTTTGCTACGCCTGACGCGCGTTTCGTCTATTCAAGACTCATCAGAGGCGCTCTACCAAAAATATTGAAAATGCCAAACACTATATGATCATGAAGAGCATAGAACAATAAAACCAAAATGACCAAAATGGGGAACCAAATTATTACTAAGATGATCAACCTATTTTTCAAAATACATGAACTCGAAGCAAACCAACCAGTCCATTCAATTTTAGTCCCTTAATGTTTCACTTGTGACTTCAATATCGTGGAAAATGTTCTACTACGCGATGTTTTAAAATAACCAGAATATCATGAGACAAGACACGTATCAACTGAAACCACAACTTTAAAACAGGTATGGGTTCTGTTGAAGACTATGCCCCAAAAATGGACCAAGACTGCACAGGAGAAAGATAGTGACGTTTTGTCAGAATGGGTGAAAGTTGTGTGGTCACTGATTTCGAATCAATGCTTTGAAGCTGGAGCGGACGAAATATTGCAACACGGAAAGTTGAAGTCATCACGTTTGTCATAGAGCTTTGTTGAAAGTCTTCCTTGAGTGTCTAGTTCCAGATGTAGATCTAAATATGACTGCATGTCCTTTATGTCAAGTTCTTGGAATATATGAGATTGAAATTATACTTCTTATGCATACTTTATTATCAAAGAAGAGACAACTTTGATAACGGGACTGGATTTTAGTACCTTACATTATTACACAAGTAGAAATTCTTTACCTATCTGTTCAGCTACGATGACATCGGATAATTCTCTACGAACATAGTGAAATCTGCAATCAATAGGAAACAATGTTAACTTTTATCGCACAGGGTAAAACAGGTTAAAAACGAAAGAATATGGAATATGTGCCAAAAAGACACGATCCACATATTGAAATGATTTTAATAAATGTACAAAAGCAAAATTTCACTGCGTGTGAAGCGCTTTTCTGGATTAACCTTCATCAGACACGCTAGGAGTAGAAAACTTGGAAAACCGGTAGAATATTAGATTTGATTAAAAAAAGGTGTCTTGATCTATCCTTCGTTTGCTTCTGAATACAGTCTTCTTCATTTCGAAGCTTATAGCTACGAAAGAAGCAAAGGTGTACCAAAGGGGTAATCAGTATCATAAAACCGTAAAGACAAAGACAAAACCGGCAGACAAAAATCATCACAACAAAACAAACCACATAACAACATAAAACACAAACACACATAACAACAAAACCGCATTCAGCAACGCGAACTCAAGTCGAAACGAGAGTGAACTCAGGTGCTCCGGAAGAGTAAGCAGTTCCTGCTTGCTATAGCACACCCGTCACGTTGCCAAAGATCGATTAAGTGTTGGTCAAATCCGGAAAGGATGACATTACAAAACTCTATGTCAAACCAACATCGGTGCTCATCTGAGAGATAGAAATCCCGTATTTGTATACAAGCACATGATGTCGTCCGTAAAATTTCTTGAGTGATGACAACAACCTGGGAGCAACGTACCCCTGTGTTAACAATTTGCTTGTCAGCCGTGTGGCTCTATCAAGGATATATGAGATGTAAATAGTCACCAAATCGAGGATTGTTTAGTGAAAGGACATCATCAATATAACGAAATGTGAGATTGAAGGATAAAGCAAGTTTGCGGTCCTTTTTGTCTAGAAGTGATTGTAAGAAGTCCGCTTCATATGAATGAATAAACAAATCGGCAAGCAATGGTGCACAATTTGTGCCCATTGGGATACCTATTGTTTGCTGAAAAACACGTCCACCAAACTGTACAAATATGTTGTCGATTAGAAAGTTGAGCATTTCTATTATTTGATCTTCTGTAAATTTGTTTTTTTTGCTAGACTCCATCTGAAGTCATTTGCACGTGCTTTTTGACATTGGATTTTAACGATGTAGTTATGCCTTTTTCTTGTGAGACCTCTTGATTTGCCAATTGTCCCATTTGATTTTATAATTGAGAACTTTGATCATAATTTAGACATCGAGCTAAGTCATCGTTCAAATGAAGAACCTGTTCGTGTACTGCTTGGTAAATGGCTTAAAACAGAATTTTCAGAAGAGGATATCAAATAAGTCCGGACCCTATATTATACGCATATTTTGAAAGCGGAGCAAAATCATTTTATATACATTTTAATCGTTGTCTTCCCTTATTTACATGTATACATATCTCTATTCTTGTATATATTTCTTCACCGTGTTAACGTCTTCATTCTTCTTTATATTTTCGTATATACCATATGATCTCTATATGAGAGGGGAAAGTCAGGAGGGGGCTGGAATTTGATCCACCATTCACCTTTAAAATTACTAATAAATATCTTTTAAACCTTATGCCATTCAAAACTTTCATTTACAATTTTGCATAATTGAAAAAAGTTGGGGGGAATTTTTAAATTCATTATTTTAAAATTTCATGAATTTCAAAATTGTCATAACCCTAAGATTCTTCCTACCCCAGACATAGGTTGATCATCTTAGTAATAATTTGATTCCCCAGTTTCGTTTTGTTTGGTTTTACTGTTTTATGCTCTTCATAATCATTAAGTGTTTGGCATTTTCAATATTTTTGGTAGAGCGCCTCTGATGAGTCTTGAATAGACGAAACGCGCGTCAGGCGTAGCAAAATTTATTGTCTGGAACTTTGTTGTCATTTGTATTTATATTAAAGGTACTGAACATTTTTTAGCCAAATGTTGAAATCAATACTCAAATCAACCAAAAAGAAACCAATGCTATAAACTGGTTGGCGCCCAAACAGCACAATACTTAATGCATAAAGAAGCAAGAAGCAAAGAGGCACCAATTAATGGGGCATTCGAGTGTCAAAAGTCAGAAAGGAAAACGACAAAAACCAGGAAACACGAACGATAACAGCACTAGACATTTTCACCGTAAGCCGAAACCGAATCCGAAACCGAAATCGATACCGAAACAAAAAGTATGGAACGCGAATACGGTGTCATTATCGTCATTTGCTACTTTGTGATGTTCAAAGAGCGTTTTGGTTGTGATTTATTATCCCCGCGCTAGCGAAAGCGCGGGGATAATGTTTTGCTGTACGATGTACGTACGTCCGTACGTATGGCGTTAAAGTCCAGGATAATCTCTGTAACCACTGGGAGTAGAAATTTGAACCTTGGGTCATTGATTGCATTGTGGGTGGGGACTGTGCCGAAGGTTTCGGAATTTTGATCCTGCCCCTAGGGGCTGGGCTGCATAGGTAGCCTAAGGATACATTATTCCTTCGTCAAGCAACTCCTCCTAGGTTATTTGGAATACCGGACTGAAACTTGGCTCAGTAGTTATGTTCCCCAAACGAAGTGTGGGAACATATTGTTTTTACTCCGTTTCTTATTATTCTTATTATTATTCTCCTTCTTCCGCACTCTAAAAAACGCTTGTCATGGTAGCCGAAGAGATGTGAAGACTGAGCTTAATGGAACTTTCCACGGCGATAGGGCACATATCAGAGGTGTGAAAACGTTTTCGGAATTTTCAAAATGGCCTCCGTTTCCGAGTAAACAGTGAAAGTTCATTATATAGGACATTGCTATATCTCGGTAACCTAGGTGGTCAGGACCTTGAAACTCGGTAGGATTATAGAGATTGATGAGTACTACAAAAATTTCCAAAAAATTTTGAAGCGATATTTACGGTTTTTCCGCAAAATGCGAAAATGTGAAATTTCAAAATCCAAGATGGCCGCCAAAATTTAAAAGTGCTTGGATTTTGATAAAAAATAATATTCTGGTAGATTTTGATGTTATGTGTAATACTCCACATCAGAGGTGTCCATAAGGACTTCGAATTTTTTTAAATGGCCGCTTTTTTTTTAATAAATAGCAAAAGTTCATTATATAGGACATTGCTATATCTCGGTAACCTAGGTGGTCAGGACCTTGAAACTCGGTAGGATTATAGAACTTGATGAGTACTACAAAAATATCAAAAAGATTTTGAAAGGATATTTACGGTTTTTCCGCAAAATGCGAAAATGTGAAATTTCAAAATCCAAGATGGCCGCCAAAATTTAAAAGTGCTTGGATTTTGATTAAAATTAATATTCTGGTAGATTTTGATGTTCCGAGTAATGCTCCACATCAGAGGTGTCCATTAGGACTTCGAAATTATTAAATGGCTGCTTTTTTTTTAATAAATAGCAAAAGTTCATTATATAGGACATTGTCATATCTCAGTAACACAAGTGATGAGCACATTGAAACTTCGTGGTATAGAGCTTGATAAGTACTGCAAAAATATTTAAAAAGTTCTAAAGAGATATTTACAGTTTTTTCCGCCAAATGCAAAAACGTGAAATCTCTAAATCCAAGATGGGCGCCAAAATTTATCCAAGATGTTATGTTTAAACACATCATTGACAATGCCATGAACATTATACATATATATTCTATATTTTTACATCATTTGCACATTCTATAAAACTGAAAAAAGGCAGTATTTTTGCTGCTTTAAGGTACATCTTGTTCGTTTGGGGAACATCTGTGACGGCTGCCGTCACAATCAGTACTCGTTGCGCTATGGATTTAAATTCCGCCGAAGGTTTCGGAATTTTGATATGGTCCCTAGGGGCTGGGCTGCATAGGTAGCCTAAGGGCACATTATTCCTTCGTCACGCAACTCCTCCTAGGTTATGCAGCCGAGCCCCTAGGGAATATATCAAAATTCCGAAACCTTCGGCAGAATCTACATCTATAGTGCAACTATTGAGCCAAGTTTCAGTTTGGTATTCAAAATAACCTAGGAGGAGTTGCGTGACGAAGGAATAATGTGTTTTGGGGTTTTTTTTCTTGTCATTTTCGTTAATAATTTATTAATTTGTTTGTTTCTACATAAATGTACAAAATGCATCATATTCAGTCTTTTATGATGTAGATGATTAACACTGTTTTGGACATTGGGAATTAGGGAATAATAAGTGCTACTGTTAATTAGATCTGTTTTTCATTTGTAAACAAAATTCTCTTTATGTCGTTCCAAGGGTTTGTGTTTGTATTCGGTCGCCCTATAGTGATCAGTGTGTCCCTGCGTGCGCCCGTGCGTCCGTCCGTAATAAATTAAGTTTTCCGCGCTTTTTGTCCATATCCTTGCAGATATTGGGCTGACATTTTGTATGTGCTTCAACTATGATGCGTTACAGATCAAGTTAACGTTTTGTTCCGGTCTGGTAATTCTTACGGGAGTGTTAACTGAAATTTCATTTTCTGCACTTTTTTCCAAATGCTTGTAGGTAATGGACTGATTTTTGGCATGTGAGTCTATCATGATGAGTTACAGATCAAGTTTACAAATTTTGTATTGCTTCACTAATTTTTACCATTTTTAACGTCAGAACTGTTTATTAATCGCGGAATTTAAATTTTGATTTATTATACTACCTGAGGTGTTAACTATAGCGGGTCCCTCAGAGATGTGCCATCTCCATTAAATCTAGTTCCCCATAGGGTTCAGACAGAGGGTGGCACATTGATTTGTTTCAATTTTAGATTTTGGGGTATAGATGAATTAGTTTTACCCTAAAAACAAACCCAAGCAGTTTTTATGTTTTTAAAAAATATATAGTAAGTGCCTAGATATTTTTTACTAGTCATATAAGGAAAAATAATGTCGGCAAAATTCCCCGTACTTTGAACTGTAGAATGTAACGTATTTTTACTGGTAATATCTCCTTAACCCGAGATTGCCTTCCAAATTTAGTGGTCAAAACATAGTAAACTTGGGTTGCTGTAGGCAATTCTATTGAAATGTTTTTATAACGTACATAAGAAATAAATGTGATATTTAATATTTATTTATTTACATGCATGCATTTATTCATTTAAAGACATAGAACCTATCAATTTCGCAATTTTTCAGTTTGATTAAAATACAGCCCCCCTGACTTATTTCACCGACGATGAAATAAGTCAGGGGGCTGTATTTTAATCAGACTGGCAATTTTTTTACTTTGAATAAAAAGTACATATATTAAAAATATATTATCTAAAACTTACCTTTACCAGCATAAAAACTCAATGTTTTGCAGTTTTCTATAAAATAATCTTATTTCAATACTTCGCGTTGATTAAGTATTGTCCAGCATAAATATTTATTTTTGGTGAACTGGGTACTGTTAAACTGAAAAACGAAATGTAACCAAACGAGGTGAAGAGATAACGAAATCGGTAACTTAAGAAAAACGACTGGTGTCAGCTAAAATCGATCAGGTTTTCTTTTTTTAACAAAATGATAGGTTCTATGTCTTTATTTTTTTTTTAATTTTTATTTGTTCCTATTTTTATTGTATCTTATAAAAGTATCATACTTGTATTTTACTTGTAATGTAAAGCGCTTAGAGTAATAGTAATGAGCTGAACAAATGTTTTGATGAATACATGTAAAGCACTTTCTATATCAGTATCATAAGAATAAGAGAAGAATGAGACAAATCACTGTCCACGAACCAATTAAAATTGACAGCCATTTATCTCAAGCTGTTGAGAACATGCCCTAAAACTTCATGTAAACAATACATGTACTTCATCTATAGCTGCATGAGCTGTACATATTGTACCTGACATTCAAATATTAACAAATCATTATGTAAGATATGTGTCAATTTAGCACATTAGCTAGTCTAGTGACGTAGCCGGGTATTCTTGCCGAAACTACTTGGACTATATAAGTCCAGTCTCCTAAGACCGTCTTCATACTTGCAATTTGGGATATTCGTACACTCAAGGTAAGAATGAAACATATATCTTTATTTTAGAGATATTTTTTTAAATTCATTTATTCGATATATTATCAAAATTATGTCTTAATTTAGTAAACGAACCTTTATTTTTAATTTTTTGGTAGACCCATCTAAATATTCTATTTGTTTTTTTAATGTTGTTAACGTTTTGACATTCATTTTCCAGAACACATCAAAATGACGATGAAAATATTTTTCTTGGTGGTGTGTATGGCACTGGCGACCTCCGCCCTCTACATGGGTGGACGTGGGTATGATAACGACTTCTACGATGATGACTACTTCCATCCTGGTAGCTATGGTTACAGATTTCCTCATGTAAGACCCGGATACGGAAGAAGAATTATTGCACAAAGACCAAGTTATAGACCAAGTGTCAGACATGGAGGTAAAAAAAAGATCAAACAAACTATAGAATTGAAGATTTTTAAACAAATGTATGTAAAGATACCTCTAATTAACACATAAATATATTTACTTTTCAATGATTTTGTCGAAATATAACCTGCTCTTTATCGAGTTCACCTTAAGAGTTAGTAACTTAAATGATTCGTTAAATAAAGATTATAACAAAATGACCGAACTTGGAGAATCAATCTCAAATGTCCATAAGACGAGACAAAACAAGGAAGACATACCGGAAAAATTGAAGATTACTTTATTAAAGTGACCAAAATTTAGTGTCATGTTAAACTACAAAAAACCTTTTACACAATTTGCACCTTTTATTTAAGTAATATCAACCCCACCATATTTTATATGTACTTGTCTTTTTGATGTTTTCTGTTCCTTGTTTAAATAGGGTTGTAAGCGACTGGCGGTTGTCCATTGTGGGTTTTCTCTGGTTTAACCCACCATTTCGTTTGAAATGCCTGTACAACGTCAGGACCATTGCGATCCACCAATTCTCCGGTGTGACTGATTCGTTTTTGTCATTTTCTCTGGACTATGAGATTGATCATTCAAGTTCGGTAGTTTTGTTATTACCTTTATTTACAATTATTCTACATCTCATTATTTTCTATTACTGTAATAGAGATAAGAATTATTTTATTTATTGTAATAAGACATTTAACATAACGTTTTAATAGTAATGACACATTTTTTTAATTATGTTATATCTTTTTCAGGATACTAAGTCATTTACATTTATCAACAATTCACGCTGTTCATCGAGTGACCAGCTATAGCCAGTGCCATTGGCATCCCACATACCAAGGGATGTAAAAAGAATCTGTCTGTTATTTGTTATTTAGAAATAAAGTAAGATTTTTTGTATAAAATGATTTGTCTTGTCTTGGCATTATCACAAAATCATTCTTGTTTTTGGCATTTTTGATAGTTTTTGTAGAGCGCCTCTGATGAGTCTTGAATGGACGAAACGCTCGTTAGGCGTAGCAAAATTTATTGTCTGGAACTTTGTTGTAATTTTTATAATGACTTGTCTTGTATAATCAGCCGAGCCTAGATCTTTGTGGTGAAGATTGACATGCATATTTTAATGCATTACCTAAGTATGGCCTTCGTTAGCAAAATCACAAACATTTAAGAAAAACCAATCCTGCCAAGATACCAGAAGCATCGAAGTTATTTCCTTATCAAACTCAAATGCCCACCCGAGTTTACTCTCGTTTTGACCTGAATTCACGTTGCTGATTGCAGTTTCGTTGTTATGTGTTTTTGTTTGTTTAGTTGACAGTGATGATTTTATGTCTACCGATTTTGTCTTTGTTTTTTTCGGTATTCGATATTTTATTGTCCCTTTGGTACACTAAAGTGGCTGCTCCTAAAAACGATTAATTCATAGGAGTAAATCTCCGCAGATTGTCAGCAACATACCCAAAATTTTCGAGAGAAAAAAACCAACAAAATCAGTCATATCGTAGCTTTAGAAGTTGTATATTTGATGTGAAATTGTGAGATTTGAAATTGATAATATTGAAAAGTTTTTTAAGACTTTGTATTGACATCGTTGCCTTAAGATAGTTCAGTGCACTGGTCATTAACTACCCTTAACGGCTTTTGCATATGTATAGAACTAGCTATTTTCGTCCAAGAAGGGTAAAACAAGGAAATAAAATTAAATATGTTGTGCGGAAAGGACATGGTACAGTAAGGCCATATTTGGCTCCCTCTATGATTAAAAATGGCAAAATTGTTATTGAGAAAATTTCCTATGTTATTAAGAACGTAAAAATGAATAAACAAATTTGATATTCTTTATTGAATTTCTTTTTAAATACTAGTAAATCATTTGACATAGTTGAAAAAAAATGTAAAAACAATCCGAATATAAACCCCGCCACATTTTATATGTGCCTGTCCTAAGCCAGGAAACTTTGCCAAAGCCTTTGTTTGTCCTTGTCATTCCTGTCAAATTGGCTGCTATTGATAAAACTTTTTGAGTCTTTTTTCAATTTTTTATGCCTCTACCTCTTGAACCAGACTTTTTGTCAATAAATTCTAAAATTCAATTTATTTTAAGTCTAGAACAGTTAAGGAATCCTAGGGTCCTGTAGGTGGAGACCTTTGAAAATTACAATTTAAGCTCTAAAAATCAACATTTTTCAGGACTTTTTTAATTTTACCAAGTTTTAGGTTTCTTTAAAGTTGCAAACCGAAAAGACTACCGGAAATTGAATTTCAAAGCATGCTCATAAACTTGAACCACCTCACTCCAATTATAAATTGCATTTTCATTAATAACTTTAGATTTACTTTTTCATAAAATCGGAGGCCAAATATGGTCCTTACCATACCATTCCTTTGTCAATAAAACGATTGATTGATTACTTCACGTTGTACTGCATGTGACTAGCTATATATAGTTTAGTGACTATAAGATACTGAAATTGTCTATTTATAAAAATAATTAAAAAAAATATATTGATATCATGTAGAAAAGCAATTGTTTTCAAAATAATGAAAGTAAATGCCCAGTTGAGTATGGAAGACCATAGCTGCCTTGTGATGATACATTTTCATTATGGGATGAAACTACTTCAAGTATCTTCACATAATGACAAAGTATCATCACATATTAATGAGGAAGTATCAACATAATGACAAGGTATCATCACATTATGAAGAAGTATTATCACATAATAAAAAACATCATCATAAGGCAGCTATGGTGTTGTTGATTTCCGTTCTGTTGATTTTGTGTTTTTTTTTTCCTTCGTGCTGTTCTTGTACTTGTTTACCGGTTTCGTCGTTGCCCTTTCGGACTTTGACACTCGAATGCCCCATTGGTGTATCTTTGCCTCTTTCACACTTAAGCCTTACTTCTGATATCATACTATCATGATTTGGCGACACCACGCATAGAACTGTAACGTTGTTACGCTTTAACTGTAGCGTCATATTATTGTAGCGTCAGATCAGACACGGCTCCCCAACGATATAAACGTCTTTTTCTACACATCTCTTTATCAATGCCAACCCAATGTTTCAACTATTTCGGAGACAATAAGATTGCTGAATGTAAATCGAAGTACGCATATCGGAACTGCAACAGTTTCTGACATGAGGTTGGCGTTGATAAATGAAAATGAAATGCTATAAAATGATGATATATTCTTTATCACAAATCTGTTACTGAAGATATTATTTTAAAGATAAACATATTCCCATCATCCCTTATCCATACCAACCATTAAGGAGGCTGGGGATTCTAAAACAGAGCATCTTATACAGTCATCTTTAAATTTTTAGCCTATAATTCAGTTTAAAAGACTTATTACAGCATAAATGAGATAAACATTATGTCTTTAGTATATTTTAGTAAGGAAAAAAATACAAGATAAATTCTTAAAAAGATATTAAGCTTTTTCTTAAAAATTCTGATTTTAGGGGAGATAATTGGCTGGAAAATGTGTGACTAATTTTTACAAAGAAATGTATAAGAAAATTTAGTTTTCCTTAAATATTTCGAAAAGGTGTACCGTGACCCCATGTTTTTATTACAGAAAACAAAAGTATATCCCATTTTTGTTATTTTACACAAATTTGTAGAAATTTCTATGTCAGGATTTAAAAAAATATGCGTTTTGAGAATTTTCCGTATACATTCTATACAAATTTCTTAAAGATTGAAACCCAATTATTTCAAAAATAAGCCCCGTGACCTATTGTTTTTATTGTATATTTTCAATGCTCATACTTATGTCAATTTACTATAAAAGTTTGAAAAAGATCCTATGTCAAATTTTTAGACCCCCCAAACTCCTTAAGGCATTGAACTTCAAACAAGTGTTGCGGAATTTCCAAATTATTGACCTCGAAGCAAAATCAACCAGACTACTCTTGTGAAAAGTCCCCTTTCAATTTTACTTAATCTAGTCATGTTTTCATTGGTGAGTTCAACATCGTGGAAAATGCTTACATTGCGATGTTTTTTGCGATGTTTTAAATGACCAAAATATCATGAGCCAAGACGTATCAAATAAAGGTAATAACAAAACTACCGAACTTGAATGATCAATCTCATAGTCCAGAGAAAATGACAAACACGAATCAGTCATACCGGAGAACTGGTGGATCGCAATGGTCCTGACTTGGTACAGGCATTTCAAACGAAATGGTGGGTTAAACCAGGTTTTATGGCGCCAAACCTCCCTCTTCCATTGCGATCTTAGGATCCAGTAATGACCATAGAACACAACATAGTTGTGAGACACAATAGGGATATTGAGGTGATCATCTCAGTACAGCAGACCAGTCAAACACTAATTAAAACAATTAACTATCATATCTTTTAACTCAATTTTGAACTTTTCTACTGGTGGCTGATAACGAAGAAAGAATTTTTTTAGTGATCGTATGAGACGTATTTTCTTATAGCCCTGCTTCAAAAGTCGGTCACGAAGAAACCGGTGTCTGATCAAAAAATCTTTGAAATGTGTGCAAGCTCTGGCATATCGAATAAGTTGAGAAATATAAACACCGTATGCAGGAGAAGTAGGTATATTGCTCTGTAGATTAGGAAAATTAATAATTTGAAAATTAAAATCGTCTCGTTTATCGTAAATTTTTGTACTGAGATGACCACCTGGGTCAAATTCGAGGTGCAAATCCAAGAAAGACGTGAAGCAATTAGATTCGGTGGTCTCTTTAATCTCCAATTCCGGAGGATATATTGAAGGAATCCAACTACCAAATGAAGTGTTATTGACAGAAAGGACATCATCAATATATCTGAATGTAAGATTAAATGACCGTGCCTCTTTCATCTTCTTGTCCTTTACGAGTCCCTGAAGAAATTCAGTCTCGTAAGAGTATAAAAACAAATCGGCGAGGAGAGGAGCACAGTTTGTGCCCATTGGAATGCCGATTTGTTGTTGAAAAATCTCTCCTCCGAAGGTGACAAATATGTTGTCAATGAGGAAATCAAGCATACTGCAAACTTGTTCCAGTGTGTAACACATTTTATCTTTGAAAGATGTTTTGGAAAAGAATGTAGAATTATAACCCAAAACAACAAAATTCCTTGAGTTTGAAAAGGCTTTTTCGAGAAGTTTTTTCAGGCGACATTTTAGTTTTTCGTGTGGCAAGGTAGTGTATAGAGTTGAAAAATCGAACGATTTCAAAGAGTGAACCTCAGAAAATGATCTAGATTTAAAATGATCTAACAAATCTTTTGAGTTTTTCAAAATCCACATATGGTTAATTCCACTACGATTATAAATAGTGTCGCAGTATGCTTGTTGACCTTCTTTGACAGCAGACAAGATTTTAGTTAAATGAACGGACAGCTCTGTAGTTGAACATGATGAAGATCCAACTGAAACCACAACTTTAAAACATTTATAGGTTCAGTTGAAGACTATGGCTGAAATGGACCCAGAAAGAACAGGAGAAGGTAGTGACGTTTTGTCAGAGTGGGTTAAAGCTTCGTGGTCACTGATTTTGAAAAGAATAATTCTTTGAATCTGAAGCAGACGAAATATTGCTACATAAGAAGGTAAAGTTGAGAAATGGAAAGTGAAGTCATCACGTTTGTCATAGAGCTTTGTTAAATGTCTTCCTTGAGTGTCCAGTTCCAGATGTTGATCTTATCATCTTAATATGAGGCAGGCATCTTAGAATCCGTCATGTCCTTTAGCTCAAGTTCTTGGGGGATATATGGACGGAAATTATACTTATGCAAACTTTGTAATTTTGACTGTAATTTTTTTTATCAAAAAGGATTATCTTATTCCCCCTGTTTTATGCATTGACAACTTTCTATACGGAACTGGATTTTAGTACCTTACATTATTCAAATATAATATAATATTAAATACGAAAGAAAATAAAATATGTGCCAGAAAGACACGATCCACATAATGAAATGGTATTGATAAATGTACAATGCAAAATTTCACTGCGTGTGAAGCGCTTTTCTGGATTAACCTTCATCAGACACGCTAGGAGTAAAAAACTTGGAAAATCGGTAGTATATTAGATTTGATAAAACAAAAACAGAAACCAATATATATTACAACAATGAAAGAAGCAGAGGTACCAATGGGGTATCCGAATGTCAAAAGTCCGAAAGGGCAGAGACAAAACCGGTAAACATCAACAAGAACAGGACAAAAACAGACAACATGTAAAACATAGAAACACAAAACAACTGAATATCAATCAACAACGCGAACTCCAGTCGAAACAAGAGTGAACTCAGGTGCTCCGGAAGAGTAAGCAGTTCCTGCTTGCTATAGCACACCCGTCGCGTTGCCAATAGTCCATTCAGCGTGTCAAATCCGGTAAAGGAAGACAAATCAACACCCTATGACAAACCAACATCTGCACTCATCTGAGACATCGAAATCCCATATTTGTCTATAAGTGCATGATGTCTGCCGTAAAATTTCTTGAGTGAAGACAGCAATAGAGGAGCAACATAACCCTTTGTGAGCAATTTTTGTGTCAGACGTGTCGCTCTGCTATGGAAATCGATGTAAGTCCCGCACGCTCTGGAGTAACGAATCAATTGAGATACGTAAACTCCATAAGCTGGAGCGGACGGAATGTTGCTACACAAGAAGGGGAAGTTGACGATTGGAAAGTTGAAGTCATCACGTTTGTCATAGAGCCTTGTTGAAAGTCTTCCTTGAGAGTCAATTTCGAGATGTAGATCTAAATATGAAGCAGACTTCCTAGAATCCGTTGTGTCCTTTATCTCAAGCTCCTGTGGATAAGTCACCAAATCGAGAATTGTTTAGTGAAAGGACATCATCAATATAACGGAACGTGAGATTGAAAGAGAGAGCTAGTCTACGGTCTTTTTTTGTCTAGAAGAGATTGCAAGAAGTCTGCTTCATATGAATGAAGAAACAAATCAGCAAGCAAAGGTGCACAATTAGTGACCAAATAGATAAATTTATCAATTTGAAAAGAAATAGCCAAACGTTGTCAAATTTTGGAAATAAACTGTGTCTTTCCAACACATATTCCAGTACTCGAAAATATAGAAGAGCATACAACTGAAGTGCGAATTCTTTACCTACCTGTTCAGCTACGCTGACATGGGATAATTCCCCACGAACATAGTGAAATCTGCAATCAATAGGAACAATGTTAACTTTTGTCGCACAGAGTAAACCATGAGAGAGATGTTCACGCTAACGTATTCTATCCACCAACAGATTACTACAACTGTTACAACAGGTGTCTTGACCTTTACTTCGTACGCAACAGCCTCCTTCATTTCGCAGCTCATAGCTACGACTCCATCTGGTGTCATATACACGTACTTTTTTTATATTGGATTTCAACGATGTAGTTATGCATGCTTCTTATAAGATCTCTTAAATGGCAAAGTGTCCTATTTGATCTAATAATTGAGAACTTTATTCATAACTTAGACATCGAGCTAAGTCATCATTCAAATGAAAAACTGTTTAGTGTACCGCTCAGGCTAAACGCAAAAAAAAAAATAGAAAAGGATAACAAATCAGTCCGTATCCTATACCAGACAGGAACTGCTTGCTCTTTTGGAGCACCTGAATTCATTCTTGTTACGACTTGAGTTCACGTTGTTGATTTCCGTTCGGTTGATTTTGTGTTTTGTGTTTCTTCGCGCTGTTTTTGTTCGTGTTTACCGGTTTCGTCGTTGCCCTTTGTGCCTCTTTGTTTCTGCCATACACCTACGGTGAAGGCGGCAGCCATTTACGATCATTTGATTAGGTAGGTGTGCAAAACAGGCAGTAGGACAGAACCATGCACCTTATTCTCAACTTCATATACATTTTAATTCTCGACCTTGTTTATATGTACACATCTTTCACTGTGTTAACTTTTTGATTCTTCTTCATATATTTGTATACATTTAATACCATGTTATCTCTATATTAGGGAAAAAGAAATGAGTGAATCAGGAGGAGGATGGTATTCGATTCATCATTCACCTTTGAAAATTCTGAAAAAAAAATCTTTTAAGCCTTAAGCCATTCAAAACTTTCTTTTACAATTTTACATAAAAAATGTTGGGGGAATTTTTTAAAGTTCATTATTTTTTAAATTAAAAGTGCTGAACATTTTTTTTATCTAAATGTTGAAATTAATGCTTATATCGACCAAAAAGAAATCAATGCCCTTCCTCTTGGTTATTAAATGGTTGGCGTCTAAATAGCACAATGCAGAGAGAAGCAAGAACCATAGAGACGCCAATGGGGCGCCCCATTCGAGTGTCAAAAGTCCGAGAGGACAACGACAAAACCAGTAAACAAGAACTAGAACAGCACAAAGATACACAAAACATAAAAAACACCCAACCGAACAGAAAACAACGCAACATCAAGTCGTAACAAGAGAGAACTCAGATGCTCCGGAAGTTAAATCATAGATTGATAGTAAAAAAGGAGGCAACAATCGTTTTATCTATAAACATCAGACAAACTATTTTGTTTAAGGTAGTAGGCCTGGATTAAGCTAAAATTTTACCAACAGTTTTATTTTTTTTCATTTTTTCAATACTTTCTATTTATAAAACGATACACGATTTCCAAAAATTTCATGAAATTTCACCCTTTAGTTTTTCGTGTAGAGGCAGTCGAAAAGCGGCACTTAAAGGTTTTTGTATAAGGTTTAAATACTAACTGAACAGCATACTACCTTGAACTAATACAGAAAAAAGAAGGTGGCAAAAATTTATATAGGTAATTATTATAAAGTGGTGGTCGCCCTATAGTTATCAATCTGTCCGAAGGTGCGCCCGTGCGTCCGTCCGTTACAACATCCGTTTTCGCACTTTTTCCATATTCTTGCAGAATTTGGGCTGATGTTACAGATAAAGCTTACGTTTCGTTCCGGTCTGCAAATTTTTCCGGGAGTTTTAACTGAAATTTCATTTTAGCACTTTTTTGTAATTGCTTGTAGGTACGCATAAACACGGGAAGATGATAACAGATATTTGGTATGTGAGTCTATTATGATGAGTTACAGATCAAGTTTACATTTTGTTTTGCTTCTCTAATTTTTACTATAATTATTACTCTTTGGACCTTGAAATTTTAACGTCAGAACTGAACTAGAACCACTGTTTATTTATCATTTATCATGGAATTTAAATTTTGATTAATTATACTGTCTGAGGTGTTTACTATAGCTGGTTCCTCAGAGATGTACGATCTCAATTTTATCTAATTGTACAGAAAGGATCAAGCAGAGGGTGGCACATTGATAATTTCCAATTTTAGACTTTGGGGTATAGATAAATTAATTTTACCAAAAGAACAAACCCAATGCAGTTTTGTGCCTAGATATTTTTACTGGTTATAAAACATGGCGGGAAATTTTTCACGTACTTTGAACTATACAATGTAACTTAATTTTACTGATAACATCTCCTTTACCTAAGATTGACTTCAAAATTTAGTGGTTAAAACAAAGTTTACTTGGGTTGCTTAAGCTAATTCCATGATAAAAAAAATATCTGTGTTTTTGTTATTGATGTGCCCCACCCTTTGATTGGTATCTACCTGATTCTTAGAAAAAAATACAGATGTGGTTTTGATTATATCTATAAATCTAGATAGAAAAAGAAAAGCTTTAAAATTTTTAATTTTTAAAACTTTATTTCATTTTTACTTCCAATCCATTTTTTCTGAATAAATATTTAATATTGATTATTGATTTGCTTACAAACTTAGTTTTTCGTTTTCGTTACATACGAAAGAACTAAATGTGATGGTCTATTTATTCATTCATTTATTTATTTATTCTATTTTCTTTTGTTTTTATTTGTTCTTATAATTGATGTATCTAATGTATTTGCATGTACAGTAAAGCGCTTAGAGTTATAGTTATAAGCTACACAAATGTTTTGATAATAATGATAATAAAACAGCTACGATGCACTTTCTACAAGTATCAGAATGAAACAAATCACTGTCCACGAACCAATTAAAATTGACAGCCGTTGAGAACATGCCCTAAAACTTTATGAAAACAATACATGTACTTCATCTACAGCTGCACATATTGTACCTGACATTCAATAATTATTATTTAACAAATCATTATGCACTTTCCATCAGTATTATAAGATACAAATCACTGTCAACGAACCAATTAAAATTGACAGCCATTTATCTCAACCTGTTAAGAACATGCCCTAAAACTTCATGTAACAATACATATACTTCATCTATAGCTGTACATATTGTACCTGACATTCAAAAATCAACAAATCATTACGTAAGAAACATGTAATTTTAGCACATTGGCCAGACAGGTGACGTAGCCGGCTGGTGTTTCTTGCTGAAACAGCTAGGCCTATATAAGTCCATTCACCTTGCACTGTTTTCATACTTGCAATTTGTCGAATCCCTAGACTAAAGGTAAGAACAATCATAAATTGATCTTTTTGATGGATTTTTATACTTTTTACATGTTATATCCCATAATTTTGCCTGACCTTGGTTTGAAAAGAGAGCACTATATTTCATTCAAAAATGTTCTAGGTTTTCAAAGCGCGTAAATACGCGGCTCCTTAAACGTTTCCACACACAAAGAACTACTTTAATACCTTATTTTTTTGGTGATAACCTTAACCTATATTAATGTGGAGCTTTTGAAACAATGAAATAGAAATCTATCTTCTGATAAAAAAGAAATTGGGTCCACACGCGACCAGCCATACAAAGTTCAATTTTCCAACACCGTCTTTCTGAGACGTTTTGCCCTTACATCAGTGTTACAGTGTGTTTTGTTTGTTATTTCTGCTGCAGTTATGTCCAAGATTAACGAACCTAAGTTTTGCATTGGGCCATCTTACACCTCAAGATATAACTAATTCTTCGTAGACACATTAATCAATTTGATTTATTTTGTTCTTGATTGTTGTGTACCTATCTGAACCTTTTGAAATTCGTTTTCCAGAACACACCAAAATGATGATGAAAGTATTTTTCTTGGTCGTGTGTATGGCATTGGCTACCTCCGCCCTCTACATGGGTGGACGTGGGTATGATAACGACTTCTATGATGATGACTACTTCCATCCTGGTAACTATGGTTACAGAGTTCCTCATCTTAGAACCGGATACGGAAGAGGAATTATTGCACGAAGACAAAGTTATGGACCAGGCGTCAGATATGGAGGTAATTACAGATCTAAAGCTTATTCTAAAACTATATAATGAAGATTTTTATCAAAGTGTTTATAATGAATCCTCTGGATGAAAAGTTCATTTCATTATTTTATAAGGAAGTATAGAAGAAATTTCATTGGCGCAAAAATCTCTCGATACAAAGAAATAACATGAAAGAGACATGCAACTTGAAAAGCACATACAAGACAACCATACTGCAATAAATAAATTTAAATTAAAAGGTGCAATTTGATTGGACGATTTTTTCATATCCCAATGACAAAAAATCAAGGGGAAACGCCCACTTTTTACTGGAAGTTACTATATTTTAGTTTTTTAATCAATGAAGTGTTCATGTTCTTTTAATTGTTTTACAAATTTATTTTCAAGGTATAACTGTAATATGGTCTAATATTTTTACGTCAAATAATATATTTTAATTTTTAATAAAAATTCCATTCTCTTCACAGATGTTTACTAGTATCTATTTTGTTAACTATTAGATAACATTTAAGCTTAATAAGATAGATTGTAAATAGCAGTCATAGGTTTTCTTTATAATTCTATATTTTTATCAAATCTTTTTATTTGCAGGATACTAAGTCATTCATATGGGGAAAAAATCATGCTGTTCAACGAGTGACCAGCTAATTGAAAGTGCCATTGGCATCCTACAAATCATGGGATGTAAAAATCTATCTGTTATTTGTTAATCAAAAATAAAGTAAGATTTTTTTCTATAAACTGCTTTGTCATTTTTGGGCATTGTCGCAAAAATCATCCCCAACATGCAATGCTTAATTAACTGATCGACCAGTTTAGCTTGACATGTATATTACTTAGGTAACCTTTCATAACAACATTGCAACCAATATTATATATTTAACTACAATAATAACATGCATTTCAACAAATCTATGCTTCCAAGATGCCATTAACTTCTATACGACAATAACCAAACACAGAGTGCCAAAGTGGATGATTATTAAAACGACAAATTTTACAAGATCTTAAGTCCCATGTAAAACAAATTTAAATGTATTGTCATTGTTGTCTGAAGATTTTTTTGTACTCATTTCAACTTCTTTGCATGTGTTTAACCCATTCGCTTCCAAAAAGGGTAAAAACGAGCATAAAATCTGTTTTATGTGTAGAGTTGTCAATATAATGATTAGACACTTCACGTTGTATTGCATGTGGCCAGTAAATGAAACACATTATAAAATAATGAATTTGTCTGCCTACAATTACGAACGGTTTTTTTTAGAAAATGATTTAGATATCATACAGACAAGCAATTTGTCTTCAGAATAAATGACTGTCAATGCCAATTTCAGCCTTTTTATATTATGTTTGTACGCGTGTACGCATTTGACTTGGTGATTTACTTTCATTTTTTATAATATCTAAATCCACATTTTCTCTCCCATTGCCATTTCAACAAGTATGATTTAAAAAAGGGTAAAAAGATAAATGAAAATAAATCAATTAAACTTAAAGAAAGGAACGTAATTTTAAAATCGATTGCAAACAAGTCGTTGTAAAAAATCACAGACTTTATAATTAGAATACAGTTGTAATCTGCCTTCGTACTTGTGGATAGAATATAATGCATATGCATCAGTTTCAAATACTTTTTCAAATCAAAACTTGTATAGAATATGATTAGGATTTATTTATTTTGTATGAGTTTAATTTCCAATCATATTTGATACTAATTCAATTCCTCAACAGTATTTTAGTCAAGACTTTCTCATGTAAAGTCTTAGATAGACGATATCCTTTATATGTGTGTGTTAGGGTTAAACGCCCTTTTTCGGTTCAATTTTTGCCACAGAGTGAGGTCAGGAAATCGGAGTATACCACCGACCTTGGTCAGGTAACTGACAAACCTAATCACATACCCCTCAATATTCTTTTATAGTATTATTTTGGCATTTACTATAGCAGATAATGCACAGGATATCCTTGACGCACCGCACTTAGTAAATTAAATTATCTGTCTTAAAACATATAACAAAATAGATAGGGTAAATCAGTTTCATTTCCAAAATATTAAAATATTGGAAACCATTTATTTATAACACAATTTTTGAAGGTATAGCATGTAATAGAATCAAAGAAGAACCAATGTGACATTCGAAAGTCGGAAGTCCGAAATGGAAAAGACAAAGTCAAGTGACACCAATACTACAAACAAGGAAAGATCCACAACTTAACAATCCCAAACTTCAACTCACTTAAACGATTGTCTCGTTTCGGGGTGTGTGTGTGGAGTGCCGACAGGTTTTTAAAAATGTCGTTTGTCTTAAGTTTGACCATGGAGGCTATATATTCTAGAACCTTAAAAAATCTTGATAATAGTAACTCAATGGTTTGACCAAATAATAATCATATTATAAGTGTAATGATAATGTGTGTCCTAAAAATGCAATACAGTCATGACAATAAATGTAACATGTATAACAACTACAAAGAAGCAAATGTACGATCATCGAAAAAATCTTTGTTTTACTCTGCACATGAATATAACTGTACAATTTGAAACCTTTTCGAGGTAAAGACATACGAAGGAGTCGTTTGTGGACAATTTTCAGTAATTGATCAATACCTATTAATATAATTAATGGTTTTCCTTTAGTATATGTGGGGAATAAAACATGTCAGAATGGTACTTAATGAGCATGTAGATAATGCATCCATATATAAAATATACAGGTTGGTATATTAATGGTTCACTTTGGATTTTGTCAGGCATCAAAGAGGTATGTTAGAAAATGTTTGCATTCAATGCAAAAAAGAACAAGAGAAACCATTTTCGCAAATGACCAGGTTTTTTTTAATTCACATCTACTAAGAATATTATATAAAAAAAAATATAGCTGAGAGGTTGATAGAGTTGATTGATACCCTGAGAAAAGCATTGTCAACTGAAGCGCGGTTATTTAATTTCATTATTATATATCATTTTTATTTGTTTTCCTTAAACTGAAATGAAATGGTGCCCTATGAAATAACTTTAGAAAACACCTTTTTGTTTTGTTTATACTTTTGTTTGTTAGTAGATGCACCAATAAGTGTCATAGGTTAAAATAAGAACTTTGCACGAAATGTTGTTGAATCTAAATAATATCAATTTTACAACTGATAAGGAATGTCAAGTCTAGGCTGTGCACAAGTTCAGTGCACGAAAGAATGATAGATAAGATTTATTCCCACGAGGGTGATAGATAACAAATTATCACCCACTCGGCTGATTATTTATCTCTTGATATATGTTAAATGAGAGATTGAATTGTTTAAAAAAATGAAAGGAAAATATTATGAAGTCTAATAAAAATTTATATAATAATTTTTTTTTCAAATATTTGAAAATATATGTGTAGGATCTTTTTAAGAGCTCAATTAAGTTAGTTGCTGGGAAGGTCGTTATATTAGATCTAAGTCCCAGAAAGTGAACATCCAAGTATTAGACACCTTGTTAAAATAACATATCATGCTAAAGCAAAATAGCCACTTTCATGTCATCAGCAGAAATAAGAATATCTTTAAAAAAACTTAAAGGAGAAAATTGAATGAATTAATGCATCCAGTTGAGGTCTATTATCTAACATTGTAACTATAATCTTGATAAAGGACTTTAGGGAGGTAACAGCAATAAAAAGGCCGTGATTTTGCTTTCAATTTCAATGGTTATGCCATGCATAGTTTATCGATCCTTTTTCATTATCTGCAAGACCATCATAATAGTACTAATTTTATCCTGTTACACAAGGTGGCGAGGTATAACGTGGTATCCTTCGTGATGTTTGGAGTCCGTCCGTCTCTCTGCCAAATGAAAGTTATCACGTGATATCTTGAAAGCGCCACAATCAGTTGGAATATTTTTTTGTTAGCTATTTAGCTAATTTAGGTATTTAAATAAACACCAAGTTCGATTTCAAGCAAAATCCGAAAAAAACAATTTTTGAGTAAGGCTTCTAAAACAAAACTAAATTGAATTTACAGATTTTCCATAAAAGATTTTCTATACCATTTTGTATTTTTTCCAGCAATTTTTTATACGCTTTTGTTACTGTTTTTTTTATTGTGCTCGTAAGCTGCTAATGCAGGATATCTTAAATTAGTACTCAAATAAGACTTTAGGAAATTCTATGGGAATAATTACTTGTCAACTTTTCATTTTTCGTAGTAACATTCCACTCCATCTTATGGCGTTTTAAAACGAATTACAATTGTTATGTAAGAGGTTGCGAGATTTTATCAGATTAAATTGACGTTTGACAAATATATTGCCTATTATGAGTTATGTTGCACCGCGGTTGTATGATGTTACGGAAGACTTCGTGTGCTTGTTGGCAAATGTTTGGTTTCTTTATCTCCTAGATTAGTACAGATGTAATTTTGTATTTTCGTCCTTCATTGGAGTTGACCTTAACTAGATAAATAGTTGGATATTGCAACAAGGAGGAACAGCTTACCCTTCCATAACACCTGTGTTCACTCTTGTTCAGACTTGAGTTTGCAGTACTGAATACAGTTTAGTTGCTTGTTGCGATTGTGTTATTGTCTGTTTTGTTTTGTTATTTGTTGGCTATTGAATTTTGTTTTTGCTTTTTTTTCTGGCTTCTGGCGTCTTGTGGTCCATGCTTCTTGAAAGATTGCTTTTTATTTATTGATTCCCTTTGTTTCAAACTTATTTAAACTTCCTTTAAAATTGCACTTTTGGCAATTTGAAGGTTTATTAAATGTTCTTTTTCTTTGTTTTATCTTTTTTTTACTACTCATTTGTTCGATAACCTGCAACACCTGCATACAGGTGAACTGTCTAGGACTTATCAGGAATCCAGTGCAATGAAATATAAATTACACAAATGAAACAGTGATAGAAGGAATAAATCTTAAATGACAAACAAAATATGAGCATGGTCGTACAAATATCTAATAAACAGCCAGAATTGAAAAAAATAACATCAACCTGTCGCAATCTATCATTACCTGGTATATATTATTCTTATATTTCATATTTATAGTGCAAAAAATCTCGCACTATGATAAACGTATGATATGCCTTTTTTATAAATGTAATAGTATTTGTAATTTTCTGAGTTGGACAAATCTGAGATTCAGCTTGCTCTACAACATTCTCGAAATTGTGTCCTATTAAGCAACTGGGAAAAAACGACGATTTTTATATTCAAATAGCTTTAATTGTAACCGAAAACAACGTGTCAATGGCACTCTGTTTAATCTAGACGTATTTTTATAGTACTAGTCTCTTAATAAAGTCTTCTTTTGGAAAAATCTTTACCAAATCTTTATTTACCATAAATAGACTTTGTCTATATGTCCAATATGACAACTGGATCAAGAGCATAAGGACTTTTTCCAGCTCACAAAAATTATCTGCATTTCTCCCCATTCTCATGCCAAATGACACAAGAACAAAATAATCTGATACATTTTTTTTTCTTAGAGGTAATTGAAAGGTTTTGTGCCCTGCTTTATAATCCATAGCAATGTGGACCTATACTTTGGACCAAAATATTGCAACAGCAAGCCCAGCGCGTCAGTTATTTGAAACAAAAAATATACCAACTGCATGTTTTACCTTTTAAGATAATAAAAACATTTTTTTGAAAATGATTAAAAGTGACCCCCTTAACTTTTCGATGAATAGAGTTATATTCTTACATGTAAGTCCACGGGAACTTGCTCTACTTTATCAATATTTTGTAAGAGTCAATTTGCGGTACTAACAAAATATTGATAGAGGGGAGCAAGGACAGATTTTAAAGCATTGGCGGATTGACCCATACACAGGGCTTCAATCACATGTAGTCAATTTTCAATCCAGGGCCAAGTGCAAAACAGCGAGCAGCGACCTCTGGTCACATTGAAGGCTGCTGGCTGTTTTCCGTTGTGGATTTTTTAATATTATCTTTAATATTGTAGGTTGTGTCTCTTTCCACATGATCATCTCATTATCTTCCATCTACACTCAATTCAGCTTGCTCTCAATTATGTCGCAAAGTCTTCAGTAACCAAATCTGTACAAGAATTAACTAAAAAACTACTTAGTATTTTAATTATTTTAAATATTATTTTTCCTGATTTTAAGAGTAACAGCCAAGGGTTGAGCAATCTGTTTTTGCTGTATCGTAAAGTTAAATTAATCTTCTTCTTTTTAAAGATCATTCATTTAACTTGAAGATGGAGGGGTTTGGTTTTTTGTTCTTGTCAGACTATTCATTATTCAATTTTAAAGGCATCGAAATATTTTTTTTCATTATAAGCATTATTTGATATGACAGAAATCCTTTTTCATAATATAATTTTCTTTACTCTTGCTGTAAACTTATTTCATCAAATCAGATTCAGAATAGTTTTTCATGAAACCCACCCCCTTTTTAGTTAAATGGTCGGTTATGGCACGCCTTTCTCGTCAAAAGTATGATTAAATATAAGTTATTTTACATACTCAAAATTTTCAAATACACACTAAAAATTAAAAATTACGCTAAAACTTGTACAAACTTCACTAAAAAATAAATAAATCACACACTCAAAAATAATAAAAATTAGACTCAAAATGTTGCTCTAAATTAACACTTAAATTTGACTGTGTTTGCACTCAAAATTGTGCGCATTGTTTTTCCGGCAGAGCTCATGAATATTCATATATTATAGGATTGAACACCTATTTTTGGTCGTTCATGCATGTATGAACGGATCTTGGAGCTCACAAACTGAATGAATGGCCGAAGGCCGTTCATGATACAGTTTGTGAGTGAAGAGATCCGTTCATACATGCATGAACGACCAAAAATAGGTGTTCAATCCTTATAATTCTTCAAATTTATACCTTTTTTAAAAAAGAAAAATAAATAAATTCGGAAACAATTCGTTATTAAGGATGACGTCATCGCCACCATATTTGTTTACATTGGAAACGAGGCAGAGGGGTTCATGAAAGTATGAACGGATCTGGTCATGACGTTTCGACCAATCAGAAATGAGTATACGCATGAACGCATGTCTGATAAGAATTATCATGGTTTACTCGATGTTTGAATTGCATTTGGAACACTCTACATAATACATTACTGTCCCGTTCGGGTGAATGTAAAGGTTTTACTTTACTTTACAGCGAAATTTATTGTCTGGAACTTTGTTGTCATTTGTATTTCCATAGACATTCAACAACGACTGGAAAAACTCGACACGATCTTCTTTTTCGTTGATAGACATTATCGGACCTTATACACTGATCACTTCCGGTAAAGGATTTGATTGTTAAACTCCTAAAACGCCCTGATGATATTAATGTTCATGAGCTCTGCGCGAAATCGATGCGCACAATTTTGAGTGCATACACAGTCAGATTTGAGTGCAAACACAGTCAAATTTGAGTGTTAACTAAGAGCAACATTTTGAGTGTAAATTTTATTATTTTTGATTGTGTGTTTTATTTTTTTGAGTGTGTAGTTTGTTCAAGTTTTTAGTGTGAATTTTAATTTTGAGTGTGTTTTTCAAAATTTTAAGTGTGTATTTCCGAATTTTGAGTGTGTAAAATAACATTATTTGAATCATACTTTTGACGAGAACGGCGTGCCATAGTCGGTCGTCATTAAATTGACAGATGTTATGTGCCTAAAAAATTGGTAAAAGTCACCAAACTATTGAAAAGTCAACACATTTATCAATATTTTACACCTACAAACTAATTTATAAGGTTCTCACTGTTAACGTTTTTATTGTTGATTATCCTGACTTGCAATCGATAACGAGCAATAACCTGTCACGGAGAATCAATATATTACATTAACCTCCGTTACTTTTTTCGTATCCAAATAAAATTATTTACAGATTGGACACTAAAGAGCGACAAAGTCTTAGTGAAGAAGACATTTTTGCAGTCGTTTTTATGTACTTTTATTGATTTACGTTCATATCATAGCATGTTTTTTCTGTTTTAATTATTGAATCGTACTTTTACAAAAGAAGTAACGAATATTTCATTATTGACACATTATTACATTGTTTGTAACATGAAAGGTGAAAGATTTGATCATTTCTGTTTTCCACAAGTTCTTGACAGATACCTTTTTTTCTTTTCGAATAGACGAATGTTTTTTTTCCGGCTTTCATCTTATGAACGGAACTTTTGATTTCGAACCTAAATCAGCAATAATTTATAAAATCAAAACAATAAAAATCTTTTTACAATCTCTATTACATTAGATATGAAGGTTTGTATCATATCCAGGCAGTATAGAAAACCTTATGTTACAAAGCGGTTGTCTTATTCAAAAGCATTAAAATATCAAAAAAAATTAACGTTATTAATTTACTTGATGAATGCAATTAAATTTCATAACATTACCATATCATTGTAAAGTAATTAACTTTTATTTTGATAAATATAAGGATTTATCAATCCAGAGTGATATTTGCGCTCGGCATTCGGCCTCGGCACATATTACTTTCTAGTATCACCAAATTCCTTAATCAACAACAAAAGTTGTTAATCTTATGATACTATTTTGGAAAAGCCCAAACCACACCAGCCATAATCCAATTCCTTTCAAAATAATACTTCAATAATATATATATATATTAATATATACTTTTCAATGAATTTTAGGTAAGATTTTATATAATTTGTTTGAAAGGCAAACGGGTATCAACACACTTGCGAATCTTTTTTTTTGTAGCTCAGTATCAGGAAATACAATGGACAAATCTCCTATTGTTTGCCTCCTGCTGAGTTTGTATTCCATGGTTGTCAATGCACAGTTTGGATATCCAGGTTTAGGTAAATTCATTTAACTCATAAATGCTATACATTAAATTCGTCATATTAATATTTTTTATTAATTGAAATTGTGAATATTATGGCTAAAAAATACCAACCATGCAAATTTGAAATTCTAAATAAAAAGAAGTGTCTACTTTAATATCTCTTTCATGATGTATTTTGTTGTTTTTCTTGGCTTTCTTTTCTTGCTATCTCTTATTGAATTTTATTCCACTTTAGATTATCGATCAACCAAAAAGATGATGGACGAAGGATTTGAATTTTTCAGAGAGTCGCCATCATTTATGCAGCGTGCATTTTCTCCCCAGCCAATGACGTCGAGATATTTTGGTTCCCATCTTGATACAGCCTACAACGTCCAACCAATGAAAGAACGTGTCCCAGCCGAGCCAACACCACCCGAACCCACCGCACCCAATACAAACTTTCATTATGGTGGAAGTAGGTCAACACATTATTTGAAGAAGATGAATTTTTTATATTTAAAGAGGGATTCCACTTTAAATAAGACAAAATAGTGGGGTTCTTCGTCAATCTTTTGCCATATTTACTATTCAAAAAAGCAAACGTAAGAATATTTCCAACCGGGATTCTTATAGATCTCCCACTGTATTCTATTTTATAGCATAGAAAACTTCGGCTCCTTGGAGTCACTATAACCATCAATGGCATTTATAGAAACTATATGTTTTCAAAACAGTTTTTAGTTTGATCTATCCATTTCATTCACAGATTATTTTTCAACTTTCAGATTCGATTTTTCTCTCACGTGGATTTATGGATGAAGGCTTTGAGCATGTGCGAGAATTCGGTGGTTATGGTGGCATGCAATCCTTAATGAACAACCCTTCATTGTTTTACGGTATGCTATAATACATAAATTTGATAGTTTGAATGATGTACCCCCTCGCCAAAGCGTAGATTACCTTAGAGGTTATAAACAAATATTGAAACCTTCATAGGAAGTAACCATTTGATTTTTATGAGGGGGGGGGGCTTGGATAGTTTCATCGTTCTGCCTTTTATTTTCTGGAAGAACAAAAAAACGAGCCTGGATTTTTTTAAACTTCTATAAATTCAGCCCAAAATCCCTGCTTTTTTATTTCTTGATTTTTGCCATCCTGCTTTTTTATTTCAAATTTCACTTTAGCCCACCCCCATAAAATCAATGGTCGCTCCCTTAAATAGGAAGCAGTTGATAGTAAATTTATAAGTTCCCAATCTATATAAGACCAAGTAGGTACCTTGATTAAATCAAACATAATAAAATAATTCACACAATCACAAGACGATTCGGCTCAAGAATTCATAACAAAGTCATGCAACCGTGTTTTTTAGTTCGTCGCATAGTCTTGATCTATTCAGGATTTGAAAAAGAAGAGACATGGCAAAATGCATTATAAGACCAGAAATACAAGAGAGTCAAGAAACACAACTTTTATTGTTTTATTTATCCGATGTTTTATTTCATTGCAGGTTCTTTATTTCTTTAAGATTATGCACAGAAACGTTACCAGGGTACAATGTAAGGCTACGTTACCATGGTAGTGAAAGGCAACGTTACCCAACATGACAATCACCTGAGATCATTGACCTTTCTGTGTTAGAAAGTATAAGTCAGTTGTGTTGATATCATAAATGTTACTGTTTTTGTCTTTCATCCACAGACAAGCAAGATTATCATCCCATTAAATTTTTATCTAAACAGAGTGTTTTTTAGTTTGTATTAAACAAATACTTGTTTAATGCTAAGAATTAATGAAGTATCAAAGGGCATTCGAATGTCAAGAGCCCGAAAGACAACGATAAAGTTGGTCATAAAGAATTAAAACAAACCAAACATTCATGTAAAGACACTTGGAATTCTTGTTTTGATTGTGTAAATACTGCCCTTCAATCGTACTGTAAGACCTGGATTAGACGAGAAGGAGCAGATTCCAAATATTTAGACAAGTTTTAGAATAAATTCATATCCATTGTAAAATTACGAATAAGCCATTTTCAAAACACCTTTGTAGAATATCGACCCCATACTTATATGAACAGAATTAAATCAAAACTACAATTATTAGGTTCACGATATGTTTTTGTTCCTGTGGATAAAGCGGCTAACAATGTTGTTGTGGTATGTCGTAAATATTATCTGGATATTTTAATGCATGAAATTAAAGGCTCATGTACTTTCGTTCCCGTGCAAGCTACAGAAACCAGTATTATTGACGATCATGTCATAGCAACCACAGCACTTCGAGCAGTCCCTACATACAATAAATTACCTACTATATACTGGATATCTAAATTACACAAAACCCATATAGATCCCGTTTTATCTCTGCATCAAGTAAATGTTCCTTAACCAATATTTCTAAAGTCTTGTCTCTTGCTTTAACTACAATGAAAGAATTTATCATCCGATACTGTGATAAAATTTTCGAAAATAGTGGATAAATCATTTTTGGAGTGTTAAAAATTCTCTTGATGTTTTAGACAAACTTCGGGCATTTGAAAATACTTTTCAATCCGTAGACAGCTATGACTTTTCCACTTTATATACTAATCTACCTCACAATCATATAAAAAAGAAATTTGAATAATTAATTAATTGGTGCTTTGACAAATCTAAAAGTGACTACATCTGTTCTAAAGTGTCACAAGTATATTTAGTAAATCGTTTTTTAGTAACGAAACCCACAAAGGTTATGTTAATTGGACCGACATAGAAGTTATTACTGCATTAAACTTTCTTTTAGATAATATTTACATCCAGTTCGGTAAACAAATATATCGCCAAGTCATTGGTATTCCAATGGGAACCAATTGTGCTCCACTCATAGCTGATCTTTTTTTATATTGTTACGAATCACAGTTTATGGCCAAGCTACAAAAAGACCCAAACAAAAACCACCGTATCGAAACTTTTAACAATACATATAGGTACTTAGATGACATACTTGCTCTAAACAACCCCACATTCTCAAATTTAATAAATGATATATATCCTAAAGAATTAACCCTAAATAAAGCAAACTCGACCGACAGTAGATGTCCATTTCTAGATTTGGACTTAAGCATTATCAATGGTAGATTTCACACTAAAGTATATGATAAACGGGACGACTTTTCATTCCCAATAGTTAATTTTCCGTTTCTTGAAGGAGACGTACCATTAGCTCAAGCTTACGTGGTATACATTTCACAATTAGTCAGGTATGCTCGCATGATTTTTTTGAATTGATGTTTGTTTATGTTTGTTGTGGCGCGTACACTTATTCCACATCTCAATATCGTCTATATTCACAAAACAACATAACTGCTATTATATTAGCAACACCAACCTACGTCGTATAGCCGGAGTGAACTCAGGTTCTCCTGTATGTTAGAAGGAACTCGCCTAACGCATTGCCATTTATAAATAAAAGTAAAATGAAAAACCCAAATCTGTACTCATTTGAGAGACAGATATACTGATTTTGTCTACGGGCACATGGAAATCTTCAGTAAAATTTCTGGGGTGAAGACAACAACATCACCCTTTTTGTACACAGTCTTCTGTGAATGTCAATTTCGAGGCAAATACAAATGGGAAGTGGACTTTTCTAGCAGCTGTATTGTTCTTTATCTCATGTTATTGGGAAATATGAGTTGCGGAAAGTTAATAATTCTAGAATTGTTTAATTATTGTCTGTATCGAACTTTACATATATGTTGTCTGTCGGGCGGAAGCAAATAAAGATATCAATAGCCGGCATAAAGACCAAAATAAGTCGAATGAACGAACACAACACGATATTATGGAAAGCGATCGGTATCTTCATACTTCGGACATCAGACTTCAGACTTCGGACTTCTTACTTCAGACTTTGGACTTCTAAGTTAAAAAATTCAGACTTCTCAGTTCAGAATTCAGATTTCAGTGTTCAGAATTCAGATTTCAGTGTTCAGAGTTAAAACTTCAGAGTTTTAATAAGTATATAAACTTACATTTTGACCTTAGTCGTAACTCGTTACTCAAAATCAAAATCGTAAAATCAAAACTCGTAAGTTTCTAGTTATATATTATCAAGCCACTTGATTTCGGGGGGGGGGAGACTGGCACTTTAGATCGGATCATATTATTTATTTTAAACAATTTTCGGGTCAAAAAAATTATTTTCCACTGCTTCGCATTTATATACAACTATTGCAATTATATATTTTAGAATCTTAAGACCAGAAAATTTCACGTTTTATATTGAGGCCAGATTATTTATTTTCATGTTTTCCCAGACCACATTAATTATTTACAAAAACTGCACCCCCTAGAATCAAACTGTCGTCCCCTAAGTGATATCTGGGAATTTGTAGACATATCAAAATGTACAGGTCCACAGCACCTATTCTGCAAATATCTGTTCGGTCCTGCAAGAGTTGATTAGTGTCTGACGAAATAAAAAAAACAGTTGTTGTATGGTACGGGCATATGGGTTACACATTCAAGGCACCACAATTTTTATACAAAAGAGACGATTCTAATTTTCAAATAATTAATTTTCCTAATTTGGAAAGTAACATACCCACCTCACCAGCATTTAGGGTGCATATTTCCTGACTTACTCGATATGCAAGGGCTTGATGCTAATTTTTCAGATTTTTTTACCCGACACCGTTGTACAACATGTACAAGTCAACTGACAGATACAAAAGAGACAGGTCTAAACATATATATCAACACAGCTACATTCCAAGCACATGTAGGCTAATACACAAAGATGCCTCAAAGTAATGACAATTATAATAAATAAATAAATATTTAAATAAGGGTTTTAAAAAAATGAAAACACTATAAGTTGATTAATGCTTCAACTAAGGCAGTGTTTCCCCATGCATGGCGTATAGTTGTCACCCCATTTAATTAACTTGATATATCATCGATTTCTAAGATAATTGTGCTGCTAAAGATTTGTATTTTGTCTTAAAAATACATAGTTCCTTGGTCGTTAAAATTGATTGATTGATTTTTTTTTCAAACATAAAACATTAATTTTTTATAGACCTGTATATTAGTTTTACGTTAGAACGAGTCGCTTCTACTTTAAGCTATATTATAGTATTATTGCGTAAAGTTTTCCATATTGGCTGAGTTATTGGTCCAAGGCTAGCCATATTGGACTGAAGCGAAGCCGAAGTCCAATATGGCTAGCCGAGGACCAATAACTCAGCCAATATGGATAACTTTACGCAATTATACCTATTGACTAACCTGACCAATATGGCTGACATGCCATATTGACTAGTCCAATATGCCATATTGACTGGCGGTATCCGTCCAATATCCATATTGGACGGATAAATTACATATTGGCGTAGTTTTGTGTTTATATAGTATAGGCTGTTTTCGTCATATTTAGACAAATATTTTTATGTTAGTCAATAAATCTGTTTATTTATCCGTCCATAGCATTTGATTTGTGTTTAGCACAGAACTCACTCTCAATGCCAATTTTTTACATCGAAACTCAGTATCAAAATGCCAAGAACGAATTGAACATAGTAGCTAATGTAAATGTATAAGAAATTTTAAAAGAATAATTGTATAGCACCATGTGAGTAAATAAAAAAAAGAGAAATTTCTATGATTGGATCTAATGCCGGTATTTTTCATTTATTTACTGAATGCTTTAAATATAATACGATATTGCACTATCTATCCCAACTTCACCTAACTCCATTCGGCCTGTTAACTTCAATGTAAAGGATTGAGTTTAGTACTAGAGTGCTTGATTTTACCTGTAGTAAGCAAAATTAATGGTATAATATGTATCAAATGCCAGGGGCTTAAATTAACACAGGGACCAAGAGGCCTACGGCCCCTAGATTTTGAGCTGGGCTGCTAACATTTTAGAAAAAAAATGTATTAACATATAGAAATTATACAGGAAAAATTGGTCTGGTAACTATGTTATTTTTCAATCTTCAAAATACTTTGTTTTTGATTTTATAATTTTCCTATGCCCAATTTAGTGTTTCCCAATATGAAATTGAGATGGGAAATATAAATAATATAAATATGATATTGTAAGTATAATTTTTTCCATTTGCTTTCACAATAGTTTAAATCTAATGAATTGCTTGTAAAATGTAGGTGGAAAGTCCATCAAAGAAGGCATGTGTCAAAAACCTTTGCCGGTCCACCATGGTTTTTGTCTTGACTGACAGTGTTCTTGGACATTCGAATTCACTGATAATGCTTTTTCAATGCCAAAATTTATTATGCTCTCAGGGATTTTTTTAGGTCTTATTTCGATTGCTGCATCGGATATAATAGTACACAAGCGTCTATAGTATGTTTGTTTTAGTGTGTTTTGGATGATATTTATATAAATGTGATTTGCTTTTATTTTCAGCTTGTAGGAATGTGCAGTATGGAAATGGATGATTTAATGTATTTTGAAACTTTTTTCACTCATTTTGGATTAGAGACCATAAAACACGCATTTGTAGAGAACCAATTTGAAACATTTATGGCACCATGGGGTATGTGGTGATAGGGGTGTGCGTCAATGTCGAAAATAATAGCCCAACGCCAGCCTAATACTGATTACTTTTTGACAGACCGGCTAAAAGTCCTAAAAATTTGACTGGCTAGATATTAAATAAAAGTTGAATATTAATTCAGGGCTTGTAACTTTTTCAGCAAATTTCCAACCCTGGTGTCCGTACATCCTGCATTACACAATTTTCCTGAAACTTACAAAATCTTTATGACATAATGTTCTTATTTCAAAGTCCATCAAAATAATTAGCAAAACTGGGACTTAGCCATTGGATGACAAGGGGTACCCATCCCTTTTCCACAACTCCTGTTTTCATGAAGCTTTCACCGATCTTTGTTACATAATATAGATGTCACCTACTACTTTAAAATTTCTTGTGTATTTTTATTTACTACTAGTATACACAACTATTTAATTGTCAAATTTAATTTACTCAAAACTTTGAAGTTTGAAATCTAAAATCAGTACTCTGAAGTTTGAAATCTGAAATCAGTACTCTGAGGTTTGAAATCTGAACTCAGAACTCTGAAGTTTGAAATCTGAACTCGGAACTCTGAAGTTTGAAATCTGAACTCAGAACAATGAAGTTTGAAATCTGAACTCGGAACTCTGAAGTTTGAAATCTGAACTCAGAACACTGAAGTTTGAAATCTGAACTCAGTACTGTGAAGTTTAAAATCTGAACTCGGAACTCTGAAGTTTGAAATCTGAACTCAGTACTGTGAAGTTTGAAATCTGAACTCTGAACTCTGAACTAAGTACTCTGAAGTTTGAAATCTGAACTCGGCGCAACTCCTCGGAAACTACTGAACCGAATTCAACGAAACTTGGTATATAAGGACACCATATGTAGTTGTGCATACCGCCAGGAAATTTTGACACATCGGCTTTTAGTGATAAGTCCTCATATCAAATATCAAAGCCATATGCCAAAGGATAAAAAGTTATGTCCCTGACAAGACTTCAATGTAAAATTATGAGTTACTAGGTAAAAGGTCAAGTTCATATGAAGGTCATTCTGGTACGCGATACATTGTCTCATGTTGCTACATCCTCTTGTGAAATATCAAAGCTCCACGCCAAAGGAAAAAAAAACCAATTATGTCCCGGGCAAGAATTGCATGTAAAATGAGCAGTTATTTGATCTTGGGGTCAAAGATCAAGGTCACATGAAGGTCATTCTGGTATGCGACACATTGCTTCTCAAGTCAAATATCAAATCTCTATGGCAAACGATTAAAATGTTATGACACGGACAAGTTTTGTATGAGAAGAAGAATGGAAGAACTGACACAAAAATAGTGTCCCCTTTCATCTAACAACTTCAACAAAATGGAGACTTGACTTTTATAGAACTTTTGATTTTGAAGATAGAAGGTTGCCTCAGATTTCCTCTCTATCTCATTCAGTTGTTTGACCCATCCCCAGTCTGTTTTTAGTAACTGTGGCCATGTTTTTTGACGGATCAAAAATCAAACATAAGTTTGTTATACATGTAGGACACCCCAATGATCAACTATACCAAGTTTCATTTAGTTCGGTTTAGTAGTTTCAGAGGAGAGTGAGTGAAACCTCACAGGATGGGACTCTTCTTTCATTTTTAGGTAAAAACCTTTTATTTATTATTACATGTATGAGTAGGCTTTATTCAGTAAATTTATGTATTTCTTTATCTTATTTTATCTTACTTAGAATTCAACAATTAAAGCTTGGTCAGTATCATGCATTTGGTATGACTAGTCAATGGGACGATGTTGTCAAAACCTAGCTCAGTAATTTCCGGAAAATCGTTTTTCAGCGGAAAAGACCGAATGGTGTTTAAATAAAAATCTGTGTGTAAAAATAAACAAGTGGATGAATGAGGGTTTTATCACTGTTTTTGAATTTCAATTTTTATATTTTTGCAGAACAGATTATGATGTATTTTTTATAAGCCCAGAGGGTTGATTGTTTTACTTGCTCCGTGCCTATTATTTTTTTCACTCCGTAAAAGTAAACCTGTTCCGGTTTTATCGTCAGTATATTTCTGGCACATCTCAAAACATGCACAATGCCGTAGGGCTCGCATCTGCGATGCTCGCTATAATTAACGGACGACAGACGACGACGGACGCCAAGTAGCTGCAATAGCTCACCTTCGGTCCAGGTCGCTAAAAAGTTCGAGAAAATATTAGATTTTGAAAAGAAGATGGTGTATTTATTCCTAACTTTTGTTTTCTTTATCAATTTGATGTATAGTAAGTCACTGTTTGGCACTATCCGTCGTCATGGCGATTTAATGTTCGTATACCTCATCTACTTCCTGTTAAAACCGATTTTTTAAAAACGCATACGTCTTCCATGAAAAACCCCGTTTTAATATTTCTTTGTATTGACCTGGCCAAAAAAAATTCCAAATGCTTTTTGTACAATGTAATGTTTGAACCTTTTTAAAGATTTGTCAGATTCCTTTTCTATCAAATCGCAATAAAGAAATTACTTTCGAATTGATGCTCATTTGATTATGTTGAAGAAGCAAGAATAATTATTTTGATATGAAATATTTAACTTTAAAATTAGTTATATATTGTATACATTTATTGTGCATAAAATATGACCTGCATAATGACACATATTCAGCGCGCTTTCAAAAGTGTCTAGCATTAGAATCTATTAAATTTACAACATAATAAACTCGTCACTGCACCCTCTCCTTAAACGATTAATTCTGTACAACTCTTTACAAATCTGTACATCTTCTACGTCTACTAAATGTTTCATTTCCCGAGCGCCGTACAGTTGAGGACATTGATACATAATTTCTGGTTTCTCATCAGGTGTATTTGCAATTTTGTTGCTTCTCAGTTTGTGTAGATTCCTGTACACACCGAATTCGTTTGGCTTTTCTTGAATTAAACCCATAAAACAAAACTTTAAAATCTCCATAATTCTTCAGATCTTTAAATAAATTCATCAAACTATTTGCAAACATTCTGCGAAGAAGACTTCAATAAGCCTCCATTCGTTGATTTAATGAGTTTTTACCTTGAATAAAACTATCAAATCTAATGTTCGCATCATTAGATCTAAAAAATATCTGAAGATCTCTTGCAATTACATTTTCTGTTCCAAAATCGGACCTTACACACTGAGGTACAAATCAAAGTCTCTCAATACTACATGTATCAAGAACGTAATTTGCTATGACAGTAGGGATATTGTTAGTTTTTCCTACTCTTAACCATGTGTTTTTTCTGGAATATCCATCAATTGCACCGTGGATACTGAAACCAAACTGTTTCAATTTGTCAAATCCGTCTATATGCCATAAAAAGTTAGGCCCTTGGCAACTATATTGTCTTCTGACCAGACGATTTGCCTTCCTTAGCAATGAGCCATTTGGGTCCAAGTTGCACATCACCAGGCGCAAATCGTCTCTTCTTGTCCTAAGAAAATAAAAAAAAGACTAGTACAGTGCTTTCATTTTTTGGTTGAAATTACATAAAATTATGGTACAAAGCAGACTATGATAAAATTTACAAATTCTGCTACACAAACCATGTGCAGTATAAGAAGATACATTAATGAACAATCGTCGGTTCTTGTCAAAATAAAAAGGTAAAAACAAATAAACAACCGGTAGTTAATCGCCCAAGCAACTGAGTGCAGAGAAAGTCTCTGCCTTTAGTCTACTTGATTGAATGCTCCAGTGCCGCTGTATAATTATGCATATTTTATCAGTATTTAAATAAAAAAAAATACATGGCATATTGGATGGCTAAAAACCTTAAGTATTTCAGAATACGACCGTTTTGATTGTGAGTACTGTTCTTTGGGTTTTGACTAATTATTTTTCGATTCAAATGCTGCTGACGAGGTTACTCCCTGAAATGTCGATACACAGCATACCCAAAAGTAACCCTTTAATACCCGTATATAAAAGTCATTATAGCAAGGTCTAAAAGAAAATTTTCCGTTGAGGAATTCAGGCAACATTGAAACAAAACTAAACAAGATCGGAGCTAGATGAACTGATGACCATGATGCAAAAATAAACAGGAAAATTTTCATCAACATGATGTGGTCATGATGTAATGATTTTGAAATTGTAAAAAAAATCATACAAGCAACTTTTTGCCATATATTAATTATATAATTAACTTGTAATTTTATCAGGTGTCAAAAGTCGAAAGCGAAAGCAAAACATTTAGTTTACGTAAGGAATTACGAAAACTTGGATGCTTATAGGCTAAAAGTCATAATGATTATAAATAGTTATGGCGACACAACTCAAATATTTCATTGAGGGAAAAACTTTATACTATTAATTTAGACATTTTATGCTAGACAAAACTCTCCATTTTTGAAGAATGTTAGTTATAGAGAAATTCTTTTCACGGTATTGCATAAGGCAACCATTCCTTTGTCAGTGTCACAGTATGATGCATAGGGAGTGGAAATTCGGACTGACATTAAAGCAAAATTTTCGATCAAGAATAATTAGGTTATCCATACCATGCAGTTTCGATAAAACTTATTGATTAAATCGGGAAACTCATTTTTAATTACTCTAAACATATTGAATCAAACTTATCATATATTTTTTAACACTTGTAATCTTTTCCACAAAATTTCGTCTTTTCAGATCCAGATTTTTCATGACCCTTTTCAAATGAAAATGCTAATTCGAATGTTTCGACACACTAGCGCATTCCGTATTTCTTGCTGCGTAAATCCGTTAGCAAAATATTCCTTGATTAATTTATCTCTTTCCTTCATTGTGCATGTGTTACTGGAGGCAAACTGTGAAATGTCCGGGTTTTTACTTTGAAGTCTGAAGTGAGAAATTGTGCCAATATATATATTTATCAAGGGGGGGGCAAGGGGGTTAGCTGTTCCTGTGTTATTGGCTTAAATTGGTTCTCTGTTAGCTGTTATTGCAGATATCAGATTTAATGTTAACTGTTATTGACCAGTTCTGTGTTAACTGTTATTGAAGAAATTCAGTTTACTGTTACCTGTTATTGAATAATATAATTTTATGTTATCTGTTATTAAAAATAGTATGTTAGCTAAATTGAAATGGTCAGTCCAAAAATATCAATTCTCTGTTATCTGTTATTGGGAAAATCAATTCCCTGTTAAGGTGTTCTTGGACCCCCCCTTGACCCCCCTCTATCAAAACTCTGAAGTGAGAACTTTGAAACCTGAATTCTGATGTCTGAACTAGGAAGTCTGAATTATGAATTCAGAAGTCCGAAATCTTAAATCCGAAGTCCGAAGTATGAAGATACCTATCGCTTTCCATACGATATAACATAATTAATAAATAGATAACATACAAAGAGGCTCACAAGAGCCTGAATCGCTCAGGTGACTTATGTGCCTCAACTTTAACCTATTAGGCAAAACGATTTGACATTGAAAGGATAATATGACTAATAAAGGGTCATTTGATAATATGGCTAAACCTTAATGCGGTAATGTGTAGAGTGATATTTTAGCAATTGAAAGCTTTTTTTAATTTTTTTATATATTTTTTGACATTCTAAGGGGAATTACTCCTAAATGGAACATACTGCAACGTTGACATAATTACATTTTCAATATAACGAGAAAATGTTGTAAAAGGGGTAATAACTCTTATAAGGAAAGGTCCTACAACGTTGACCCAATTGCACATTTTGTAGATGATGATGTGCTAAACAATATTTAAATTTCTCAAATATCTTAAATAGTTTTTAAGATATTGGATTTAATAAGTGCAAAATTTATATATAAAAAATCCAGAAAAATGGCAATAACTCCTACATGGGTTGTTGGATCTTCCTCAAAATTTCAGGGCTGGTAGATCACATTTTTGATATCTGAAGTCGTTTTTGAGTCATTTGCAAAAAACTGCAATTTACCCCCATGTTCTATTTTAGCCACGGCGGCCATGTTTTTCGATGAATAAAAAAATCAGTTCTAAGTTCCGAAAGCTAATGAACAACCATACCAAGTTTGGTTGCAATTGGACTTATGGTGTCATAGGAGTTAACGTTAGAAAAAGTTTACGGACGACGGACGCTATGTGATGACAGCTAACATGACCTTTTTAGTTTTAACATATTTTATTTGAAATCTATTTCAAATGGGAATTGGACACAAGTACATAGTATTTATGAAGTCCTCTCCCTATTACTATACAAACAAATGATAACATCAATGGACACGCACGTAAATATACAATTATGATATAGGAATTAAATTGGAAGAAAAGGGAAAAAAAGGTCATGAAACATGAAACATGCGTTGTGTGTGTTTGTCTAATATTACTAGATTAGGAATCGTTTCGAGTGTAGGATAAATTCAAATACATAATCCAGCACTTTCATATTATCTATTTCGGGAAGATGGTTATCGCCTGTGAGAAACAGAGATAAGTTCCATGAAATTTGAGGGGACAGGAACGATAGATTTTCAAATAGTAAACGTCTAATAATCGCATATTGAGGACATTCAAAAACGAAGTGGGTGAGAGTTTCTTGCTGATATCCACATCTGCAAAGAGGGTCTTGCACGATGCCTACTCTTTTAAGGAAGGTGGCGCCACATCTCATTTGTGTTAATATGATATTTAACTTTCTCGGCCCGTAAGAGCGTAACTGAAAAGACGAACTGTGACTAGAATTTTGGATTTTTAAAGCCTTTTTGAATTTAGAAATATTGGGTAGATTTCTTATAGAGGGTTCTAATTTGTTCCATTCTTTGATCGAAGATGGGACAAATGATTCTGTAGTTAGAGATAATCGAAAAATGGAATTACAAGATCATCTCTATTTCTTAACGGATAGTTTGATAAGCTACCAATACTAGGGGGAGTCAGTCTACAAAGAAATGGGGGACCATGGTATACATCATCTGTAAATTTCTACGTTCACGTCTAGTTTTCAAGGTTTCCCAACCTACTTCACGATAAATCTGTTCTTTGTCAGTAAAGATAGGTACACCTGTACAACGATTCTAGCTGCTTCTAATTGAACACTTTCAAGTTTGTTTGAATATACTATGCCACAATTATCCCAAAGTTCACAGGAATATTCTAATATCGGTCTTATATAAACGATATATATAATCTTTCTAAAGTAGATCTTGACAATTTGTATTTAAGTTTACGTAAGACATTGACATACTTCATTGCACTTGTTATCAGGTTATCTATATGTTTATTCCATTTACCATCGTGATTCAGAGTAACCCCTAAATGCTTATGGAAGGTGACATTGGGAATTATTTGACCATTTAAGGCAAAGTTCAGATCGGGAGCTTCAATATTTGATAATAATAAAACCTCTGTTTTGTTTGCATTAAAACTCATGCGCCACTTTTTTGACCAAAGGTCTAATTCATTTAGATCGTTCTCGATAACGGACTGTATTTGCTCGTTGTCACTTCCCGAAAATCCGAATGATGTATCATATGCAAACAATCTTGTGAGCGAAGTCAGTTTGTCGGAAATATCATTTATATATATTATAAATAGTAAGGGACCCAAAAGAGAACCCTGAGGTACCCCAGCTTTAATACCAAATAGTGGTGATATCGATTTTTTTATCATAACGTTTTGTTTTAGATTCGAGAGATAGTTAGTGAACCATAGTAACAAATCACCATTTATTCCATATCCCTTCATTTTATGCAACATACCTTCGTGCCAGACCCTATCAAAGGCTTTAGAAAAGTCACAAAATACAAAACAGCTAGTTTCTTTTTTTTTTCAAGATCATCAAGTATGCTGCTATATAGCTCCAATAGTTGGTGCACAGAAGAAAACCCTGGCAGGAAGCCCGATTGATATTCGTATATGTCACTCGACAGATGATTAAAAACATGTTTATAAACTTTTCGTTCCATGACTTTTCCAATACAACTTATGAGTGATATTGGTCTGTAATTAGATGGTAGATCTGTTTCACCTTTCTTGAAAATTGGTATTACATTAGCAATTTTCCAACTTGTAGGAAATTTGCAAGATTGAAGAGATTTATTAAATAGTATTTGGAGGGGGATGGCTATTTTGTCTGGATTTATTTTGAGCATTTTGTGACTGACACTATCGGATCCTGACGCTTTATTAGGATCTAAAACCGTTATGATATCAACAATGTCGCTTTGTTCAATAATTAGTCTATTGATTGAGTTGTTAGTTTTCGTTTCAAAGTATGGGAGGTCCTGGTTTTCATTTTCTAAATCTGAAACTGAACAAAAATATTTATTAAGTATTAATGAGCACTTCTCGTTGTAGTCATAAACAGTTTCCCAAAGCGATGGATCATTTATGATATTTTTCAGAGGTGGTATATTATATGTTCCGTTGTCTGATTTTATAAGCATTTTCATTATTTTCCAGTATACTTTGGAATTAGAAATATTTTCTAGTATAAAATTATCTAAATTCTTTTCAAATTGTTGTTTTGCATTCTTCTTCATGTTATTGACTTTATTCCGTTGACGTTTGTATTTTTCAATATCGCTTTGTCTTTTATGTTTGAGAGCTTTTTTCCGAATTCTATCCCTAATACGAATTTCTTTTCTCAGTTCGCTATTCATCCAAAGCTTGTCATTTGACCTTATGGTTACTAACTTGGATGGTATACATTCTTCAATTACAGAGTTGAATTTGTCATTAAATAACTCGCACATTTCGTCAACATCTTGTAGATTATCAAACAAAACGAGCCAATCTATTGATTCCATAATGGTATTAAATTTGTCATACTAGTAGTCAATTTTTTCGTATGTCCAGACTTTGCGGGTCAGGTGAGCTAAAAAACTGAAATAACTGTATTCAGCAACGTCGACAGTCGTTGTGAGAGTGAACTAGGTGCGCAAAGGAGGATTAATGGCCCATTAATAGGTATAACAGTCTATTAGATTAAGTTCCTGAATTTTATAAAATGTTGGGGCCGCATACATGCAGATGTAGAGTCTTTCATAGAATTTCATATCCACAAAATACATTACCAAGGTAGGCCTAAGATATTAAAAAACGACGACCAGGCTTGTCTGACACGAATTTACGAAAATTTAAAATACATGTACATCCATGTGGTCGACTAAGCTAAGGGAACTTTTAAAAAGGAATGAAATTCAAATGACAACAAAGTTCCAGACATTAAATTTTGCTAACGCAAAGTATGTCCTCATCATTTGCATTTTGAAATCAAAGCGCTAACTTTAAGCACTTAAAATATAGAACGATCTGTTTTTCACAAACTGGAAAAATAACATTATATATGAATAGAACGATCATAATATGAGGTAGGCATTGCCTAAATGCGAGCGCAGCATAAATATTAGTTGTCAATGATCAGTTTTATATTTCCAATACATTTACATACCCTTTTGAGTTGAAAAGGGCTTCCCCCATATTACATCCTCTTTTTTGCTCTCATATAACGGAGTTCCAAGCCTTTATTCAGGATTAAAATCGTTAAGAATTTAGAATTATAAGATCTAAAGGACCCCATTCCCGAAAAGACGTGCACACTTGATGCAAACCTTAATGGTTTTGATATCTTCCTAAAGCACCAAAATTGATAGAGCTGAAGTCATTTCCTGTCAGAGAATTTCGCGCTTCTTCAGTAATACCCCCTTCACATATACGATATTCTATTACGAGTCGTTACGATTTTCAAAATTTATAGTTTTACGAGTTCTTGCGAGATTTTCTGCCAACCTTTTCCGATCTATTTCCGAGTTATCACGATTTCGTCAGTTGTGCGGAATTTTTTCGCACTCCCGTCCAGAGACGATATGGATTTTATTTTTAAAGTGTTTACGAGCATGTTACGGTGCCTTTACGACGTCTTTACGAGTGATTTGCGATATTGGAAATGATATCGTAACTTACTCGCAAACCACTCGTAAAAAAATTTCTTTGCGAGGTCTTCCCGACTTAGTTACGAGTAAAGGCGAGTCATTTACGATCCCTACGAGTTCTTTACGAGTTACTTGCGATGTGTTTACGAGTTAAATTATGACATTGTTGTTTTTCAACTCGTAAAAGTCTTACGAGGATTTTTGACATGTCAAAAATCCTCGTAAAACTTTCACGAGTTATTACGATTTCACACGAGCTAGAACGGCCTGTTTACGAGTAACAAAGAGTGATTTACGAGTCTTCGCGATCGAATACGAGTTGAAAACTCGTAAGAACTCGTAAGGAAATCTCGTATATGTGAAGGGGGTATAAACCAAAACACATTAAATGTAAGCAATCTGTCAGGTTTTGTGAGATTTTCTGAGAATCAGTTTTTAATTTGCAGTATTGTTATCAGTAGGTACATTTTGAATGAGTGAGTGAGTGAGTTGGTGTTTTACGCCCTTCCAACGCTATATTGGTGGTATTTAAAGACGATGAACATGGTCCAACATGAAAGGATGAAAAAATGAACATATGAAAAGATGATGATAAATGAAATATGGGACTGAGATGGAAGACAAACGAACAGTAAATTTTGAAGAACCACAGAAAAGGGGAGGGATGGGTAGGGGTGGAAAATTTAGCCTATGTGGTGCATTACTTGGTGGTCCACAAAGGGGTCTTTTACGTGCATGAAGCGTGGCACTCTCCGCACCGCACACGTTGGCCCACTATGGTCGCCGGTCAGGGTTTCCGTATTATAGACCTGACAACCCCCGCGGACGAGGTCCACCCTATTCAGCCAACTAGGGGTACATTTAGAAACCTGGTGGAAATAATGGTTAAGTAAAAATAACAATCAGGATAGAGGAAAGTAAGTGATAACCCACAGGATGGGACTCTTTTTGATTATTTACCTTCATTTCAGGTAAGACCCTTTTATTTATTTACTATAATGAATAAGTCGTGGTCAGTGTGGTTGTAAGTAGATTTTTTTAAAAGTTATTTTGTGCATTTCTTAACCTTATTTAGAATTTAACAAAGCTTGGTCAGTATCGCGATAATGCCGACATAAATGGCGACATTTCAATGGAACGATTTTAACTTATTGCCCAAAGAGACTCTGTAATTTCTGTAAAATAGTTTTTAAGCAGAAAAGGCCGAGTGGTGTTTAATTAGATTTTTTTGTGTAAAAATAACAAGTGGATGAAAGAGGGTTTTATCTCTCCTTTTGCATTTCTATTTCATTTTTTTGCAGAAGAATTTGTAATGTTAAAAACGAAAGAATATGGAATATCATTTTATAAGAAGCAGAGGTACCCATGGGGCATCCGAATGTCAAAGTCCGAAAAGGCAGAGGCAAAACCCGTTGACACAAACAAGGTCGGGACAAAAAAACAGACAACATGTAAAACAAGGAAACACAAAAAACTACTGAATATCAATTAACCATGTTAACAACGCAAACTTAGTCGTAATGAGAGTGAACTCAGATATTTCGGAAGAGTAGGACATTAGTGTGGTTGCTATAGCTTACCCCGTCGCGTTGCCAATTTCCAAATCAGTGCGTCAAATCCGGTAAAGGAAGACACAACAAAATATTATTCATTTGAGAGATAAAAAACCCATATTTGTCTATGAGTTCATGATGTCTACCGTAAAATTTCTTGAGTGACGACCGCAACCGAGGAGCAACATAACCTGGTGTTAACAATTTTTGTGTCAAACGTGACGCATTGCCAAGTAAAATCGAAGTATTTCCCGCAAGCTCTGGAGTAACGAATCAAGTATGATATACGTTAACTCCATAAGCTGGAGCTTAGCGTAAAAACAATTTTGAGTATAAATTTTAAAGGTTTTGATTGATATGTCTACCTACGATTCATTTTACCTTAAGATTTTGTGTGAATGTAGCTCCCGCTGTTTTTTTCTTCTACTGCACATGGTCTATATCCTCGATGCTGGATTTTGCTTCCCTGTTAGAACGTTTTTTTGTTTTGTTTCAGTACTTTTTTGTCTTTGACCTTCAAATGTTTTGATTTAAATGCTGTTGATGAGGTAACTCCTTTTTAGTCTTTTTTGTAGAAATACTGATAATCAAAATATCGATATCGATACACTTGAATTTTATACATCAGTCGACAGGCGCTTCTAAGCTAGATGTCAGTTATCAAGAGAATTTCTGTATGTCCTGTATATTTTTTGTAGTCTTTATGTCTTAGGTTTTGTTTTGTTGAAATTTTTTGTTGAACTTTTATCGATTTGATTTTTATTGTGTGTCACGATATATTTGTCATTGTGCTTTGATATTGAGTTTGAATAGTGGAAGGGTGGGCGAAAAAAAAACACTTGTTTAACCCCGCCACATTTAATATGCGCCTGTGGGCTAATCCAGGTATCTCAATTTTTATAGCTTATTTTTGTACTCGTTATCTTTATAAAATTTGTTCGAGAAGTGGGTCTGTCCGAGAAGGGGTCTGTCTTTGAGATTTTTAGATTAGTAGTGAATCGTATTCATTATCTGTATAGTCTATGGTCACTTGCAAGCCAGCAGGTGGCAAACATTAGTTAAATTGAATGCTGATCTCTGTTTTCCATTGCAGATTCTTTAAATCACCGTTTATATATGTTGATTTAATATGTCGCGTACATTTATTTTCCTCTATTGTAAACTTGTCCAATGTATTTTTTTCAAACTTCATAGAAAATATTATATGAAAATCCGTTGACGATTTTGGGCAACTTAGCAATAGATGGACCCAGAAATGTTTAAATGGTCAGATGAAATTTGAACCCGTACAAAGTATTAATAACGCAAGAGAAATGCGAAAGTAAAGGTCATCACGGTTGTCATAGAGCTGTAATGATTTTGACATTATCTTTAATTTTCCATAGTTGCTGTATCAAGGTAAATGCTACATTTATATGGATTTCTAAAGGACCAAAAAAACTTAGTGGATTGCTAGTAAACTCCGGAACAGTCTAAAATAATACCAGCTTAAAGTTGATAGTTACAAATATAACCTGACACTAGAAATCATGCAGAACGTAAAGACATAGGTTTTTAAAGTTTTTATTAACGTACCCATATTTAAACATATAAGTTTCTAAATAAAAGTTAAATATTTGATGAAGATCTGATGAATGGATGAACTGGCACAAAAACAATATTTGTAGAAAAAAATGAGATTCTTTTCTGTATGCAGGAACTATGTTGTGATACTCTGGCGGTATAATATACCAGCTCACCGGTAGCGCAGAGAAACCATGGAGGTCCACCAGTTGCACAGAAAACTATCCTAATTATTATGCATCAGCCCAATATTCATTTCGATCTGCAAAGAAAAAAAAGAGACGTTTAAAACTTATGTTCAGTGATTCTTTGACAAACATTGCCTTGAAATAGAAATCATGTTTCAAGAAAAGTTCCAGACAATGAATATTTCTACACCTGACGCGCGTTTCGGTTATTCACGACTCATCAGAGGCACTCTATCCAAAAGATTGAAAATGCAACACACTACATTGTATTTGAATATAAAGAGTATAGAGCAGTTGTAAACAGAAATACAGTAAATACATGAAATGGTTTTAAGAATTAAACTAACGTAAGCAAATTTCTGCGAATTAGACACCATCTAAAAAAAACATGGTGTGTTAACCCACAGAAGTGATATTACTCGTAATTTAGACGTAGGTGCTATTGAAAAATAGGTCTTTTGATGTCGTTTTTTAAGATTTTATGCTAATTTGAGGCGCAAATTATAAGCTAAGATGAATCCCATTTCAATTAGCAGTATGCGTGTGGTGAAACGAATTGATAAAATAAATAAACAACATTTTGGTAAGAATCGAAACAATGACCTTAGTGTTAGCCGTCCAACTCGACAACAGCTAGTAATCAGCGGTTCTCTTTATTGCATGGCAGTTGTAAATATAGTTTTTGGAATTAAATCATATACCTCCTATATCCTTGTATCCTCTACCATATCCCCGGCTATATCCACTGTAAAAACTGAACGGATTATATGAACCGTAGGATCTGTAGGAAGATCTTCTAGGAAAAACTTTTTAAATAAAAAAGATATTTCTATAGACACAGATAAAGCAGCGTGTAAATGTTAATGCAAATTTTATTTACCCAAAATCATGCAAATATAAAATAAAATTTGCTATTTTTTTCTGAATTATATTTACAAAACGATTATGCCTAAACCTGCTAAAAAATTGATCAAGTACTTTGTGACGACATCAGTCGCATAATAATATAAGCAGAGATCGACCGGTATTGCATATTCTCCAGTAACTCTGTATGTATAGTTTTATTACTAATAAAGAAATCATTATTGCATGACAAGCACATATTGTTAAAATCTAATACTTACATAAAAATCTTGCATATCCACTTGCTACAAGGGTAAACAAAACAAGAATAAAAAACAGTCTCATCTTCTTTGTTGTCTGAAAAAAAAAAAGAAATTATTCAATGAAAATATTATCAAGTTACGTATTCTTTGAATAAATGATTTGATGCTATAAATGTCCAGTGTCTGTGAGCTTTTAACAAGATAATCCAAAGGACTTCGACAGATATTAATGCATTATACCAAGTTTTGAGAGGTGTTATTCGTTAAATAAAAAAAAATAATAATACATCGCATATCGAATACTATAACAAACAGCTAACTTATGCGACCATTTTGCCTTTTATATCATATGGCATATTCTTCGATATCGAATATCCATTAATTCATCTTTTAAGAATAATGAGGGAATCCGACAATGCTGTCCTATTTTGTGCCTTCTCTTTCTACTTTTTGTAAAAAAAAATATCCTATGCTCGTCCAATGCAATCAATGTAAGGTAATATTTCAATTTTTTCTCAAAAAATATATTTCGGGCAAAAAGGACAAAAATAAACTAAAACAATATATGTTCGTACCTGCCGCTTGTCCTGTGAATAATGCCAAATATAAGAATACATTTTACTTTTATACGAGCATTTGACATGGAAAGGTTATGTTCTTTAACCCGAAGGTGGACGTTAATTGGATACAAAAAACAGCAAATATACATTATAAATATGAACAAGAGAATCCATTATTTTTGGAAAAAAAAGAGATAAAATATGACACTTTAAGTATGCTTTGTTCTATTTATGGGACGTGACTGCTTTTTTCAAAGTGACAGTTTTTAAGTTAACATTTGTTTAAAAATAAAAATATTGTTTTCTTGAATTATAAAATTTCATGTTGAATATTACCAATTAATGAACAAAAAGATGCTTAGAGAGAGGCACTTTAGACTAGTTCGTTTGTGTTTCTGAAATATTATAAAAAGTGCTACAATCAATTACCCAAATGCTTTTTTTCATTCTCAACATTATAAAACATTAAATAGAAACAAGGATTACACGGCTCCTCGAGGATCGATCTAGTTTCATTGTGCGCGAATGTGTGTTTTTGAAATAAAGGTACGAAAATTACCGAACCGGTAATCCGTATCAATCTCAAATGTCCAATAAGAAAAGACTAGGAAACCAAGGTTATAACATTATAAAGAAACCGAAGACCACGACGACCCTGATTAGAAGGAAAGGCCGATACGCAAGCATATCATTTGTTTCGATTTTTTTTGTAAGAACCATAACTCACATGACAACATTGCTAGATGAATGGTGTGGTTATATCATGATGAATATGAACATGCAGATTTAGAATTAATGATTATGGCCTATCTATCCTCTCAACAGCGCATCGAGATCAAGTGTTAATACAATTTTTATGTATTTTCTTGAAGCATAAATGATAAAACTAAACCATACTGTCTATTCTAATTTTGAATGTCACAAACGTAAGTGTTATTTACAATTGTAATGCGTTCGCATGATATAGCTACATTTGTAAAATAACTTACTATCTATTTTAATTCAAAAAGTATCAAACTAGTCATGAAATGAAAATTACAAGATTATAAAAAAAAATGCCAGATTTTATGAAGATTGATGCATCTGAAAATCATTTTAGAAATAACGTGGAATTAACAGTTTGACATTTGTTTCTTTTTTTTAAACATGTGGAAACGATTAACAATGTTGATAGACCTTGTTGGAGATCAATAAACACCCAAGGGAGAAAACCTAAGAAGTCATTTGAACGTTTTAGTTGAATACATGTTTTCAAATAATCAAGCTTCTCTGTGATCAAAATAGAAAATGTCGAAAGTTCTTTATGTTTCATTAAAATTTTCCTTAAAGATGTGGTTTATAATTCACTTAATATTCATGCAAGGCTTACTTTTATCTAAATAAAAGAATATTTTCCCCCTTAAGTGTTGAATTCCTCCTAATTTCACCAGCCATTACTAATGTTGCCGGAGAAAAAGGATAGAAGGTGTTTTACAGAAAGAAAGTGTTAAAAAAATTTAATATGAAAACAATCATTTTTAAGGAAATGGGATGTTGAAAACAAATACGTGAAAAGGGATTATATAAGATGAATAATTTCTGAAAGAGAATGCATAATTTTTTCAAAGACTTGAGGAATTCTGAGAGATTTTTATACAAAAAGTATGAAATAAGCAAATATAAAAATAGACAAAAAATATTTAATAAAATAACTTATTTTTATTATTAACTTTGGATAACAATAAATCATTATCATAGAGTTGTTTTGAAAATAGAAATAAATGACAACAATGATTGATTTTTACAGCTGGTGATTGAGACGTTTATTATGTGTTTTCCCTATAATGTAAAGAAACACCAATCATTACATAAAATCATCAATCTGTCACATTCAAGGTAATATCAATTTTATTGCAGTTCTTGTACGAAAGATCAAAATATCAACCAGAGGGTATAAATCTGTTTCTCTGTAATGACCAGCGTAATTATGGTTATCGAACCGTGGTTAGTGTGGGTGTATGAACAGCTCATTATTTTGGAAGGTCGGACATATATTCAATATAACGGGGTGGACCAGAGGTCAGACCGTGCGACGTCATAAAAGCTTAAACCGTACAACAGACTGATTAATTTTAAAGAAACGCGTTACAACATTTCCTACTATTCTGAGAGACAGCAGCTTTTAAATCTTTTTTTATTAAATTCACGTTTTTTAAATTATCATATGAGCTCGCCTTATCAAGACGTAGGCGGCAGCTCACACCAAATGAATCTATCGGTAGTACGATGTGAATCTACGGTTTATCCGATACTATATTTTTCGTCTTTTTAATCAAATTCTTTTCAACTTCTTTATAGAAAAATGGGATGCTTTTACACTTCAGAGAAGACACAACGAAATAACCCTTTCCCTTCCGTTTCGACAAAGAGACAATTTAGACTTTCAAATCACAAATGTAAAATTATACATGTATTAAAAATCCCATTTTTAAATACTAGAACGTCGCCACTGTTCTGTCAAGGTATTACAATGCACACAAACATTCTCAGACTGATTTTATACAGAACATTTAAATTACAATCAAAATGCCATTTGTTTTAAAATACTTATATATAATACGATTTTGGGCAATTTCATTTTGGTCTTTTATAATGTTAATGTTACACATGGTTAAGCATATATTAACTTTTCACTTGAAAAAAAAACTTTTTCAACTGCATTTTTATATATTAAACACATTAAATAAGATAAATAAAGAAAAGGCAATAATAACAAACAATAAATCAGTGGATTTGACCCCAAAAAAAAGCGAAAATAAGTCTCAAAAACGGGCAAAAAGTTTAAACCTTATGAAAAAAATGTGTAAAAAAACGGGTTGGCAATTTTTTAAATGTGTAAAAAACGTAAAGGATTTACAAGTTGCAATTTTCAAATATTGTTATAAAATGGTTATTCTTAAAAGTTTAAGCTCCTTTTGCGTATTCGGGTGAGATTTTAAGTCAAAGCCAAGTTCTCCGGCAAATTTTTTCCCTGTCATTTTGCGAACATTAAAAAAGGGCAAGCATCAGCAACAAAGGAGGAAATTTCATACTGGCAAATCTGTTAAGCTTTAGTAAACACATTATTCTTTTATTACTATGCAATTTCAAAAAAAATATTTGCTTCTATACAAACATTCCAAAACAAAACTGTGGTAAATTAAAAAAAAAATCAGCGGTCCTCTTTAAATGTTCTTGTTATTTATAACGTTCATATATTTATAACATTTTCATGTTCAATTTTGTGACGTTAAATAAAAAAAAATAGATTGACAATCGGCGCTCGATTAACACTATCATTAAATGTTAATTTCTAGTTAACAAAATTGCCTGTGTAAGTCAAGCTATATTATCATTTTATTCAACATTTCATTTCATTAGGCAGAAAGATGCTTAGTTTTATCCTCCCACACCCCCACCCCACCCCGAACCACCATAGCTTAAATATTACCTCTCTCTTGTCCCGTGGATATGCCTAGTAGTGACTTAAGATTTTCAGGAGGTCTTATATATAGGACAATCACTTGCCTAATTAACGTCAGTAATTTAACATTACACTAAGACTAAAAAAGACAATACATTGACCCAACTACTATTTTTGTAGGTTATGACCATTTTACTTGTTTACAAATATGTGTTTAACGACAAACAGACTATATGAAATCTGAACCCCCACAATATTGGTGACACTTAAAGTAGATAACTGGATCATAAAGCTGTAATTTTTACACATGTTTGTATACTAATATAGATAAAAACACAAAAATGAGGGGGTTATAAACAAACGAAACACTTTATAACGAGATCTCAAAATTAAAGTAAAGGAACTAAACAGGTGATGACTAGCATGCATGATAACTCAAGGTTCATGGTTACACTTCAAATAAATAGCTGAAAGTTTACATAGTTTCTCCTTTAAACTACACATGAGATCACTAAAGTGCAAAGCAGTGTCTATATGTATAAAAAAAATCCTTAATAATTTTCCTTTACAATAGAAAATAATGAGATGTGGAATAAGTGTACGCGACAAAACCCACAACCAAACGGCAATTTAGAAAAAACCACAATGGACAACCGCCAGCAGCCTTCAGCCTTCAGACGCATGATTACTTAACTATTTTCTCTCGGTTCACGTTTTATTTCTAATGAAGCAGGTATTTCTTAAGTGTTTAAAAAGCAAAACATGCTCGAACGCATTGGATGTCATGTTAAATAAATGCTGCTGAAACTTGTCTAAATGACAGAAAATGTCTTGAGAAGAATAAATGAAGTGTACAAAATTCTAAAAGGTTATGTGACAAATATTAAGGCGCTACTACATAATAATAACAAGCATTTTATGGTTATCAGAGGCGAAAATTTAATTTTGGAAAACCCGACAAATTTGTCTGATTCTTGACTTGTAAAACATAAATTATTTTAAAAATGTTCTTATCAAATATATAGCAATTTTGATAATAAATTTAATAACATTTTAAGCATTGTGATTATTTTTGGTATCAAAGTTCTTTATAAAGTTATTAAAGACATAGAACCTATCATTTCGGCAATTTTTGAAAAATAATGAAATTCACACTATTTGAAGAATACATTGTAAAACCTTTGAAGAAACTGTTAAATTTTCAAAAAAACTGCCAGAAAGTATTCTTTTCGACGGAAAACTGAAGAAAAAAAACGCAGTGTCAAAAAAGAGGACAAACTAATTATAGAATGTAAACACTTGCGGGTACCGGTAAACTGAGAAACAAAAATTAACCAAACGAAACGGAGCGGAAGAAAAACGATATCGATAAAGATGGAAACGTAAACAGTAAAATAAGCAACCGAAATCTATAAGGAAAGAAAACGAAATCGAGCGAAACTGGTAAAAAAAGAAAACTGAATCGATTTTAGCCGACACCAGTCGTTTTTCTTAATTTACCGATTTCGTTTTCTCTTCGTCTCGTCTGGTTACATTTCGTTTCTCAGTTTAACAGTACCCAGTTTACCAAAAGTAAATATTTATGCTGGACAATACTTAATCAATGCGAATAATTAAAAGAAGATTATTTTATAGAAAACTGCAAAACATTGAGTTTTTATGTTGGTAAAGGTATTTTTTAGATAGTACATATTCAATATATGTACTTTTTATTCAATGTAAAAAAATTGCGAAATTGATAGGTTCTATGTCTTTAAGGGTCAGTCATGTCCTTTATGTCCCATGTTAATAATCAGTGTGTAATTAATAAAGACCCCTGTACCAAAAACATGTTATTCCATGTAAAAAGTAAACTGTTAACAGAAAGTCGTGTTAGACATATATTGGGGTCGAATGTTTTAACAATTGTGTCCTAATTGTTGCACGAATAGACGTACTAAACATAAATAGTAAACCGTGTAAACATGCAACTGACCACAAAGTACTGTAGATCGTGCTATCCAGTACAACCGATAAAAATGAGACTTTAATGATCTTAGAAATGCAATTAAAGACACATTAAGATGATTTTGGCTTTTTTCCATTGTGATGTTTTTAAATTGTCGTTTCTTTAATGTTGGTTGTGTCGCGTACAATTATCCCACATCTCTTTATCGTCTATTAACAAAGTGTCCAGATTCACAAATTGGATTTTGTTGTTCCACCATTAACAACTATAAAAGAAAAGCTCCAATGCCATAATTCTGCCATCCTCCAGATATCAGGGTTTCCATAAGGATGTTATTCTGTTAAAATACACGGTACCAAAGTGATATGACAAACACTTAATCTGGTTATACTGTATATGTATATTTCAAAGTGTAACTTCTCATCAGCAGCATTTGAATCAAAATATTGGAAGGTCAAAAATAGAAAGTATTTAAAGAAAAGTTATGAAAAAACAACAGTTCGAACAGTTAAGCAAAAGAACAAGGTACAATATGAAATCAAAGCGCTAAAGCGTTTAAAGGCAAGCGAAATATAAAAGAACTATAATAGATTTATTCTCTGTTAAAGTATATTGTTCAAAATGTTTGCGAAATATTGAATTTTGGTGAGCGACGAACGGATCGTCATGCAGTTAATTGAAACACCCCTTCGATTGAAATGAACTCGTCCCAATGACGTGTATTGTATACTGAATTTATGAATGGAGAAGATATTTGTCTTGCATTACCCAATCAAATAACAGCAATATTTATACGAACAAATCAAGTAATAGATGAATACATAATGTATATTCTATCGCCTTAAACTAAATAGTTTCTCATGTAAGATGCAAAGGAATAAATAAAACTCGTACCAGTCATATAAAATGCCAATAAAAATGGAGATTTATAGAAGTGTATATCATGTTAACAAATATTGAAAAGTAATATAGAAAATAAAGCATTTTAATCCAAACTGGATGCAGGCAGATCACTCCGTCTAGACGGAAAAAAAAACGCGAAAATCATCACTACTCTATAGACTCCATAAGGCTTCGCTGGCGCTTGCCTAAAAATAAATCCAAGGTAAATGATAAAAAAATCAATTAAGTTTCAAGTTAGATGGTTGACCTTTGTGGCTATGGTAAGTATTGTCGATAATATACTCTGGATTTTATTTTATTGATGCCTAATTAAGAAGGGGTAAAAGCAAAAAAGAAAAGAAAACAAATGTCCCTTTTCTCGCTTATTTTGTCATTTTCAAAGAAAAACGACAACATAGACCATGGATTTTTCCACGGATTTATAATCGTTTCAAAAATTTATAAATAATAGCTATGGCCTAAGTAGTCGCTGGTATCCAAAAATTAAAACCATTACCCAGAAATTAGCCATTTTAAGCCAATGTGACGGAATCATTTATATTCACCATGTTTAAGTTCAATAACATATTACATGCTTAATTATCTAGTTGTACAGGCTTCCCCATTCATTCGACACCCTTATTACAGAAGGAATTTTCTCCATATCAATGTTCTACTGTTCAGTCTTACAGGAGGCCTAACCTTAATCCATCAGACTTTTGAAATATTAAGGAAAGCGCCGATTAATTTTTTTCTACGTCATTCTTAGATTTGTATTTCAAATTTTAAACGGCTGATTATCTCAGTTCATACATGTATACTTATTTGACAAATGAGAGGATAAATATTTTCCTTTTTTTTCCTTTAATATCCTAAAAAGTAACAAATAGCACCGGCATGTTGTCCAATAAAATAAGTGAACTATGCAATTTTCGGTATCATAAAACACGGCAACCAATCAATCACAGCGAAAAAATCCTCATAGGAACTTCCAGATGTGATTCGGAGGAACTAAAATCGTTATTTTAGAAAGGCGGGGCATCTGATCGTTTTCCCGTGTGTTGCTTTTAAGGAAAATATGAAAAATCAAATGATGTCATCATACCCTTTGATTATTCCCCTGTACTGACACGTATTAAGAGCGCATCTATGAGAAAACGATGCAAAATCCGAAAATTTGTCCGGATGCAAGAATTTCAAATCTATAAAAAGAGATGAGGCAACTAAATGCACTCCCCCTCGCAAAAGATTTTTTTTCGAGAAATTCAAGATGGCCGACCTACAGGCCTTATCAGTATAACTGGGTTTCTTGGAAAAATAAGACATACTAAACAGTGCTGCATGAATACAAAAATTTAACGTTTTTTCTATATTTTTAATCCAAATTTGAGAAAAGAATTTTGAAAGGGTCATATTTCTGCTCCCTAATTCTACCCAACACCCTAGGGGGTATATGGAGAACATATATTTTTCAAATTCTTCAATAACATCAAAATGCTCAATTTTAAACATAACTGTTTGATGTGAAAAAAAATATTTTAAAATTCAATTTGCTATACAATGCAGAAAATACATGCATAAAAGAAGAAAATAGCAAAAGGAAATGCTTTGCATATGAATTTGGGCATCTCTACAAGTCCACGAATTCGAGGCATGTCCCTGTTTTGGCAAAACAATCTCATATTTACAACAACTTTGGTAAAAGATTTTTTTTTTTAAAATGCAGAGACAGTTTGTATAGATCTTGGCGGCGCAGAAAAAATGTACAAATTAAGATGCAAAAAGTGATTTTTTTAAAGAATTTCGGAAAATGAAGAAATGGTCAATTTTAGGTAATCAAATCAGATTTACTAAAACTCTGGTTGAATTGATTAATAATTATAAATAATTTTGATCATGAAAGTTGAAATTTTTAATAGTGAATTCGGAATAAATAAACTCATACATTGTATAACATTTTTACTAAAAAGATATCTTGTATTTTAATAGGTCTATAATTAAAACGTATGTATATGTTGTATATTGCAAGCTGTATATACAGGTGTATGATAATAGGAGAGAGAGAAAACAAAGTAATGACGTAAACTGAACGTTATGTAACGGTCTCGCCTATTACCGGCAAAAGGTAGCGGCAACATGAAAAGACAAGGTAAACAACAACAATTTTTATTGCATATTAATAAATTTTATGTTTTTTTTTTCAATGCAAGGACATGTATTGGACTGTATTTGTAGTTGCTGTAATTACATGCAATTGATATTTTAATTACTTTTTTATGATTATGAATTATAGTTTTGGGTATATATTCTACCATGGCTGAATCACGGTATTCCTAGAGCTCACACAAAACTAGAAGGTAAGTCATGGATACATCGGTACTTACAGTTCTGTATTAACAAACAGAATTTGTTTTTAGTTTCACAAATATTTCTAAATATCATTATTAGAATAAATATCGTTTGTCTCGACACCTTAAAAATAAATAGTATTTCCACCTTTTGCAGAATGTTTTTTTACCAGAACAGAAAACCAATGCCCCAAATTCAAGGTTATTGATCAGTCCTTAACAAAATTTCGCTTATCAAATTTACAACATTGTAAAAATACAATTAACATTTAAAAAAAGCTACAAAACAAAATATCGGAAACTCTCTTCAAGAAGCCTTAATTATGTATTTATTTTTATCTTTTAGGATAAAATGTTGAAGCTGATAGTATTTGCCGTGTGTGCCTCCATGGCTTGTGCCTCCTACTACAAGGGTGGATACGGCGGATATGGTGGTTACGGAGGAAACTGGGGTAAAGGATACCAAACGTACACCAAGGTGATCTACGATGGATACGGAAAAGGTTACGGAGGATACGGAAAGGGATACGATATCGGTTACGGAGGATTTGGGGGTTACGGAGGTTACGGAAAGGGATATGATATCGGATATGGAGGCTACGGAAAAGGCTACGATATAGGATATGGAGGTTACGGAAAAGGCTACGATATAGGATACGGAGGCTATGGAAAAGGATATGGAAATGATATTGGATACGGCGGTTATGGAAAAGGATACGACTATGGTTAGTAATAACACATGGTTTTTTTTATTTAAGGAATGACTGTCATATTTTTTTTCATTGGGGTATGAAAAAAAATGCACATTGTATACTCCTGTAAAAAGTGGGCGTTTCCCCATGATTTTTTTCATTGAGATATGATCAGTCCAATCAAATTTGTAAACGACAAGATTTTGTCGCTCTAGTTTTTTCCAATATTATTAAAAATCATAATAATCAACAGCAAAACATGTTTATCGTTACTGTTTGTTTGTAGTAAAAATAAATGAGGGAAATGTTTGACGAGAATAATTCAAATCAAAAAGTCATATGGTGAGATACAAGAATCAACAGAATTTTAAATATATACTAATATGGAAATGGGAGAGGTTGCTATTTCAGTTAAAGAATTGGAGTAACTTTCTAAAACATCATCTTAATAATGGCATATCAAGGGTGAATGGAAGGCATTATTGTGATTAAGTTTTTTCGTTACAATACAGATCTTCTTTCTAACTTAATATTCATTATTTTGTCTTTTTTAGGCTACGGTGGATACGATAACTTCGGAGGATTAGATGGCGGACACTTCGGTAACAGTTACGCCTATGGACCAGGACTCTCTTTAGGAAAAGGAAATTTTGGTAACTTATTTCATTTTTGTTTTGTTGTTTTTTTGTTTTTTTTTGGAATTTCGTTTTATCTTCGTTTTTGTTTTCCTATAGGCTCAAGCGTTTCTGATGAATTTCTCTGTTGTTAAATTTTGTTGATACAATATACGTAGTCGTTTTTCGAATTGCAGCTGTATAATACTTATTAGTGGGCGTGGTTATACTTACTTAATGCATTTCGAAACAAAGTTCGTTCTTCTTAACAGAGGGAAACGTGATCGCGGAAATTTGATAATTTTGGGAGATTTTAATAAGAGCGTCTAATTCATTAACAACAGACACATTGAAAAAATCATTTACGTATGTTTTATTAAATACAAAACCAGTATTTATTGATATAACAATCCTTTTTTGTAGGAAGTAGCTATTAAGAAGAAAACAAAGGACAAGGACCAGTGTCACAAACTATTCACAAGTCCCTTTCAAGAAAACCGGTCTCGATCATGAGTTTTTTTCTGTAATAAAGATATGGTGTATAAAAGAGTATTTGTTTCAAACTCTTTCTCTGTTATGCAAAGGACGCAAGAAAGATTTAGTACGTACAACAGAAAAAAACACAACAAAGATATAAATTAAAGCAACAAACACACATAAATGAAAGACGCATACGGGCATTACGAACACACCACATACATTTTATATTGTACTGAGGCCCATTCATACCAAAAAGGCCACTTTGATTGTATGATTCGATTGTATACTTAACTTAACATGTATGGTATCAATCTGTTCATTTAAACGTATGTAAGGCCATAGCTTACAATCTCGAGATTTTTTAAAATGAATCTTACAGTTATCAACCTACAAATTTATAATACATTGGACATTGACTTGAACTTAGAAGGATCGACTATTTGGAAATATGACTTTTATGTCCAATCTACTAAGAAGCAGAGGTACCAATGAGGCATCCGAATGTCAATTCCGATTATACAGATACAAAACCAGTTAACACAAACAAGAACAGGACGAAAAAAAACAAGCAACACGGAAACACAAAAACTACTGATTATTTTAAATAAAAACGCTAACTCTAGTCGTAATGAAATAGGGGCATAAAGTGTCCGGATCCGTTCGTCCGTCCCTCTGTCTGTCCATCCGTTCGTCGTCCAGAAAACCAATATTTTGAAAACGGCACTTAATTTACATGTATCTATTTATATTCATTGAACAAACAAAACATTTACTACAAATAATACATCTATTTGGGCTACTTAAATAAAAAGAAAAGAATTCCTGGGTCTCTTCAGCGAGAGCAAAAAAATTAAAGTTAGACGAACGTAATGAATGCGATCTGCAATCGTCACACATGCGTTAGGCAATCGTCAATTACGCTGCACAAACGCTATTGATATGTTTTGAATTAGCTTGTCGTGCGATGCAGGTTGTTAGTCTGACGTTTTGAATTCGTTCACCAAGATTTTTTTTTTTTGGGGGGGGAACTTTTTATAGCGACTGCCAACGTGTTCCAACATTTTAGAAAATTATAAGAACGTTCAGCACACGTTGGCTAAAATATTATAGCGTTTAGATACAAAGATAACGTATAGATATGTCAAAAAAAAATAATCAAGTGTAAAATTATAATTACAATTAATTTTAAATGGACTTTAATAAAAATCAAAGTGCAAGAACACTCATTAAGTTTTTATTAACTGGTAATTGTGGTAGTCCTGTCATTAATTTAAAGGTTAGACCGGAATTACTGGACACGTCGAACTTTAATTACAGAAACAATATGTATAAAACCTTGGGTAAGAGGTAGGAAACATCCGAACACATTTGGCAGATACATAAGGTAAGACTGTAGTAAAATCGCGTATTGACAATATATATATATATCTAAAGCTTTTAAACCTTTTTCATTTTCATTTTCCATGCTATTTTATAATTAATAAATTTGTGCTTCAGATAAATTGATCATTAAGGGTATATCTTTAATATGATCTTCTGAAACAGTTTTCGAGAAATGAACAATGTTAACTTGAGTCCATTCAAAAAAACCATATATATAGTATCAATGAAACGTTAAGTGCACGAGTAAGCTCTGTCACACTCGTTATTATAATTTGAGGCATGTGAACACAATATTTGGAAGTTCCGAACCCTTAAAGGAAAGTTCTCGTACACAATAAGCACGAATAGGGGAGTCAAATTATTAACCATGTTCAGTAAAAGGAAAGAATTGAGATGTTCTAACCAATTTTGTATTCAAACAATTGGAAATTTTAAAATATTTGCTTGGTTATATTCAGGCCAGACAGGTCCGACGACACGGGCTTCTGAAAAACCTATTTTGGGCGTCTGGTTCATACAAACACGGCAGTTATCAAGCCTGTCCTAAGCCAGGAATCTTTGACAAAGCTTTCGTTTGTACTTGTCTTTTTGATGTTTCCTGTTTCTTGTTTAAGAAGGGGGTCTATCTGTGACTTTTTCAGGGCTGAATTTGAATTATATGCATTTTATTTAGACCATGGGCCAATTGCAGAACCGCGAGCAGTGCCAAATGGCCTCGTTGAAGGCTGCTGGCGGTTGTCCATTGTGGTTTTTCTAAATTGCTGTTTAATTGTGGGCTGTGTCGCATACACTTTATTCCACATCTCATTATTTTCTATAGATCAACACATATCAATAAGCCATTCAAGTTGAATCTATTTGATCATGAGAAGTTGAAGATATGGTCCCGACTTGGTAGAAGTATTTCTATAGAAATGTAGGGTTTAACTATTTAATTTTACGCCTTAATAGAGATGACCATTGAGTTTTTTTTACTAGGGCTTGAATCATATGTAGTTTATTTTTAATCCAGGGGCCAATTGAAAAACAGCGAGCAGCGACCGCTGGTCACATTAAAGGCTGCTGGCTGTTTTCCATTGTGGATGTTTTAAATTTACGTTTATATTGTAGGTTGTTTCGCGTACACTTATTCCACATCTCATTTTCTTCTATTAAAACATTTTATATGCCCCATTTACGAAAGTAGGGGTATAATTTATTTGTGTTCGGGTCTGTTTGTTCGTCCATCTGTCCCAAATGTTGCGAATTCGGAAATTACGTCTTTTGGACATATTCTTGTTTCTAGCAATTTTCTATAATATTTCATTTCAGGTTGTGCTGTTTTCCCTGACTAGACATGAAGTTTACAGTAGTTTTTGGTTTATTGACTATTGGAGTAGTGTTGGGACATAACGCTGTGTCAAATGCATTGGTTGAATCCGTAAAGGTACTGTATACTAATCTAAACAACGTTTTAAATAGAAAGAGGTGTTGTGTATTCAAATGGGCTTTTGATTATTATTGATAACTGTCTTCAGCATATAGCAATTACACAAGGTCTAAAAACAGCAGTCTCACAAGCTTCAATATTATTAAGTTTCAATACAAGATCTTGGTAACACAAGTAAACGGAAACGTTTCTCATGATATTTTCGAAAAAAGAATACAATAGAATATATAAGGATGCTTGTCTATTTTTTAAGTGTCACTCGAATATCAGTCTATTTTTGTTCAATTACAATGGTTAGCAAACACAACCAAAGAAAAACTATAGACACATAGTACAAACAAAACCAAAGAATGATACAATGGTATTTACAATACAAAATAGAAATCATTGCAAATAGACTTATCTTATCTTGTTTTAAGGCATTACAATTTGCCCGAACCAAGAGATTTGCCCCGCCAAGCCAGGAAACACTTATTAAAAAAACTTTCGAAGACACAGACACAAACAAGGATGGGCTCGTTTCTGCTGATGAACTGTTTAATTATCTGAAGAATGTTGCGGGAGTACAATTAGAACCTGGAACTAAGGACATAATGAAGATGGTGATAGGAGACGGACTAGACCTGTATGGTAAGTTTATTCAAAATTGGTTTAAAATCAGAAAATACAAAGGGGCATTCAGATTTCCGAGTTTATAAAGCTACTGTTAAACAAACCAAGAAGGTTATGAAAACAACGACACTATGATTGACACATGCGACTCCCATAAAGAAAACAAAAGTGAAACCATGGTTATAGAAAATAATGAGATGTGGAATAATTAAACGGCAATTTAGAAAAACCAAAATGGACAACCGCCAGCAGCCTTCAACGAGGCCATTTGGCACTGCTCGCGGTTCTGCAATTGGCCCATGGTCTAAATAAAATGCATATAATTCAAATCCAAAATATTCTAAGTTGATTTAGAAAAGTATTTTTGATACTTTATATGCATAACTAGCATTTCGCATGCACTCGTTATTCAAAATAAATATATCATTATAATATGAAAAATGAATTATTTTGTTTCTTTTTGTATTCGAATTTTGACTAAAACTTTGAAATATTTTTTATATTGTAGGTTTCCGAAATATGTATGAACAAGGTATGACCGAATCATAGCCATCAAATACTAAATGACACTCACCTGAAGATTTCTAATTTCAGTTTATCATTAAAGATTCCATAGATTATGTATTCATTACTTATTATACCCCCCACTTCAAAAGTGGGGGGTATATAGTGATAGGGGTGTCCGTCCTTCCGTCCTTCCGTCCGTCCTTCCGTCCGTCCTTCCGTTACACTTCAGGGTACCCATCTCTTATCCGCTACTCCTCCTAAACCCCCCACTTCAAAAGTGGGGGGTATATAGTGATAGGGGTGTCCGTCCTTCCGTCCTTCCGTCCGTCCTTCCGTCCGTCCTTCCGTTACACTTCAGGGTACCCATCTCTTATCCGCTACTCCTCCTAAACCCCTTGGTGGATTTTCATGAAACTTACACACAATCTTTGTGACATAATGTAGATGTGCATCTATTATTTTAAAATTTGATCAAAATGATTTTTGGGGTTTCCCATAGCAAAACATGGACTTAGCCATTCGACTACATGGGGGTACCCATCTCTTATCCGCAACTCCTCCTAAACCCCTTGGTGGATTTTCATGAAACTTACACACAATCTTTGTGACATAATGTAGATGTGCAATTACTATTTTAAAATTTGTTCAGAATGATTTTTGGGGTTTCCCATAGCAAAACATGGACTTAGCCATTCGACTACATGGGGGTACCCATCTCTTATCCGCAACTCCTCCTAAACCCCTTAATGGCTTTTCATGAAACTTACACACAATCTTTGTGACATATTTCAGGGCTGGATTTGAATTATATGCATCTTATTTAGACCATGGGCCAATTGCAGAACCGCGAGCAGTGCCAAATGGCCTCGTTGAAGGCTGCTGGCGGTTGTCCATTGTGGTTTTTCTAAATTGCCGTTTAATTGTGGGTTGTGTCGCGTACACTTATTCCACATCTCTTTATTTTCTATAATGTAGATGTGCACCTACTATTTTAAATTTTGATCAGAATGATTTTTGGGGTTTTCTATACCAAAACATGCTTCCGTCCGTCCTTCTGTTACACTTCAGGGTACCCATCTCTTATCCGCAACTCCTCCTAAACCCCTTGATGAATTTTCATGAAACTTACACACAATCTTTGTGACATAATGTAGATGTGCACCTACTATTTTAAAATTTGATCAGAATGATTTTTGGGGTTTCCTATAGCAAAACATGGACTTAGCCATTGACTACATGGGGGTACCCATCTCTTATCCACAACTCATCCTAAACCCCTTGATGGATTGTCATGAAACTTTTACACAATCTTTGTAACATAATATAGATGTGCACCTACTATTTGAAGTTTGATCAGAATGATTTTGGGGTTTCCCATAGTACAATACATGTACTCAGCCATTCGACTACATGGGGTGCCCATCTCTTATTTGCAACTCCTCCTAAACCCCTTGATGGATTTTCATGAAACCTACACACAATTTTTGTGACATAATGTAGATGTGCATCTCCTATTCTAAATTTTATCTGATTAACTTTTTTTTGGGGGGGGGGGGGGTGGGGGGTATTTATTTGTGAGCTGCGGCTCACAGTTTTTCTAGTTTAAAAATGAAATATATTGACAATCTTAGTGTACCATTCTATTTAACTAAGTGGAGTTAAGTAGGTCCTGTTGTACAAATGCAATATGTTGGATTGTTGCTTACTAATACTTAGTTGTGCAATATGAAATTTTTGCCAATTATATGCTTTCTAAAAAAATCTGATTGTTTAGATTGAAAATTGTTTGAAACTCATTGGGGCCATATCATTTGAGGTATCCTTAATTAGACGATCCTGTCTCTATACCATTCTAATGGAGAATGACAGGTCTCGTGACAGCTTCTAAACTGGCTGTCGATTTCTTTCCTCGTATTGTACATGGTCGACATTCTTGGTGCTGGTTTTGCGTCCTCTATTACAGCATAATAGGAAGATTACGTTTCCTTGGATACTGTTTGGTTTTCTACTTTTCTATTACTTTGATTCTAACGCATCTGATGAGAGGGTACTTCTTGAAATATCTATATAGAGCATAACGAATTTTACATTTTACATCACACTGTCTAGGTACTTTGTATTTTAAATATACGAGGTCTTTAACTTTACCTATGGACGATAGGCTGTCGAGGGTATTCACAAGCCCAGTCGTTAAACTTGTCAGACACGATCTTTGCTATTTTAACCTCTTACTTGGACCGCTATCACTTGGCGTCCATCGTCGTCTGTTGATAATTAATTTTCAAAACTCTTCTCCTTTGAAAGAAGCAAAGAGGTACCAATGGGGCAACTAAATGTCAAAAGTCCGACAATACAAACGAAAACAGCACGGAAAAACCTGACAACATAAACACACAAAAACAACAGAACAGCAACGAGAACTCATATGCCCTGCAAGAAACGATTGAACCTTAGCTTATTATGAGTAATAGAAATTACAACAAATTTTGCCACGCCTGACGCGTGTTTCGTTTATTTAAGACTTATCGGAGGCGCTCTACCCAAAATAATGAAAAAGCCAAAAACTATATGATTATGAACAGCATAGAATAATGAAACCAAAACTACTGAAGTGGGGAACCAAATTATGACTAAGACCAAACTATATGTGGGATAGGAAGAACCTTAGGATTTAGACAATTTTGAAAATTGAAGTGTTCTTCCACACAAAATTGTTGATGCCGGCGCGGGCTAACCTCGAAGAATTTGAACCCCACCAGCAGCGCTAACCTTCAAGGATATTAGAAGTAAAAATTACGACATATTTCCAGACAATAAATTTTGCTACACCTGACGCACGTATCGTCTACACAAGACTCATTGGAGGCGCTCTACAAAAATATCGAAAAAGACAATCATTTTATGATTATTAAGAGCATAGAACAATTTAACAAAAAATACGAACTGTGGGACCAAAATATGACTTCGATCAACCTTTGTCTGGGGTAGAAAGAGCCTAAGGATTTGGAAACTTTTGAAATCTAAACGAATAATTTATAGTCATGAAATGTTCTTCAACACAAAAGTGTTGATGCCGGAGCGGACTAACCTCGGGGAATTATAAGTCCATGAGCAGCTCTAACCTTTATAGATGTTGGGAATAAAAAAATAACATAGTCCAGACCATAAATTTTGCTAAGCCTGACGCACGTTTCGTCTATTTAAGACTTATCAGAGGTGCTCTACGAAAAAATATTGAATAAGCCCAAAAATATATAATCATGTAGACCATAGAACAATTACCCAAAAAAATACGAACTGGGGAACCAAAGTATGACTAAGTCAACATATTACTGGGGTAGGAAGAACCTTAGGATTTAGACAATTTTTAAATTCATACTAATAACTTATAGCTTTGAAGTCAATGCCGGAGCGGGCTAACCTCGGGGAATTAGATCTCCGTCAGCAGCGCTAACCTTCACGGATGTTGGGAATAAAAAGTGCAGCAAAGCTCGAGACAATAAACTTAACTACGTCTGACACACGTATCGTGTTTTTAAGAATTATCAGCGCGCTCTACCACAAATATTGAAAAACAGAGAATGAAGAGCATAGAACAACGAACAAAAAATATGAACTGGGGAGCCAAATTATAACGAAGATAATCAACCTATGTCTTGGGTAGGAAGAACCTTAGGATTTAGACAAATTTGAAATTTAAACGAACTATTCTTGTTGTGTTCTTCAATATAAAAGTATTTATGGCGGAAAGGCTAACCTCGAGATAAAAACTCCACCAGCAGTGCTAACCTACATGAACGCGAGAATGAAAATTACAACAATTTTTCCTAATATCGGTGTCCTGCACCAAAGTTGTGTTTCAATTTTAGATTCTTCAAAATAAAATTCTTACAATTCAAAACTGGTTCAGAAAGGTCAAAGAAAGACCACTTCTTAATCAAGGAACAAAAACATAAGATCGAGCACGAACACAAGCTTTGTTAAAGATTCCCGGCTTAGGACAGGCGCATTAAAAACGTTAAAGTAGCTTAAGGGAATCACGCCTTTCCCCTATCAATAATTCTAAACAAAGCACAAAAAATGGAAAACATAATAAATCCTAATTCCAAAGACAACCAGAACAAACGAACTCTCTATAGAATATCGCTGTAACTGACTGCAGCAAGCTAAGAATAAATTCATCCACTGGACGTAAAACATTCAAACATATCAATTGTAAATCTGACACAACACTAGAAAAATGACGTAGTTATCGAATTATCATCACGCAAAACCGGCATGCTTAATAAAAATGTAAATTTGTTAAAAGGTTATTAAAGTATCAAATTATCAACATTTCTACCAAAATAAAAGACTAGATTTAAAGATTTAACCAAAATGTAAAATTTATTCATGTTATCATCCTTAGCTTAATAGAGTTTAAAGCCAGGTTTATTTCCTTACCAGTTCTTTTTTTTAAATTGTGTGCTTTACACACAATATTACCATGAAAATTAGAATATCCGTAAATCCTTTTAACCGGAAGAGGAAGGTTTGGTGCCTAAAACACTGTTTAACCTACTATTTCTTTATAAATGCTTCTACCAAGTCAGGAAATATTCATTTTATGTTATCATTTTCAATAAGACATAAAACCAATAAGTCTTGTATTGGCAGTATTAAGTTGGTTTTTAAGTAAAGTATTAGTACTTTACACAAACACATGTCATTAGTTTTAGTGCAGGTGAAGCATAAAAGGTAGTATTGTGTCTTATATTAAGTCCAATTTTGTCGAAAAAATTTCTAGGAGCTGACCGAAACCATGTCAATTCATAAAAAAGTTATGTTCTCCTTCGAAAGGATGACCATGCAGTTCCTGTATTCGGCAAGTTTTAACCAGTTCGTTGTTTGTTATCTGTATTAAAAATTCGTAAATATATCAAAAGGAATTTGGAAGTACAAAAATTATACACAAATAGCTTGGACAAATAATTCCTCGGAAAGTCTTATAAGTCAATAGAAAGAAGCAGAGGTGCCAATGGGGCATCCGAATGTCAAAGCCCGAAAGGGTAGAGACAAAACCAGTGAACACAAACAAGGACAGGACGAAAAACCAACAACATATAAAACACGGAAATACAAAAACTAATGAATATCAATAAAGAAATTAACGACGCAAACTATACTCGTAATGAGAGTGAAGGAAGCAAATGGGGCATTCGATTGTCAAAAGTCCGAAAGGGCAACGACAAAACTGGTAAACACGATCAAGAACAGCACGAAGAAGCACAAAAAAACAAAATCAACCGAACGGAAATCAACAACTCAAACTAAAGTCGTAACAAGCGTGATCTCAGGTGCCCCGGAAGAATAAGAAGTTCTTTCTGCTATAGCCACACTCATCACGCTGCGAATTTCAATTTCAGTGTGTCAAATCCGGTAAAGGAAATCCCATATTTGTCTATGAGTGCATGATGTCTACCGTAAAATTTCTTGAGTGACGACAGCAACCGAAGAGCAACATAACCTTGTGTAAGCAATTTTAAGCAAGCTCGTGATTAAGGAATCAATTGTGATACGTTAACTTGATAAGCTGGAGCAGACGGAATGTTGCTTCACAAGAAGGGAACGTTGACCATTGGAGAGTTGAAGTCATAACGTTTGTCATAGAGCTTTGTTGCAATTGAAAGTTTTTCCTTGAGAGTCTATTTCGGGATGATGATCTAAATATGAAGCAGACCTCATAGAATCCTTTGTGTTCTTTTTTTCAAGTTCCTGAGGATTTATGAGATGTAGATAGTCACTAAATCGAGAATTGTTCGGTGAAAGGACATCATCAATATAACGGAGCGTGAGGTTAAAAGAGAGGGCCAGTCTACGATCTTATTGTCTAGAACAGATTGTAAGAAGTCCGCTTCATATAAATAAAGAAACAAGTCAAAACAAAAGTGCGCATTGGAATCCCTATTGTTTGCTGAAAATCACGTCCACCAAACTGAACGAATATATTGTCGATAAGAAAATTGAGCATGTCGATTATTTGGTCTTCAGTATATTTGTTCTTTTTCTTAGAGTCATTGATGTTAAAGTAAGTCTTAATGTAATCGATTACCAGATATTTGTACCTGCGTAACTAGAAACTGATTTAGAATTAAGAATCCTTTCGAATTCTTCAGGATCCAAATTTGATTGACACCATTTCTAGGATAACAACAATCGTAATATTTCTGGAGGCCGAATTTTATTGCCGTATGTATTGAGGTCAACAGAACTGAAAAAGGTTTATTGCTACATTTGGCTGCAATGAGGCGCTGTTTGTATGGTTTGTATGAAATTTATTCGGATGTCTCATTGGTACCTCTGCCTTTTTTAAGTATTAACCACGGCAATGTGTGTTGGTAGGTGACAACAAATTTAGAAAACTTGATAGAATGCATGAAGGACGCCAAGTCTTGTGAGTTGAAAAACGATAAAAATGGTTACTGTTTTTTAATAACATTCGAGGATAAAATTATAATATCGTTATTATTATTTCGTTGCCATATAAAAAAAAACCAACATTTTGAAATATCTAAATAAAACACCCAGTTTTACTACTAGTATTTCAAATATGAGTTACCACTATAGTTGTTTACTAATGAATTATTCAAAATGAAGCGCGGGTATACACAAAATCAAAAGTCAGTTAAGTATTCCCCAAGTGTGTCCTATGTCATGGTAACTGACAATTATTGACCGAACTACTTAGATAATTCCTGTGGCTTCTTGTAAATTATTGATATATCTAATATGAGTATTAAAAATCTTAAGTTAAATAAAATAAAATATTTCAAAGAATTAGATAATTTTGCCTCTAAGCTGCTCTTGTGGACCAGTGGATGTTTTAGTGATAAATCAGGCTCTATAGTGAATGTCAAGTTCTTTAATTTGGCCAGCTCTATGTAAATTTCCGTCTGATAGAATGAAGGATATGCCTAAAACGGGGACAAAAATAGGACTAGTTGATGTTTGGCAGGATTTCGTTGGATCTACGGGATTCCATTCTGTAAATAAAATACAGTTTGGTCAAAAGAAACACCCTGTACCGAGAACGTAAGTTAAACATACTTTGCCGTTTGTAGCTACCATGGTGAGTTATTGCCATTATTTGGCTTCCATTGTTGTCTGCTGTTATTTCCCCCCTTAAACCACTGATAGCATTTTTGTGAAACTTTGCAGACTTACCTGTGGGGTGTCCTCTATCAAGATTGCACATGAGTGGCATTTGCACAGAGGTCATACAACAGTTTTTGGTTAATAAATCAAAGATTTGATAAATATAGAGAAAATCTGATGCAACATACAATAGTCTCCATTGATTCGAAGTAGTAAGATGACCCCTTATAGTGGGAATGTTCTTTTATAGGTAACAACTAACGTTTTGCATTTTTTATGCCAATGGAAAATTCAAACTAGTACAAGAAGCAGGTACCAATGGGGTATCCGAATGTCTAAGGTCACCAACAAGAACGGGACAATAACAGACAACAACATGGAAACACAAAAAAGTAACTGCATATCAGTTAATAACGCGAACTCAAGTCGAAACGAGAGTGAACGCAGGTGCTCCAGAAGAGTAAGCAGTTCCTGCTTGCTACAATTTTGGCCAACTAAATATTATAACGTTTGCAGATAGGGAAAAGCTTTTGCTTGCTTTAACTATCAACTCAATGATCCCTACAAAAGTCTCTATAAGGTCGAAATCGTCAGAGAGCCCCTTTGAGTACTTAGAGCCACATTTGTATGACCCCTTCTAGTTATGGTTTTCGCCAAAAACCTAAGATACGGTGAAAGTAAAAAATTGTGCTTGCTCAAATTTTCAACTATATAACCAATGAAGGTTTAAGTTGTATGATTATCCCTTTACTCGTTTTAGAGTATGCATAAATCATTTTCATTTGAAATACAAATGACAACAAAGTTCCAGACAATAAATTTTGTTACGCCTGACGCGCGTTTCGTCTATTCAAGACTCATCAGAGGCGCTCTACCAAAAATATTGAAAATGCCAAACACTGTATGAATATGAAGGGCATAGAACAGTATAACCAAAAATACCAAACTGGGGAACCAAATTATTACTAAGATATTCAACCTATGTCTGGGGTAGGAAGAACCTTAGGGTTTAGACAATTTTAAAATTTAGACGGATAATTTAAAGCTTTGATGTATTCTCCAACTCAAAAGTGTTGGTGCCGGAGCGGGCTAACCTCGGGGAATTTAAACTCCACCAGCAGTGCTAACCTTCACGTGTGTTCGAAATACAAATGACAACAAAGTTCCAGACAATAAATTTTGTTACGCCTGACGCGCGTTTCGTCTATTCAAGACTCATCAGAGGCGCTCTACCAAAAATATTGAAAATGCCAAACACTGTATGAATATGAAGAGCATAGAACAGTATAACCAAAAATACCAAACTGGGGAACCAAATTATTACTAAGATATTCAACCTATGTCTGGGGTAGGAAGAACCTTAGGGTTTAGACAATTTTAAAATTTAGACGGATAATTTAAAGCTTTGATATATTCTCCAACTCAAAAGTGTTGGTGTCGGAGCGGGCTAACCTCGGGGAATTTAAACTCCACCAGCATGTACCAAGCCAAGGCCAATGTGATCTTAATTTATCTGGTGTGTTTTCTTCTTGAATTGTCTTTTCTTGGACTGGTTGGTCATCCCAGTTCGGCATTTTGTTATAAGCTTTATCGGTCATTGAAATAAGATTTAGTGATTTATTCCATGTATCCTCTTGTTTTTGTGTGTGTTGGAGAACACATCAAAACTTAAAATTCAAAGTTGTCTAAACCCTAAGGTTCTTCCTACCCAAGACGTAGCTTGATCATCTTAGTTATAATTTGGTTCCCCAGTTTGGTATTTTTTGATTTATTGTTCTATTCTCTTCATAATCATATACATTTTGTCTTTTTTAATATTTTTGGTAGAGCGCCTCTGATGAGTCTTGAATAGACGAAACGAGCGTGAGGCGTAGCAAAATTTATTGTATGGGTCTTTGTTGACATTTTAATTGTTATGCCTCTCAGAGTGACATAAACATGTACTTATAAGAGCGCTAGTACTATATTGCAATAGACAGTGAGGCATTCCAATGTCTAAAGTTTGAAAAGGGCAAAGACCAAGCCAGTAAACACGAAGGGAACAGTACGAGGAAATAGACAACATAAAACAAGACGTACATATGAGAAATTCGATAATGCAATCAAAATCCCACAGGGGTGGCTATTAAAAGTATGAACAGTCATAATTTGCTCAGTGACATACATGGACATTCAAAGAGCTATAATAAATTAGTTAGTTAGTTAGTTAGTTATTGCTTTACTCCCAAGCAGCACGATTTCGGCTATATCCGGGAGATGAACATGAAAATGGTGATACAATGAACATGAAATGATGATGAAGTGGAGGAAATAGGGACACAAAGGCCAATCGGGTAGGAAAGTTTTGACTGCCACTGGAAAAAGGAGTGATGGGTAGGGACGGAAAATTTTGCCTCCTGCATGGAGATCCTACGGGTCCTACTCTTACCGAGACCTGCAGCAGGGTTCTTTAACGTGCGAGGAACGTGACATTTTTCCCAACACGGTGCACCACTATGGTTTGCGGTCAGGTTTTCCGCATTATCGCCTGACGACCCCGCATCTCTCGATGTCAGGGCTGCCCCATTCAACCACCTGGGGCACACATCCCAGTCGCTTTGTGGGCAAAACAAACAGGTAAAATAAAAAAAAAATGAGTTAAAAATACAAATAAATTGCCAGTAGTAGCTTAGTAGGACTATGGTTTAAGAGATTTGTATTTATTGTAGTTGCAATTCTACAACAGTCACCAAGGGACGGTGCTTATAAATACACCCCAGCCATATTTTATGGACAAGAGTTTACTACATCGTCACTGATGTACAGGTAACAAGAGTGAACTCAGTTGCTCTGGCAGGGTAAGGAGTTCCTGGTTGTTGTATCTGTCGCGTTAGTAGCGGTCAATTTAGTCCGCCAAAATCGGGTAAAGGAGGACAAAACAAAATTCTATGGCACACCAACACCTTTACTCATCATATTTGTCTACGAGCACATTATGTCTCCCATAAAATTTCCTTAGTGAAGACAAATATCGAGAAGTATTACCAACTTTTGTCTCAGACGTGATACAATGAAATCATGATAAGTCCCACAACCGCTGGGATAACGAATAAGTTGTGATGTGTAATTCAATATGCTGGAGCAGATGGAATGCCCTACACATGAGGGGAAAGTTAACGATTGGAAAGTTGGAGTCATCACTTTTGTCATGGAGCTTTGTTGAAAGTCTTCATTGAGTGTCTATTTCGAGAAGTAGATCTTGATATGAAGGAGACCTCCTAGAATCACTAAGATAATTAATCATATTTGTACCTATTTATTCACTTTATCAATTGTATATACAGAATATTTTGGATACTGCTTTGGTTCCTTTCTGCTGGATATGTGTCTTACATTGTTTATACGGAAATCGAAACCTACTATACATACCCTTTTACGACATCTATCACCACGAAAAGGGAAGATAATTTGGAGTTTCCGGTTATCACAATATGTAATCTATCTTCTAGAAACAAAAGTGCATTCCCAAATGGCAACGACACGCAGAATACACGCTACTATGTTTCTACAATAAGCAGTTTGAATAAATTCACCACCATTAACTGGACCGATTCTTATTATGTTGACAGGAGAGGACTATGAGTGATTTGAATGGCGAGTCTAAGAACATGTCTTCATTTGTTCCATATCATTTGTTCGATCTTGTTGAAAATGCAATGAATTTCACAGAAGTAGCCACAGATATCGGTTTATGTGTCCGTGGGAATTATTTCAACACTTTATCGACATATGCTTTTGGTGGAATCTACAATCTTCACGTGTATTTAGATTTACAATTAGGAGACGATTATTTCCCTTCGCAATACTTTTCATCAGGAGTTAAGGTTCTTGTTTAAAGTTATCTGTGATTCTCTTTTTTCACAGTTTTCGTTTTTTTAATAGGGGTGGGTTTTTCTTAGTTTTTGAATGTGTTTGTTTAGAAACACATACCGAGATAATTAGAAATAAAAAAGAATAATTAATTTAGATCAATATCAATCTGAGTGCTTACAATATGATGTAGATAATAACATGAAATAAAAACGTTCAGATGATATGTTTACCATTTGAAAACTTAAATATTTATATATTCTCATATAAACCTGGTTTAACCCACCGTTTCTTTTGATCCAAGACCACATTGCGACCTTCAATTTCTCACTCTGCCTTGTTCTTGTTTTTGGATTTTCTTCTTGGAAGAGCAAAAGTGTACCAAACGGGTAATCAAATATCATTATACAGAAAAGACAAAGACAAAATCGGTGGACAAAAAATCCTCACAACGAAACGTAAAACAACAAAATCACATTCAGCAACGTGAACTCAAGTCGAAACGAGAGTGAACTCAGGTGCTCCGGAAGACATATTCGATTGATCATTCCAGTCTGACACGTAGTATATGTTGTTACCTATATTTCATATTATAATTATTATATTGCATGTATTATTTTTATTGAATAAGCTACAAAGATGTAAACACTTTGCTGTTCTTCTTAGCTTGTTATGTTTATTAAGGTGGCAATTCATGAGAAGAATTACAAACCATTAATGATGGATGAAGGATTCGTCGTACCTCCTGCCAGCGAAGCATTTGTGGAATTATATCGAGAAAAGGTATGGTAGGAAAAATTACAGAAGAACAAAACTAACGAACCAAAGTATTTTTAAAGAAGTTGAAAATTGTTTTTGATATCAATAATTATAATAAGATTTTATTTTATTTTGTATAAATTTGACCTTTAATGTTTGACTATAACCAGAGATGAGTCGGGAAACTGAAGTACAATACCAAGTTTGTAATTGTTCATATGAAAGTATCTTGTTTTGTTTACGCATTTTCCTCTTTTGTCTTCGTTAGCCTCATATTTCAGGATCAGTCACTTAATTTAACATTATTCCAGTTTAAATTGTAGATATACTGTCTACTGTGTTTCAGCATAAATTGTTGCCGTCACCGTACCAAGCCTTTGAAGATGATAAATGTGAAGTTTTGTCCGAAAATTTTAGCAGGACCGATTGTATGTTAAACTGTATAAGTAAAGAGATACGAGAGGCATGCAACTGTGTCGATTTCATGTTCGAAAGTGGTAGGTTATTTAAAGGCATATTGTCTACCAAAATCACATTTTTTTTGTCCCAAATTTTTAAATGTCATTTAGACGAAAATGTAATAAAAGAAAACGTTGAATAAAAATGTGTAACCAAATGTGCCTTAAATTGAAAATTATTCGACCATGTTAATTGATTATTTATTTACATTCATGACGACATATATATATTTTAGTGTATTTCTGTATTTAAAATGTGGCCATTGATCGGGATCTCAGATGTTTTGTTCCTGAAGACTTTAATATGGAGACAAATTAAACAATGTGAACTATCTAAATCATCTTCATTTATTATATACGAGCCATACATGTCATTTTCTTTGTTTGGTGACTTTGGCGTTTTCGTCCCCGTGAATATTTCTTCGGACTAAAACCTCGAGATACAGTGTACTGGCCGCGATTTTGAACAAGAAAAAGTTTAAAAACAAATTTAAAAACAGCGCGCATGCTAAAGGCTGGAATTAGCTCATGAATATGAATTATTGTAAACTTTAACAGATATTATTAAGTGATTATTGTTTTTCGATTTTTAGATTCATTTGGTACTATTGCCATATTTTTGTTGTTCATATGTTTAAAATTAGACAAAACAAGTTGTCTATTGGCATTTTTATGTTAGTAAAAAAATATTATTCCGTAGACAATATCCCTTTAACAGTTATATGTGTTGTTCATATGCAGTCGAGACATAATGGAAAGAAATATTAAACCAAGCATATAAAATAAGGAAAACATAAAAAAACAAAAGCAAAAACAAAAAGCAACAAAAAAAACCAACAACAACAAAAAAGCAACGTTAACTCATTTGTTTTAAAAGTATAACTCAGTGACAGCTTTAATATGACCGAATTTCATAATAAAAAATTAATTTAGATGGTATTATAGGGAACAGCACAAAACAATCACACAACATAGAACAAACCACATTAAACAACTAAAGTTAATAGCAATGGAACGTAAACGTGTATGCTCTATTGTGTAAAGTTGATAAATGTTTAAATTTCATATTTATAATTCACAGAAAATGGGACATATTGTTCAAAAGAAAAGTATGCAACCTGTTTTTTGCCACAGTATTGTAAGTTTGCATCTTTTATACACAGTGTATGTAGTTGTATTCACACTACGAAACCGTCATGGTCTACTTTGTTTTATTTCCTAGTTTATAATATCTTAAGCCATGTTTTCACAGGTAGTAATGTGTCATATCGTACAATGTTTGGTAAAGGGATTTTGTCATGGTATGGTAAAGGGAGGTCATAGTTTGTACAAGGGATTTTTTTCTAAAATATGTAAAAATACCTTTATTTTAGTATCAAATAGTGAGGAGAGCTGAAAGGAATTGAACATGACGATAAAGGTTTACTGTGTTAACTTTAAATCTGCTTAGTTGTGCTTATTAACCAAATTTAAATTTTGTCATTGTTTGGTAAAGGGAACAGAAAATTGTCATGGTTTATACCATTATGTCATGGTTTATCACATTTTCTTAAGTTAGGAGATCGGACAAGTTATTAGGTTTTTTTCTGCGGTTTTATTGTGTTTGACGACATACTGTGTTTCCGCGTTTCTTAATACGCATCTTTAACCCCCGAAAAAAATCATTGGATCGTTTCTTGAAATTTATAAATCGTTACATTCAGTAACAGCATATAAAAAATATATATTTTTATATATAATTTAAATCCTTTTAATTGCTCTAGACCGTCACTAAGCCAACAACATATACTAACCATCAGGATTACCATTGAACAATTAAATATGAATATATGGTTATTGTATAAGCTTCTAAAAACTGTACAAGCTACTCCTGTATGATAATATAAAAATATTATGGATGAAGCAAACGTTTCTCTAATACTATAACCACTGCTGTTGCACTGATTAAGAATATTATGGATGAAGCAACATCTTCCCTGTGATATGCAAGAAGCAGAGGAATATGTACAAATGTGGTATCCATAACTGAATGTTAATCAACAACGCGAACTCCAGTCGAAACGAGAATGAACTCGGGTGCTCCGGAAGAGTAAGCAGTTCCTGCTTGCTATAGCACACCCGTCGCGTAACCAACAGTCAATTCAGTGCGTCAAATCCGGTAAAGGAAGACAAAACAAAACCCTATGACAAACCAACGTCTGCACTCATCTGTTGCCCTTTGCAATAGTTCAGTTGGTAGTGAATATCATTTAAGTTATGGAATGTCCTTCTATTAATACTGAAAGGAAAAGCTTCATTGATAGGGAGTAGAGAGTTTTTAGTATATATATTAGCGGCTATAAGCAAAAATCATGCATTTAACCTAATGCCTAGTCAGTGTTTTCCTGTATACCTTTGTATCTATTTTGACATTGAGTTTCCATATTAAATCACATATCATTTCTCGAGCGATGTTATTGTCTCAGCTTATGCCTACATCTAATATGGGAGTCTCGAAATATTATGGAATATGATATGGCAATTTCTGTGTAATAATAATTATATCATGATTACTCTAACATGTCTTATGAATGGCATACAAATTATACTGTTATAATTTTTTCTAGGAGCGGTTGATATGCATATTATTTTGTAGTATGCATTATTTATATATAGTTCCAAAAAAGGTTTTATATTTTGTTCATGATAATTTCCATATCCTACATGTCATATTTTGTTCGATTTATAAAACCTAATTCCAAGAAAATTTTACAGTGTCACACTTTTTTACGTAACTATATATTATGGGTTAAGCAAATGTTACAGTGTCATACTAATCTATGTATTTATATAGACTATGGACTTGAAGATCGCAATGGAAGAGGGAGGTTTGGCGCAATAAAACCTGGTTTAACCCACCATTTCGTTTGAAATGCCTGTACCAAGTCAGGACCATTGCGATCCACCAGTTCTACGGTATGACTGATTCGTTTTTGTCATTTTCTCTGGACTATGAGATTGATCATTCAAGTTCGGTAGTTTTGTTATTACCTTTATTTGGTAATATATATATATGACCGGTTTAAGGTTTAAAACATAATTGTAAGCTCATATGATTGAATAAAATTTAAAATATCATTTTAAAATATCCCTTGACCAAACCATGACCATCCTACACTAAACCATGACGTCCCTTGTACAAACCATGACAAGTGATTTTTTTTTATTTTTGCGATGCATGCTTTGTAAGCGTTTAATTACGCTGAAAAATGTGTCAAAAGATTGTATGCACAGTAAATGATTGTTTTTTAGCAACATCTGGCTTTTACTTTTTCTTGGAATATAAAATAATGTTATTTTATCAATTGAACAAAACTATTGTTCCTGAATGATTTATCGAGTATATTTCATCATTTACATCTGCCATATTTTAGTATAAATGTATCTTGCCTTTAAAAATGCCCGAAAACGCCTTTTGTGTCCGGAAAAATCATGATTTCAATTTTGCAGACGACATTATGCAAATTTCTCTTGTACAAACTTTGACGCCCTTGACTAAACCATGACAAAATCCCTTTACCAAACGTTTTACGATATGACACATTACTATCTGTGGTTTTATATGAATGCCAGGTACCAAGAGAGAGAGAGAGAGAGAGAGGTATTCTTGTTCAGCATCTGACTACATTTTCGTGGTAACAGTATTTTGGTTGCTGATTGCAGTTAAGTTGTGCGTCTTTCTATGTGTTATAATTTTCAATTATGATGTGTGCTTTTGGGACTTTTGTACCGGCAGATTTGGTCTTCGACTTTTTGGACTTCCGGCACCTCATTCCCTATGCATACTTCTTTCCTTCGTTAGACTGATAATTAACATCTTCCTCACTTGGTTAACCACCATAAGTTTCCTGTGTTCGTTATTTGACAATATGTTTCGTTCTTAAAAAATGAACCATTTAAAATGGACACGTCACGTTCGTTATTCTGTACTGCTCTGATAAATCTGTAAATTTCTCATATTCTATGAGCCGAAAACATCTCTTGACCATTATCGTAACTTCCACCATTACAACATTTGAAAAATGATAGACTGCTTCATCTTAACTATTTTGAGATGGGCCATCACCATATGCATACATTATAAACCACCCCTGCTTGTTTTTAGCTTTGAGATTGTAATCCCTCTTTGCTTTAAGTCTTGACATAGACACCACAGTTTGTTTTAAGTGTTGATATGTGCCATCCCCGTTTGTTTTCAGTTTTGAGATGGCCCACTAAAGTTTGTTTTAAGTGCTGATATGCGCCATCCCCGTTTTGTTTAAGTTTTGAGATGGCCATCCACAGTTTGTTTAGTTTTTTTTTAGTTTTGCGATGTGCCATCTCCGTTTGTTTTATGCTTCGAGATGTGCCATCCCCGTTTGTTTTAAGTTTTGAGATGTGCTTCCTCTGTTTGTTCTATTAAAGTGTTGAGATGTGCTATCCCTGTTTGTTCTATTAAAGTGTTGAGATGTGTCATCCCTGTTTGTTCTAAGTTTTGAGATGTGCCATCCCTGTTTTTTTTCTAAGTTTTGAGATGTGCCATCCCTGTTTTTTTTTCTAAGTTTTGAGATGTGGCATCCCTGTTTGTTCTAAGTTTTGAAATGGGCCACAACTGTTCATACTGTGATAAACAATTACCGTATACGTGCGTGTATTCATGTGTTACATTTTATCTTTATTTGTGGTAAAGTGCTAACATTTTTTTGAGACTTGTTGCCGGAAAATATATGTCAGAATGTATGTTTTACGTTGGCTTTGATTTGGCTATTTGTCACGAATAACAAAATAAGACTTTAAATGGTTTTTAATACTAATAAACAATTTAAAAATAAAATTCTTACTCAAGTTTTGCTTTGTTTTTTCACTAACAGGGAAAATACTACAACAAGGTCTTACTGATTGTAACTGTCCAATGCCCTGTAATGATGTTCAGTTTCGTTCCTCAGTAACGTTTGGAAAGTTTCCATCGGAGACTATGATAGTACCATTGTCACAAAGGCTTAATATTTCGGCAAATGATATGAGGTAAATGGTTTAATTGTGTAATCAGTTGACGATCAGTGTGATTAAAGATTACTTTAGGAATAGGTAGATTTATGTTCAAACGTACTGTTGTGATTGCGCACTGGTTTAAACATATATAAAAAATAATGAGATGTGGAATAAGTGTACGCGACACAGCGTACAATCATGCCAGCATGCATGTCAGGAAACTTTTCGTTGACAGTTTTAGAACAGAATTAATGTTAAAATTATAAATACCAAAAACGCGGGTATCAACGGTTAATTTGGATATGCTTTATATCGATATTTCAAGGAGTAACCTTATTCTACGTCCTTTCACTAAGATATATGGCCTGGCAGTGTAAGAGCTGTTATATTGACTTAAGATTGAATTTCCTTTGACAGTATCATACATCGAAAAATCTATCAAATGCCTGCGTTAATAGGATTGTAGTTTTGAAATGAATACACGAAATAAAACCAAAACTACAATCCTATATAACATGTACCTTTTAATTAATACTCTACTTTTATTAGAAAATCTTAATGTTGTCTATAGTAGTGACGTATCCTGATGAAAATCTTGATTTATTTGATTAAATGTTGGCAACTTAAACATGAAAATCTTGATATATTTGATTAAATGTTGGCAACTTAAACATGAAAATCTTGATATATTTGATTAAATGTTGGCAACTTAAATATGAAATTCTTAAAATATTTGATTAAATTAGGGCAACTTAAACATGAAAATCTTGATTTATTTGATGAAATGTAGGCTATTTGAACATGGACATCTTGATATATTTGATTGAATATAGGCAACTTAAACGTCCAACAGTTTTAAAAGTTTTACATTATCTGTACCCTTATCAAGAGTTATCGTCCTTAGATTATTTGTACCCTCATCAAGAGATAAAGTCCTAAGATTATCTTAAATATCGCTTATTTTTATTTTGTAGAACGAATTATGTTAGTCTTAATATATATTACAAAACATTGGCGACTCAAATAACACAACAGATACCCAAGTATAAAACTGTGGGAGATGTGTTCTGTAGGTATTGTGTGTTAATTCAAGGCTTGGCATTTAAAGACATATTGTCAATTGTAGATATTTTGCACAAAATTAACAGTTTAATTTCCTCTTATAGACATTGATAAGATGTGAAATGAATGTGCACGTTACAACATCCAGATATCTGCTGCAATTAGAATATCTACCGTTGAAAACTGTGACTTGCCCTGTGGTTGCTGCTTGTTGTCAAACAATTTGTGCTATGATTCAAAACCAATCCTTAAAAAGAATTAAAGTAGGACCAATATAGATAATTATGGAAAAAGATCATATAGACGTCAAGTACAAAAATAAGCTTTGATCAAAATTCAGGAACACAATTACAATAAACGAGAAGTAAATGAACTCTTTTGACAACATTGGCAACTATCTTAGAAGCATCAATCGACTAATGTACATGTAAATTGTGGTTTTTAACTATTGTCTATTCATAGGTTTTTAAGTTGTTGAAAAACAAAGTATCATTTGCAATATGCATGTACAATTTAGTACAAACTACAAAATAATATAATAAAATAAACACATTTTGTTAAAGATGGTTTTAAAACCAAAAACAAAACAAAAAATCACTTTTACAATTAAATTCATTAACTAAATGAAAATGTGAATAACAACATTCACTGTATATCATACACTACACCAGAACAATAACAAAACTGGATAGTATTCTTAAGACGCTAAATTCTCCGATTGATATATTTTCAGCCAATATTGGTGGACTGTTGGGATTGTTTCTCGGTGCCAGTTTACTGACGCTAGCTGAATTGGTAGAATTCATTGTACTTATAATCTGGTATCTGTTCGTCCGAATCTTTAAAAGACACATTGTTTTATCCGAGGATAACAACGTTTCGGTGATAAGACATTCAACTTAGGCATAAGTGATTCCGACTCATTTTATCTTGTTCATCTTATTTATCTCCGTCTGAACAACAGGCGACAGACTCGCTTAGAAAGAACCAACAACACATCAACAAAGTCTCTTTCTTCAAGTGGATTAAACGAAATGTCACTCAGCGATATGTATGTTTTATATATCACACGGCAGAACCATTATGGAGAAAAACATTGTTAACGGACGATACATGCAATTTTTTCACGGTTTATGTCAATTTTCAACTTTTAATCTCGAAAATATCAAAAATATGAATGTAATAAACTTTAAAAACATGCCCAGTATATAAACAAGAACATATTGTATAAGGATTTAATTTCTTTTTGTCGAACACAATGGTATATTTTTAAATCATTCACGAACGGTGTGCTCGATTTGATTACATTGACACGGACAATTCAAACTGGTTAATATAAACAGGCCTGTATAGAGTAATAATCTGATAAGTTATGCTTCTATATAAATAAAAGAAGTTAATAAAGTTTTGTTTTAATGAAAATATCAATATCCAATAATAACGTTCAATAATTTTTTATATATTTCAAGCATAACAAAATGACTCTAAATACATGCAATAAAACTTGGTAACGGACCGATACATGCAAAATAATCGCGTTGCGTTGTAACTGAAATACAATTAAGAGGTACATAATTTGACAGTGTTCTGATGATACAAATACAAGACAGGTCACTCTTGTTATGTTGACTGCAAAAAGTAATACATAATGTCATCGTTAATATTAAAAATTCATAGTAAACACAAAACATCAAAAATCATTGGAAAAAAACTATTTTACCTAATGCTCTATTTACCACAACATCAAAATGTCAGCGTTCAGACGGGGAATAAATTCTGTAATGCATATTACAAAGTTTAAAACAACAACTTAATCCCGACCAATAATTCAAATATAACTAGTGTTGACTGTGTTGGGGATGCCCAACACAAAAATATCTCCCAAACGTACGCATTATGTCACTCATGCATAAATTTTGATATCGCACCCTAAATCACCATCATTTGAAACCTCTAGATACCAAATTTTGTCGAAATCGTAACATTTTGACAATTTTTCCATTTTTGGGACCGAAAAATCACATTTTCGTGAATTACTCGAAACCGTAAATATCGCTTCAAATTTTTTTCCGTATTATTAAAGAGCTCCTTTTGCTTTATTAACCTGCAAAATTTCAGAACCCTGCGCACCTAGGTAACCAAGATATCGCAATGTCCTATATTATGACCTTGTCTTGTTTCCATGGAAACGGCAGCCATTTTGAAAATTCTGATTTTTGCATTCCCACCTTTGAGACCCCCTCTACCAACATACAAAGTTTCATGAAGATCCATTTAGTAGTTTTTGAGAAGCGGTCCGCACACGTTCATGTCCGGAAGAAAAAAAAAGAATAATAATAATAATAAGAAACAGAGTAAAAACAATATATCTCCCAAACATAGTGTTTGGGAGATATAATAAAAGGTAATTATAACAAAACGACCGAACTTGAAGAATCAACCTGAAACGTGGAACTGAAAAAAACTAAACAACGCAGACACACCGGAGAAATAAGAGATCGCAATGGTTTTGATTTAGAACAGGCCTTTAAAAATATGGTTGAACTTGGTTTAAATGCACCAAAACCTCCCTCATTCATATTATTTATCGGTAAAAGTTGCAAAATATATATGTTTTTTCGTTGTTTTGCGTCAACTCATTTTGTGAAAACCTACCAGCCAGCATGGCAAAGAAACACACAGGGAGACAAAAACAAAAATCATTTGTATATGCTTATTCAGACATATTCTTATGTTATTTAGGCGCCATAGTCCTGCACAACAGGCTGATATCATTCATTCTGTAACTTGTTTATTTTCACATTGCAGAGACACTTGGGTTTTGTAAAGGAAATAACAAAATGCAGTAAAAAATCATTCCATAAAATTTACAAATTTTTGAAAGAAATGTAATCTTATTTTCCGATTTTTCACCAATACAAAAAATATTTGTGTTTGTTTTTTTTTTCATTCCAGATAATTGCATTATTAAACTGTTATATTTAATATTAACATGGACATGAAGCAGTCGCACATAACAGCAAATCCTCATGCCCGTTATATTAAAGTCTAAAATACTTCCAAAGTCTGGAAGGGTCCCGACGGCAAACATCTAAGTGTTTTCAGAACGGTATTAGTAAAAAGTTGTTTTTCAGTTACTGTTCACTAAGTCCAATTTGAAAATCCGTGATTTTCTATGAACTTTTTTTTCAAACAAATTTTATGGATTTTCATGAAATATGTTTTAATATACTAATCATGACATGCTACACTGAACCTATCCTTCAACTTTATCAGGATATTGTAAATATACTCACTCAAAAAAGTTACGCAACAATACAAAATTTCCCTATATATTTTAAATAAACCTATCTAAGTTTATTTTTGTATTGCAAAGCCATTTCTTAACCGATTTTAATGAAATAAAAACCAAGAGAACGAGAAATGATTGAAATTTATTTTCATGATTTTAGAAAAATCGTTTCTTCACCGGTTTTGAAAATATCACAAGTATAAATCAACTGTTAATTTTATGCGTCAACATTCCGTTTAAATCAACCAACATTTTCCGTGGAAAAACATTGGTTGTGTTCTACTCGTGTTCTATCAAAAACCGTAACAGCTAGGATTTTGCACAAATCATAAGAAATAAACTTCACTTGTTTGTCTTTTTCTTGGTTTTTATTTCATAAAAAATGATTGAAAAACGGCTTGGCAATATCAATTCATAATAAGGTTAGTTTACTTAAAACATATAGGGAAATTTTCCACTGTTTTTTTTTTTTTTTTTGAGAGAGTATAGTTTTGGCGTTAAAGTGTTCACAAAGTCGTTTTCATAATCATATAAGTTTTCCCAACTGTACAGAACTGTATTGTTAGTAGTTTTTAGTTTAAGGTATATTTTTCAAGAGTTGTAGACGGGCAATAGGACGGACGGACAACGTAAAAACTTTAGGGCGACTCTCTACCACTTGCAGATTCTTAGCTATGGACATTTACCAAAAACTGTAACCTGAGTTATACATGCTGAAAATGTAAGTCAAGATGAATTTATGTTAATGCAGATGCATAATAGTGTTATTCACGACAACTGGAACAAACAGGTGACTTACATGTACATAACACACATTAGTAACACTTTGGATACATGTACGATTGACGACTTATCCAAATAAACAGAAAACGCAAACTTATTTATTTTCTATCCAATCTTGAATCATGATTAGCCAATTCACTTGCAGATGAAGACATTTGAACCATCTAAAAAAACTTTAACTTGAGTCATTTATGTGGCAATGTATTAAGTCATGCTGACAACCATTTCAGATTTACATACCCCTGACCTTTAAGATACATGTATATGGTTCTGCAGCTTTTGACATAACTAAAACCATAACGTACATGAAGCTTCATACGAACGAACACACCAATAGCCATCTTACAATTACAAGAAAGGAGAAGGTTGTTGCATCCACCTAGCTGGCGGCTCCAGAACTGATATTGATACATTTTTATTTAATATTAATAAATTTAACTCAGACTGTCGTTTGCAGTTAAGACACGACGTTCATACGACAGTCGCTGTCAAAGTATATACACGCACCATTTGTCTGATACATTATAAATCATGCATGTATTCCTCCGTAACGTAGATTATTTGCATGTACCCCTTTTTCTTGGACAGCGACATGCTTTGCAGTCCATGGCTTCGTGAATAAATTGATGAACAGCCTATACAATTTCAAAAATCATTAAAAGAGCACAAAACTTTTAAAAAGCACAAAAAAGTGGTTTTTGCTACACGTTGCTCGTATTGAAAGTGTGCTATAGTATGAGGGTAGGCTATTGGTTTGCTAATGTTCTCGAAAACTACATGGCCGATTTCAATGTTTCAAACATAAATATTTAGCTAGTTCATTTTTCTTTATACTGTACGCTTCAGTTTTTCTATTATCATTTGTAAACAAATAAAATGTCTTACCTTTTCTGACTATATCCATCCCAAATTGTGTATTTTACCTGTGTTTTAATCCGTTTCAAGGATTTTACGTCTATGTCCCGTCCGTCAACATTATTTTTCGTCTTAATGGTTCTGCCGTGTGTATATACATATCCTGTTTCGGAGAAGATTGGGTTATAATATATTACTCTAGTCCGTTAGTGTATTTTTCTGTTTATCTATATTAGACTAGTCCGTCGCACTTTTCCAAACAACTTCATGATGCATAAACATTTTTTTTGCAGAACTTCCATATAGTGTCATACTAAGTATTTTACATTGTTGTCACGCATAGAAAATTCATCTCAATTACCCGGTATCTAAGCATTTACGTTATACAGATGCCTGATTTTTTTGCATGGTGTGTTATACCTTTAGCGTTTTTCCTTGTACTGCACACGGTCGATATATTCGGTGCTGGATTTGGCTTACTTGTTTGAACCTATTGGCTTTGGGTACTTTTCGTTTAAAACTTTTGGCTTTTGACCTTCCAATGGTTTGATTCAAATGCTGCTGATGAGAGGTTACTCCTCGATTTATCGATATACAGCATATCAAAATTCACCGTTTTTTTACCCGTTAAGCTATTTGTATTATGCATCTGTTTTGATAAATGGTTGGCATAACTCTATATTTCTGTTTTGAGAATTGCATGACTTAGCAATTTCGAACACACATCTGTAATCATTGATTTTTCAAAGTAGATCCCCGTTCAGTTTTGTGGACGTGTTTTTCAGCAAACAAACAGCATTTCACTATTTGTACTTGATGATTTTTTTTTCTTCTTTCATTTGAAGCAGACTTTTTACAATCACTACAGATCGTAGACTAGTTTTTTTCATTTAAAATAATTATTACTTTCCTTTATATAGATTATGTCCTTTCATTGATCACATTCTCTATTTACTGACTTTTCAAATCTCATATATCCCCAGGAACTTGAGATAAAGGACACAACGGATTATTGGAAGTCTGCTTCATATTCAAATCTACATGTATATCTCGAAATAGAACCCAAGGAATACATTCAACAAAGCTCTATGCAATCGTGAGGTCTTCATCTTTTCAATCGTCAACTTTCCTTCTTATATAGCAACATTTGTCTGTTTCATCTTATTACAATTCTCTATATACTGACTTTCTCAATATATCCCCAGGAACTTGAGATAAAGGACACATAGGATTCTCTGTGGTCTGCTTTATATTTAGATCTACATGTATATCTCGAAATAGAACCGCAAGGAAGACTTTCAACTTAGCTTTATGCAAACGTTAGAACTTCAACTTTCCAATCGTTAATTTTTCCTTCTTGTGAACCAATATTCCGTCTTCTTCAGCTTATGGAGTTTACAAATTACAACTGATTTGTTATTCCCGAGCATGTGGTACTTACATCAATTTTCTGGACAGGGCTTCAAGTCAGACACAAAAATTACTAACTCAAGGTTATGTTGCTCCTCGATTATTGTCATCAATTTTATCGTTCATTAAAAATATGGGATTCCTATCTCTCAGTTTCTAGTATGTCATAGGATTTTGTTTTTCTTTTATCGGATATAGGCACTCTGAATCGACCGCTAGCAAGGCGGTGGATTTGTTGCAATATGCAGGAACGGCTAACCATTCCCAAACACATAAGTTCACTCGGCGTTACGAATGTGCTGTTCTCGTTTGTGTTGAAAGGACTTGTATTTGCCCTTTCAATTTTTTGACATTCGAATGCCTAATTGGTTACAATATACTTTTTCAAACTGTTATAATTACCACACTATTTGTGACTCATAAATGAATCTTCAATAATAATATTGTCTATACTATACATTACATTTCTTGTTTTTAATAGTACAATTTAATAATACTTACTGTTTGACTTACTTTTTCATATGATAAATTAGAAAACCCTCTTTGTCCATACATTGGTATCCAAAGTTGTGATTGCTTTCAACTTCCTGTTAGGTCCAGACATAAGACTGAGGCGATATTTATTGTTTGTGAACCAGTAATTTATATTCTAATTTGCCTGTTAACTCTATTCTTGAGTGTGCTTTTATTTGCAATTCTCTCTACGGAGTGTTTTCCTACTTAGACAAATTAATGAGTTGTAAATAATAATGTTTATAAGTTGAGAAGGTAGAGAGAAAAAATCATAAATTACCGAAACCATTCCTATGAACGTCACCATTGCATTACTGATTAACTGATTTACAATACCACTAATGGGCTAAGGCACACACCATTTTTTAATGGTGGGGCCTTGGATTTAAAAAAAAAAACTCAAATTTTTATTGAAAAAATAATCACTCTTTCCTTGCGACCCTTTGTTCATAGCACAAAGCACAACAAGATTGTTGTTTAAATTAAAGTAACCAAATACGTGCATGTGATCATGACATCCATTGCAAATTAAATGAATTGAAATTAGCCTGACTTGGTACGACCAATTTAAGGAAATCCTTCAACAGATGTAGATTTTTATTTACTTTGTACCTGTAGGCATTGTAAAGCATGATAATTTACCGTACACTTTCAAAAGTGCTAGAGAAAATATCAAACATCGAACTGTGGAAAAGACCAAACAACACTGAACATATAGAGGCAGAAATGATAAAAAAAGAAATATAGGTGGATTGGACATACACTCAGAATACTACCAAACCCATCACCAGGCAAACACAGCAGTGGAAACCCAAGGAAAAAGGAAGTTGGAAGGCCTAGAAACACCTGGCGGAGAAATCTACAAGCAGAGATGAACACTGAGGGTTACAAATGGCAAGACTTTGTTAGAATGACCTAAAACCGAACAAGGTGGAGAGGTGTTGTTGCTGGCATACGTACATCCCTGGTATATAAAGTAAAAGTCAAGTTAATTCATGCAAAGTTATACGTAGTCAACCATCTTCAATTTGGGTTTAGAGTCCAATAATAAGGTTACAATGTAAAAACCCAACAGCACATTGTTGCTTTCAATCCGGTTTGCTCTTGAATGTACCTGTTTGATTTTAAACAAGAAATCAACGCTTTACCATAGTTGTAGGGTTCAGGTCATTATTCCGACAACCCATTACTCCGACAGCCCTATTTTCCGACAACCCATTACTCCGACAGCCCTATTTTCCGACAACCCATAGCACCGACAAAGACATAGAGACGTTAGTTATGTATGTCATATGAGGAAAAATAATTATTCATGTAATTCCTGGTAGCATGTTTATTAGGCGATACCTGTGTAAACTTAACCCTAACAGGACAACAAGTATGACGACAGATAGTTTTTTGAAAGATTTATGGAACTACTCATACAGCTTCCAAAGTTCTGACAAAGTCAAGAAATATTACTAAATCATTGTGATATTTGGCCGAATTTCCCATAGAAATGCTGTTTAATTTTGCTTATTTTTCAAAGTATATCCTACAATATACTTTAAATCGTCGTTATTGTCGACTTATTAAAACTAAATTCTACAGAAAATTTTAAAAATCCTTAAATAGAATTGAAATAAGCCTCACTTGATACGACCAATTAAAGGAAATCCTTAAAAAGAATTGAAATTAGCCTGACTTGGTATGACCAATTAAAGGAAATCCTTAAATAGAATTGAAATTAGCCTCACTTGGTACGACCAATTAAAGGAAATCCTTAAATAGAATTGAAATTAGCCTGACTTGGTACGACCAATTAAAGGAAATCCTTAAATAGAATTGAAATTAGCCTGACTTGGTACGACCAATTAAAGGAAATCCTTAAATAGAATTGAAATAAGCCTGACTTGGGACGACCAATTAAAGGAAATCCTTAAATAGAATTGAAATTAGCCTGTCTTGGTACGACCAATTGAGGGAAATCCTTAAATAGAATTGAAATTAGCCTGACTTGGTACGACCAATTAAGGAAACCCTTAAATAGAACTGAAATTAGCCTGACTTGGGACGACCAATTAAAGGAAATCCTTAAATAGAATTGAAATTAGCCTGTCTTGGTACGACCAATTGAGGGAAATCCTTAAATAGAATTGAAATTAGCCTGACTTGGTACGACCAATTAAAGGAAATCCTTAAATAGAATAGACCATTTGCCAATTAATATAGGATTTTTATTCCGTGATCGATTTAATTTTACCGTTTACAATACCGGTATGAAAAATCCTGTTGGTTTCCAAATAGATAGAAGTAGGACAAGCCTCGGATTTTATCGTGTACGTCTTGGATAATTCACGTGAAAAATTTAAACAACTTACAGAGATTTAAATGTTTTTGACACCATATTCTAATAATATATGTAACATCATTTCATACTACGATATCAAAATCATTCAAATATGCTTTGATTAGTGTATTCAAAATATCGGAATTGCATTGAGAGCAAGCAATGTTCTATTCCTTGTCCGGTGGCTGGTTACCGACGGTAACAGTAAAATCCGGTAAAATATGACTAAGTACCCAAAATAATCAAGGTGAACAACAATTGGCAAATGCACTATTGAAATTAGCCTGACTTGGTACGACCAATTAAAGGAAATCCTTAAATAGAATTGAAATTAGCCTGACTTGGTACGACCAATTAAAGGAAATCCTTAAATAGAATTGAAATTAGCCTGACTTGGTACGACCAATTAAAGGAAATCCTTAAATAGAATTGAAATTAGCCTGACTTGGTACGACCAATTAAAGGAAATCCTTAAATAGAATTGAAATTAGCCTGACTTGGTACAACCAATTAAAGGAAATCCTTGAATAGAATTGAAATTAGCCTGACTTGGTACGACCAATTAAAGGAAACCCTTAAATAGAATTGAAATTAGCCTGACTTGGTACGACCAATTAAAGGAAATCCTTTTAAACAGATTTAGATTTTCCTTTACTTTGTACCTGTAGGCATTGTAAAACATGATAATTGACCATACAGAGGGCTAGAGAAATATCAAACATCGAATTGTGGAAAAGACCAAACAACACTGAACATATAGAAGCACAAATGATGATAGGATATATAGGTGGATTGAACATACACTCAGAATACTACCAATCCCATCACCAGGCAAACACTGAAGTGGAAACCCATGGAAAAGGGAAAGTTGGAAGGCCTAGAAACGCATGGCGGAGAAATCTACAAGCAGAGATGGACACTTAGGGTTACAAATGGCAATACTTCGTTAGAATGACCTCAAATCAAACAAGGTGGAGAGGTGTTGTTGCTGGCATATGTACATCCCTGGTACACAAAGAAGTCAAGTTAATTCATGCAAAGTTATGCGTAGTCAATCATCTTCAATTTTGGTTTAGAGTCCAATAATAAGGCTACAATGTAAAAACCCAACAGCAAATTGTTGCTTAAAATCAGGTTTTCTCTTGAATGTACCTGTTTGATTTCAACAAGAAATTAAAGCTTTGCCATATTTGTAGGGGTCGGGTCATTATTCCAACAACCAATTACTCCGACAACCCATTATCCCGGTAGTCTCAACAATATAGGATAAGAGTCTGGGACAGTCCCATTACCTATTTTGTTATGTGTACGTTCGGAGTACTTTCAGGCTTTATCATAATGTTCGACGAAAATCACTCAACCGTATGTTCAGAATTCTGTGACTATGATTCTGTGAATTTATGCACAATACAATAGCGAGATAACTTCTCAAATTGATGTGAGCTGTTCTCTTAAAACATAATATTTCTTATTTTATAATAAGACATCCTATTTTACATTTTGAACACAAGTTGGTTTTGTTAACAATAAAAAAATGTTTTATCGTTAAATTGTACTCACGGACGTCTGTCTATCTGGTTTTTGTTGGAAATTGTTTATGTTTATTAGAGTCAAAATTAGGGACATTCTTAATTACAGAACCATGCATGTTCGACCAATCCAGTTCCCGATTTTACAGAACCAGTTATCAAAAACATAAATTTAAAACATCCACAATGGAAAACAGCCAGCAACCTGGTAGCATGTTCATTGGGCGATATCTGTGTGAATAAAGGTAATAACAAAACTACCGAACTTACATGGTAAAAAAAATGACAAAAACGAATCAGTCATACCGGAGAATTGGTGGATCGCAACTTAACCCTAACAGAACAACAAGTATGACGACAGATATTTTTTAAATGATTTATGGAACTGCTCACACAGCTTCCCAAGTTCTGACAAAGTCAAAGGAAATATTACTACATCACTGTGATATTTGACCTAATTTCCCATAGAAATGCTGTTTAATACTTTATATTGTCGTTATTGTCTACTTTTTTAACCTAAATTCTAAAGAATAGCAAAAAAAAATAACCAAAGATATATCAGCAGAAGAAGTGGTTAAAAACAGGGACCTTCATTTTCTGAAACAAGATAGGCCAATAACTTGTCTCACACGTAACATGAGCAAAAGAATGTATTGCCTGTCAGCACGATTAGAATTATAACTCCTCTCCTCGCCGATTTGTTTTTATACTCTTACGAGACTGAATTTCTTCAGGGACTCGTAAAGAACAAGAAGATGAAAGAGGCAAGGTCATTTAATCTTACATTCAGATATATTGATGATGTCCTTTCTGTCAATAACACTTCATTTGGTAGATGGATTCCTTCAATATATCCTCCAGAATTGGAGATTAAAGAGACCATCGAATCAAATTGCTTCACGTCTTTCTTGGATTTGCACCTCGAATTTGACCCAGGTGGTCATCTCAGTACAAAAATTTACGATAAATGAGACGATTTTAATTTTCAAATTATTAATTTTCCTAATCTACAGAGCAATATACCTACTTCCCCTGCATACGGTGTTTATATTTCACAACTTATTCGATATGCCAGAGCTTGCACACATTTCACAGATTTTTTGATCAGACACCGATTTCTTCGTGACCGACTTTTGGAGCCGGGTTATAAGAAAATACGTCTCATACGATCCCTAAAAAAATTCTTTCTTCGTTATCAGCCACTAGTAAAAAAGTTCAAAATTGACTTAAAAGATATGATAGTTAATTGTTTTAATTAGTGTTTGACTGGTCTGCTGTACTGAGATGATCACCTCAATATCCCTATTGTGTCTCACAACTATGTTGTGTTCTATGGTCATTACCGGATCCTAAGATCGCAATGGAAGAGGGAGGTTTGGCGCCATAAAACCTGGTTCAACCCACCATTTCGTTTGAAATGCCTGTCAGGACCATTGCGATCCACCAATTCTCCGGTATGACTGATTCGTTCTTGTCATTTTCTCTGGACTATGAGATTGATCATTCAAGTTCGGTAGTTTTGTTATTACCTTTATTTATATATTCATAAGTGAAGATCATAAACATCCAGGGAAGGAAATACACCTTATGTTCTCCTTCGCTTTTTTTTTTACAACAATATAATACTTTTATTAACTATATGGCTTGTTACAACTATACCTCATTGCCCAAGCTTCAATAAGGTATCCCTGTGAAAACTTTCCGATTATCCAGGGTATAATCGGAGGTTAAACATCTTTTCATTCGAAAACATAAATACAATTATATAACATGTTTATCAAACATTTTCTTGTATATAATTTTTAACATTCTTTAAAAAATAGGCTATTTTCTGATAAATTGCATTCATTAAATGATCTTCTGATCTCAGCCAAAAATATCTTGAAAACATCTACTTGTTTCTGTTTTTGTTCAGAAACATAATCCTGATAATAAGATTTATATAAACTAAAGGCTAATAAAGTCAAAAAGTAATTTAGATCATGATAACTATTGTCTGAAATTTTATACCCAAATACCAAATGTTTTAATGAAATTTTTAAGTTATATTTTACCCTTGTCAACATATGATATATCCTTTCCCAGAATGTTTTTAAAGAAGTACATGATATAAAGAAATGTAAAGAAGTACATGATATAAACGCTTATCCGAACATAAAATATTTCTAAACTAAATAAAGACTATAACACCCATCAGGGTATGAGTTCCACACTAAACAGCTAGTGCTAAAATTTTATTATTTAACTACATATATAAAGAAAGATAACTCAATAAGTCTCTGACACTGAGGAACGTACATACTATCAATCTACAATGAGAAAAAGAAAACAATATATATATTTATGAAATATTAATGCTTTTAAAATGCAATAAACTTGTCGAACTGGTTAAGTGTGATATTGCTGAAAGTATCACTCAAAGCTGGTGATCAGAAATCACAGGTGACCAAGACATATTAGGATTCAACTAAAATTGATTGATCTAGCACATGTTTATTGTTTTGAAGGGTAGCAAAGAACACTCAACGATATCTTATGGTTCTTAAAAGCTTAGGTGTTCATATTAGTTCAATATTACTTGCTGTCAGGTTGTTTATAGTGAAAATTGTGACGGTTACTCAACTGAAGAGTCAATGTAAAGAAAAAGGGGACACAGATGTATTTTACATTAATTACCTTATACCTTGCACTGCACATGGTCAACATCCTTGATGCGGGATTTGGTTTATTTTTTTAACTGTTCAAACGTTTTGGAATTTAGTACATTTCCTTCTATTGTTGACCTTGCAGGTTGCGGATGGCGAGCAGGTCCGTAGTAACCGTTAAGCTTGTCGGTAAAAGTCCACTAATTAAGAGTGCTCAAAAACCCAGCATCGGGTCAGTCCGCTTTGCAGCTTATGCTACACACCAAGCAGACGAAATTCGGCTATATCAGGCAGATTTACATGAACATGGGGATAAAATAATAGACGATAAAGAGATGTGGAATAAGTGTACGCGGCACAACCAACATTAAAGAAACGGCAATTTAAAAATCACAATTGAAAACAGCCAGCAGTCTTCAACATGACCAGAGGATACTGCTCGCCGTCTTGCATTGGCCCAAGACTAAAAATGCAATACATAAGATTCAAACAAATCCCTAGAATATCAAAGAAAGACCCATTTCTGGACATAAAACAAAAAATCAGATAGTAGACAAGGACAAAAAAAACTTTGACAAGGATTCCTGGCTTAGGACAGGCACATATAAAATGTGGCAGGGGTAAAACTAGTTTTTTGGGCCTAACCTTCCCCCTATTGTTTATCTTGTACAAAAATAACACACTTTAAAAATCAAATCGATAAAAGTTCAATTCACCAAAAGATAACCTGAGACAAGAGTACTAACGAGAACAACGAAACATAAAGGAACTCCCTTGAGAACACTCGCAGTTACTGACAGCTAGCTAAGAAGCATTTATCGATTGATGTAAAAAAATCAAACATATCGATTCAAAATCCAACATAACACTTCAAACAACAAATGATTAAGTATTATATCATCATACAAAACCGACATATTTGATGACATATTCGATCGCTGTAATGCTTAGAAACAATACAATAGTCAAAAAGTAAAAGATTAATGTTTTAGAGTTACTATCAAATTATCAATATTTCTACCAAAAAACACAAATTTAAAGATTTTACTATACTCACTCAAAAAAGTTACGCAACAATACAAAATTTCCCTATATATTTTAAATAAACCTACCTAATTTTATTTTTGTATTGCAAAGCCGGTTCTTTACCGATTTTAATGAAATAAAAACCAAGAGAACAAGAAATGATTGAAATTTATTTTTATGATTTTAGAAAAATCGTCACTTAACCGGTTTTTAAGATACCACAAGTAGAAATCAATTATTAATTTTATGCGTCAACAACCCGTTTAAATCAACCAACATTTTCCGGGGAAAAACATTGGTTATGTTCTACTCGCGTTCTAGCAAAAACCGTAACAGCTAGGATTTTGACCGAATCATAAAAATTAAACTTAACTTGTTTTTCTTTTTCTTGGTTTTTATTTGATAAAAAATGATTGAAAAACGGCTTGGCAATATCAATTTATAATAAGGTAGGTTTACTTCAAACATATAGGGAATTTTTCCCCTGTTGCGTTACTTGTTTGAGAGAGTATATAACTTCCAACTTGTATCCTTTCTTTATTAAGTTTTTAAGCCAAATTACCATGTCAAGAGGATTGTTTTTGAATTTACGTGCCTTATAAACTACATTTCCATAAAATTCGGGATGTGATATTCCTTTTACTATAAAAAAACGACCTGTACAGTTAATTTTTTCAATAAGATACCCATATTTATGAACGAATTTAGTAAAAGATTTGACTAATTTGTGGTATCGATAGCCTTGTTTTAGCAACTTTTCTGTAATGAAACGGTTTTTGTCATTAAAATCAGAAACACCACTGCAAATTCGAGCATATCTACCTAACTGTGAAATGTACACTCCATAAGATGGAGCTAGAGGTACATCACCTTCAAGAAAAGGAAAGTTTACAATTGGGAAAGAAAAGTCATCACGTTTATCATATACTTTAGTGTGCAATTTTCCATTGAAAATGCTTAAATCTAAATCCAAAAGTGGACATCTATCACCGGTCGAGTTAGATTTATTAAGGGTTAATTCTTTAGGATAGATATCATTTATAAAATTAGAGAAATTGGGGTTGTTAAGGGTAAGGATGTCGTCTAAGTATCTGTAAGTATTGTTAAAATGGTCAATAAGGTGGTGTTTGTTTGTGTCTTTTTGTAGTTTGGCCATAAACTGTGATTCATAACAATATAAAAAAAGATCTGCTATAAGTGGGGTGCAATTGGTTCCCAATAACTTGGCGATATATTTGTTTTCCAAAACGTATGTAAATATTATCTAAAAGAAAGTTAAGTGCAGTAATCATTTCTACGTCAGTCCAATTAGCATAGCCTTTATGGGTTTCGTTACTGAAAAACAATTTTCCAAATACTTTTGAAACTTAGAACAAATGTAATCACTTTTAGATTTATCATAGCACCATTTAACTAAATATTCAAATTTATTTTTAATTAGATTATGAGGAAGATTTGTATACAAAGTAGAAAAATCGTAGCTGTCAACTGTCTGGAAAGAATTTTCAAATGCTCGAAGTTTGTCCAAAACATCAAGAGAATTTTTGACACTCCAAAAATAATTTACGCCACTATTTTCAAAATTTTGGTACAGTATCGAATGATAAACTCTTTCATTGTTGTCAAAGCAAGAGAGAACTTTAGAAATATTGGTCAGAGAACATTTACTAGAAGCAGAAATAAAACGGGATTTATATGGGTTTTTGTGTAATTTAGGTATCCAGTACATAGTGGGTAATTTCTTGTGTGTAGGGGCAGCTCGCAGTGCTGTTGTTGCTGTGATATGATCGTCAATAATACTTGCTTCCGAAGACTGAACATGAAATGATGTAGTGGAGGATATGGGGACACAAGGACAATTGGTGATGTCACTGGAAAAAGGAGTGGTGTGTAGGATCGGGCAATTTGGTCTCCTGCAAGGGGATCCTACAAGTCCTACTGTTACATGTATCGAGACCTGTAGCAGGATTCTTTAACGAGCGGGGAACGTGACATGTTACCTAACACGGTGCACCACTATGGTTTGCGGTCAGGATTTCCGCATTATAGACTGACGACGCCAGTTTTCATTATGACAGGACTGCCCCACTCAGCAATCTGGAGTACATAAGCCAATCGCTTTGTGGAGAAAGCGGCCTGGCCTGATGTTAGACTTCTGAGCTCTTTAGGGAACTTTTACCAACTAGCTTAGCGCTACTGCCGGTCTATTTGCCACCCGGAATCTGCACGGGATTACCGCTACAGAGTCGAGACAAAAGACCTTACCCATTAGTGTGGCACGCGGGGACGAATGAAACATTCTCTGTGACAAACAACCCAAGATTAAAATGCAATTGTAGATAAAGTTAGACGAAGTTAACAAAATTTTCAACGCTTAATTTTCCCCTTTGTCAGGATAATAGGTTTTCGGAATAATGGGCTATCGGAGCAATGGGTCATCGGGGAAATGGGTTGTCGGAATAATATGCTACGCAATAGATATGATCCCCACGGTCACATTCTTTCAATCTAAATGTCGTGAGTATTTTCTGAATACTATCTGAAACTGTGGTCAATCCTTGTGTGTTATGACATAGGTTTTATCATTAGATATGCAAATTTATTGTTGTTTATCACATCCCAGAACTAGAGGGCATGTGAAACAAGTTTGTCTGTGTTGTCAATCTGAAAAATATCGAATAAATTTGTAGTTATCTCCGATAATTCATCGGAAATTCATAGATATGAAACTATATAATGCAAGATCATATCTGCAAACACTATGTTTATTACACAACATTCACTTGAAATAGAGGTATGTTTGTTTTACCTTTCATGAAACTTCTATGAAATATAAGTTTGTTTGTTTGTTTCTTTGTTTGTGTTGTTTGTTGTTGTTGATTTTTTTTTATTCAATGATTTTGATCTAAATGTTGCAAGTTTAAAAATGAACTACCTTTGGACAACCATCTGAAACCGTTGTATGAAGTACTTAGTCTTTTACTTTTTCATTTCCTTATTTTGTCTCGTCTTTACTCTTAGCGTGTCTGATGAAGGTTAATCCAGAAAAGCGCTTCACACGCGGTGAAATTTTGCTTTTGTACATTTATTAAAATCATTTCAATATGTGGATCGTGTCTTTCTGGCACATATTCCATATTCTTTCGTTTTTAATATTATTTCAGAGTTTGGCTTTAGTGCCGTGTGGAGGTCGTAGAAAGCTTCCCCGTGCTTTAGTTGTATGCTCTTATATATTTTCGAGTACTGGAATATGTGTTGGAAAGACACAGTTTACATATTTCAAAAATTTGACAACGTTTGGCTATTTCTTTAAAAATTGATAAATTTATCAGTTTGGTCATTGTTGTAATATTTTTGGCTTCTGTTTTTGTTTTATCAAATCTTATATTCTACCGGTTTTCCAAGTTTTTTACTCCTAGTGTGTCTGATGAAGGTTAATCCAGAAAAGCGCTTCACACGCAGTGAAATTTTGCTTTTGTACATTTATCAAAATCATTTCAATATGTGGATCGTGTCTTTCTGGCACATATTCCATATTCTTTCGTTTTTAATATTATTTCAGAGTTTGGCTTTAGTGCCGTGTGGGGGTCGTAGAAAGCTTCCCCGTGCTTTAGTTGTATGCTCTTATATATTTTCGAGTACTGGAATATGTGTTGGAAAGACACAGTTTACATATTTCAAAAATTTGACAACGTTTGGCTATTTCTTTAAAAATTGATAAATTTATCTGTTTGGTCATTGTTGTAATATTTTTGGCTTCTGTTTTTGTTTTATCAAATCTAATATTCTACCGGTTTTCCAAGTTTTTTACTCCTAGCGTGTCTGATGAAGATTAATCCAGAAAAGCGCTTCACACACAGTGAAATTTTGCTTTTGTACATTTATCAAAATCATTTCAATATGTGGATCGTGTCATTCTGGCACATATTCCATATTCTTTCGTTTTTAATATTATGGACATTTGAGATTGATTTTCCAAGTTCGGTTATTACCTTTTTTTACAATCTTTTAAATTGTATCATTTCTATAATTGAAGAAAGTGTCTTTAGAAAGCCTTAACATTTTAATCGTGTGTCATTTTTTATGTTAAAATTGAACTGTGTGTGATCATTGCATTTTCTTTTCCTAAAAAAAAAATCTATACTGTTTACATGTCTTGACTTTTGTATTCTTTTTTTTCCAGAAAATACTTGAAGATATGACGATGAATTTAATGCAAGTTGTAATGATCTTGCTTGGGGTATGCTTTGTTAACTCCACTTCACACAACTTAGGTACGTTTTTCTTATTAATAAGCAAAAGGAGAAAAATTTTGTTGTAATACACATGAACGTTTTTATGTAAAAGCAAGAATTAAGCAAATTAACTTGGGAATACTGAGTAGCAAATCGAGTATGAGAACGGTTAATACGGCTATACTTTATATGCATATTGCAAATAGTAACCTTGAAGAAGCAGCAGCAGCATTTGAATAAAAACATACGAAGAAAAAGACCAAAGGTACATAAACCCAAAAACGTTTGGACAGAGAAGCCAAATACAGCACTGAGTTCGAGGATGTCGGCCATCTTCAGTGCAATGAAAGAATCTGATGTTTATAAAAGTATATTAACATACAAATATAGTTTAGGAAACACAGATATATATTTATATATGTCGTGAATATGTTATTATTTTGTACAAGTTATAACTTGTATGAAAATATTGTACAAGTAATTAACTGGTACAAATTCAGCTGTAATATTGATCACTTGTACGGATATTTTTGATGAAAAAAATAATAATTTTGTACAAGGATTATTTTGTAAAAATATTATATCATATCTAAATAGGTAATGTGTTCAAAATTTAATATTAAGAAGGAATAATTGACCAATCCATATAGATTTAAATATTCAATATTCAAATCTATAGTGATTGGCCAATTATTCGATCACAGGGACCTTCTCCACTCTATCAAAATTTTGTTAAGAGGCAATGTTAACAAAGTATTGATAGAGGTGTGTTCGGTGATATAATCTGAAATTTTGAAAGAAATCGCCATTTTTTTGTCTGAATTTCTTGAGTTTACATAACAACAATGTCTTTGATACCAGCATTATTTGTCTGACTCGACGATGAGAACGATGGAATTGACCCTGACAAGTGTACTATAACTTTTGGTCACAATTCACAAAGTTTGAATTTGGCCAGGAGTGGTGTCATCGGTGTACTCTGCTGTTTTAGCTTATTTGTTATATGTGATGCTAATTTAAAAGGGAAATGACTCAAATAGCGGGAAAGCAACCTCAGAACCCATTTTGGAAGTACAAGATTGAAGAGTGCAAATTAGGAATGTACTGTTCAATTTCGGAAAAGATTGAAAGTCAACTAATCCATGTCATCTTGGTCATACTAATGGTGACCATTTTTAACAAATAATTTTTACGTTTATTTTCTTCATTTAAATTATTTGCTTACCAAACATTACATAAATCTAAATATGCGAATTACCTGTAAAGCTCAATGGTCCCCATGAATGCTAAGAAATATCTCGTGAGCCAACTCCTCCTAAACCGCTAAATGGAATTTGAGGAAACTTTACATGAATGAAGTACATCAGGCATATGTAGATGTGCATGAAGAGTTTTCATTGCTTTTGGGTATCAATGGACTTAGACTTTTCAAATATAGTATTTAATGGGAGACTTCGTAAGCGCAATTCCTACTAAACCCTTCATTGGATTTTGATGAAACTTTACATGAAGGAAGTAAATTGTATGTAGATGTGCATGAAGAATTTTCATTCCTATCGTTTTTTTTTTCAGGGGAGATAATTTGTATTTTGAATGTTCTTTGTGTATGTCGGTGAAACCAAAATATCTTTGCGTTCTCCCATGAATGGTCATAGGTATACCCCATTCTTGCATTGTGATTTTAGGGTCCTGTAGTAACAGAAAACGCAACACGGTTGTGATATTGATATCATCTCCGTACAACAACCAGACAAACACTAATCAAAAATGTTAGGAAAATTCATGATCGTCTCTCTTATCGTTTTTTTTTTACTGAGATGACCAACCAGGTCAGTTTTTGGATGTTAATCCAAGAATGACGCGAAGCAAGTGGATTTATAAAACTCTAACTCTAGAGGATATAATGAAGGAGTCAATCTACCAAACGCGCGCTATTAATTTTTCTTTCCTGGAAGGTACCATACCTACTTACCTGCAAATGGTGTTTATTTGATAAGTCCCCATGAACGACTGTTTGACCTAGGTTATAAGAAAATGCGTCTCATACGATCTCTGTGGTTATCAGCCATTGGTGAAAAAAATCTAAATTATGTTAGACGAAATGTCTTAACAACCGTATTGGGGTTTTTGTTACTACTGGGGCCTAAGATTGCAATGGGAGAGGGGAGTCTGGCGCGTCTTCAACCTGGTTTAACTGAAATGGCTGTACCAAGTCAGGATCGCAATAGTCTTTCTAATCAGTTTGATTGATCATAATCAATTATACAGTAGTCCGCCAAAATAAACGGTTACAAGAAAAATAGTTATTTAATACATTTAGATCCAGATTTAAACTTTGCATGCCAAGATTTATTATATCAAATGTTATGAATGTGCTGTTTTTGTCATCTTGAGCTGTCCAAAGCTGTAAACATGATTCAGTGTGGAAAACAGTCGAGATATCCGAGAGGGGTGAAAATTCTTCATGCACTTCTACATATAATGTACTTCCTTCATGTAAAGTTTCATCAAAGTTTTTGAGCCGTTGAAGAGGAGAAGCGCTTACGAGGTATGTGGACAGACAGACAGACAGGGTGATTCCAGTATACCCCCAAACTTTGTTTGCGGGGGACATAAAAACAGGTAATTTGGTTAAGCAGTATATGCATATTTTAAGGAGTGATCTCTCATCAGCAGCATCCGAATCAGCACATATGAAGGTAAAAAACCAAAATATTGAATGAAAAGTATTCAAAGCCAAAACGGTTCGAACAGAAAAGCCAAATTTAACATAATACTGTAAATGAAATTTTCAGTAGAACAATCAGAGAGACGTAAGTTTAATATACTTTACTGGTTAAATTCCTGGTAAATTCAGGAGAACTAATGAAAGTTGATTTTCTAACGGTTTTACTTCTGCAGGTTGAAAAGAAGGTGAGGGTGTTGATTTGTTAAGATATTTTCGAACGTCCGTAAGTTTAATAGAGCATGGTATAAACGATTTTCAATTTGATTGCAGTTGTCTTTTTAGACCGTCTACTTTACGACTGTAAACGAATATATATTTCTATTTTATCTGCCAATTTAGACCATGCACCTACTGTATGGATGTAACAAAAAATCTGTTGCCTTTGTAGCTGCATGTTTATACTGTCTACTGTACGGATGTAAACGACTGGGCGTATTGCATTCATGATACATTTATAATTTTTAGATACATGTATGTGATATTTCATATGCGCCACAAGGTTTCATTTCATTTGCGTCACTGAAAAGCATGTCAATTGCGCTATTCTCAGATAACAGTTATCGAAATTTAAATTTAGAGTTATAATAGAAAATAAATATATAGTCAGCTTTTTCAGTGAGCTTATATCCACTTCTCGATTTAAATAAAGTCACAAGTGTAAAGTTGCTAAATTGCTGTCTTGTTACCCATCAGAATCGGAATGGCATAATTTTATTTGAACTAAACAGGGGTATTGCGAACAAGCGAGAACAGATCTGTAGAGTTCTACAGTGCTCTTGTGCTGTCTCAGTGTGATATTTTAACGGTACTGCTTTAAGTCTTGTATTTTAGTCTAGATATTTCTTTAAATGCGGATAGTTAACATTTGCAGTTTAACATTATTTTTAATTAAAAGATATTTTTATATTTATGTATAACTGAAATTGTAAATATCGATATTTTACATGTTTCATTGACGCAATATTCACGAAAAGGCGCAAATGAAGTATAATTTGTGGCGCAAATAAAATATATTTTCAAGCAAAAGAAGTAGTAATTGGCGCAAAAGCAATGCACTGATGCGACTGTCTTTTTTATTGCAGCTGCCTATTTTGACGCTCTATTGTAAGGTTACAAAACGACTATATATTTATATTATAGCCGCCTATTTAGATCGACTGTTGCACTGTTGTAAATTATTCTCTACTTCTATTGTAGGTGCCTGCTAAGACCGGCTGTTGTATGGCTGTAAACAACTTTCTATTTGCATCGTAGCTTCCTGCTGAGACAGGCTGTTGTACGGTTATAAACAACTTTCTATTTGTATTGTGGCTGCTTGCTAAGACAGGTTGTTTACAGTTGTAAATAACTCTCTATTTCTCTTGTAGCTGCCTATTTAGACCGGCTGTTGTACAGTTGTTAAAAACTTTCTATTCTCTTGTAACTGCTTGCTAAGACTGGCTGCTGTACGGTTGTAAATAATGCTCTGTTTCTATTGTAGCTGCCTGTTAAGACCGACGGTTGTACGGTTGTAAATAATTTTCTATTCTCTTGTAGATGCCTGATAAGACCGGCTGTTGTACGGTGGTAAATAATTTTCTATTCTCTTGTAGATGCCTGATAAGACAGGCTGTTGTACGGTTGTAAATAAATCTCTATTCTCTTGTAGATGCCTGATAAGACCGGCTGTTGTACGGTTGTAAATAAATCTCTATTCTCTTGTAGATGCCTGATAAGACCGGCTGTTGTACGGTTGTAAATAAATCTCTATTCTCTTGTAGATGCCTGATAAGACCGGCTGTTGTACGGTTGTAAATAAATCTCTATTCTCTTGTAGATGCCTGCTAACACCGGTTGTTGTACGGTGGTAAATAACTTTCTTTTTGTATTGTAGCTGCCTATTTAGACAGACTATTTTACGGATGTAAACAACATGAACGATACTGTTCCAAGGACAGTAGATGTATCTCTGATCAGTACTGGTGTGATGGCTACGTGTATGTGGCTGGTCCAGACTGTTCGGACGGCGAAGATGAAAGCAAATGTTCTGGTATGGCTTTAGGAACGAAATGTTCTGATATCACAATAGGGAAGGAATGTCATGGTAAAGTGATAAGGGACAAAAGATTACTTTTTATTGGTTCTCAAGTATTGCAAAAGAAAGTTATCTATAATAATTAGGATGATAAGTCTCAAATGTTTAAGAAAAGCCGTTATTAGCAGTGTTCTTATACATTTAAGCGATGTAGCCTACAAAAATATGTCTTGCTAAAGGTATTTAAAAATGAAATTCCACCTTTACCACAAAGATCTTTAAAATGCTTTTAGCAAGGCATATTTTAGAACCAATTAAAGAAACCCCTGCTTTTGAACACCTTTTCCATTTAATTGAATTAAAAGATAAAGAATTTAGAATTAATTTTTATAAATAGCCTAGCATGATTCGAAATATACATATTGTTATAACCCAAAGCCTTAGCTAATATATTTTATGAAACAGAAAAAGAATGTGCCAACCATGGTTTAAACCACTGTTCAACCAGCTCAAGATGTTTTCATAAACGAGAAAGATGTGATGGAAAACAAGACTGTCCCAATGGTTACGATGAACATAATTGTCAAGGTATGTAAATCTTATTATAATAATCTTAAAAAGGAGAATAAGCACAATAAACTCTTCAAAATACATATATGAATATGTCAATAAAGGTAATAACAAAACTACTGAACTTGAATGATCAATCTCATAGTCCAGAGAAAATGACAAAAACGAATCAGTCATACCGGAGAATTGGTGGATCGCAATGGTCCTGACTTGGTACGTCATTTCAAACGAAATGGTGGGTTAAACCAGGTTTTATGGCGCCAAACTTCCCTCTTCCATTGTGATCTTCAAGTCCATAATAAATATAGTTACATAGAATAGTGTTACACTGTAAAATTTGCTTAACCCATAATATATAGTTACGTAAAATAGTCATGATAGTGTGACACTGTAAAACAATGTAAAATTTTCTTGGAATTAGGTTTTATAAGTCATGTAAGTCGAACATAATAGGAAATGTAGGATATAAAAATATCATGACAAAATACGGAAGCTTTTGTCTTGAACTTTGTTGTAATTTTTATTTGAGAAAAACACAAAACCAGAAGAATTAAAGATAGCAATGGTCCTGACTTGGTACAGGCACTTCAAAAGAAGTGGTGGGATAAACCAGGTTTTATGGCGCCAAACCTCCCTCTTCCATTGCGATCTTAGGATCCAGTAATGACCATAGAACACAACATAGTTGTGAGACACAATAGGGATATTGAGGTGATCATCTCAGTACAGAAGACAGGAATACCTTTGCATCAGAGTTACTTAATTAACTTTCCTTTTTAACCATAGATTGCGATTCAGTTATGTATATTGTCCTGTTTTTTTTTTTTTTTGGTTTAGTCTTATTTTTAATAGACTTACCTTTTATCATTACTTTCAAGTTTGTTTGTTTTGATTGGCTTTAGGCTGTCTGTTAGTGTTACAAAGAGATGATATATATCCATTTTGTTTCTCAAGGCCGTGTTGTGATTCGTGTTTCTGCCGAAACCTGGGATCGCAATGGAAGGTAGAGGCGCACTGAAGCCCGGTTTTAAAAGTCCGGACTGTTGCTAATGATATCTCCAGAGAGTCAGTGTCTAGTTTTGTCTTTTTTTGTTTGTTGACAAAATGAGTTTGGATTTTTTTTTTACCTTTACCAAATGTAATAGGCTTTAAGATTGATTTTCTGAAAAATACATTTTTGTGTTTGACACCCTTTGGACAAAGAAATCGAATCATTCCTGATATACATTCCCTCCATACAAAGTTACATATCATTTGTCATTTCCTTTATCTTTTTCAGACTTTCAATGTTTAGAGGGCTATCTTAAATGTAACGACTTTACATGTAGATTGGGTTCACGGTGTGACGGAATTAAGCAGTGTCCAAACGGAGAAGACGAGGCTGGATGTCAAGGTAAGAGAGCTTAGATCAGTAGATGTTATATGTACCTGCAGCATCTCATTCAAAATTATCAATTAGTTATCGAAGTAAATCTTGGTAGAGCGCCTCTGATGAGTCTTGAATAGACGAAACGCACGTCAGGCGTAGCAAAATTTAATGTCTGGAACTTTGTTGTCATTTGAATTTCTAAAACTTTCCATTAGCAAAATACATGTACTTTACTAATGTACTTTAATAACTTATCCTTCGTACCAAATGGCTTTAGTTTTGACATGTGTCACTGTAAACATTTTGAGTGTTGATCAAAACGTGTATATAAAAGCTAAACTACAGTAATTATTAAATGGTTCCTGTTCTGTGAATGACATATATATATTTGTTTAACATTAAGGATATTTGGTTAAATCAAACGCTAGATTTTCTGTAAATTGTCTAATGCATGATGGCGAGCAACGACCGCTGGTCATGCTGAAAACTTTAAAGTGCAACTAAAACGGTCATAACAACTTAATCTTATTTTAAAGTGTTTATTTTTCTAAGATAAATGCAAAATATCCGATCAAAATCAGTTGACAAATAACGGAGATATGAGTGTTTGAAGTGCAAAATTTCGCACCTTTCAAAAATCTAATCAACGATATTTCCGGAAAAGAATAACATGCGAGCTAAACCGGAAGTGACGCACAAGGGGGAACCGAAATCGTTAGGCTGGTACCCCGCTGTTATCTGAATAAACTTATCTGAACAGTAGGGAGCCGGTTGCCAGCTTACGAAATCGTTTGCTAGTATAGTAGGAATGTGTTTTTGAAAGGGGATATTAAAGATATCCGCAATCAAATATAAACAATTTATATTTAAGAAATACACAACGAACACATACATGTATATACATTTTCCAGTTGTTAACAATACATTTTACACCAAATAATATTTTAAAAAGGTAGGCCGTCACAAGAATGAAGTTTAGACCTTTTAAAGTTTGTATAAAATGTTAAATCAAGGAATTAAAGTACTCCAATTCCTAGGTTAAATCCTTTGATTTAAGCAATTTTGATTGTCAGATTTCCACAAAATTGAAAGTTTTTACAGCAGCAATCAGTACACATACATGATGCAATCAAAGGAACATATCTATTTTAAACAGTTGTGTTGTCTTTATGGTCCAAAGTGTTAATTTACATCATATATGTCTAATATGCAGGCCTATGTCGGAATTGGACGGTTTCAGGATTCCAGTCCTTATGATAATTACCTTAATTATTAACCCATGCTGAGTATGGACTACCTTTTGCAACGAACAAACAAACACAGGTGTGAAGTTAAACGAAATTAGACAACCAATATGTCACCATAGGGGGGCAATTAACAATTTGGGGACAAGTAATTTCAAACTCGAGCATCTTCTCAAATTCAGTGTTGTATTATCGTATTGAAGTAGAAACATTATAAAATAAAATATAGAATCAAATAAAATAAAATAAATGAATTTCTTGAGTCCACCTGAGAAAATTAAAACTAATTAGTTTTAATTTTCTCAGAGTCCACAGTATTTGCAATAAATGGCTTCATACTGTTGGTGGGCATATAATGTTCATAGTTAGCGTCTAAATTTTATAACGTTTACAGTAAAATAAAATATAGTCTCTCAAAAAAGAAACGCAACATATAAAGATACTTAAAATACTATTGAAATAAAAACTAATGAATTTCAACTAAAAATTGACGTACGAATGTGAAATTTTGCAGAATCATTAAGAAATGGTTAATCATAAGTGTGATATAAACAAAATTCAAATTTACCAGCCAACAAAGGCGCAGCGCCAACTGAAGTAATACCGACTAAATGATAAAATCACGACTTCACTTGTGTTCTCTCGGTTTCTAAAAAAACGCTGCATACGATCTTCTGGCCCCCATTTTCACACATATTGAAGCCTTTGCTCCCATACCCCACGTTTTTAAAAACATCGGGTGACGCAAGCGCTTGTTCTTATCCAACTTTGAAAAATCATAGAAATTAATAGTCTTATCTAACATCCACTAATTCTGGTAACCAATATGTGAAACGGTCACTTTTTTGGTTCCATAACAATGTGAAAATCTTCCTTTCTTTGATACCATCATTATCATAACGATAATCCCGTCTAAAGTGGTTAAAATCAGGCTCAACATGAGGCGTGAATTTCCCCTGCACACGACATATCGGTTGAAGGAGTTTTGAACAAGGGAATTCTCCTTGGATTATTCATCCAGAATGATATCAGCACCAAAACATTGTCGTTAACTAAAATACCAATTTTTACAAAGAAAGCTTCTGCTAAACATTCTAACAAATGGCAAACAATATGAGAAGGAAGGTTCCGAGATTTTGAAAAATTGGGTGGAGTGTGGTGCATCAAGAGTCAAATGGGAACATGAGAATCCTTATCAATAACATAACAAACGTAAAACACAAGACATTTTTGCTTTTTAAAGACTTTCTGAAAATTTCGATCTTATGAAAAATCGTGCATCTACTGATTAAATCGGATCTGCGCATGCGCCAACGCCTATTTGTGCAATCAAAAACCATGGAATGAAAGCACAAACTTTTGGGTGATGAGAATCTGATATTGAAATCTTGTGCGGAACGTTCTTTTGAATATGGGGGTGGCAGTTTGAGTACTGTCTTGCAAACAAACTGCATGACATAATTCTGATTGGCATGCGCACTCAATTTGTCGACATTTTATAAAAAAATTAGCAATTAAAGAAAAAGTGGTTTCTCTACAATTGTCAAGTCAAATTTCATAATGATATTTCAACAACTGATGATATAAAACTCGACTTTAGTATGCGATGTAATTTTAAAATTTTTGCATGTTGCGTTTCTTTTTTGAGTGAGTATATGTTAAAAACATCACGCATATCCTAGAGCATAGTCCCTTGGTGCCCTCTGCAAACAAAGTAAAATTTAGAAGTTCTTCAATATAATTAGTAAAAAGTATCCATTTCTTTTGTTATTAAAATAACAGATCATCATGATAGATTTTCTCTTCTAAAACTTCTCTGGGCTGTGGTTTTGCCACATACAAAGTAAACACAAATATGTACTATGCTTATTTATTATCTTTAATTATTATAGTTGTAAACAATAATACAAACACATCACATTGTGTATTCAATTTTTTTTTACTTAATTATCTTGTTATTCTAATGTTACTGAATAGTTCTGGTCTGTCTTTGTCAAAAATTTTTATATGCAATATGCCACCAGTGGGACCAAATTAGACAAATAAAGAATTGAATTGAATCATAATGCTTCACCTCGTAACATTTGGTACGGACGAACGAACAGGCAATCTATCACCAGAGGGAGCGTCTATCAACACTAACCTCTATACTATCGCGCTAAGGATTATGGGTAATATCGAATTTCATTAGAATATTTCCCATGATCCTTAGCGCGATAGTATAGAGGTCAGTGTTGATAGACGCTCCCTCTGGTGATAGATTGAACGAACAGGTGGATGCGCCCAAACACTAATATGCAATACGTTCGTAGATGGGCATACACATTTCGCCTGCTTTCAGCTTATTTTTTCATGAATTGTCCGACGAACTATGAATTATTTGGCGTGGCCTCATCTGTCAAACTTTCCTAAAAATCCACCATTAAACTAAAAATGTGTGTATGAGTCACAGATGGCCCTCCCGTGCTTAAAATGTATCAGAGTTATGGACCTTAACCTAGAACTTAACCAAAGTCGTTCATGTTTAAAATATAGGTCACTGCGACTTACTAGAGGATGGTGTAGTGCTACCCACAACACATCTAGTGGTGGAATATCATTGACCCTCAACATCTAGTATCCGAGTTATTGACCTCAATCAAGAACTTAAGCAAAGTGTTACGGACGTATGTACGGACGAACAAGGGTAAAACGATATGGCCGATCCACATACGTGGTCGGGCCATAAAAATAGCGAGAACAGACAAACGGGTACACGTCTATGCTAGAGTAAAGGAAACCATGAAATAATGTTGAATTAGTGAATGCCAAAATGCTAATCTAATTAGAACTTGTGATGTCTAAGCTTCCTGTAAATTTTATATGTAATACTTTTAGTGTCGGTTACACCGAAAATATCTGAAAGCCAAGGAAATTTAGAATGGACACACACGTGTCTGTGCTTCTTCCTCAAAACTTCATTTCATGCAACAGATAATCAGTATCATAAAAAAAATAGGCCTCGAGGAATAAGCTTCTTTTATTAAATTACGATTTTCTTTTATTACTTTTTCATCTTCAATTCAACAATTATCACGATTATACTGAATAAAGTTTTGGTGATTAAACATATATTTTACATGTTTTATATAACATATTTCATTTCTGGATGCATTAATTATCATTTCATTACTAATAAATTGTAAAGATAAACTACCGTTTGCTATTGTAACTAGTGTAAACAAATTTATCGGTTCCCCCTCTGACGTTGCACAATCAGTGGAATTAGTTACGCGAAAGCGGAAGTTATAAAGGTGAGATTTTAAGAAATTAACACTAAATTGTCAATATCTTTGTTATTTGTCATCGGAATCAAGTCGGGTTTTTTGCTTTGATCTTAGAAAATTAAGATCTATAAAATGAAATAAAGTTGTCATAGGCGTTTTAGTTGCACTTTAAATGTGGATATGTTTTAAAACTGCCGTTTATTTATGCAGGTCGTGTCGCATACAGCCAGTTATTCCAGATCTCATTATCGTCTATATAATTTCAGGATATTTAAATTAAAATTCACATCCGTCAGAATGATAAAACATTATCTGTAAATTTATGTAGTTTTTGTATGTTTTGTTTAGATTTTCAATGCAAGAGATACCAGATGAAGTGTAAAGATCTGTCTTGTTCGTTCGGGGAGATATGTGACGGCTACGTACATTGTAGGGATGGGTCTGACGAAAGTAACTGTAAAGGTACATAAGATCTGTCTTGTACGTTCGGGGAGATATGTGACGGCTACGTTCATTGTGGCGATGGGCCTGACGGAAGTTACTGTAAAGGAACATAAGATCTGTCTTGTACGTTCGGGGAGATATGTGACGACTATGTTCATTGTGGCGATGGGTATGACGAAAGTAACTGTAAAGGAACATCGAATCTGTCTTGTACGTTTTGGGGGATATGTGATGGCCACGTTCATTGTAGGGATTGGTCTGACGAAAGTAACTGTAAAGGTACATAAGATCTGTCTTGTACGTTCGGGACATATGTGACGGCTACGTTCATTGTGGCGATGGGCCTGACGGAAGTTACTGTAAAGGTACATAAGATCTGTCTTGTTCGTTCGGGGAGATATGTGACGGCTACGTTCATTGTAGGGATGGGTCTGACGAAAGTAACTGTAAAGGTAAATAAAATCTGTCTTGTACGTTCGGGGAGATATGTGACGGTTGCGTACATTGTAGGGATGGGTCTGACAAAAGTAACTGTAAAGGTAAATAAAATCTGTCTTGTACGTTCGGGGAGATATGTGACGGCTAAGTTCATTGTAGGGATGGGTCTGACGAAAGTAACTGTAAAGGTACATAAGATCTGTCTTGTACGTTCGGGGAGATATGCGACAGCTACGTTCATTGTAGGGTTTGATCTAACGAAAGTAACTGTAAAGGTACAATACATGAATATAGAAAATCATTGTGAAGGCATATAAACGTAGACAACTATTGAACAGATACAATACATTATTATAGAAAATCATTGTAAAGGCACATCAACGTAGATAATTTAGTGAACAGATACAATACATTATTATAGAAATCATTGTAAAGGCATATAAACGTAGACAATTGGCGTACAGATACAATACATTATTATAGAAAAATCATTGTAAAGGCACATAAACGTAGACAATAAGTGAAAAGATACAATACATTATTATAGAAAATCATTGTAAAGGCACATAAACGGAGACAACTAATGAACAGTTACAATACATCATTATAGAAAATCATTGTAAAGGCACATAAACGTAGTCAATTAGTGAACAGATACAATACATTATTATAGAAATCATTGTAAAGGCATATAAACGTAGACAACTAGTGAACAGATACAATACATTATTATAGAAAATCATTGTAAAGGCACATAAACGTAGATAATTAGTGACAGATTCAATACATTATTATAGAAAATCATTGTAAAGGCACATAAACGTAGACAATTAGAGAACAGATACAAAACATTATTATAGAAAATCATTGTAAAGTCACATAAACGTAGCAATTAGTGAACAGATACAATACATTATTATAAAAAATCATTGTAAAGGCACATAAACGTAGACAATTAGTGAACAGATACAATACATTAGTGTAAAAAATCATTGGAAGGGTACATAAACGTAGACAATTAGCGTACAGACATGACAGATATAATACATTATTATAGAAAATCATTGTAAAGGCACATAAACGTAGATAATTAGTGAACAGATATAATACATTATTATAGAAAATCATTGTAAAGGCACATAAACGTAGATAATTAGTGACAGATATAATACATTATTATAGAAAATCATTGTAAAGGCACATAAACGTAGATAATTAGTGACAGATATAATACATTATTATAGAAAATCATTGTAAAGGCACATAAACGTAGACAATTAGTGAACAGATACAATACATTACTATAAAAAATCATTGTAAAGTCACATAAACGTAGACAATTAGTGAACAGATACAATACATTAGTATAAAAAATCATTGGAAGGCACATAGACAATTATTGTACAGATATAATGCATAATATTAGAAAATTATTTTACATGTTACTATAGAAAAATAAAGGATATCATCTTTGTCAACTGAAGTCTGAGCATATGTAAAGCACGTACTTTAAAAGAATCGTCTGTTAGTGAGACAATAATCTTGTCGTGTTAAGAAGAGAAACAATCAGGCCTGGCGATCTCTATATACAGAATTGAGCCGAAGGTTGACACATCTCCGAGTTAAGCGATAGGGGGGGGGGGAGTTTGGGCCCCCCCAAAAAAAAACAGTTTAACCTAGCACATTTTATATGTGCCTGTCCTAAGCCAGGAATCCTTGTCAAAGCTTTTGTTTGTCCCTGTCATCTATCTGGTTTTTTTTTCTATGTCCAGAAATGGATGTTTCGTTGATAAATTAGTGATTGGTTTGGAATCTTATGTATTGTATTTTTAGTTTAGGGCCAATGCAAGACGGCGAACAGCGACCTCTGGTCATGTTGAAGACTTCTGGCTGTTTTCTATTGTGATTTTCTAAATTGTCGTCTCTTTATGTTGGTTGTGTAGCGTACATTTATTCCACATTTCTCTGTCGTCTATTATCGATTTGCTTCGTACAGGAGAATAAGACAGTTGTTCTTTCCAGTTTTGGCCCACTTTCCTCTTCATCCAAACTCTAGCATAGTTCTCCACATCTAAAGTTATATGGATTCTATTTTTACGCAACATCATGTATATGGCTCTCTGAATTGAAGTCAACGAGAAACCATCCTGCGTAAAATAAACATTTTTTAACAGCAGTAAAACTACAAAATGGTTGAATTATTTTCCTTCAAACTCTTTTCATAGATGAATCTTTTAAAGTTTACTACTGTTGGTCTTACTTACATATACATTAATATACTTTATTAATTATTTGTACAGATTACGTTTGTCCAGCCGGGAAAGTGAAGTGTGCTGATGACACATGTGCCTGGGGTGACAAGTGTGACGGATGGACAGACTGTCTAGATAAATCCGACGAATTTCAATGTAATGGTTCGTAATTTCATCATTGACATTAATCATATAAAAATGGCATTGCATACTGAACGTGTACACTATAAACAGGTATTCTTTATATGGCATCGTAAATAAGTGTAAAATACTATAAAACATGTCATGCATGTATATCTGCTTTTAAGTTCGGCTAAATGAGAATTTACTGGTTTTATAAAACATGTACTCAAATTGTTTCATGGGACAAGTTAAATAATCCGTAAGGAAACAAAGATAAACAGATAAAATATAAATATATTTATGTATATAAAAAGACTGTATCTAATAAGGATCATTTCTTATTACTTAGAAAACATCGATTACTGTATACATATTTGACATTGCTACTTACATTTCAAAATCGAGTTCATTCTATTGGTTATTTAGGGCAAATTTCAAAACAGCAAACAGCGACTACTGGTCCACTTAAGGATGCTGGCTGTTAACCATTAAGTCCAACTTATAAAATATCTTTATTTTTTATTTAGGTTTGGGTGGACTGGCACTTCGACATTTCCAAAATGAACAACCCAAAAGAAACTCATTTGCGAGAAACGATTTTCGACGAATCAACAGAACGTAAATCAGTGTGGACATTTACAGGATTTTGATTTCTTGGCTAACTAACTGATTCTTGTCTTAGTAGCAAAATAAATTTTCTATTTACATGATCCATACACTTGATTTTATTGAATAAAAGTTACAAATTCCAAGGCATACACGAAATGCTAATTGAAAAAAATAATACACCAGCGCCAACAATATCAAAAGTCTCGAAAAACATTACAAACATATAGCAAATCAAAACAAAGTTACGTCGTTAGTCTTATTTGCTAAGAGACAAAAAATGTCTGTACAGGTTAATCTTAAAATGAGAGTAAAAATCAAAAAAAAATCTTGAAAAGCTTAACTTTTATTCTTTATCAAAGAAGAAAGCTATTTATTCTTTCTTTTTGTAAATTTAATAAGTGTTTTTTTTTTCAAAAACGGTAAAAATGAAATGCATAGCTAAGGTGATAGCAAATACATGAAGCAAAATCCCCCCCCCCCCCCAAAAAAAATCTGTTCTCCAGAATACTCTTTACAGACAGTTGTCCAGATAATATGTTCAATCTAAGTCAAATATGGTTATAACGAATCATACATTCACAAACACCACCTGATACAATCCTGTCAGGGACCAACCATTTAGCATGAAGCATTGTTTTTTCCTTAAATAAATGGAATTTGATTTTTGGTGAAAAAAATATTCTGGTAGTGGAGGTTAAGATTCTGTAGAAGGATGTCTGCTATATAAAATAATGCTAATGAAATAGAATATTCTGTCGTGACGCCTTTAAAACAATTCTGAGCAAACCAAAAAGCCATGGCCCTCTTTAAGTTGAATGGTCCGTCCCTTACCTACTTTATTTAATTCATAAAACTCATAGCTACGGAACCAGATTTTCACCTCATTTGGTTTGTCATCGTTTGTGTATTACCGAATATGACCTTCTCTAAATTGATGGTGAAAGCTTTACAGATTTGTTAAATCAAGCAAGAACTGCTTTCCCTTGCGGAACACAAGACAGAAGATAATGAGATGTGTATGAATGTTCGCGACACAGCCCACAAAAACAAGCGACAATTTAATAAGACCCCAATGAGCCAGCAGTGTTCAACGAGGCCGGTAGGGGCTACTAGCTGCTTTACGATTGGTCCAATGTCAAAATAAAATGCATACAATTCAAATCCAGTCTTGAAATAGTCAAAGAAATATCCCCGTCTTATACAATGAATAGAAAACATCAAAACGACACAAGTACAAACATAAGCTTTGTTAAAGACTCCTGGCTTTGGATAGGCACATATAAAAAGTGGCGGGGTTTTAACTATTTTTTTTTGCCCAACCTACCCCTATAATTAATTCCTAACGTAATAATAAAGAACACAAAAAGATAATGCAGATTGACAAACTCAAGATTGGTTTACTAAAATTATAACTATGTCGAATTAACGACGGCCATCAATAAGACGTTTAAATATCGTCCAAGGTCCAAATAAAGCATCATGTGAGTGGAACCCTGCACAAATGCTTAAAATGTACTGTTGGTTAGATAAATAGTTATATGTGACATTATTTGTACAGATTATAAAATACATAAATCACCTGTCACACACAGTAAAGCTATGTCTATATCAAATTGTTTAAATGAAAGTAAATTGGTAGATAGTTATATCTCTAATTACTTATTAAACTGAAATTTAAAAATAAAGAGATTTTCTAAAGACACTTGATGAAATTTTGAAGGATTTGTTGATAAATTGTAGTGGTGTATTATTTACATACTGACAAAGAAGTGCATTACATCAATCACAGTTGGAATCGGTCTTTTAAAGAAATACAACCAGGATTTTGATGCCAGTTAAATATGTGTACTAACGACAAGCACGTTTATTAAATTAAAGACAATTATAAGTATAAAAGGTCTGCGTCGTAGAGCATCTTGATGTGCCCTGGATGTAAGGGTACCAGTATGGAAAACTAAAGCAATTGACACATGCATGCCGTGGTGTGGTTAACTTGCAATTCATCTTTGGTAAAAAAAAAGCATTAAACATTCACATGAAACTGAACAAACAGTACAATGTTTTAAAGTTTCATTATTTACCTATAACAAATGTTCAAAATATCGCCAATATTATAATAATTTGTCAAAAGAACTGCTCTTGTCGTCGGCGATCTACAAGTGAAAAGAAGAGGACAGAAACACGGGAGCAATGTGATCCTTGTTTAAACCGTTTTTTTCAATTTACATTAGGCTGGTTAATTACGATATACCACTAAAGCTATGAAATGTCAACTTCGTATGTCAAAAAGAACATAATGCTAAGAACATAATGGGGATAAGAAGGGTTTTGAAAATTTCAATATTTATAAAAACAATTTCAGATATTGCTAAAGAGTTTTCTTTACAAATAATTGCTGTATCCTCGAGGAATACAAATAAAATTCTACCAGGAGCGCTTAAAGGATCACGGGTTATAAACTCAAAATGATAATTGGTTTGCGGCTGTACTATAGCAAGCATGAACTGATTACACGTCCAGAGCACCTGAGTTCTCGTTTTGACAGGAGGTCAAGATGCTGATAGCGGTTTGGTTGTTGTTGTTGTTTTTGTGTGCACGTTGTTTGGTTTGTGATGATTCTATGTCTATCGATTATGTCTTTAATAGCCTTTACGGATTTATGACATTTGGTTGGCATATAGGTGCAACTTTGTTTCTTGCAAAAGCATTTCAAATACCAATTATAATAATAATTTTATTCAAAATCAGTACAGCTTATGAATTGCAATAAAATATGTTAAATAACAGATATTTACGCCAAAGAAGTCTTCGTTAAATCAGTCCAAATATTGTATAATAAATTAGATGAAAATGAAAAGGTCAACAGATGATGTAAAACGTGGAAGGATCTGTACTCTTCACATAAGCAGAGGTACCTAATGTCAAAAAATCGAAAGACCAGAGAGTAAACCAGTAAACACAAACGAGAACAGGACGTAAAAACCAGACACATAAAATCAGAACAACTAAAACAAATGAATAGCAATCAACTTAACGATCATGCGTTGAAAAATAGGAAACGTCAATTGTACTTGAAACATTTCTAAATTATTCATATATTGTTTCATTTTAAATATTTTATTGTATTTATTGACATAGAATCAACCATCTGTACAAAGAATGAAGTTACTTGCCCCAATTAGCGAGTCTTGATAAAATAAAATTTGCCAAAACCTCCATATTTCTTATTATCATCCCGAAATGGTCCCTAAATATCAATACACTACTTTGAAGATCATTTTAAGGTTAGTGAGGACACCTGTCATGTGACCAAAAACAGCTAAAAATGCAAAAAACAAGTGCAAATGTCACAAATACCTTGAAACTTGTGTTAAATAGTTTTATTTAATAAAACTTAATCAAAGTAAATTAATTTTAATACAAATAAAACAACCATTCCTTCATAAATAAAATTTTCAAATAAAACAAGGGAGATAATCCACTTGAAAAATGACAAAAAAATTACAAAGATTTGTATAGTACAGAGAAAAGTAAGCTGGTGACCCCCAGTTTTCATTGTTTTATTTCAAAATATATTGTATTTCATTGACTTTTATCAAATAAAAATAAAATTTAAATTCATGGATTTTTTCTGCGACAAGATTTTATGCTAATTATTTGTCCTTTCCTATATAATCTATAGTAATTTGGGACAACTTTGAGCCTAAATTTTGGAAAAACAAGCCTGGAAAGGGGGTCCAATATTTTTACACAAGATAAAGTATATAACTAATACTAATACATGTATATCAAAAAATTGGACATTTTAGATTCGGCATTATTTTTGGGGACAGGTGTCCTCACTAACCTTAAATGATAATGGTATATATAGAATGGTCTTGCCTCTATTGAGATGCGGTTTTTAAGGTGACTTTCCAATCAAGTGTTAGCATGGTTTTATATAAAAATGAAAAGCAACATTAACAATAGGGAATGAAAGCCGCCATGTTATCACACATTATCAACATAAGATATATTTCGCAGTTTCAATGGTTATAATCCGAAAGTAAACACCATCATCATCTCTGACACGTAGAGTTATTCTATGCATTCATATATGAGTAATTGCCAGAATAAATTAAAATAAAAGTTTTAAAGTTGTTTAAGCATTATTTTGTATATTTTAATCTAAATTTGACAAGTTTCAATGATGCCATGTTTGCTTGAGTATTTTCAAAGTAAAACCATCAATGATATAATTTAATACATATTTAAACATTCAAAAAACACTTTATTGCACAATAAGTTTTTACAAATACATAGACGGAAGACTAGATAAAGATATCGGTTTCTGATTGGTCATTTGAGTTCTCTATATTGAAAACAGACACACGATATAGATAAGATTGCATGTCTCCTATATCTTTTTCTGAATGCTGAAACGATTTATTTTTTGAATTTTATGAGCGGGCACAGGCAGCATATATAACTTTATATTGCATTTTGTTTCATTGTATATAATCCTTTAATAAAAAAAAAAATACATCTGCCAAATTGTTAGCCCCCTATATATTAGTTTTGTTTCTTTAACGATTTATTGATTTATCGAAGGGTATATATATATATTGTATCAAAACCCAAGATCAAAGCCAACCACAGCGAATAAACCATGTAACGTTATCTTTTAATATAATAGTTAAAATTAAAGTGAAAGAATACAAAATCATGAAGATCCATAATTTAATACTTTTGGTTATTTTGACTCTAATTTATGTGGCACGTGGGAGTCATTTTCGAGGTGGTACAATAAGCTGGAGGTATATAGGACCGGGCAATAAGGTCAGTCAACGAAAATGTGGCAAATATTTAATGATGTCTTCACTGTTAAGTATTTTTATTCTCTTTTTCTTTTCATTTTGTTTGCGCATGGTTTTGTTGTTTTTTTTTTATCATATCCTTTCTTTTTAAAAAAATTTAAAATGGATAGTTATAAATACTATGCGTTCGGTCATTTTTTGTTACCTTTAATTTTTCACATTTTTATTTTTCACTCTAAGCGTTATCTCAACATGACTAAAACAAATTATATATTATAAGAGTATTTTACAAAGTAAAACATCATTTAAATATTAAAAACATTTAAAACTAATTAAAAAACGCATAAACTCAAAGGTCTGTAATATTTATAACTTTCCATTTCAAAATTGTGCAAAAAGAAAGGATATATGGGTTAATAGTCAAGACACAAAACCACAGAAAAACGGCGTCATGGACGTTGCCAATAAAATTTACCTGTACCCTGAAAAATCTAAACGTTGTGAAACGCAACGTCAATTTTAGTCAGATTTTATTGCATATTTACGAACCCGTACCTGAAAATCGAAGTCCGAGACATATTTATTTTGCAGCAATGCATCGCAAATTTTCCAAAGAATGTTAAGTTAGTTTTTGGTCATAATTTGGATATGTCTTCCCATTTTCATTAAAGAAGCAGAGGTACCAATGGGGTATCCGAATGTCAAAATTTCGAAAGGACAGAGACAGAACCAGTTAACACCAACAAGAACGGGACAAAAACAGACAACATGTTAAACATGCATGGAAACACAAAAATAACTGAATATCAATCAACAATGCGAACTCCAGTCGAAACTAGAGTGAACTCAGGTGCTCCGGAAGAGTAAGCAGTTCCTGCTTGCTATAGAACATTCGTCGCATTGCCAACAGTCAATTCAGTGTGTCAATTCCGGTAACGAAAGACAAACAAAACCCTATGACAAACCAACATCTGTACTGGATATATGTCATTTGGTATCGTTCCACCTTAAAGTATTGTTGTTCCTTTTCTTTGAGCATTTTAAATATGAAAAAATGTTACTGCTCGGCATTTAGCAACATTCAGCATCAATAAAATAATACACATTCTAATAATACATGTACATGTACAAGCATGAAGGTTATAATCTACAGAAATAACCCATAAAATTGCACTTTAAACAAACAGCTTATACATTTTCAGGTAGAATTCTACTACCGTTTGAATTGGGCTTACGGTCATTCGGACGCTGCTGCGTGGAAAACTACCCTTTCCAATGGCAGTGAAATAACATTACATTCAGGACCTTATAAACTTGTTTCTAATAATTCTGCAGAAAATTGGGAACAAGGTGAAGATACATTTACATATGATTTTCCATCCGAAGGACCGTACTTTGTCAAGTAAGTCCCCCAATTAACGCTTATAGTAAATACTTATAAATTTCTCTTGGACACATTGAATAACAGACCCTGCTGCGTCGAAAACTCCCCTTTCCAATAGAAGTGAAATCACATTACATTTAGGACCTTATGAACAGGATAAAGGTACATTTACATGCGATTTTACACCCGAAGGACCCTTAATTTCTTCTTGATTTGACACATGTTTATAGGTTTTGGTATTCGATTATCAATATTATATATCGTTCATTTTAGCTTTGGTATTCGACTATCCATACATATCGTTCCTATTAGCTTTGTTATTCGATTATCCGTATGTTCGTCCCTTTTAGCTTTGTTATTCAATTATCCATATGTATCGTCCCTTTAGATTTGTGTTTTGAGTACATTACGTTTCTTTTATAAGTCGACCCCCTTGTTTTGCATTTTGCACCAGATATCTCTCTGAAGGTATTTTCCTTCTTCTTTAGATTAGTGGTAACCGTATCACCTCTTTCTTACCCTTACCTCTTACCCTACCCTTAACACCTCTAACCCCTTTTTGTATTGCAATTTTCGCCTTTTATGTCTTGTATCGTAATAAGATTCGTATATATGTGTTGTTTTGTAGCTTTAGCCTTATTTTCCCCTCCATCCTCTCTTTTTTTCTCCTTCTCATTCTCCGCCTTTTCTTCCTACTACTCCTCATTTCCCCCTCCATCCCCATTTTTCCTTATAGCCCCCTTCTTTTTTTTCGTCTTTTAAAGACATCAGAAGTGACCAGGATTCATTTTGATAACGATGAAATAGAGAACTTAGATGGAGATATAAAGAGGTATTTATCGAAATATCGAAGAAATTAAACGTCGTCATAGCCGCTTACACAGCAGCTAAGGCAAGACTCAAACTGTATTCTTGTCTGGAGATACTAGGAAAGAGAACACTCTACTGCGACCCCGGGACTGCGACATAGACTCCATTGTATTTACATCGAAACCAGGACAATGGAAACTAAAACTGGGGGACTACTAAGGAGATATAACGGACGAAGTGTCAGGAAACAGAGTGTGTTAAAAAAAGGACCAAAAGACTATGCTTACATACTTTTAATAGATTTCAAATAAAAGTTGTACCTTGATCGAGTTTTTATTGAAAGTCTTAAACACACAAAACAAATTCAAAACTGCACACAGCAAACAAAAAGAGCTCATCTAGGCTGAACTAAACAAAAGTACGAGAAAAGAGCAGGGAGCAATAAGGCATAAGCCATACAACAAGAACAATAATAAGTTTAAAAAGGACGACAAAAGAGAAGGGGTATTTAGAAAAAAATGAGAAGGAGGAGGAGGAGGATGTGAAGAAGATAATAAGAGTCTTATAAGTATAAAGCAATTCAACGACAACTAGTCAGTGAAAGCAATAACCAGACAAACCAGTAAAAAAGAGCACATTAAGGGCGACATTTACAAAACAGAGAGAGGCTAAGGGTTAGGATAAGAGATTGGTGTTAGAGGTTAGGATTAGGGTTAGGGTTAGAGGTTAGGATTTTAAATGCATACATGTAGCAAAAAGACGTCACCAAGAGATTTTATCTTCTAGGACATCTTTATCTAGAATAGTCCACTACACTACTAATGTTTATAGTAAATACTTTAGAAATCGTGATTCAAACTGTAAAAAATCATATAATTATTTATGCAAATATCCTATTAAGCATTACGTTTACTTTTTTTTTCAATTTCCCAAAAGGTAATAACATTGATTCAAAACACATAACTGTACTTGATGTTTCAAACAAAGGTACATGTATGTATGACAAAAATAAAAACAATATTTGAAAAGAAGTTAAAAGCTAAACTATGTTCATTTAACTTCGGTATCTGTGTTTTTTGTTATTTTTCGTTATTTCGTTTAGTTTTACAGGAAGTGCCTGGATTTCTCTCGGGTTTGGGTCTGCAGGAGCATGGAATATTCAGACCAAGGTAGATCTTCATCGCCGAAGTGATACACAACAACCAAACCTAAGTCCGCTTACTCAGAGTAGGGCTATGTACAGGTACAGTAGAACAAAAACTAACGCTAGATGTATTTCAATAAATGGTTAAGTCCTTTTGGCACATACTTTTAGTCAATGTATGAGATACATCAAATATATAGATAATTGAATAATTGTATCAATAGTAAAAATGAAGATAAATGTGTTGATGAACTCGCCTTAAATATTTTATTTAAGTTTTATTTTTGAATTATAAATCGAAAAAAGCGGCCTTGTACCAGTATATTTATACTTAATTAGAATACAGTTCGGATGCAGAGCTAGCATCAGAATCCCGATTTTTGATTCAGACGGGGATACTGTGAAGTGCCGATGGTCAACACCAAGTGAAGCAGCATCCATATCTAACGTTCTACCTAATGCTCATCTTGACGAGGTAAATATCTAATCTTCTACCCGGAGCTCATCTTGACGAGGTAAATATCTAATGTTCTACCCAAAGCTCAATATCTAACTTTCTACCAAAAGCTCATCTGGACGAGGTAAATATCTAATGTTCTACCCAAAGCTCATCTTGACGAGGTAAATAAATAATGTTCTACCCAAAGCTCATCTTGACGAGGTAAATATCTAATGTTCTACCCAGAGTTCATCTGGACGAGGTAAATATCTAATGTTCTACCCTGAGTTCATCTGGACGAGGTAAATATCTAATGTTCTATCCTAATGTTCTTTCAAACCTTTTCTTTATTGAAAATTGTAGTAATTTCTGGGGGAGAGTTTTGTACATTGATTTTCGAATATTGAGTTTTCCATCAATATCTAATAAAAGTTTGTCTTTTATAAGTAGTTATGGTTCATTACTCCTTTTATTTATCACAAGGTTCTAAGAATAACGAATGAGAAATGCACAGCAGGCAGTAAACCTGTGTCAATCATCCAAATCTGTGAATTCATCTTTTAGAACACATGCCGAATTACTCTGATGGCAACTTCCTCCAACAGTTACACTACGAGTGGATGGTTTGCCGTAGCAATAACTGTGGAAGATTATCCAAAGTCTGCGATTACTTTCAACGGACAACGGTTTACACCATCAACACCATTGACTCAGACACCTATACAGGTATTGTTTTTAATCTTGGCAAAGAAAAAAGTGCACTGCAATATTTTAAGACTTTAATATGCATTGATTTATTTTCCCTGCTAAATAACTGTTCAAACTGTCTTTTTTTATGATATCTGAAATGGCCCTTAAGACAGACACGGGAACTAAAATAAATGAATGGTAAATGATAAAACCAGGCTTTACAGTTGTGATATAGCTGTCAAACACAACCCATTACTTAATATGGCAAAGCTCTTGTGTGTAGTACTCCCGATACTCGTCAGTCGTCATCAACATACAATCCATAACATTACCATACCATGCAATGGTGTTTAGTAAAGTTTATAAGTTGTATAACTAGTTTATAATGTAAGACATCGATCATATAATTTTGTTGTTTTTATTCCTTATTTCTAGTTCAGACTGCTCCCAGGCCAAGCTTATTGTTTTGGTTCTCTCACTAATTTCTTTTTCAGACAGATCCCATGCCAAGCTTGTTGTGTTGCTTCTCTTCCTAATTTATAGTTCAGACAGCTCCCATGCCAAGTTAATCGTGTTGCTTCTCTTCGTAGTTTCTAGTTTAAACATCTCCCATGCCAATCTTTAAGTGTTGGTTCTCTCCCTGATTTTAAGTACAGACAGCTCCCATGCCAAGATTATTGTGTTGCTTCTCTTCCTAGTTTTTAGTTCAGACTGATCACATGATAAGTTTATCGCGTTGTATCTCTTTCTAGTTTCTAGTGCAGACCGATCATCGTGTAATGACGAACCAGTTTTTGTGACACCAACAGTTCAAGATGGTCATGTGATTGTAGTGAACGCAGGCAGTACAGTGAAAACAACGTTCTACGTAAAATCTATAGTAGGACAAGTATTTTGTATGGATAGTAAAATGGTGGGTGTGATTTAGAACAAAATGACAAACATATGCATCTCTTTCTTCGTAAGGCTTTTTTTATACGTAGTAAAAAGCACCAACATGGATATGTAAAATATATTTGTACGCTATGCAGGTTTTTCTTAAAAAATGATTGAAAAAGCAACCATGTTAGCAAAATGTATGATATTGGTCCTCCAATAAAACTAGCTAAGTACTAATGTTGTACAGACATCCGAAATACTTCCTCAGCAATTGAGTAGTTGACAGATGGAACAACCTTCTGAAAGGACAGTTCAAGAAACGACAGTCAACTCCTTCTACAGAGAAAGATGAGATATTGTCGATTTAAGCAATATAAAAGACACAGTTCGAAAGTAAGAAGAAAATAAAACAAGAACAATAGAAAATAATGAGATGTAAGACAGTTTTAAAGACATATTTTATTTTAGACTTTATCAGATTGATGTCAATGGTCCTACTGGAATCATCAAGTCCGCTCTGGTACCAGATGGTAGACATAATGTATGGAAGATAGATGTGACATGGACACCGCTGCTAAAGGACAAGGGGACTAAGATTGTTTGTGCTGCTGCTGAAGACATACATAAGTTAGTTGTATTTTTGAGATGAAAGATAACAAAGAACCTTCATTAAATCCAGCCCGGGATAACTAAAGACAGTAAAGATATTTATGCAAAAAATATATTGTTTATAGTCTATATGTACATGTCAAATAGGTTTGATTTTAATATTTTTGAAGAACTTTTTAGTCACACAAGTATACAGTAGAAGAACATTTAACGACTAGAACGGACAAAAATTACTTCACTAGTACGTAATTTACTAAACTCTCATTGTCCACTATTTTAACAAATTCGGTATAAATACAGTATATTTTCCTTGAATTACATCAATCAAGTCAAAATCAAGAAATAATACACTGGACGCTACTGGATAGGGTTTGAGATAGTACTTAAGTTGAACTTGGAACTCCTAACGCCACTTAACAATTAACATATCTAGCGTTAACAAGAAGTGTCAAGTAATCTATGTTTGATCAATAGATCTTTGGTTTTACTAGCGATAACATTAATTGTACACCAAATATTAACATTATTATAGCTCTGGTACATCAAATACCAAATTTTAATATTATTATAGGAAACTAAGTGAAACAAGATGCCTAACCGTCATCGCCTGGGGTAAATATCACTTAGCCGTTTTAACTATTTTTACGCATGTTTAGATTTTACAAAAGACTATATTTATAAATTCGGGATATTTGTTTTAAGGTAGAGCGTGGCACTAAGGTCCAAAATTAATTTGTCAATAGATTTTCTTCAAAATTACAATAAATGTCCAAAATAATGTATTCTTTCATAATTTGATTCAAAATTCATAGGTTTCTTCCCTAATTTTCGAGTTATATCAAGTTAAAGTATCAGTATTTTACTATGAATTATATAGGAAAAGCCATAAAAGCACACAAAAATGTTCCATTACTTTTTTTCCTATCATTAGATTTCCCTCATTTTTTGAAATTTTATAGATCTTGCAACAATTCATCATCTTAAATCAATTAAAAGTGGGGTTTCTTCCCTTGATTTTTACGTACAAGCAAAAATAGGAGCCAAAAACGATGATTTTTCATGATTTTTGCCAAATTACCTCCCTTGACCATATTTTAGCTAAGAATTTATACTACTTTTAGAATACAATTTTTAATCATATTGATAAAATGTGCCTTTACAAGGTATAAAGATTATAAAAACACAAAAATCTCAAAATATTTTTCAAATTTCATTTTATTTTGGGCAAGTCACATGACCACTGTCCTGCTCCGCCTAAAATTTTATTGCCAGATCACAAAACAGTATTCATTCCTATGTTATATGTATTCCTTTCTGTAGAATGAATATCTATTCATAATTTTATCGACCAATTTATACGATTTTGTTAATGATAGCATGAAATAATGATGTATTTTATCTTAGCTTAGATTTGAACATATCAAGTACATTCGAAATCCTCAGTCAACAAAACAAGATAATGTTATTTTGCTAATTAAGATACCCTTTCCAGTAATAATTATAATACAGATTCTGAGGTTCTTATATGCCGCTTTTCACAGCATATAAGTCGTCACAACGTGGTTCACAAATTATTACCTGTGGTATAAAGTGGGCCGTGCGAACTATAAACATTCTCGGCTCCCTGGGAGTATACAGCCAGAGCTGTCGTTCGTTCAGCCCCTTAGCTAACAGCTACAATTCAAAATTTCCATCACTGCCCAACCATTTACTCATTTACAGCTGACTGGAACAACTGAAGTAAAATATCTTGCTCAAGGATACAATACGATAGTTTCGGCGGCTGGATTCGAACTCACGACATTTCGGTCCCATGCCTTTACACCACTGTGTCTTTAAAATCATAATCACATGATTAACAAGTATAAAAACAATCACAAAATGATCATTAATCTTGGTAATTACATTGATTGAGATGCATATAAAGAAGGAAAATTTAATAATTTTAAAAACTATACATTTGTTGTAGATATAGACCCTTGTAGCAGTTCCCCTTGTCAGAACCTTGCAATATGTAAAAGAATTGGTTATACCTCTAACTTTATCTGTAACTGTGTGAAAGGCTTTAGTGGAAACTTATGTCAGACAGGTAAACTTCGACACAATCACTTCTATTATTTCTTGAGACAATCATAATACCGGTATATATTTATATTGTTATTCTGTTCTTGATTTTTATGTTGACATTTCTTACACAAATATAGAATCGTAACGACATTGTAAATTCCAGAACCGATATTAAAATTACCGAACCATTAAAATAAATAAGAAAACTTTTTTTCTTCTATTTGTCTTATTTCTAAATTACGATATAGATATATATTTTACATGAAACTACATTTTTTTTATTAGATGTCATATTTACGCCTATTTTATTAGCGAAAAAAAATAATTTATCATCAAGCACCGATATTGTGTGATGTCAGTGCTACTAGTGCTTTGAAATTCAAATAATTATTTTTTTACTCTCCCTTCCACGGAGATTACCACCCCTTTCCTTTAGTAAATAAGGGATTACGCCCAAATTAGATTACCCTTTGTTCGCTATAAACAGCCATCTGTTATAGTGTGGTTTACATATTGCACACACGTATTTTGTAAGTAAACCCCATAATATATGTTATAGAGATCAATGAATGTGGTTCCAGCCCATGTGGAGGCAGAGGGGATTGTCTGGACCTAATTGATGGTTACAAATGTATATGTAAAGCAGGATATACTGGAATTAACTGTCAAATAGGTAATGTGGGTTATTTTATAGAACATTACAGAACTATCCACTGGAACTGCTTGCTTCACGTCTTTCTTAGAATTTGACTCGGTGGTCATCTCATTACAAAAATATACGATCAAAAAACGATTTTAATTTTCAAATTATTATTTTCCTAACCTAGAAAGTAACGTACTCACCTCGGCGGCATATGGAGTGAATATTTCATAACTGATTGAATATGCTAGGACCCTAAGATCACACTAGAAGAGGACGGTTAGGTGCCATAAAACCTGGACACCATCTCTTTTGAGATGCCTGTACCATGTCAGGACCATTGCGATCTTCAGTTACTGTGTACGTCTTTGCCTTGTTTTTGTCCTCTTTAACATACTATGGATTTATTTGTATCTGTGGGTATCATTTTTCTTGCTTTTCCCAATCAGGACACTGAGTCTTTGTTGGAACACGAATAACAACATAACCACAGAATGTGATTGATCATCTCAGTTCATTAATAGTTTCTTGTTTAGGGATGGATCATTTAACTTGAAAGAGGGGCTTGGTTTTTTTTAATTTTGGCCAGAAAAAAAATCTGCGCTATCTATTTTTTGAATGCGTCGCGACAGAATATTTTACATAGCAAAAATCCTTCTTCAGATTTTTTTTTATCCTCTGCTGCCAAAATATTTATTTCATCAAAAATCATTTTCTCTTTTTTTTACGAAAAAAAACAAGCCCCCCGGCCCTTTCAAGTTGAATGGTCGGTCTCTTATCTTTAATATGATGTTTGTAAATTTGATAATTATATTTTGTTTTCTACACGTTAATTTGAGCAGCTGTTTGTTTTTAATTTCAACATTAGTATTTTGTTATATAAATTTATATTTTCGACCTTTTCTTCTCTAACTTAATATAAACAGTCCGACATTAAATAAGTTCTATATTTTAATGAATTCTGATCTTGTGCATGCAAGAACCTTTGAATTTCAGATTTTGCATACTGCAGAAATTGTAAACAAAAGCTACATTTTACCTTTTATTGTTTATCTGTACCCTGGTTTGAATAGAAACTTTACAAGAAGACAATAACGTTTTGAACAGAAAACTAGCAAACTGTTTCACAAAAATAAATACAACATTTAAATTTGAAGGTTCTAACACAAAAAAATTGCATACGAATTTCATTTCTTATCGAAAATTTCCGATACTCGGGCTTCACCAAGAAAGATTGATCCACCATTTTACTATTGATATTAATTCCTTTGTGTTCATTTAAATGAAAATGTTTGAACAATATGTTTGACTGTGAAAACACAGAACTTAGATTGTGCACAATTTAATATTCATTTATTCTAAGAAACATTTCAGATGTAAAATCACGTTCTGTATAAAGGAATATTTTCATCTCAATTTCCATAACTGACTCAAACCCTTTTGTGAAACGTTATATGGAAATATGTTTTGAAAATGCATCGTCAAACTCTTTCTTGCGGTTGATACATGTAGGCTTATGCAACATTACGCTGAGTTTTCACCTACGAAAAAATAGGGTTGTGCTAATTTTTAGGGGGACTGTATTATATGTTTTTTCTTAGATGTCAATGAGTGCATCAGTAGTCCCTGTCAACATTGGTCTACCTGTCACGACCTCCAGGGCCATTACAAATGTAGCTGTACACGTGGTTATACTGGGGAAAACTGTGACACAGGTGAGTGGTCACACAGGTGTAAACAAGGGTCTGCCTGTTACGTTCTCCTGAATCATTATACATGTACCTGTACACCTGGTTTTCTGAACAGAATGTGACACAGGTGAGTGGTAACACAGGTGTAAACATAAGTCTACCTGTCACGACCTCCAGGACCATTACACATGTAGCTGTACACGTGGTTATACTGGAGATTACTGTGACGCAGGTGAGTGGTAACACAGATGTAAACATTAGTCTACCTGTTAAGACCTCCTGGATTATTACATGTGAAGCTGTACACTTGGTTATACTGGAGTGGACTGTGACACAGGTAAGTGGTAACACAGATGTAAACATAGGTCTACCTGTCACGACCTCCAGGACCATTACATGTGTTTATACTTTAGAGGACTGTGACACGGATGAGTGGTAACAGGTAATGAGTCTACCTGTCACGACCTGAAGGACAATTACACATGAAGCTGTACATTTGTTTATACTGGAAAAGACTGTGACACAGGTGAGTGGTAACACAGGTGTAAACATAAGTCTAACTGTCACGACCCCCAGGACAATTACTGTGTTTATACTGTAGAGGACTGACACGGTGAGTGGTAACAGGTAATGAGTCTACCTGTCACGACCTCCTGGAACATTACACATGTAGCTGTACACGTGGTTTAACTGGAGTGGACTATGACACAGGTAAGTGGTAACACAGATGTAAACATAGGTCTACCTGTCACGACCTCCAGGACCATTACATGTGTTTATACTTTAGAGGACTGTGACACGGGCGAGTGGTAACAGGTAATGAGTCTACCTGTCACGACCTGAAGGACGATTACACATGAAGCTGTACATTTGTTTATACTATAAAAAACTGTGACACAGATGAGTGGTAACACAGGTGTGAACATAGGTCTACCTGTCACGACCTCCTGGATTATTACATGTGAAGCTGTACACTTGGTTATACTGGAGTGGACTGTGACACAGGTAAGTGGTAACACAGATGTAAACATAGGTCTACCTGTCACGACCTCCAGGACCATTACATGTGTTTATAATTTAGAGGACTGTGACACAGGTGGGTGGTAACAGGTAAAACATGAGTCTACCTGTCACGACCTGAAGGATCATTACACATGAAGCTGTACATTTGATTCTACTGGAAAGGACTGTGACACAGGTGTAAACATGAGTCTACCTGTCGCGACCTCCAGGACCATTACACATGTAACTGTACATGTGTTTATACTGGAGATGACTGTGACACAGGTGAGTGGTAACACAGATGTAAACATGAGTCTACCTGTCAAGATCTCCAGGACCATAACACATATAGTTGTTCACGTGGTTATAATTGACAATAATATAGAAGTGACAAAACCCTGGTTTTCAATTTTCCAGGTTTGTCATTCTCTAATTCGGTCTTGTTTCTAACTTTTAAATCACATCTCTAGATGATTGTATAAAAGACAATTGGTCATACCACAGGATATGAATTAATGGTATATATTAATTTGGTTATTTTTTTATAAATATTTTATAGATATTGATGATTGTATCGGTGAGGGCTGTTCCAACCACGGGGTGTGTATTGATGGTGTATCAACCAAAAGCTGTGCTTGTTATCCAGGTTTTACAGGAAATCAATGTCAAATAGGTAATATTACCAAGAATCCTACAGGTTCTTTAATTGTTTAACATATTAAGTCAATCACAGGGAATTAACAACGTATAGGAATGTTTCACACCGATTTATTTTTTTTTGTGATATCTAAATACAAATACAAAAAAGATATAAAAAAGGTTAATTTAGTTATGATGTATATATATCTTTCAAGGAGTAACCTCATTTGGAAGATCAGAAACCAAAAATATTGAATGAAAAGTACAAAGCCAAGTAGTTTGAACAGAAAGCCAAGTCCAGCACTGAGGATATCGACCATGTGCAGTACAAGGAAAGAAACCTGGTGGTTTAAACAATTTTGAATTAATCAATCGGAAATTTCAATGAAATTATATCCAGACAATTAGAATAATTGTGTTAAAACTATACAGAGTTAGTTGAGAAATACCCCGACGATTTATTGTTTTGTGATATCCAAATTGTACCAAGACATTTCCACAGGTAGTAATGTGTCATATCGTACAATGTTTGGTAAAGGGATTTTGTCATGGTATGGTAAAGGGAGGTCATGGTTTGTCCAAGGGATTTTTTCTAAAATATATAAAAGTACCTTTATTTTAGTATCAAATCGTGTGGAGAGCTTAAAGGAATTAAACATGACCATAAAGGATTACTGTGATAACTTTAATTTAGTTGTGCTTATTAATCAAATTTAAATTTTGTCATGGTTTGGTAAAGGGAATAGAAAATTGTCATGGTTTATACCATAATGTCATGGTTTATCACATTTTCTAAAGTTAGGAGATCGTGCAAAATATTAGTTTTTTTCTGCTGTTCTTTGTGTGTGTGGGAGGGGGGGTGTAGCGACATACTGTGCTGTGTTTCTTAATACGCCTCTTGACCCCCCTCTTCATATAATTTATTAAGCGTAACCTTCAGTATTTGCATATAACAAATATTTTTTTTAATTATATATGTCATTTTTACTTTTGCTCTATACCGCAACTAAGCCAGCAACATATATTTACCACAAACAGTACAAGCTACTCCTGTATGATAATATAAAACAAGTAATATTATGACTAGATCAAACGTTTCTGTAAGACAAAAAAAACACTGATGTTGCTCTGGATACTAATATTATGGTGAGGGCAACATATACCTGAGATGGAAGAATATATCCCCTTTGCAATAGTTAATTGGTGGTGAATATCATTTAAATTATGGAATGTCCTTTTTTGAATACAGAAAGGAAAAGCTTCATTGATAGGGAGTTTTTAGTATATATATTAGCAGCAATAAGCAAATTCATGCATTAAACCAAATGTCTAGTCAATATTTTTCTGTAAACCTTTGTATCTATTTTGTCTATGAGTTTCCATATTAGAACCCATATCATGTGTCGAGCTATGTTATTGTCTCGGCTTATGCCTCCATCTAAGTTGGGAGTCTCATAATGATATGGAACCTGATATTGAAAACTCTGTATAATAATCTTTATAACACGTCTTATGAATGGCATACAAACATTGAAATTATACAGAGTATCTCCATTGGTTGTTGATATGTAGTATGCGTTATTATGGTTACATATATATATGACCGGTTTTAGGTATAAAACATTACTTTTTGCTCATATGATTGAATAAGATTTAAAATATCATTTCAAATACCCTTGACCAAACCATGACCACCCTACACTAAACCATGACGTCCCTTGTACAAACCATGACAAGTAAAAATCTGTATTTTGAGATGTATGCTTTGTAAGCGCTTAATTACACTGAAAAATGTGTCAAAAGGTTGCATGAATAGTGAAAGATTGTTTTGGGGCAAAATCTAGCCTTTACTTATGCTTGAAACATAAAATGATGTTATTTTATCAATTGAGCAAAACTATATTTCCTGAATGATTTAACGAATATATTTCATCATACACATGTGCCAGATTTTAGTATAAATACACCCTACCCTTTAAATGGCCGAAAACGCCTTTTGTGTCCGGACAAATTATGGTTTCATTTTTTGCAGACGACATTATGCAAATTTCCCTTGTACAAACCATGACGCCCTTGACTAAACCATGACAAAATCCCTTTACCAAACATTATACGATATGACACATTACTACCTGTGATTTCAAGAAAATTAGAATAATTGTATTAGAACTACAGAGCTAGTTGAGATGTACCCCGACATAGTATCCTGATGAATAGTTTGTGAATAGGAAGTACTAGATAAAGCGCCTCTTAAAGCAAACAAAATTGAACATATTTTGAGGCTTTCAGACAATTTACCTAAACTTAAACCTGATGAAGAGTATATATCATCTGGTTCCCAATCATACCGAAAATATCATTTGAGGTTAAAAGAGTTGTGGGGAGGAATCGTCATTTCGTTTGGGAGCAGGCTAAAAATAGAACATTTTCCAGAGAGGATATGTGAGAAGTATAGGTCCATTAAAGCAAGCAAACATGTATCAAATTTCAATAGATTTGATATGTCTGTGTAACATAGATATAGTATTAACCAAATATGATATACAGCTTTTAACACAAATTCTAATTTTTGAGAAAAATATCCATAAGCACCATCCCTTGGTGACTCTTGTAGAATTGTAACTATATATATACTTTTAAAAAGAAGCAAAGGTGTACCAAAGGGGTAATCAGTATCATAAAACCGTCAGGACAAAGACAAAACCGGCAGACAAAAAATCATCACAACAAAACAAACCACATAACAACATAAAACACACACACATAACAACAAAACTGCATTCAGCAACGTGAACTCAAGTCGAAACGAGGGTGAACTCAGGTGCTCCGGAAGAGTAAGCAGTTCCTGCTTGCTATAGCACACCCGTCACGTTGCCAAAGATCGATTAAGTGTTGGTCAAATCCGGAAAGGATGACAATACAAAACTCTATGTCAAACCAACATCTGTGCTCATCTGAGAGATAGAAATCCCGTATTTGTATACCAGCACATGATGTCTTCCGTAAAATTTCTTGAGTGATGACAACATCATGGGAGCAACGTACCCCTGTGTCAACAATTTGCTTGTCAGCCGTGAAGCTCTATCAGGGAAGTCGTTGTACTTCCCACATGCTCTGGAATAACGAATCAATTGTGATACGTAAACTCCATATGCTGGAGTGGACGGAATGTTGCTACACAGAAAGGGAAAGTTAACTATTGGAAAGTTGAAGTCATAGAGCTTTGTACAAAGCCTTCCTTGTGTGTCAATTTCGAGAAATAGATCCAAATATGAAGCGGACCTCCTAGAATCTGTAGTGTCCTTTATCTTAAGTTCCTTCGGATATATGAGATGTAAATAGTCGCCAAATCGAGGATTGTTTAGTGAAAGGACATCATCAATATAACGAAATGTGAGATTGAAGGACAAGGCAAGTTTGCGGTCCTTTTTGTCTAGAAGTGATTGTAAGAAGTCCGCGTCATATGAATGAAGAAACAAATCGGCAAGCAATGGTGCACACTTTGTGCCCATTGGGATACCTATTGTCTGCTGAAAAACACGTTCACCAAACTGTACAAATATGTTGTCGATTAGAAAGTTGAGCATTTCTATTATTTGATCTTCTGTAAATTTGTTTTTCTTGCTAGACTCTTGGATGACAAAGTAAGTCTTTTTATAACAGACTACCAAATACTTGTACCTGCGTTTTCCGTTCTTTTTGATAAAGCTACGTTTAATCAGCTGTGCCAAACGAGATTTTAATTGTGAATGTGGAATTGAAGTATATATTATGTAGAGAAATCAAACGTTTTAACTCTTACATGATGAAAATGACTTAGATGGAGATTTTCCATCAGTTTTAATCCTATAATAAATAAACAGAGGGCACCCAAAATTGAAAAAAAATATATAGTTATTTACAAATCTCTCGTTCTCTAGACCTAATATTATAAATGAACAACCTCGCCGGTATTATATCATTAATATGCCATTAATATTGGCAAATTAATGATATAAATAATTTATTTATTTTTTGATTTAATTTTGTCTACTTGTTTAACCCCGCCACATATTATATGTGCCTGTCCTAAGCCAGGAATCTTTGACAAAGCTTTCCTTTGTACTTGTCTTTTTGATGTTTTCTGTTCCTTGTTTAAGAAGGGGGTCTATCTGTGACTATTTCAGGACTGGATTTGAAATATATGCATTTTATTTAGACCATGGGCCAATTGCAGAACCGCGAGCAGTGCCAAATGGCCTCGTTGAAGGCTGCTGGCGGTTGTCCATTGTGGTTTTTCTGAATTGCCGCTCGATTGTGGGCTGTGTCGCGTACACTTATTCCACACCTCATTATTTTCTATTGTCTCATTGCAGCTCTTCTTATGTCAATGTATGTTTAAAATCATGATTGTTTATATTTGTAATAGCCCCCTGTGGGACCATAATTGGTAAATAAAATATCTTATCTTATCTATTGAAATTTGAAATATCTACATTGGAAATTCTTAGGACTATTTTCACATACCTTCCACCTCTGATCGGTTGGTTTGGTAGTTCGTAATCTAAAGGCTACACGTGAACTGTCTTAAATTGATACTCAACATTTGAGTTATAGTATAATTTCTATAATGGAAGTATTCCTAGAGTATAGCATCTATACATGCAATATTTTTCTTTCATCCTTATTTATAATACATATGTTGCACTTTCTTATAGTATTTCAATTTTCATATATTTAAATTTAGTTGATTTTCAATTATCATTACGATTTTTTGTATTCAAAATTATTTAAAACACCAGGTTTCTTTCTTTGATTATTATTCAGTTATTGTTGTTCGTGTTTATGTTGGCTATTGCTTTGTGCTGTTTTTGTTTGTGTTTACTTACTTCCACGGAGGCATACAGTACTATTTTATGACATATCCATTCAAAAACAAAAACAAATAAATTACTATAGTGTCTCGCTAATGCTCTTGTCACATGCATATGCAACTAAGAAAGTCTTTTTCAAGAATAAATTTTGATTTATATTTAAAATTAAGCATTTTTAAGGGGTATGTTATGATTTTTTTTATGTATAATGGATTTTAAGGGTGTGTTATTGGTTTCCAGGGTGTGTTATGGATTTTCAATTTGTATCATATATGGCTAGAATCAACCGTTTGGTACTAAAAATCTGTATTATTGAGTAAATATATGTCATATGGTTTTTTTGTTATAAAAATAAAAAATATAGTAACCTATACAGAAACGTATGTTGTTATGCAATTGCTTATCTTATAAGAAATAGACGAATGTTTAAGCCACCCCTGCAGTAACAATGGAACCTGTGTAGATTTAGTTGCTGATTATCGATGCCTCTGTTCTGGTCAAACTTCAGGGCGCCATTGTGAACTTCGTAAGTATTGTGTCATTTGCAATAGCTATTCTTTTTATCTGATATTTTACTCTCTTTGAAAATAGAATCGTCCCATACGATCCATAAAAAAATCTTCCTTCGTTATCAGCCACTGGTGGAAAAACCTATTCCTTTTACTACATGTACTGTGGGTTCATTTAATTTCGTGGATACCAATTTTCTTGGTTTGGTGATAAAGGATCGGTTCGTGGAGTCTTAAATTCGTTCATCTGAGAGTGTGGCATACAATCCAATGTAAAATTTCCTTTTTGTAGGGTATCAAAGGGGTATGTTCAGGAAGTGCTGAAATCAATCCCATATTTGCACAAATTGTCAACTTTGTACCATCTCAATGAATTTGATGTAATTCAGTCATTAGATAACCAAACTTTACATATTCAATTGATTCCACATGCTGCAGACAATATGCATGATATTATGACGTCAGAAACATGCTGAAAACTTGGAAAATATCAATATTTGCTTCATTTTTGACAGTTTACAAGCGTTTTTTTTCTTAAAATTAGTATAGAGCGCATTGGTCGACAACCATAATTCTTTGCCCATCTATTTGTCTTTCAAAAATATAATAAGTATTGCATTAAAAAATTGTTTTTGTCGAGGCATGCGCTCTATGTTAAATTAAGAGATTTCTGACCAAAAATGCTCAAAAATTGCCAAATATCAATAAATTTCATCAAATCGTATGATTTCTAGCCCAGTTTTCTCCAAGCTGCTGAATGTTTTGAACCTAGTTTTTGTTATTTCTTAAATGACAACATTTCAAAACATATTTGGCAGTTATTTCAGAAAGTTTACTCCCGAGTTGAAATTTTGGACCAATTTTGGTTCTAACTGAACCTACTTCGTGCATCAAAGCTAAAGCCGCCTACGAAAACCCCGAAAATTAATACATCAAGTATAAGAATGAAACCACAGTATATGATTATCGTAAAAAAGTCGACAAATTCCATTTTTTGGTGATCTTTAATGACATAAATTGAGTTCTACTAATTATGATAACCTTAATATTGAGCCAAAACACATGAGTAGATAGATTTGTGTAGTTAATTATCTGCTTTCTATTATTTTTTTTAACAAGAAATGATTTCTATTTTGTAACTAATTGCTCGAGTATAACATTGAATAAAGGAAACTAATTCCTTATTATAATTTACATGTAGTTTATAAAACATATCATTTTTAGCTGGATCCAAGACTATAACTACGATAGTCTTTCAGTAACTGACAAATCAAAAGCCACTTGATCATCACATATTATTTCAAATATCAATGCACGCTCGCAATAAAGTTCCTTTTCAGAAAATTTATATTTTCTACGCTTTACCCGAACTCTTATATCCAATTACTGTGGATTCATTTATTTTCGTGGGTATCAAATTCGTGGCTTGGTTATAAAGGATCAGTTTGTGGATTCTTCAATGCGTGGTTCTTATGTCTGCAGAATACGAATCAATGTTAAATTTCATTTTCGTTGGATAGCGATTTCCGTGGTTCAAGGCCACCCACTAAAACCATGAAAATTAATACCTCACGAATAATAATGAAACCACAGTACTACTCTTCTTTTTAAAAATTTATAGATTATCCAGTAGGTGATTGCAACATTGTATATCATTGAAAACATTTGAATTTTCAGCTGTCAAGGAAAACGTCAATAAAACCACATGACCTATACTTACATAGGAGGCAAAGGTGTATCAATCGGGGTATCTAATGTCGAAAGTCCGAAAAAGCCAGAACAAATCACATAACATTCAAAAACACATATCGCCAACATACCGCTATCAGCACAGTAAACTTAAGTTGAATCAGGAGTGAACTCAGGTGCTTCGCTTGCTATAGTACATCTGTCACCGCGTCAACGATAGTTTTTGTGTTGGTCAAGAACGGCATTGTGTATAGATTGATTAAACATCCTAAAATGCAGTTTTGCATAAGTAATTTCCCTTTCATAAATCTAAATGTACTTAAAGGGACTGAGTTTTGTAAAAGTGGTCCCTGTCTTCATGGAGGGGTTTGTAGCGACGTCTACGGAGGGTACAATTGTACGTGTCCAGTCCCATGGTCAGGGGATCAATGTGAACACAGAAAAGATATCACAACACCGGTAAGTTATTCAATAAACACGAAAAAAATAATATATAAAACAAACGGAAAAACATAATCAACATTGATAGGTTCCCACGGGTCCGTTAACTGAATTAAGACAAATAATTTATTTGAGTTATTTTCCTTATACCAGATATCATCTAATACCTATTGCATGAAGAATCTAATTAAGAGCTTTTGAAAATTCTAAAATTAGCGCAAACATTTTCAAAGTTTTATACTTTCCTTAAAACAGAAGTGTTGGTGCCTAAGCGGGCTAACCTCAGAGAATTAAAACTTTACCAGCTGCCAGGGTTAACCATCACGGTTTATTAAGTAACTATCATAAAGTTTCAGACTATATCTTTTTTCTACAACTGACGTTGAACACCTATGATGAGTCATGTGTAGACCAATTAACATGTGTCAGACACCTATGATGAGTCATATGTAGACCAACATGTGTCATACACTTAGGATTAGTCATTTCTAGACCAACACGTGTCAGTCACCTATGATTAGTCATATGTAGACCAACATGCTTCAGACATTTATGATAAGTCATTTTTAGATTTCTAGACCAACATGTGCCAGACACCTATGATTAGTCATATGTAGACCAACATGACTGTGTTAGACACCTATGATTAGTCATATGTAGACCAACATGTGTCAGACACTTATGATTAGTCATTTCTAGACCGACAAGTGCCAGACACCTATGATAAGTCATATGTAGACCAACATGCTTCAGACATCTATCATGAGTCAAATGTAGACCGCCATGTGTCAGACACCTATGATTAGTCATTTCTAGACCAACATGTGTCAGACATATATGATTAGTCAGTTCTAGACCAACAATTGTCAGACACTTATGATTATTCATATGTAGACCAACATGTGTCAGACACCTATGATTAGTAATTTCTAGACCAACATGTGTCAGACATCTATGATAAGTCATTTCTAGACCAACATGTGTGTCAGACACTGTTTTAAAAATTTTCAGCGGAAAGTTATTGAAATTTGTCCAAGATGCTATAGTCGAACGATAAGTAAATCAATTCAATTTCAGCCATGTCTCGACTTTGAGTATACAGAATGTTCTTGCTACTCTAAACGCTTGCCAACTCCAATAAAGAAGACATACCGAGTTACAAGCTGCTTGATTGGTGCCGCCAGTGGAATGATATTAACAATTATACTGTATGCATCGTGGAATATTATGTTACAAGTTAACTGTCATAAGGTAAACGAGAACAAGATGTCGAAGAAACCACTGTCACCAATTATAGAAGTAGGAGAGGCCAACAAAGAGGATAAGAATGAAGAACAAAAATATGACAATGCTTACTATAAAAAGCTGGACACACTGTTTCAGTATAAATAAGATACTGTTGTTACAATTAGTTTATATAAACAATTGCTAGTATTGCTAAGCTATGTCTGTTATGTACGTTTTAAATCATAAATGTTAATTGTCATTGCCTGCAAAGGTCCTTGATTGGCTGAAATAAAATAATGTCTAATGTCTAATATCTAATGTTATTGAAGATACATCATGTATACAATTGATTGAAGTAAATATTTAATTAAATATGCGTGTCAATGAATCTAACGCATGTCACTTTTTTGTGTTGTGTTGCCAATCAAATCAAACGACAAATATGAGGTTTTAATGAGTTTTCTAGTTTTAGGGGGGGCTGTATGATTTCAAATATATACGGGAAACGATCTTGAAGGGGGTGATAAAACGAACATGAAATGATGATGAAGTCGAGGATAGGGGGACAAAAGGCCTATCGGAAGAAGCGTTTTTACTGCCACTGGAAAAGAGATTCATGGGTGGGGACGGGGAATTTTGACTCATCCATGGGAATGGTACAGGTCCTACTCTTACCGAGACCTTCCCAATGGTTCTTCCATGTGCGAGGAACGTGACATTTTATCTCTACACGGTGCACCACTATTGTTTCGGTCAGGTCTTCCGCATAATAGCCTGACGACCACGGCATTCATTATGGCAAGCTGCTTTTTTTTTGTCTAAATCTCATGATACCTAGCTGTACGTAAGATTTTATTCACAAAACGTGTGTGGAACGTGACATTTTTCCCTACACGGTGCACCACTATGGTTTGCGGTAAGGTTTTCCGCATTATAGCCTGACAACACCGGCATTCATTTTGACAGGGCTGCTCCATTCATCCACCCTTAGGGCACACATTCCAGTCACTTTGTGGGTAAAGCAGTCTGGCCCGATGTCAATACTGAGCATTTTTAGTGTACTTTTACCTTATAGAATCCTATAGTTATATCGATACACTTCTATTTTTAAAAGTATGGATATTAAGCAATCAAAAATCGTCTTTAAAATAGAATACCAGGACAAGCACATATTAGCTAGAAACCCCGCATAAAAGCTGAAAAAAAAACTAAAAAGCCATCAACTTCTAACAAAAAAATCAGGTTCAAGTGTTTTCTTTTCTTATTTTAGTTACACCGAACTTGTTTCTTTTAATTCGATACACCCCTCTGTATCCAGTTGAGGAACTATTCCACCATTGATCAGTATTGGTTCTATCTGTGGATCATGAACTTTTATCTAGTATTCATTGATACATTGATAATTACAGAAATTGTTTACTCGTCCGAAACACCCGAGTTGGCTCTCTTTTGACAGTTAAACTTTTGTGTTGACAAATTTTGTCTCGGCCTCTTCGGGTCTACGATATTTATGAAATAATTATGTTGGTATCGTGTTCGTAGAATTAACTTATAAAAGGTAGATAGCTGAACTTAAAACTTAAAGATATTTGAGAGCAATTCTCTGTTACCACAAAAATCATCAGAGATGCGACTCTGTCTGTAACAGATTGGGCTAGTTTTTATTTCATAGTTTGCAATTGACCAATATTTAACCAAAATAGTAATATGTATCCATTTTTGACACCGGTTGCCGTGGTTACCAGATCAGCCATTTTGGACAAATTTTTGATATCCTTCAAAGGCCATTTCAAACCTTAATTTAAAATGATTGATATTTCAATCAACCTTTTTTGCTTACTTCAATGGAATCTATATTTGACATCTTCAAATGAGATTTTAGACTTTTCAAACATAACCGTGCTATCATAAATGATAATAAATTGATATGTTCTGGTTAAAAAATTAGGCAAAATTTGCGTTTTTAATAAAGTAACCGATAATGAGATGTGGAAATTAAAATTTCAGCAAAGTTCCAGGCAAATGAAAGTTGTTTGCCCCCTCCCTCACTCCATTGGTTATTCTTAACAAAGCACAAAAAAACACGGTAAAAATAAATTACAAAGTTTTGTATGAAGCTTATAACCATTCAAATAAAATAAATTTAGTTGCAGCTGTTTAATATACCTTCCAAAAAAGTCAATTTAACTATTAATGATAATAAAATGATTACAAGGTCAAAAGCCTCAATGTCAAGGTCATCTAAAATATGAAACAGTTTTCTGAAAGCAATTTTAGAATGATTTTTAAATGACCTTGCAGTGAATGGATACGACTTCCACATAATCTTAAGGTCATATTATGATAAAATGATCTTTGTGATGTTGATACACAAGTGTTTTTCCAAGACGAAACAAATGGAAAAGCCAAGGTGTTAAATGCTCCTATACAAAATTGCCCATTTTGGGCTTTTTGTCATAACCATATTCAACGTTCATTATGTAGTCAACTTTGCATTTGCCCATTGATGATTTACATAGGATTCGTCTATATCCTAAAACCTATGACAGGTATTAGTTGTGCTGCCATTTTAAGAAAAAAATATAGAAAAGGTGGTAATAATGCATAAATTTTAATTTTTTATCAACCAAAAATAAATCAATTTCTTAACATGTTTAAGAGCCTTATTCTGTGTTAGTTATTATCTCATGTTTATAAACTCGTTTGAACTTTGTCAATAAGACTTTAAATCAAAAATTCCAAAAACGTTTGGTTATTGAGGTGATCATTACATTATAGCTACTCCAACTAAAATTTTATTTTCCAATTCGTCCATCATAGTAAATTTAAACGATTGGTATCTGGATAAGAAAGATGAAAATAAATATTTTAAAAACTTTCAAATTACACGGAGTATAGAATTTTTAAATAAATGGAAATTTTCATTTCCTGTAAATTTCTTTTCTCTTTCGATCAGTCATTTTTTTTCCTTGCTGATAATGGATGTAAAATGATTTCCGTTTGAAGGCCTAGAGTTACAGCGCTTTGATCGTTGATAGCAATCAAATATCAGCACAATTCTTTATAAAGTAAAGAAAATAATTTAGATTTGGCGTGCATCAACATGCATTTAGCAAACTATTTGAAACTTGGCTTTTGACAGAAGTTGCAACAAATATGAGAGATATAACTTTTCAATTCATCTACTTTAATATAATCAATTTATTTTGAATAATAAATGTCTATCGCTCTAACACGAAATGTTTTGTTGGAGTAGCTATTCAGTACAACTGCAAATAACTAGTTCAAACAATCACATTTGTTTTCATCTCTAACCCAGACGGGTATCGAAGAGACATTAATAATTTATGTCCTAATGTGAGATTAAAATAAAGGACCTTCCCTTTTGCATTTTCTTGAATGTTTTGCTAGGTTTAATACACATTTGAACCAAGAAAACTGCTGACAAGGACAATTCTGTACAGACAAGAGCTTGTGGGTCACCGTCTCTAATTGCACATGTCAAATAAATATATAATAAATATGTAATTATAATATAAACATGTTAATATTAAGATTTATGAATGTATCATTGTACATGTAATGCCCATGTAACTTGTCTTTGTCTACCCAACACGGTGTTGGGTAATACCTGTCAACTGATGCATCAATACTGTCAAACTAGAGGACTATATAAGATATCCCTAGTGTTGTAGACTTCATCAGTTGATCCTTGTACACCATACACAGTAAGTAGCTGCTATTTTGCTCGGTTTGTTTTCATTTTTCTAGTAACATATTATGATATTTAAGAGATGTTCACGCTTTCTCCTTTTCCTGTCCATGTTTAAAACTTACTTCGTGTATATGTAATGATAACTCTTTGAAAAATTACAGATCTCTTAACTTAATGTGAAAAAAAATATTTAATTTAGTTTTAGTTTCATTCGATTTTTTTCTTCAAAAACATTCATTTTGTATAATACATGGCGTTTAGACTCTTACAGTTGTGTATGATTTCATTTTTTTATGACAGACAGACCACCATGATGAAATTACTCGCCCTTGCCCTTTGTGCCTCCATGGCCTGTGCCAACTACATCTCATATGGCGGTTATGGCGGAGGTAGAGGTGGATACGGCGGTGGATACGGTAAAGGCATCCAGATAATACACAAAGGAGGTTATGGAGGTTACGATGGAGGTTACGGGGGTTACGGAGGTTTCGATGGAGGTTACGGAAAGGGTTACGGAGGTTTCGATGGAGGATATGGAGGTTACGGAAAAGGTTACGGAGGTATCAGCGGTGGACTCGGAGGTTACGGCAAAGGCTACGGAGGAATTAGCGGTGGATTCGGAGGTTTCGGAAAAGGTTACGGAGGAATCAGCGGTGGATTCGGAGGTTTCGGAAAAGGCTACGGAGGAATCAGCGGCGGACTCGGAGGTTACGGAAAAGGAATTGAAATCCATGGTGGAAATTTCGGAGGTAATTTTGTGTATATTTACTTTTGATTATTATTAATTCTTTCATTCCTTGGTCAAAGTTAACGAAACTTCTAAGTACATTGATGTTTTTCTCGTTTGTCTTCCGTCACATTTTCCTAGAAAGATATACACTGCAAACCTGTAGATATACACTGCAAACATGTACAAAACATGGGTTATTTTTACTTTCAAATGAATAAACTACTCTATGCGATCTCGAAACAAACTTTACCTTTATCAAAAACATGAGGAAAAAGAATACACAAAACATGTAATTGGTTTATTTTATGTAGTTTCAAAGTAAAACAATTATTATTTTCATTTCAGGTCACTACAACTCATATTGAGGATATACTTCCAAGCCATACATTCGTGTGCCAATTGCTTTTTAAATAAATATCATCTATAAACATTATGTCTTCGTGGATTCTTTTTATAGGGGAATGTTTTCAAAATTGAGCAATATAACCCTATTAAATAGCTACCTTGAAAATTGAGTCTACAGAAAATATAAATCCATTTGAGGTGGGACACAAAAAAAAGTATTTTTTCATGTTAACAGTTACGTAAGTCTTTTTTAGATTGTTCAGGTCAAGTTCGACAATCAATACATGTCGGGTCGGGAGCCAAAATTTTAAAGCATTAATTTTTCTAACACTGATCCCATTTTCATGGCTTGAAAAAAAAAACGTGTACGGGAAAACATATTCTCGAGGCGCAGAGATTTGTAGCGATGATTAATTAAAAGATACATAGAGAAAATGTCGAAGGAGTAAATGTATATTTGTCTATTTACAGTCAATGTCTCAAACACTGAGTCACAATAAAATATAAATCCTCAACAAACATGTGATAACTACATCCGTACAAGTCAAAGCAAACACAAACGGTTAAACCAAAAAAAAAAAAACAACGTATTTACATTTTAACCGTCCATCTGAACATGATAAATTGTGGTTATATTTTCATATCTTTTTGAATTTGACACACGTTGTTTTGGTGTTGTGATCGGCATTTCTTTTAATTCTGAGCATGTTTTGAAAGCAGTTCCTTTGTAAAAGCTTTACGGCGAGTGGTTTGAAATTAACTGGTTCAAACATGTAGTTTATCCATCTTTTTCGGTTGAAGCATTTTTATTTATCCGGGATTTGGAAAAAAAAGCTTGATGCCTATTTGAATCACTTCCCGGTTTACAGTTTGTGAGTGTGATCTTTGCAGCTCCCCCCTCCCCGGTTGAGCCTACTATAATGGAACTCTTCAAATGGGCATGTAACGTGCATGCGGTATTGCTCTTCCAATACACGGGACAATATAACAGATCATCTGAAAACTTCGACCAAATTAAGACTTTTGTAAAGCTCAATTAGCTGATTGCCGAAGCAAGTAACAGCTTTTCTCTATCTGCAATAGTTATCATTCTATAGGGCATAAACATTAGAAAACGCTATTCTATTTTTACCTTTAAATGGCCATAAACCCTATAATGGGTCACCAGACATCTTCAACCCAATTTAGACTTTTGTAAAGCTCAATGAGCTGAAGGTTTAATCAATCAATAGCTTTTCTCTATCTGCAATAGTTTGCATTCTATATTGCCAGAACATGAAACACATGAAAATTTGTCACCTTTTAAAGGGCCATATCCCCTATAAATATAAGGAACGGTGGCCATGTTTTTTTGACGGATCAAAAATAGAAACACAACTGTTGTGCAGGACACCCTTAGGAGCAATCATACCAAGTTTCATTAAATTTTGTTCATTAATGTCAGAGGAGAAGATTTTTGAAAAATTGCTAACGGACGACAGACGACGGACGCTAAGTGATGGTAATAGCTCACCTGGACCGAAGGATTTTTGGTCCAGGCCTAGGTAAGCGAAAAATTAAGAGCCTTCACGATAAGGCCCTTCCTGTATGTAAAAGATTTCCATCATGCTTGTACATGTCGTTGGCGGTCATCTGATTTGGTTTGTATCAATATACAAATAGAATAGATATATACAACATGTACAATGAGGCAGAGAAAATAGTTGAATCGTATCTCAAATGTACCTCTGTGAAAGCATTCATAGCAAGCCCATGATCATTACACTTCAGAAAGGGGTAAACAGAAAAAAAAGATATTAATAAATATTACCCTTAGTTTCATTAGGGTTTAAGTGGGACACAGGCACATAATTGGCCATTAAAACTCCAGACCTTTGCTTTTTTACAATTTATGATTTTTATTTCTAAAAAAAACTAATAATAAGATAAAGAGACCAGGCATAATTGTAAAGGACACAGCTTACATACAATGTGGTAATTTAAATTCTTAATGGAAAACAAATGTTTAACAGTTAGTCCTATATCAAATATATAATTCATACGACTGAAATTGCCAAACAAATACCTTCTGATGGACAAAGGATAACTTACATGAAGACGACCAAAAACATGAACTTTGACGAAGATACCATGATAAGGAGAGGAAAATGTAAAATGTGACGGAATAAAATTATTTTTTGAGTCGAACCTTTCCCCTCTTAATAATCTAACGCACAGTAAAAACCTTTAAAAGGTGAAAGTTAACCCTGTTGATGATTTAAAAAAACGCATGTAAAAATTTTAAAAAGGGTGAAAGTAAAATGTAACCTGTGGGCACCTCATATGGCAAGACAGCAAGAACAAACTCTCTAAACACTCTTTTTGAAGCATCAATCTATTAATGTATGGAAAAGGTAACAAATAACGATTTTAAGAAACAGTGGTACCAATGGGGTATCCGAATGTCAAAATTCCGAAAAAGCAAAGACAACACTAGTAAACACGATCGAGAAGTTAACAGACAACACAAAAACACAAAAACAACTGAATAGCAATCAACAACGTGAACAAGTCGTAACGAGAGTGAACTCAGGTGCTCAGGGGGGTAAACAGTTCCTGGGTCGCTCCGCAGTTGTTCGAAAACAGGAATACTGCGACAGATCAATTATTTGTTATAACCAATTTGGCAAATGCCACGTTATGGAGCTAATGCTGCATACTAAGTCTCGAGAGTTTGTAATCAATCTTCACAATTATCAAAATAGGAAAATTAAAAACAATGTTAAATTAAAAAAAATCCCGAAATACATGTTGCTCCATTACTTAAAATTTAGCAGGTATTCTAATCCTACTAATTCAGGAAACTGTTAAGAAAATTAAACAAAAAAAACTATTTTAAGCTTAAAAGTTGAATACCATATTTTTTATTCAAATAAATGCATATCCAACATGAAAAAGCATTGCCTAAATGTTTATTCTTAGATGCATGCCTTTTTTTATATTTAAGCAGATACATAGACGATAACGAGATGTGGAATAAGTGTACGCGACACAACCTAAATTAACAAACGGCAATTCAATAAAATCAAAATGGAAGACCGTCAGCAGTCGTCAACGTGACCAGTAGTCGCTGCTCGCCGTATTGCATCGGCCATTGACTAAAATACAAACCCGTGTCCAACTTGGAGAGTCTTAGCATCCGATATTCTAGAAATATAACAATTTTGACAATTCAGTGTTTTAATATATTTTTGGTTATTAAAATTACAAATACCAAAACGCGGGTATAAACGGTTAATTTGGATATGCTATATATCGATATTTCAAGGAGTAACCTCTCATCAGTAGCATTTAAACCAAAACATTGGAAGGTCAAAATCCAAAACAGTTGAAAACGAAAAGTACTCAAAACCAAAACGTTCGAACAAGGAAAGCCAAATCCAGCACCGAGGATATCGACCATGTGCATAACAAGGAAAGAAACCTGGTGTTTTCATCAATTTGGTGCTTTGTAAGAAATTATTAAAAGTTTGGACCCCCAAAAAACAAGTAACCCTATCATTTTTCTGTGCCTGTCCTATGTAAGGAACATGTACCAAAGCCTATGTTTGTACCCATATTCTGCATGCTAGTTACATTCTACAAGCTCTTGCCAAGAAGGGGGTATTTCTTAAGACATTTTAGGAATGTATTGAAGGTTTGCAATTAATTGATTGATTGATTGATTGATTGATTGATTCTCTTTATTTCCTCCATAAATGAAGAGTTACATATTGCAATAAACATATCTTAGAATTACAAAATGAGTACGTCAACGTATATACATCATTTTAAGAAAAAGAAGACAAAAAAAGGGAAAACACAATGCTTACAAAAGATATACAAAAAGATCATGACATAGTAATCATATATATATGCAGATACATGTGTCTATAATATTAAAGGGGGAAAAATCTACGAAATGTTGTAGATATTACAATAGAGATCACACTTAGTATCATGTAGCAAAAACATATACTCTGCTATGTGACATATCAATAGGGCCCATAAATCTGAAGCCAAAGACTGTATTGACTCGGTCATACCACCAAGCAACGAGATCATAAGTTCGCTATCGTCTTGGTCGAAGAAAGCAATTGATTCCTGTATTGGTAACATATCAACAATTTTATAAAACATGTCACTACGGATTTGAAGTAAGTCATTGCAACTCAGTGTATAGTGTTGAAGTACATCGTTCGAATAACGTTTACACAATGAGCAAAGTCCGTCTTTAATAGGCAATGATCCTAATTTTACAAGTAGCATAAGTTTTTCATTCAAATACGGATATTGTACCGCTAGTCTCAAAAGTCTATGTTCGGTGAGCTTCAGGTGAATTTAAGCATAGCGTTCAAGAAGGGGGCATTTCTTAAGACATTTAAGAATGTATTGAATCGTTTGCAACATATTATTATATTTTTATGGTAAGGCCAATTGCAAAACAGATACAGGCGACCAGGGTGCTTGCTTTTTTCCATTGTGGATTCAAAACTGATATTGATATATATAAAGGTTGTATTGTGTGCATCTATTCCACATCTTTTTTTTTAATTTAAGACTATGAGATATAAAATTTGACGAAAAAAGATATGATGGAGTTTTCATAAAGTTAAGTATGAGAGGCGAAAGAAGCTCAATCTGGAAAGTGAGCCAGCTGATTCAAGTAAACAAATATCTTTCTATAAATGATGAATTTTATTCATGATATGTTCTTGCGATTGGCACATTGTGGAAAGGCTCTATGATGGCATCTTAATATGAGCTGTAGTGACCTGAAAAAAAAAACAAAATAATATTAAAAGCTGATATTTTAAAGAGTCAGTCTTTTATAAAGGCAAATATTTTTACGTTTTATACATGCCAAACTGACTTACTTCAATTTTGTCAAAGATATATATTCATTTAAATCAAAACATTGATTAAAGAATGTTACTTAGAAAAAAAAGCATAAAAGTGGATTTTTATTTTCAACACGAAATTATTCTTTTCAAATCTAAATTACAACAAAGTTCCATAAATCAAATCTTGCTACGCCTGACGCGCGTTTAGTCTATTCAAGACTCATGAGAGGCGCTCTACCAAAATGTTAAAAAGGCCAAACACTATATTAATATGAGGAGCATAAAAAAATTATACCTAAAAATTCCGAACTAGAAATTAAATTATGACTAAGACCAACCAATGTCTGGTGAAGGAAGAACCTAAGGGTTTTGACAATTTTGAAATTTTAAACAGATAATTTTTAGCTTTGATATGTTCTTTAACACAAAAGTGTTGATGCTGGAGCGGAGAATTCAACCCCCACCAGCAGTGCTAACCATCTTGGATGTTAAAACTATAAATTAGAACAAATATAGATAAATTTTTCTACGCCTGACGCGCGTTCCGACTATTCAAGACCCATAAAGATGATCAAAGACAATAAGACATTCAGTTACCTCCTTTGCCGAAGTTTCCGCCGTGGATTTCAATTCCTTTTCCGTATCCTCCATATCCGATATCACCACCATATCCTTTTCCGTATCCGAAGTCTCCACCATAGATTTCAATTCCCTTTCCGTATCCACCACCAAATCCGTAATCTTCACCAAATCCTCCCTTTCCGTATCCGAAGTCACCGCCATAACCTCCTCCCATGCCATATCCGCCACCGAATCCGTAATCTCCATCATATCCTCCCTTTCCGTATCCGAAGTCTCCACCGTAGATTTCTATCCCCTTGCCATATCCACCATATCCACCTCCATAGCCTCCTCCGTATCCAATGTCATATCCCTTTCCGTATCCACCATAGCTTTTTCCGTATCCAGAGTGAATCTGGATTCCTCCGTATTTGCTGCCGTATCCGCCGCCGTAGCCGCCGTATGAGATGTAGTTGGCACAGGCCATGGTGGCACAAAGAGCGAGACCGAGTAATTTCATCATAGTGATTTGTCTATAAATAAGAACAAATATTTTGTAACATTAATTCATTTTTTTTTTCAATTTAATTGGATTTAGATTTTGGAAATAAAGGTGACAAGCATTATATACGAAGTAGTACCGGGTGCAAATTTGAAGACACATGGACAAATTAAAATCATTTACGGTGTATGATTTTAACAAATAGGAGGACATTAGGAGAAAAAAGGTAGATAACAGACAAGGATAAGACTGCTGTCTACCATTTTCTCCTATCGTCCTTTTCTTTGTTAAAAGGCATGCACAAGTAGATTTTTTAAATGTCTTCAGTTTGCAAGTGTTAACGATAGCCAGTAATAACCCGTGTTATTACATAGATGCATATGAAATACCGATTTTTCCCAGTGAAATAAAATCTGGTAAATTCACAATGTGAAATTACAAAAATATTTTCACTCTTGCGTCCTTTCCGGTCAAACTCAATGATGACGTCGTGAATTGTATTGCGTTGTCGGCATGACTCCTGCTGTCTAAATTCATACGCCATTCAAATAAATTTATTAAAAACTATTTATTAGCGGCATTTTATCTATGTAATAAATATGATAATCAATTAGGTCTCATGAATAACCAAAATATGATCACTCGTGCGGGAACGCACTGAGATTTAACTCGTGCGAACAAGTTCCGCGCACTCGTATAAATCTGTGTGCGTTCACCGACTCGTGATCATATTTTGGTTATTCACTCGACCCAATTAATTATCCTATAATTATAGTTCAATTTGTATATCTTTTTTATAATATATATTCTCTAGGAAAAGGTATAATATATTGAATTTGAGCTTAAAGATATTCACTTCGGAACCTCTACCAGAAATATAAATCAGTGACGGTGTTCTCGAAGCTATTTTATGATTAAGACGCGTCTATAGACCATTTAAAGAGTAGCCATAGTCTAAAGTCGTGTTCTAGGAGCTGTCCTATTTCAAAATAACTCACATTTTTAGGATAAAATTAAGACACCGAATTGGATGTCTTTAGTACGAAAGTGTACATTGGTCTCCTCTAAGTTGCTTATTTACTTAATTTTCATATTTTATACACTATGATTTATTGTATTTTGTCCATTTGTCCCCCGTATAGAAGTTAATCATCGATTAAATTGTATTCAAGACATTACGAATGAAACTTTGAACTTATTTTAGATAGTTTCGAGAAAATTGATTAGGGTGGTATAAAAATTGTCCAAACTTTAGTATCAACATTTGACTTAAGACGCGTCTTTAAAAAAATTTTAGGCTACTTTCGAGAACATCGCCCCAGAAATTTTGTATAGATTATTTCAAAAACTTTAAGTAAAACTACTTATCTGTAACCATAACACTTTTATTTATGAATTATATATGAGCGTGTTAAAAAAGAAAGAAAATATCGATGTCTACTAAACTTGAAAATATGCTTAAAAAGTCATTATTACAAATAAAAACTTTTTGATAACCAAAGTAACTTACATTGTGTGTTTGCAGTGGTCACTGACGATTTTTTGTAGATGAGGCCCCTCTTATATAGTATCTTTGTCTATCATTAAAATCTTCGCTCATCCCGACGGTTGACATCTTTGACGCATCAGATGACATGTAATATTCTCACCACGACAGACACCTTTTTCTTGCAGGGTAAGGTACAAAGCAAAGACAAGTTACATGAATATTACGTATACATGTATAAATCTTAATTTATAGCATGTTTGATTACATCATGTACATAATGAAATAGACCAGCCTTATATTGTTAGGCCGTCAAATGCTAATATAAATAAGTCTATTATGAACTTTGGACAAGTCAAAGAGGTTATAAATAACAAATAATTACACATACAACTTTTCTGACTATAAATATTATTATGATGGTTTGCCCGGTTACGGTCTGTTATTGATTTTGTTAAACAAATGAAATAAAATATACAGATTATATACCATAAGATTCTGAAAAATGACTCTTCTGCATAAATATATAATTTTTTTTTTCTTCTAATATTGTATTAGTTAAACGTCATTTTTAGAATTTCATATCTGGCCTTAAGTATTACAATCGCATCTTCTTTCGTAGTAGGGTGTACGCCAAGGTTGTCCTTTGGCAATTAGCGTATTCACGAAAATTTGTATTGAATTCGTGTTTATAAAAAATATTTTTTTATTACATACAAACTATTTAAATAAAGGTTACAAAAAAATCAATGTGTGTAAATTATACATATAAAGATATAATTAAACTGTCCATGAACCCTTTAATACATGTTACTAACATAAATCTAGTTATTGATGTTATTGAAAATGTTGGGTTTTCCTTGTTAATTTTTGTATTTGTCAAGTTTTGTTTCGTTTTGTTATATTTGTCAATTGCTTTAACCATGATATTTTCCTAAATATTAAACTTAAACTTAATACAATTTCTTTTGAAATGCCTGTACCAAGTCAGGACCATTGCGGTCTTCAATTGTTCCAGTATGTCTTTTCTCTTGGACATTGATATTGATCCTCTAAGTTCGGTAAATTTGTTATAACCTTTACTTTTTAATTTGGTACAAAAAGGAAATATTTCAGTTGTATTTTTATAATAACAGTAAAAGTAATATAAAACAGTTCTGATAATAATAACATGCTGAAAAAGTTATTCGATGTCCCTCTTCTGATCTCTTAACAGATAGTTATTCTGAAATTGGTTAAATCACAGATAGAGAATAAACAAGACCAGAAAGTGCGCTAGAATAAAATATTCGGAAACAATTAAACAAATCGAATTATTTTGCTACTGAGAAATTTGAAAAATTGTCAATTTCAAAGCTAAAGGATTAAAAAAAATGTTGTTAGCCCCAAAAATATTCATATTTTACTTAGAATCAGAGAGATATGTAGAACTAAGATAATGAATTTCCAGTAAAACTGTCAGTAAACGGGTTCAATTCACAGAATAAAAAACAGACCCCATTTTGGCTTAAAACTTTGTCTCTTCAGGGTGTTGTCAAAAGGTCTTTAATAAAGATATTAAAAAAAGTTAAGTACACTGCTAGAAATAGCTTAATATTTGTTATCGAAACTTGATTTCACATGTATATTTTCACATTACATTGCACAATTGGCACACTTTTGCCTTTTTAACACTATAGGAGAATAGAAAATTATCTTCTACTGTTAAAATTTAATGACACCAACAAATCAAAAATTGATGACAATTTTTAAACAGACAATTTTCTATCGAAATAACACAATGAAAAAGCATATTTAAAATTAGTTATAGTGTATTGGATAGGAAAAATGACTCTTAAGTCACCTCAATGGGTGTATTATATTCATTCTAAAATGTGACAAAACTAAAGATAGGACATGACTAAAGACCAGACAACTCATACGATGGTATCCATAGATGCATATTAATTCTAAGACATCTTCAAGAACAAGATCATAAGATTTTTTTTCTTCATCTAGAATGGTCAATTGCCTTGGTGGTGTTTGTCATATTTCTTCATGATCGATATGTCCTTATGGTGTCGTTAGCCTTTGTTTTTTTGTTTTTTTTTTTTGTTTTTTTTTTTGTTTTTTTTGTTTTTTTTTTAATTAACAACCTTCATTAATATGAAATACAAAAGCTCAAAGAAATAAACAAATACAACATTCACAAAATATGTGAATACTGGGGTTTTGTATAATAACTACTTCAATCAGCCTAACCATTACCAATTATTGAACATGCAATAGACGATAAAGAGATGTGGAATAAGTGTATGCGACACAACTAACATTAAAGAAACGGCAATTTAAAAAATCACAATGGAAAACAGCCAGCAGTCTTAAACATGACCAGAGGTCACTGCTCGCTGCAAGTCCGTTTTATCGAAAAGATTTACCACGACACCAGCAGTCCTAATCTCAGTACTCCATGCCGTAAAAACAAGAGCTACACTGGATAGAAACGTAAGGTACGACAATGCCTTACGGATGTAATGATGATATCAAAAGAGTGGGCAATCTTTCTAGTACACAATGTAGTGAAGTGACTGTTATGAACCTGTTTGACCCTAATGGTAGACATTAACGAAGTCATGGTCGTAAACGAAGCAAGCCTAGATCTGTTGCCTATCAAACTGACACCAGATCTCTGTCCGATACGTTTGATGATCTACTCACTAGTCTGCAACAACCATTAGTTGTTCATCATGTTCGTACCTTTCACTTTTCACTTCGAGTCACGAAACTTAAAGACCGACGTGATCTTAGGTTGGAAAAAGGAAGTACTGATATATTTTCTCCTTCTTACAGACTTTCTAGCATTATATGTTTCATTGCCCTCTTCCGTCTATCCAAACCTGTAAGAAGTGAACCTCTTAGCACTGCATGTGGACATAAAATTTCCCTACATTTCATTAAAGGACAAAGAAATAGACGCTATCAACATCAGCAATATCATGAATTGTAAAAAAAAGGTAACATCTCAGATTCCTCCTTATTTTAAGAAACAGTCAACACCAATTGTTTCCTACCTCTATTCCAAGACCACTTGTGGTATGATTTTCTATCACAAAAAGGCATCGCAGGACATTGAAGACTACCTAAAGTGCCCTCTAAGGTACTATTGCTCAATTTCTCCCTTCCATTATGGTCCATCTGGTCATGTTATCACGGGTGATCTTAAGATAATTGAGAACGATTTATTACGAGATGTAGTTTCCCATGGACCTAAATTCAGGGAGCCAGAGCGTAAAAATTGGAACCATAACTTTAAGATCATCACGGACGCTGTGATGGACTACGCCAGAGCCTTGATAAAGCGGGAAGTGGACCAAGAACCTAAACTGACGGACTGAGTACCATCCAATCTCTTGTAAGCAGCCTAATTGACAAACTTCGGAAATGTGTTTACCCTCGGCCTTGTTCTGTATTTTGAGACCGAGAAGGTCTTGATTGTCTCTCTTCCTTACATGACAAGTGTTGTCACACCAGCAGACAAGGCTTCCAACAATATAGTTTTCGTATGTAAAGCACACTACTATAAATGTCTGATTAAAGAACTAGGCACTGATGGTAACTCTGCTAGTGCTACATTCATTCGTGCTTCATTTGACAAAAATGAGATCATAGCCAACCATAACTCTTTCATGTCCTCTTTAAATATTCATTTGCAATGGTTGTATTGGATATCGAAACACAACAAGAGTTAACACTAAAGTATATCTCGCCTGCTTGCACCATCAGAATACTAGTTATTTTATTCATTCTCAACATTTTCCCTTGGACCAACTAAAAAAATTCTGAATAGCATAGTCATTGAAAAACAGACTTAACATAAAAGACTAAACGTTTACAGTCATTTATAGGTCAGATGACATGGTAACGGACGCAAAAACCTCAATTTATTTCATCGATATCCTAAAGATCAGATGCCTAGCTATTATACTTTTCAAGAAATTAATTTTCAACAAAATTCTTGCAAAGACATTTTACGGTTTCAAAAAGACCTGAGTTCATAAAGTCACTGAAGCGTGAAAATGGGGTCAAGCTCACATGGCATGGTAAGAGTTGCGTAGGCCAAACCTCAACTGTCTGTATACTAAATATCAGATGCTTAACTATTATACTTTTTTAGCAATTCATTTTCCACAAAAGTCTTACAAAGAAGTTTTCGGCCTGAAAAAAGTCCTAAGTATAAAGATGAGCATGACAATGGGATCAGGTCACACAGCTCGGTGACAGTTGTGTAGACCATAACCTTAACTGTCTGTATTCAAAATATCAGATGCCTTACTCTATTTTATTGACCGGGTTGGTCAGGGGTCAATTATTTCGGGAGTCTTCGCTAAAATCTTACCTAAAAGACTGAGAAATTAAAGCTCCGCCCAACATTGTGAATAAAATAGAGTAATACTTTTCAAGTAATTCATTTTCCACTAAAGTCTTACAAAAAAAGTTTACGCCGACGCCGTCGAAAAGTAATAACATTGTCTCGCCTTCCGCGACTATTCGTCACAGGCAAGACAACAATCCATAAAAAGAAAGATATATAGCTGGATCCTCATCGTGTTCAACTACAGCTGTACGTTCAACTTACCAAGATCTTGTCTGCTGTCAATGAAGGCCAACAAGCATACTGTGACACTATTTATAATCGTCGTGGAATTAATCATAATTATGTGGATTTTAAAGAACTCAAAATATTTATTAGATAATTTAAATCCCGGTCAATTTTTTATGTTCATTCTTTGAAAACTTTCGATTTTTCAACTTTGTACACCACATTGCCACATGAAAAGCTTAAGTGTCGTCTGAAAAAAAAAGTTCTCGAAAAGGCTTTTTCAAATTTTAGGAGCTTAATTTGTTGTTTTAGGTTATATTCTACATATTTTTTCCAAAACATCTTATTAGAATAAAATGTGCTACACATTGGACCAAGTGTGCAGTGTGCTTGATTTCCTTTTTGACAACATATTTGTCACATTTGGAGGAGAAATTTTTCAACAACAACTTGGCATTTCAATGGGCACAAAATGTGCTCCTCCTTGCCGATTTGTTTTTATCCTCTTACGAGACTTGATTTATTCAAGAACTCATAAAGAACAAGAAGATGAAAGAGGCAAGGTCATTGTCACCAACGCTTCGTTTAATAGATGGATTCCTTTGATATATCCTCCAGAGTAAAAGATTAAGGAAACCACTGCATCCAATTTCCTTACGTCATTCTTGGATTTGCATCTCGAATATGTACAGAGTGGTCATCTCAGAACAAAGATTAACGATAAAAGAGACGACTTTAATTTTCAAATTATTAATTTCTCTATCCTTGAAAGCAACAGACCTATTTCACCTGCTTATGGTGTTTATATTTCAAAACTTATTCGATATGCCAGGGCTTGTACAACTTTTTCTGAATTTATTTTATACGACACCGCTGTCTCCGTGACCGCCTGTTAGACCAAAGATACAAGGAAATACGTCCCCTTACGGTCCCTAATAAATTCTTCCTTCGTTATCAGCCACTGAAATTCAAAATTTGGTTGAACGTATTGGTTAGTGATTGTTTTGAAAAGTCTATTGTTGATTGTTGTACTGAGAATATCATCTTTTTATTCCTATTAAGTCTTCACAATTGAGTCGCGTTTTGTGTTACTAACGGACCCTAAGATCCCAATGGAAGAGGGAGAATTGGCGCGCCATAAAACCTAGTTAAACCCACCATTTCATTTGAAATTCCTGTACCGAGTCAGGACTATAGCGATCTATAACTTTTCCGGTGTGTCTTCCATGTTTTGTCTTTTCTCTTGGACACTGAGATTGATTCTCCAAGTTCGGTAATCTTGTTATTACCTTTAGTTAGAAGAGAATCAATCAATAGTAGTACTTATATGTTCTTTTAATAATTTTTTGGATCATGGTTCTTGTTAACTGTTTTTTTTTTCATATCCTATTTTTCCCTATTTTTTCCATTGTGGATACCTTTGTTTATACATTTTGTTCACGGTTTTCCATGGTTGATAGCTTTGTTTTTAAATTTTCAACGGTCGATTTCTTTGAATTTGTTTTTATATTTCGCCATTATGTAAATTATTGTATATTTAAGGGGATACAAAACACCAAAGGAAGAAGCACAGAGGTACCAGTGGGGCATTCGAATGTCAAAAGTCTGAAAGGGTAAAGAGAAAACCAACACGAACGAGAACATGAAGACACAGACAATGAAAAAATCCAACAACGCAAACTAAAATCGTAACGAGAGTAAACTAATATTTTTTTAAATTGTCGTGTGTCGTGTACACTTATTCCACATCTCATTATCTTCTAAAGTGCTCTAGATATGAGAAATAACGACACTGTGTTCAATAATTTTTCAGCAAGAAACCTAGATATGGTTTAATTTTCTTATTTTTAGCAGTTTAATTTATCTGATTTATATTCTAGCATGTTTTGAAAATTAAACGTCACACTTTTTAGCCTGGGTGGTTGGTATCTTCCAAATAGTAGCGATGATATACTTATAAAAATCTTCGTCAGCCAAAGATGCAGTGAATTTTATTTGTAAGTCTATCAACTTCCATGGTGATATCATTTAGAAATTTTCAATGCCATTTAACTGAACACTTGATAAGGTTACACTCGTGGTAGAAAACACTAGATAATACAGTCCCAATTTCGTCTATCCTCGGAAACGCACAGCTGATTCCGATATATGGTTTTGAAAAGAGCAATCTACGTTCAACTTGGTTTTCGACGGTGACTTACGTTTCAATGTTACAAAGAAAACGAGCACCACATAAAAATATAGACATTTATTTATACAAATCATCACAACAAAATAAATAAATAAATAAATATAATTATTACAAAGGATGTTAAATGTCAACATATTTGTAACGTCAAATTGTTCAGTCGATTGACTGACAGAACAGCAATATGTGATCACAAGTATTGCTTACGTCACCACTCTGTGGTATTGAACTACCATAATAGATTTGCAAATAATCAAGTGGATTTCACACAACTTAACTATTAAATATGTATGCTTCCTCCAAGTGTATCTACTCTGATTGGCCACACTTTATAAAAAGTCTAGAAAAGCTAAAAAGAAAATAAAAAAATCATTTTAAAATTTGAAATTTCGAATAAAGCTTCTATTTTTTATATGACCCGTTCGTTCTGAAACAAAGTGAAATAAATATACATGTACACATTTTGATCGTTTTGTTGCAAATGTACAAGATTTTTAGAGTAACATTTTCTATTTGTTTGATACCCTTATTGTACATATTATCTACAATGCTATGGTGTCAGGTGTAATGGTTTTTTAGATGACTCCTGGTTTAGGCCATAAAGGATTTGTTATTTTTGCATCTCCTGCAAAGGAAAAGCTTCCCCCATCTTTAGTTGTAGCACCCGGGTTCATTTTGTTTTTATGGGATTAAGCGGAAGTAATTTGATTTTGGTTATGTTTTGTGTTTTTAAGTGTCGCTGTTTTTGGTGTCGCCTGGTTATTCTGTCGTTTTATTTTTGTGCTCATTGAATTACTCTGCTATGCAATCAGAACCATGATCGTTTTGTTGCAAATGTAGAAGATTTTTATAATAGCATTTTCTATTTGTTTGTTAGCCCTGTTGAATAATTAACGTACCTTTTTAAAGCTAACCGCGGAACATTCGTTGATTTCCCCCTTGCATGCCTCTGTTGAAGCCTCCCATGTTAGAGTTTCCAGTACCAAAATTACTTTGGAATTGCTGTCTTGATCTTTGCATCACATTATTGTTTTGTCTTGATCCAAAGTTTGACGATAGAGTTTGAATTCCTCCTTGTCCAAAGTTTCCTCCTACTTGTGGCTGGTTCCCAGACAAGCTTCTGGCTGATGGAATATTGTTGAGTTGTTGTTGGCCTCCAAGTCCACTGTTAAAGCTTAGTTGTTGTTGCTGTTGCTGTTGTAGCAATTGTGGTGATTGTTGTTGCTGTTGGAATGTATTCTGTCCAACATTCCCTAATGAGTTTGACTGTTGGGAGAACTGATTAAAACCCAAACTGTTTGAAGCTGCGTTATTTTCTAAAAAGCCAACGTTTGTAGCTGGAAGCTGTTGTGCGAGTCCTGCGTTCTGATTAAAACTATTTACAGGAAGTTGTGTCTGTCTGGTTGAGAATCTATTCATTCTGTTACGTCTCAATATTTGTAATCCTCCGTCAGCTCCCCCTCCTAGTAGGGATGATACACCACCACCTCGTCCATGTATAGCATTATGGATAGCATGCTCTGGAATGTCTATGTCTAAAGCTTGAAGTGTCATTAACTCATTTAATCCTCCAATTTGACAACATACGGCAGATATGCACACCGCCACTGTGAATAATCTTACTAGCACCATTTTCTGAAATGAAAAAAGTCAAGATATATCCCAAATACAAATATACTTTAATTTTAAGACATTGTCTAGGTCAGGTGTTCATTTTGTATGTTTTGATCTAATTGAAATTCGTTTATTTCTTGATAACATTTTGTGAATATTTTCATGATAAACAATAATGTACTTACAAAAAATGTATTTATTTTTTCCTATTAGATTTTCTTTAAAATGTGTTATATCGTAGCACTTCTTATCTCCACTTGGAAAAAAAACTATATACATGTATTACGAAATCTTAATGTTTGTTGTTGAAACAAATAATGTGAATTACTTACATTTTGAAAGTGTTAGATCCAAAGGCAAAATGGTCGTTTCATAATATTGATGCACCCTTTATACACATCAGATCATTAATATTACGACTGTCAAGATAATTGCGGGAACATGAATCCCAATATGTAATTCTTGTCGAATCTGCAGTTCTAAAACACGTCAAATTATTGTTTAAGGCATAAATGATGTCAATATTACCTAATCATTATTACTGGTACATGTTCAGATTACAATAATCGACTGCCAAGAAAAACAATAGTTCAAACAAAGAGTCATTTGTATGTGGACAAAGAATCTGGAATTACAAATTATAATTTTGCTGAGACCTCTCACGTGAGAAAAAATATTATTTGCGTAAAGAACATACGATTTAACTTATTAAAAATGTTGCTGTAAATTTAAATTCTTTGTTTTATTTACAGTTGTACGTAGGTATCAGACAAGGTTGTCCGATAATTCTTCTTCTTTTAATCCTTATTACATTGTTCTATTGTAAGTTGTAAACAATTTCTATACAATTCGATCTTGATTTTTACATTATTAAACAAAAGTTGAATAAAAGTCATGAATCTTAAACGGTATATATGTACGATAGAATACAGGTAGCTTTCAATACATACAAATAATTGTTAATGCTAAAAAGAAATTTCAAAGGATGTTGTTTTTAATTATACGCTGCTCATATAGGCGTGAGAGGTGTATAAACCAGAGTAACCCTCTATACTGCCTAGAGAATAAGTTTACCCCTAAAATGTGTGCAGTGTTCGGAATTTGCCTTTTAAAACTATTGATAAATAAATTCTTAAATCAATTTTTAATGGTTCAAAAGGCTTTGATATTTTTAATGTTTTGGTTGTCGGCGTTGTGTCAAATGTTTAAATTCTTGAAGCTCCATTTTTTAAGGATAAGCAGAAATGAATTGTTAACTATGATAGTTTGTGGGTTTTATTTACTTGGCACAGACATTTTAAAAAAGGTTCGATGGTGCCGAAACAATGAAGATTGCAAGTTGCCTTGAAATATAATCACCGATGTCTTGAAACAGCTTTTGATACACAATTTTAAACACATTAAACGTATAAAAACAAAACAGGTTTAATAATTGAAGCAATATAGGCTTTTGGAAATTTCTGATGTTGGTATTTATGTCTTGTAAAAGACGGTACTTTAGTTTTGTCTGGCTATAGCTATTATTTCCGTGGCAAAAAAAAAATGCATCTTAACAAGTTTATCAAAATTCCATGCAAGTTACATCACTTTCCACTTTTTTCAATTATAACATGGTTCAACTCACCATTCCGTTATTTTAAGCCTCTTACCAAGTCACGACGATTTTAGAATATTCATTCTTCGGTGTAAAAATCATGGTTTGATACATCTACCCGTAGACTCGCGCAGTAGACATCTATATATACAGATTATATTTTTATTGATTTGCTTTTTAATTTTCATTTCTTTGATAGGGCGGCCTGTCTTTTTTTGCCATTTCTAAACTGCATACATGAATTAAAACATCGAAAACAAATCATGATGTACATGTTAATTAAATTGAAAGAGGCAAATATGTAATATCCAAACGAAAAAAAAAGATATTACATCTAAAGTCATATCTTATGACTGTTTTTGTGTAAATTATTTGTTCCTTTAGACCCGTCGGGAAAATAAGAATTATAAATGTTAAACAGTTACATTGTCCGGAAGCAAAATTGGACACTTCAGAATCATTAAACCAATACCTGGTCCTCGAAAATGTTTCCTTTCCGGCTGTAGTGCCGTGTGGAGGTCGTAGAAAGCTTCCCCGTGCTTCAGTTGTATGATCTCATATATTTTCGAGTACTGGAATATGTGTTGGAAAGACACAGTTTACAAAGTTCCAAAATTTGACAACGATTGGATATTTCTTTAAAATTTGATAAATTTATCTGTTTGTTAATTGTTGTAATATTTTTGGCTTTTGTTTTTGTTTCATCAAATCTAATATTCTACCGGTTTTTCAAGTTTTCTACTCCTATCGTGTCTGATGAAGGTTAATCCAGAAAAGCGCTTCACACGCAGTGAAATTTGGCTGTTGTACATTTATCAAAATCATTTCAATATGTGGATCGTGTCTTTCTGGCACACATTCCATATTCTTTCGTTTTTAATTCTATAGTAGAGGGTGAACAGTCTAATGAAATCATGCTGATCGGGTTTGGGTCCGTATAAACACATCTTAATTTTGTACTGGTCCGATTTTTTCAAAACTCAGAATAAAATTCCAGTGCCCTCCCGGAAATAAAATGGCATGTGCGTAATTTATCTTGAAATTGCACCCCCAAAAAAGATAAATAAACAAACAAAATCAAAATGAAATCAGTATAATTCATTAATAGACAATAATGAGATGTGGAATAAGTGTACGCGACACAGCCCACAATCAAGCGGCAATTCAGAAAAAAAAACACAATGGACAACCACCAGCAGCCTTCATCGAGGCCAGTGACGCTGCTCGCGGTTCTGCAATTGGCTCATGGTCTAATTAAAATGCATATAATTAAAATCCAGTCCTGAAATAGTAACAGATAAACCCCCTTCTTAAACAAGGAACAGAAAACATTAAGAAGACACAAACGAAAGCTTTGTCAAAGATTCTTGGCTTAGGACAGGCACATATGATATGTGGCGGGGTTAAACAAGTTTTTTGGGTCCAACCTTCCCCCTATCAATTAGACAAAGCACAAAAACTAAACACACAATAAAAATCATATCGATCAAAGTTCAATTCCGCTAGAGAGAACCTTAGACAAATGACAACAAGAACAAACGAAAGGACGGTAAAGGAACTCTCTATAGAACACTCGCTGTTACCGACAGCTAGCTGTCATTCATCAATCGACTGATGTAAAAAAATCAAACATATCGATTTTTAATTCGAAACAACACTTCAAACAATAATGATTTGGCGAAGTGTCATCACATAAAACCAACATGCTTGATCGCTATAATGCTTTAAAATGATAATTAGTAAAATAAAAAAAACTTATGGAAGTTTAAAGTAAGTATCAAGTTATCAATAGTTCTGCCAAAACACACTAAATTCAAAGATTTTACCAAAATATTCAATTCATATCCTTTGCGAAATAAATTTTGAAGCCAATTTTTCATTCAAATAGAACACAAATGAACGCAAAGTAGTTGTCTTCTAGGATTAGATGGGAGAAATTGAGTGGGCATCATATGCGATACATCCTTTCGTCTGCCAATGAAAAATGGTAGCTACTTAGCAATTTCTTTAACTCAAATAGCTTTGCTGTTGACAAATAAACAATTTCAGACTCACGAATTTTCGATAAATTTTTGCACCGAATATGTTTTCAAAACAAGCAAATCTTATTTGCTTTTTTATTATTATTTTTTTTTAAATATATGAATCGTTTTACGCAAGGAATTGACCTCTAAAGGTGACCTTTGAAGTTAAAAAAATGAACTAGTAGTACTGAACGTCACAGCAGAGACAAGGCAACGATGTGGCTATAGTAACGTCAAGTGTTGTTCGAAAGAGAAACAATGGCGAAAGTGTATGATATAAATAACGTCACTGCTCGCCATATAGAAGCACTTGCGAAAGTACCATCCGAAATTGCGAATCGTATTATAATCTACAGAAAGAAGCGCAAGCGAATGCGACACATTGATGAGCTTTGGCGAATACGTGGTATGTCAAGGAAATTCCATCAGAGATTGTGTTCTGTGTTTTATGTACCTAATCAACATGTGCCCAAGGTTGGGGAAAGGCTTCCGTATGTAAATACAGTGTCTACCGTGACCGTACCTTCCAAGAGCAAGCGCACCAAATCAAGGAAAAGAAGAAAAGGGAAAAGGAAACATGCAAAAACCGCAGGCAAGTCCGATAAAAGAGAACTCATATCCGGCAATATTTTGAGTGAGAAGGCAAGGTTAGCCAGTACAAAGCGCCGTCGGATGGAAGAGTACAAATACATCTCCGAGAAAATCGGGAAAGGCAATGGATTGAAGCGGAAATTGGATTTGTGTGAAATTGATACCGAAGGGGGCAGCGTATCGTCGATCAAGATCGAAAGCAACATTCAAGAACCGGACACTAAAATACAAAGATTAAGGAAGTGGATATCGGAAATTCCCAATGTTAAAGTTTTGTGTCCTGGTCAGGCCTCAAACAACGATACGGGCTTTTCATATTATTACAGGTCTAAGCAAAAAGAAGAAGGAAAGTCGTCGGTTAAGAAATCAAAGGTCGTCTTTGTGGAGCAGGCACCAAAAGACAGCGGAAAAATAGACTTATATAACAGCTGTGTCATTTTGTAAAATCCATGACGAAATAATGCAAAGGAGATCGTCATATAATTTGTCCTTTTTTTGTTTTCTTTTTTAACATTAAAAAATCACAATATCAGATACATGTCCTAGAATTAACAATAAATCTTTAGTGTATGATATGTTTACTTTGATAATGCTGGGATATGCAATCAATAAATCATGGAAATAAGAAAAGTAATATGACTATTATTGCTAAGGTCTGTCAATGTATGATTGCTTGTTTAAAATGTTCCTCATGATATTATTATTTAAATTGCGATGCCTTGTATGCATTTGTTACGATGTTTCTTATAAGCAAATAAAACATATAAATTAATTGTTTGTTTAAGTTGCATGGCTGCTACCACTTTTATTATTTTATCAGTATGTTAATCTAACAAAGATTTTAATTATGAAATAATTTGAGCTCTCTGAACCTTCTCACTTGTTCGGACTCATTCACTGACAGCATCCTCACTAAGAACGGAAATGTCTATTTGTAACTATCATGAACCTGAATTCTCTCTTCTTTTTGCAAATACAGTTGTATAAATCACAAAGGAAATAACGAAATTTAAATGATGATGCCATATAAGGATGCGCCATAAAAATTAATGAGGTTTATCTATTTATAAGATAAACCAGTTTAATGAAAGCGAGATTAATAAATTTTCTATTCTCTCTCCGTAATTTAATATCCGTATTTGTTCCGGATTTTATAATTTTATTCACGAATTGACATGTGATGGACGAAGGAAACAAAATATGTGTATTTAATCTAAGCAATCCTTCATTCTACCTTATAATTAGATGACAAATTTGCCGAATTTGAGAAGCATGTATATGGCGCACCATTCTCGTGAAAAATTAGGACAGTTGTTTTTACATAATTGGAGGAAATTTGAAAGTAATCCAGCCAACGAATCAACAAAAATTGTCAACAAACATTGCCTTAAATATTTGTTAAATAATTTGAACCCATCTGTTTGAACCATCGTAAAACCAAAGGAACTAACGTTTTTTCCTGGACTTGAATCGTTTATACAACTTGACCCGGAGGAAAAACGATAAAAGAAGAAAGATTTAACTCTGTCGGTACATATCTTTTTGTCGAAAAACAGAACTTACTAAGGAAAAACGATAAAAGAAGAAAAATTGAACTCTAAGTTACTAAGAACGCGTGATGTCAAATACAGGACGATGCTGATAGGGCCATCTGGTGCTTCAAGGAGTCAGGATAAAGCAGGATCATTGTACATGTAGGCTTGCACATTTCCGAGATCAGATTATAATTCAAGGTACATGTTTATGTTTAATTCAAAATAGCAGCTACACATAAATAAATTTACATGAAAAGTAAAGCTTAAACTCAGCTTATACCCAGCTTATACCAGGACAGTATATATATATAATTTCTTGACCATTAAATTTCATGCAAATACACGATATTTATTACTTCCTGAAGTAAATGTTCTTGTCAATGATAAAATTAATCACATCTTGTTTGCATTTGTACGTCAACCAAATCACACGACGGGCACCTGTTAACCGACGTTACGTCACATCCAAATCAAATCATTGATGTCATGTTCACGAAAACAAACCACTGCATAAAACATGTCGTACTAACAACTTAACATCGAACGGAGTTATTATATTTATTTCAAATTTAAATCGAGTACTGCTTGTAATGTTATATTTCAGTTAACTTTTCTGTTGTGTTCTCTTATATGTTTATTCGTCTGCTTTATTGCATTTCAACTTCCTTTGCCTTTGTTTTACTTATACTTCCATATCGTACTTGCTAGCCTAGGCTGGTGCATGGAGTGACAGGTCAAATCACTGTGTCTGCCCGTCCATCTTTGAACACGGCTTTCAAATATTAAGAAATACTCGAATTCGATCCAAACACCTTTGACATAAATAAGTTCACACTGTCCTTATCTCCAAACCAGGTTTAATTACTTGTAAAGCTATTTTGATTTGTCCTGCACGGGGGGCTAGCTACATTTTATATGTTTCCGGCTTGACAGTATATTGAATAATAAAGATGATATCTTTAGATGATTTCCTGCATTTAACGTGCTGATCCTCTGATAAGCGACATACACGTTCACAGTCACAACATGTCACGTTAGAATTTGTCTTGTGGGCATTGCCCCCCCCCCTCTTGTTGTCCTAGTTTATTTGAAATTGAAGATCAAATATTTTTATGGTTGCTGTGGCAGAATTCTCCACAGCCGAGACTTAAAATCTTTTTATCTGTGTATATGCATTTTTATTTTATACCATTTCGGCATCATTTGAAGGCGTAGTGTCTGCCAAATTCCCATTTTTTCGCATGGCTCTCCAATCTTTTGATGTCATTTTGAACGTCATACGAAATGTAATTAGGGGAAACCTTTGAAATATATCATGTTTATATTTAGTACAAGAACTGCATTAGACTGGGTTTTTTCGCTCACAATTGTTAGACCAACGTGGTTGATTTTGTTTTGCCTTCGTGACGACAAATATATCTTAAATGTATTTGTTGCAGCCATCAGTCGGGATCTCAGAAAGCTTTAATGTGGTGACGAATTGAACAGGTTCATTTATATAATCATTTTCTTTGTTTGGAGACTTTGGCGTTTTTCGCCGACATTTGTTACTACACGGACAGGTCTGGGACTGGAGACGGATGCTTGCAGCGTGTATGAACCGTAAAAGTTTTAAGCAAAGTTGGATACAGTGTGCACGTTAAACATGTTAAAGGCGGGATTGGAGCTCATGAATGTGAATTTTTGTAAAACTTTTCATGTTTAATGTTTTTCCGGTTTTTAGATTAATTTTGTTGTTTACATGTTAAAGTTAAAAATTAGACAATGCCAAAATTTTTCTTTTGGCCTTTTTGTTAGTATAAAATTATTTTCGTAGACATACTCCCTTTAACTTTTACTCAATTTATAAACTTTGTATTCTACTTAGTTTTTCTCGATAGTCAATTGATTGCGTAAGTATTGATTACTGTCTAGTTTCTTATTATTCGCATGCCTTATTGTACATGTTGACAATTAAAATATTTAAGAATGCAGACACTAAACATTCACATGTACTCGTGCTTCTGAGATTGAAATTATAGGCATGCCAAATTAAACTAGTGGCTCAATAAGAAAACTTGTTTGCATATATTTACGAATACACAACATGTTTCAATCAGGGCATGATTACTTAACAACATGAAGTCACTAGATACGTTATAGAGATTCGTTCAGGCGATGATTGATAATTTATGTTGTTTAATCTTTCATACATTAAGAAGTGCCTTGTTTTATCACATTAAAAAAGGCAATTATTCTCATCTTATATATGCTCAGTTTAGACCGTGATTGAATGAAGAATTTAAGTTATTCAATACCTTATTAAACATGAACAGCCAAGCAATACCTACTTAGGTGGGAAATACAAATTATATTTATGGTTTCTACTATATTGAATAATTCAATTATACGGTTACATATTGGCCCTTATTCACTCAGATTGAAAGAATGGTAGATAAAGTGGGCCGGTTGGGTAAAGTTTGAGCGTGTATAGACACTCTCATTTGGCAATAAAAAGGGGAAACACTGTTTTGCTCCATAAATATCAATTAAAAATTTTCAACGCTTTACCGTTGAAATTTGGTCTAGATCATCTCATGCCTCCATGAGTGGTCGGTTCTGATCTGTTTCCGGATTGAATTTGGCCAGTGCATACTAAAAAATAAAACCCAACTACAAATTAAACAAAAGAAAGTGTGTCCCAAAAGGGGGCCGGGATGTATTTTTGAACGTGTATAGACACGCTCATTTGGCGATAAGGGGACACTATTCTTTCCTTAATTGTACGTCGGGTCATATTACCATTTAAAACTTTCCAACGCTTTACCGTTGGAAGTTGGTCTAGACCATCTCATGCCTCCCATGAGTGGTCGGTTCTGATCTGCAGTCACCAGATTGAATTTGGCCAGGGTATACAGTGTCTGAAATAGGAAAACCCAATCTGGTGGCCTAAAGAAAATTTTTGGGCCAGTGTTCTTATATGTGTCAAAAATCTACTCGCAATTGGCCAGTGGGCAAGTGGCCATTTCAGGCACTGTGTACAGTATAATAAAAGTAAATCCATGGTAAATCTAAATCAAAAATAATATTAATTTTACTCCCATGATAAACCATGGGGTGACAAAATATGGGCTGGCGTACTGGAATATTGTGTCCCTCGTTCTCTCCAGGAACCTGAGAGGAATGTGAGCATCCATTGCCTACCAATGGTGCACAGATTTGTCCGTATATCCTAGTGATTGGCATTCTGTTTCCCTATCTTGTCAATTCCTCTCTTGCAGCTAGCTGTGGCCGTAATTAGCCATTTAATATGTTTGTCTCAATATTTATGCGCCAAATTATTGAGTCTTTCATTAATGAGGTTTATCTATTTATAAGATAAACCAGTTTAATGAAAGCGAGATTAATAAATTTTCTATTCTCTCTCCGTAATTTAATATCCGTATTTGTTCCGGATTTTATAATTTTATTCACGAATTGACATGTGATGGACGAAGGAAACAAAATCCCTCCATCCACCCCCTTTTCACCGTCCAACTTTTTTGCTGCTGTTGTTTTATTTTCTCTTTTCAGGCTCTTCAAATATGACAACAGGAGCTTCAGAGGATCTTACAATTTTGAGCTTAGAATCGACAAATCTACAAATTTGCGGACGATGCAGTTTGAAATACACTTGGATTTTACAAAAATATCCGTGTCAATGTTCATTTTGCTAGTATTTGAATGACTTTTTTAAAAATGTTACTTATTATATATATCTATTATTTTCTACCTGCATATCGCGAGTATACCAAATACAGACTTTTTAAAGTTCTAAGTTACCAGCTTTCATTCAATTTTTAATTATTTTTGTGTTCGTGTGTATATGCTTAATTATTTTTAATAAAAATTCCTGTCACAGTCTACTAGGGCGGAATTTGGCAAGATAAGGGGACACTATTCTTTCCTTAATTGTACGTCGGGTCATATTACCATTTAAAACTTTCCAATGCTTTACCGTTGGAAGTTGGTCTAGACCATCTCATGCCTCCCATGAGTGGTCGGTTCTGATCTGCAGTCACCAGATTGAATTTGGCCAGGGTATACAGTGTCTGAAATAGGAAAACCCAATCTGGTGGCCCAAAGAAAATTTTTGGGCCAGTGTTCTTATATGTGTCAAAAATCTACTCGCAATTGGCCAGTGGGCAAGTGGCCATTTCAGGCACTGTGTACAGTATAATAAAAGTAAATCCATGGTAAATCTAAATCAAAAATAATATTAATTTTACTCCCATGATAAACCATGGGGTGACAAAATATGGGCTGGCGTACTGGAATATTGTGTCCCTCGTTCTCTCCAGGAACCTGAGAGGAATGTGAGCATCCATTGCCTACCAATGGTGCACAGATTTGTCCGTATATCCTAGTGATTGGCATTCTGTTTCCCTATCTTGTCAATTCCTCTCTTGCAGCTAGCTGTGGCCGTAATTAGCCATTTAATATGTTTGTCTCAATATTTATGCGCCAAATTATTGAGTCTTTCATTAATGTACCAGAAACAGGCAGATTAATCAATTTCCATGTTTATCTTGATATCCTATTGTGGGAGGACATGGCTTAAAGCGCTGAGTTGATTCTCACAGTTTAATCCATCTTTTGGTGAATTAACGAATTAGAACGTCTCCCTTTGATACAAGCATCATACATTACTTAGGTAAACACGATTTAATGTTTCCTTGGTATTGAATTTAGATTCGTTTGAAGATTGCTTAGATCTCTAAAACTCATTGATAAATATCCCCAGAGGACACGATCTTATTTTTTAACAAATATAGATGAACTCCGTGGAACTCTAACGACAAGTTACTATATTTATAAAGATACTATATTTACACAGTGTTATTCATTTTGTACGTAGATAAACTAAAAAAGAAAGATAAAGCCCATGTCGTCCATTTTATTCGCACTTTTAAAAAAATCGTGTGGAGCTTAATCGAAAATTCAAAGGCTATAACGACGACAACGACAATAGAAAGAAGCAAACGGCTAACTTGAACAGGAACTCGCCTCAAGTGCGAAAGCAAACTCATGTGCCTCATAAGGTGAGCAGTTCCTGCTTGATTTATCAAATTTAAATTTCTTTGTAAAAATGATACACAGGTTTTTGGGACCGTCTTCATATTTTCGGTATAATACTTCGTGGATACTCAAGGGCATCCTGTGACCTTCATATTCAATTCTATTTTGATTTATCAACATTCATCGATACCGTCTCTCCAGGGCGGATCCAGAGGGGGCTAGGGGCCCGGGCCCTCCCCTTTTAGCAAAATAAAAAATGATTTGATATATAGAAAATCATTGAAGCATGACCAAAGATGCCCCCCTTTAGACAGTCAGTGGGCCTTTTCGAAATTTCTGGACCCGAAACTGCTCTATAGTCTTGAAAAGAAGACCGCGCACAAGAAGCTAATTCGCCAGGAATTTCTTTGTAATTTTGTTTTTTTTTAAATTAATATTTCTACCTTCAAATTGTTAATTTTCAAATGTAATTTACAGTTTTAAAAACCTACTTTGGAACTATGCACCTTTTGAGTGTATCTGGTAGTTGATCATTCTTGTTCTTGACGTTTTAAAAATAATTCGAACTTCCATTAATACTAGGGTTGACGTTTTTTTGTAAGGTTATACATGTGATTGCAGTATTCTCTCTTCTTGTTCTATATCTAGTGGGGTTAAGTAATCTTATAGTATGACAAGATTAAATTTCGATATTCTATACCAAATAATTTCCTCCTACTTGACGGGTGGATGTTAAAAAGGTCAAGAAAATAAAACATTCGCCCTTTCTAATGTATCTTTGATCATATATAGACCGAATATCAAGATATAACAAAAATAAGTTTGATCTGTAAAGATGACAATGATTGGCAACAAAATTTGTAAAGCTTAGATACATATATGATAATCAAAGATTATTTTCATTTGTGAAATAATTGTGTTCGTTTACAATATTTTTTATATTTTGTATATCATCACATCCATGTCTGTTTAAAGATGTTTTTGTCCATTAGAAGCAGAATGGTGTTTGTTCTTTTCTGACTTCCAAAGCACCCAGTAGCAATGGTAATTTTGATTATTACATTTAGGTAAAAAAAAGATAACAAGTTGTAGTTATATTAGACAACCCACCATTCATAAGTAAGCCTTATATTACATATTTTTCTTTCAATATTAAACACAGACCAATTTATGAAAGAGATTTGCAGACAAGGTTTGAATATATTACACTTCTATAATATGTAATTCTAATAATAAAGCCTATTGCAGTAGTTTTTACTTATCACGATAACTGTAAGATTTTCACTATTTTGATAAAATTACTAATAATTCTATTTAAATCTGCAATAAAGATGGTAATAACTCCACGTTGTTGGGAGCAGACATCTTAATGCCTTATATTAATACTAAATTGAGGTATTTGTAAAACAAAACAAATACTAAAATATTGCAAAGTCAGGTAGGGATGATATGTGGGCATTTTTTTTAGTTTTCATAATAAATTTGACCGATCTGCATAAAATTTTAATATGACTAGAAAATGTGTCTATGAGCCACAGGATGGCCCTTCCGTTCTTGAAATATCATTGACCCTTAATGTGTATTACCTGGGATATGGACCTTTGCCAAGAAATTGATCATAAGTGTTCATGTGTAAAATACAGGTCGCTGTGACCTTATTTCTGGTGGATGGTGCCATGTTACCAAGACTCATTGAGTAGTGAAATATTATTGACCCCTAACATGTAGTTTTCAAGATATGGACCTTAACCAAGAACAACCAAAGTCATTCATGCTTGAAAAGGTTAAGTCCTTGTTTGCCCACATTTAATTAGCTGTATAACCAATTAAGTTAAATAAACAAAGAAGACAATAGGTTCACTGACCATAAAAATCTAAAGTCTGTTATATTTTAATAGGTATAGATTCTATGAAAAGTAAAATGAACAATCATGTAATTTTCTGTTCAGAAAAAAAAGTGGTAATGATGTTCTGATTATTTATGTTTAGAGCTGTATTTTTTCAAAGAAAACTATTTACCTTAATTTTTTTGGTTTTAAATTGTCATATAATATTTGAAGTAAAGAGTTAGAGGAATTTTTTTCCAAAAATTTCGAACATCTTTCATAGGGTTTTGTTTTGTCTTCCTTTACCGGATTTGACACGCTGAATGGACTATTGGCAACGCGACGGGTGTGCTATAGCAAGCAGGAACTGCTTACTCTTCAGGAGCACCTGAGTTCACTCTTGTTTCGACTGGAGTTCGCGTTGTTGATTGATATTCAGTTATTTTGTGTTTCCATGTTTTACATGTTGTCTGTTTTTGTCCCGTTCTTGTTGGTGTTTACTGGTTTTGTCTCTGCCCTTTCGGGCTTTTGACATTCGGATACCCCATTGGTACCTCTGCTTCTTTCAAGTTTCACAATGAAATTATTCAAGTTTTTTTTTCTTTTTTTATAATATCAAGACAATATAATAATTTGCTTACAAATATATACCAAGAATATTTTTTGTGACTGTCTTGGCTTGGGTACAATGGTATGCATCAGATAATGATATCACCCAAGACTGAAAAAAAAAAAAAACTTTTTCAGAAAATGCCTCATCAAAATTAAAAGAAAACTGAGAAAATTGAAACTCTCAGAAGAAAATTAGCCTATCGCATGCAGCAGGATTTTCTCTTTCCAATAATATGAATATTTTACATGTCCGATTAATAATAAAAGTGTTTTCCCTGGACAATTACACCATATTTCATCAGAGAATCTGCATACTATACAAGATAATTTCTGTAGTGACAAATTTCTTGAGTTCATTATCTCAGCCGTAGATAGATATAATATGACTTAAGGTGAGTCTTTCACAAGACATTCATACATTTCTATAAATATTTTCAAAATGAAGAAAATATATGCACAATTACTAAAGATATGGATATATAAATGTCGAAGATTTTGTAGTTTTGCATTAAGGCTGAAAAAATGTCACATTCCTGCTGCTGGTTTTGATATTTAAGAGTTTGACCTGTAGAATCCCCATTCAAGAGGCTAAATTGTCCGATCCTACGTATACCCATCTCTACCTTTTCCAGTGACTGTCAAAACTCATAATTGTGTCCCCCATACCCTACACTTCATCATCATTTCATGTTCATTTTATCACCAACTTACTATATTTTTTTTAAATGTATTAATTACGTATTCTTATTAAATGAGCAAAATTGAAGTTCCAAGCTAGGTAAAAAGTGGGTGACATAATATGAAAGTCCTTATCAACTTTTTCAACTTTCAACTTTTATTGACAACGCTCAGACACAATACAGTGTAACATGAGGTACAATAAACATAAATATTACAGAAAATGACGAACTAAACAGACAAATGAATGTATATAGAAACATGTTATAACATTACATAAGTTTTTTCAAATGTTTTATAAACTTTGCTATATTAGAAACCACTTTTGTATTACAAAACACAAAAATTCCCTCCCACGGTAGGTCCCGTGTCCGGCGACAGGATTGTTTTTTCGAGAGGCATTGTCCAGTTTTTTCGAGAGAGGTCCAGGTTTTTTCGCCTGTCCGTTAATAAAAAAATGCTTAAATTCTCAATTGTAAGTGAAACAAAACAAAAAAGAGGAATAAAAGTATTTAAAATGTTCGAATTATTACTTTTCTTCCAAAAAAGTCCGTAAAGAAGCATCAGTTAATGATTTATTAAAATTGACCAGGTTTTTTCGAGAGGCACAACAACTTGTCCGGTTTTTTCGAGAGATGTCCTGGTTTTTTGAAAATTTTGACTAAAGAGAGGCACTGGGTTTTTTGAAAACTATACGACTTAAATGGAAACTAATATCCCTCCTACTCAATAAACATACATTTAAACACATTACATGCAAAATATCAAGTTTGTTACTAACTTTAAAGCATAAGTTAGCTGCCCAAATGCATTATCTTTGAAGACTTAATTAGTATTTTGACAAAATTTGTTTTATGGTTCATTTGTACATTTGTGACTTTCTTGATGTGCTTTAATAAATTACCGGTTTTAAAAAGACCGATTGTTACGGTGGGCAAAATTTTGAAAGGTAAGTTGCAATCTTGTTTTTCTGCCTTTTCAAGTCTTTGAAACTATAAAATCTACATGTATGTCAAAAACAAATAAATACGAAAAGAGCACATTCTAGTGGTACATTCTGATATTTGAGGCAAAACAAACTAGGATATAGAATATTTAAATCTATTCTATTTACAGGGATATGGGATAAGAAAAAAACCTCTATTTTGGATACGGGATATTTGATAAAAACCCCATAACGTATACATATGTATGTAAAGATACAGAAACTTAAATAGCATTTGAATCTCATACTCTTATGTTTGTTTTATGTCCAGTCGACACTATTTCAGTCATAATCAGCAGGACAAGAGCTAATTGAAACACCAAATTGAATTCTGTAGACCCACCCAGGACACAGACCCATGTATGTAATTCGAAGGACCCATGCACGACCACAAACCAGAAGTAAAACGAACCAACTCACAAGATAGGCCAATGTACCATTAACGCACCCTTGGCCAATGCATCCAGAAAGTGACAAATCCTTCCTCAAAAGTTTCGCACAATTTGGAACCCTTCCATATGGTGACTGACAATGAAGAACCCTTACCCGAAATGAGGTCATACTAAATGGAACATTTGCCTGTGTGGGATATAGCCAACTCTTACCCAGTTTCATATAAACATCCTTAATCTGTCAAAAATACAATGCTGAATCCTGTTTGAATTAACCTATACTCACTGAGAGAGAGTAGCAGGGTTGGAGTGGGAAACAAAGGATCTGTAAATTTTGAAGATCACTGGAAAAGGGAAGGGGTGGGTAGGTGCGGAAAATTTAGCCTGTTGCGGTGCACAATGGGATATTTTACGTGCATGAAACTTGGAACTCTCCACGCACGTTGGTCCAATATGGTTTTTTGTTGAAACTATAATATATACAATAAATACATATGTGTAAAAATTAAGACGTACTGAAAGGGCATTCGAGTTTTATATAATCTGGATAAATCAGCAGACATGAAAGAAGACGACTCTTTGATACAAACAATTAAACACACCCAAGAAGCAACTACAAGTCAAGTTAAAAGAAGGTAGCCCAGGAACTGTAAACATTTTCTGCTTGTCGCAACACAAACATTTTGTTTTCAGCCAATTATTCAAGGAGGCTATTTTCAATTTATAACAGTTGGTAGTTATGCTTAGACAATAGATTAATGGGTTCTGGTTGTAGGCGTCAATTGTATATGCCTGCTTGTTAATATAGGGTATATAAGGTTGAATTCTTGACTTTAACTGACGTATTCTTGTCCAAAACTCTTGAAATGATAGTACCGTATTCTTATTTTTTTTTATTAACATACAATGTCTTTTAAAATATGATTTAAGAGGTAAACAACACGCACAGCTTGTCTATCTAAAGTATGAAAAAACCTGGACCTCTCTTGCAAAAACCTGGACGCCTCTTGAAAAAGCCTGGACATATATTTTATTTTAATTTAAAAATATGTAAGACGCAACTTTTTGGCATCAATGTTCAGGATGCCATAATATAACATTGATGTTCACTTATAATGGTTGGCAATCTCGTTCAATATATTTGTCTTTTAAGGGGAGAAAAATGCAAAAAGGTAAAAGTTAAAAAAAACAGCCCACAATTTTATTTAGGAATCACATTTTTTTTGTAGGAATTGGTGTTGTTATACAATATGATAATACTAAAATATGCCTACCCGTTGGTAGCATTTTTTTCTTCGCTTTCAGTTAAAAATCAATAAATATCACCAAACTTTACATTTTTATTGATTATTCTCTTGAAAAAACCAGGACAATTGTAAATCCCTCTCGAAAAAACAATCCTGTCGCCGGACACGGGACCTACCGTGCTCCATCTTGTATAAAATAGCCGGAGTCCAATAATATTTAGGTATAAGCATTTGTCGAAATTCACATAGATTGTTATTTTGACATTTCAATAAAGTATGAAATTCATCACCTACTTCCTGATTACAAAATAAACATTTTCTAAGTTCTTTAGGTATGTTGTTCCATTTTCCAGTTTCTATTGGAAGTTTAATATTTGAACATCTAAATATACAATAATAGTACATTGACTCGAAATAAAATTTTTATACGGATGAGGCTTAGAAACAGGAAAACGCGAGGGTCTCCCGAGCGTTTTCTTGTTTCGAGCCGAATTCGTATAAAATAATTTTATTTCGAGTCAGTGTACTATTATTGTGTTTATACTGCATTACTTTTTTTATTTTGTTCGAAGTGTTTTTTAACAAAATGAATAAATTGAAAAAATCAATAAATCACCCCACGGCGACCCTCTCTCCTTGTATGGTCATAACACCTGTCAATTTGGCCTACTTGATACGTCCAACCTGGTTAATCTGGAATCGAAGTGCATGAATTTGACCTTAGAATCCGATATCGTCCCTGTGTCTGGACAGATTTATTCGAGTTGCATGATTGTGTCCATACTATTAAAATGGCGTTGAAAATGTAAAAAATCTATATCCTTAACATGTATAGGTTGTGTTTAAAACCTGAACACTTTTCAAAGTAAATATGGTAAAGCTAAACAAAGATTTGAACATGTTTCACATAAAAAAAATATCAATCTCAGAAATTTTCGTCAAGTAATCCTAAGCATGTTTGAATACTACATGTAAACGTGTTTAAAGTTCAACACAAATTATGCGTTTAGGATTGCAAAGAAATGTATTGCTTATTTTCTGAATGATTTTTTTTATATTATATCTAAGAACAAGTTACAAGTAAGTAGATTTTTAGAAACATTAAAAACACAAAATGCAAATAAATAATTAAGAGAGTAAACTAAAATTTATCCGATTGTATCTATAATAGTTGAAATTAATAAATTACCGGAATGTAAAAAATTTCCGTAATTGCAATGCTATAAGTGTACGTTAATAGATCATATTTTTTCTATCGTCTTTCACCCAAAGATTAACATTAAAATGCTTAATTTTTATGCAACATTTCTTTAATTTTTTGTTTCTTGCAGTAAATGCTAGGAATGTCAGTTCAACTGAGTCTTTCCGATTGTATTGGAACAAGTGGCTGTGCCAAAAATTAAATGCTCATATACATAAAGCCATAGTAGCGCAAAATTGAAAGGTGGAAGAGAAAATATTTGGAAATGATTGTTGCGCCAATGCTCCGGTTGATAATTACCTTATTTGTAAATTCATAGAACATCTTCAAATATACAAGTCTGTTATAAATTTTAAATGTAATTTTCAAACAGTAAATCATGCCAATATTTGTTTTTTTCATACGAAAGCTTCTCATGACAAAAAATTAAAATTTCTTCGATTGCAACTGAAATCAAGTCGAGAATGTGGAACTACAAGGTCGAGGTTGGAGTTCGATTTTGAAAGGCTCAACGCGCGTGTAGAAATGATCATAAAATCATTGTGACCACCGGATTACCCGTGTTGACCAAATAAGTTGGCCCAAATGTAAGAAACGATAGAAAAGGGGCGTGTTCTTAAAGTGATATACTGACATTGACCGTATATCACTTATCGATATACGGTCAGTAAAATTTGACTACTTATATAGAACAATTGCAGTATAAATTTAGTTATATAAATTCTATCAGCTTTTGAAAGCCTAGTGAGATACTCTTCAAATTTAAATTCTTTTTTAACAAGCTTATAAAATTCTCTTGCAGAGTTATCTAATTCTGAAAACCATTTCTGTATGAATTGATCACCCAATCTTTGTTTTATAGTAAATTTAACAGAGGCTGTGCATAGTGGGAATTGAGAATCAAAAATATAATTAAAACCAGTTTCATTAAATACATTTTGTACGAAAGCAATCCATTTGGAATTTACTTGACCATTCGCATGTAATTTATACAATAAAGAGTATAACTTAGAGCTTAGTTTGTTTTCATTAGATAACAGTCTATTCCAGTAGGATATAATTCTCATCTTAATCTTATTTAATATAGGAAAGCAACCAAGTTCCCCATATATCATATGACTTGGCGTAGTTGCTCTAACCTGTAAAATCTTTTTGCAAAATTGTAAATGAATTCGTTCCAAATCTGCTATATTTTCAAAGCCCCAAACCTCTGCCCCATATAATAAGATAGGTTCAACTAAACAATCAAAAAGTTTCAGTTGTAAATCTATTGGAATGGGTTGGTTTGTTATCCTTCTATAAACTGCAAACAGAGCTCTTCTTGCTTGGTCAATAAGTTTTTTTTTAGCTTTTACAAAAGAACCATTATGATTAATAACTAAACCAAGATATGAATAACTATCAACAATCTCTACAATCTCATCATTTAGTGTGAATACTGGTGGATTTCTAGTTTTCCTTTTACTAAATATAACAATTTTAGATTTAGAACAATTAATGGATAATTTCCATAGATCACAATAATTACTGAATATTTCAAGATTTTTCTGTAACCCTTCCGCAGTATCAGAAAATATAACAGTGTTATCTGCGTACATCAAAACAAATATTTCTATAAATTCTGAGATTTCTCTCAAACACTTTTCCTTAATCAAGTTTAAAGGCACTCCATCAAGAGATTTAAGATAATCCTCGAGATCATTTAAAAACAAAGAGAAAAGAAAAGGTGAAAGATTTTCTCCCTGGCGAACACCAATTAGGCAAGGGAAAAAATCTGAGTACTCTTTTTGGCATCTTACACAAGATTTAATATTTTAATACATATTTTTAATAATATTAAAACATTTACCCGTGATACCAGAGTTTACTAATTTCTGCCATAAACCAGAAACCTTATCAGAAAAATTACCAATGTTTGATTTAGTCTATTTAAAAATTTGGTTCAGGAAGCTGATTAGTCATGCTTATAAAGAAACATCCATGAACCTTAAGATTATTATTTTAGTCAGTGTTTTTAATCTAAATATGAAAAGATCTTTATTTTTTTTTCAGAATAATATTTCATTAAAATATCCTTTAAATAAAGTCTTGTTCTGTTATTATGAACCTTTATTTTCTTGTATATGTTCAATATTCAATGACTTCTATGGGGTACAATATATGCCTATATGTCAAACTTTCATTACTTTTATGTTTTAAAATACAGGTGAAAAATCTGACTATAATTTCAAGAAATAAACTATAATTGCTAAAACAATAAAACACCTTATGTTTTTATATACCCCTAATTACAAGTGGGCAAACCAGGATGATACCCTTAAAATATAGGTCACAGTGACCTCATTTCTAGTGGATGGTGTCACCTTACCCAAGACACATCTAGTGGTGAAATATCATTGACCCCCAACATCTAGTATCCAAGTTATGGACCTTAAGCAAGAACTTAACCCAAGTCGTTCAGGCATAAAATATAGGTCACAGTGACCTAATTTCTAGTGGGTGGTGTCATGTTACCCAAGACACATCTAGTGGTGAAATACCATTGACCATCAACATGTAGTATCTGAGATATGGACCTTAACCAAGAACTTAACCAAAGTCATTCATGCGTAAAATATAGGTCACAGTGACCTAATTTCTAGTGGGTGGTGTCACCTTACCTAAGACACATCTAGTAGTGAAATATCATTGACCCCCAACATCTAGTATCCAAGTTATGGACTTTAACCAAGAACTTAACCGAAGTCATTCATGCATAAAATATAGGTCACAGTGACCTAATTTCTAGTGGGTGGTGTAGCCCTATCCAAGACCCATCTGGTGGTGAAATATCATTGACCCCCAACATCTAGTATCTGAGTAATGGACCTTAACCAAGAACTTAACCAAAGTGTTACGGACGGACGTACGTACGGACGGACGGACAAGGGTAAAACTATATGTCCGATCCACATACGTGGTCCGGCAATAAAAATTCTGAAAATGAACTCATGTTATATCATTCCATCTCCAAATAGTTTTAGCTATTACTTATAAAAAGAACGGCGTCTTTTGAGAAGCTCATTACAGGATATCTTATCTAACTTTCTGTTAGGTACGCTTCGATTGTTCTTTGTGAAATTGAGGTGCTCAAGTTTTTTTTTCTGGTTTTCAACTAAATATACTATATTGAAAAGAGTTCGTTATTTTATTGTGTATAAATCATATTTTTAGTGACAGCAAAAAGCTCCCAGGAGCCATAAGGGTTTCTTCCACAAGGGATCATGTGACAACTTCGACCCAATGGAGACGTTTGTAGAGCTTAATGAGCTAAAGGTTTAAGCAAGCAGCAAACTTTGTTTGATCAAATTCGCGGTTAGTACACTGTATTTCGATGTTTTAGCCTTAGAAATATTCACGACGACGAAAACGCCAAAGTTGCCAAACATAGAAAATGACATTTATTATATGGCTCGTATATAATAAATGAAGATGATTTAGATAGTTTACATTGGATTTGTTTAATTTGTCACCGTATTAAAGTCTCCAGGAACAAAACATTCGATATCTCGATTGATGGCCGCATTAAATACACTAATCATGAAAAAAAATGGGGACGAAAAAAAAAGTGATTTTGGTAGACAATGCCTTTAAAATTAGACAAAACAAGTTGTCTGTTTGCTATGGCGTGATTTCCGTTGCAAAATTCAATAATAATTTTTTCAATGCTATAATTTTCATTTATATTGCTAAAATTTTCAATTTCATTGCTATAATGTTTTATTCATTTGGTATAAAAAGTAATTTATATTATATAAATTTCATTTCATTGGTATAATTTTTCATTTAAAACTTTATTTCTATGGTATATTTCCCATTCAATTGATAAAATATATTTTTCAATGATCAAATATCTTTTTATATTGTATATTTTTTTCTTTCAATTCTATAATTTATCATTCGTTTGTTATAATTTACAATTTTAATGCTATATTTTCACTTTCTTTGGCAAATCCAATAATTGCATGACGGGAAAGCTGAATGACGTCATAAGGTCAAATTTGAAACAATGGCTGTGATTGGTCGGAACAACCACACCCTCCACTTAGCATCCCGTACTAACACCATTGGACCTGCGTACCCCTAGGGGTGCTCCAATTGTTTTAAAAAATGTATTTGAGCACATAATGGACGGGCCTAGGATTCTAAATCGCCCCAAGGTCTGCAGGACCATTCAAAAGAATCCCTCTTTTTATTTATGTAGAAAGAACAACAGAACCTTCCAAAAAAGACAACAGCCCGTTGACCGCGGGGAGGGTTTACATTGTTTAAAATTGGGTGTGTGAGTCTATAAGCCGGGCCTATGATCTCCAATCGGTCTGTGGTTTTTCAATGAACCTTTGAAAAAAAAGGGGTACATGTAATCGAATTGTTAAATATTTTGTATAGAGTCCGTAACAGACATGCTTAATGGGGATGGTTTGGTATGGATGATATTTTCTTGTTCGGCCGTATTAGTTATATCATTTTTCCCTGACTTTTTATTTATTTATTTTTCTTGGTTATGTAGCCCTGTTTTTACTAAAGCACATTGTCGATTCGATTGTTGACCATGCAACGAAACACACCATTAACTTGTTTAAGTATAAAATGATGATGAATTCAAATTGAGTGTTTGGACATGAGATTACACTTTTAGATTTTGCATTAAAAATAATATCTTGCTAGATGGTACATTTCTATAAATTGGTTACCGCAAATAATCATAGATAAAGTCAGTCAGTTCCATGTCTAGAGTTCATCTGTTTCTTTTCATTTATTTAATTATAGAAGGATAATTTTACTTAAGCACATTGGGTATTCTCTTAAGATTTTTATCACAGACAAAAAAATACCATCCTGCGTTTTGATTATAAATTTAAACACCCCATTATTTTTACAAAGCTCTCTCCAGCAAAGTCGAGCATCTTCAGCAGCTTTTCCCAATTTTGTTTTAATTAACACCAAAGTCCAAATAATAATTGTTACCTTGTTTAGTAACTGAAATATGTATTGCGGCCAGGAGGATGTGCTGAATTAAACAAGTCGTCTCCTTCTTTTCCGAGGGTGAGTATAAAAATCCTTTCAGCCCTTGATTTTCTTCACCATTTACAATGTGATATCAGAATTCAACAAATACAAGGCAATGTCACACAGGAGATCTGAAGATACCAATGATGACCAGTTCAAAAGACACCTTAGTTAAACCAGGTTTTATGGTACTTAATTTTCCCTTTTAATTCCGATTTTAGGTCCGGGAGTAACACACACAATAAAACCATAAAACCAACACATAACATGATTGTAAAACACAATTTATGCAATTTTGACTGTAATTATTCCAAACAAAGGTGGCTAACAGTGGGTATATCTCTACCGTCAGTTACTGAGAGGTTTGAAGAGCTAGAAAACTATCGTATGTGTCGACTGAGGCGATAGTGTTGTCTTTGTTTTGGGAACTGTTGCAAATTGTCTATAGATCTGCTACAAACCGGATGGTCGCAGTACAGTTATAATAGCAAGAACAAGTGGTGTTACAACATTTTGTTCAATGTGTAAGCCCTTAACCGCATTGGACCGACTTAAGGCCCCAGCAGGTCAAGAGGTGGGGCATCCCGGTCGAAAACAATTTTAGTGATTTTAATGATTTAAGAGACCTTTTTATACGACTGCAAAAGATTTGCGGACGTATAATGGTATGATGATGTCGTCTTAGTTGTCTGTTTACTTTAGTGTTACATAAAATAACTTAAGTTTTAGTTATCCGATTGCTATGAAATTTGACAATGATGTTCCTTATAAGAGGATGGATGGGATTGATTTTGGGGGTCCCTCCTTTTTTTCATTAAGAAATTGTTACTTCTTTGTTTCTTACCAAAATAACATTTTTTCTGACCTAACAAATGCTCATAAATTTTACGATAATGTTTCCTACCATACAAGGATGAATGGGATTGATTTTGAGGGTTCTGACCTTATTTGTTTAGAAATTAGGGGCCCAAAACGGACTAACATTTAAAATGTTTAATTTTATATGCATAGGTTTTATGCTTTTAACCTTTGAACAATAAAAATCCTTATTCTCTTTTTAAGACTTATTTTTTTCCTTATAAATAGTTTTTTGATTAAAATGAAATTTCAAAATATAAAATACAAGAGGCTCCCAGGAGCATGAATCGCTTTACCTGGTCCTTAAGCTATAAAGGCCCTTCTATGAGCTGTTATCCATATGAGGGGACATTTGACAACTTTTGCCCAATAGAGACTTTTCTTAAGCTTAATGGGCTAAAGGGTTGATATATGCAAGCAACAGCTTTTTCCTATCTGCAATAGTTTTCATTCTATAGGTAAAAAAAGCATTTTTGCCCTTCAAAGGGAGTCATCTTACAACTTCGACCAAATGTAGACTTTTATAGAGCTCAATGAAGTTTTAAGGAAGCAACAGCGCTTTTTCTCTATCTGCAATAGTTCTGATTTTCTTTAGACCCTAGTTTATAAAACCCTTGGACTTTACAAATATTATTGATTAAACAAATAAAAAGCATTTCCAGATTCTGAGACTCTTTGAAAACGGCTCAGAAACTTCGTCCCGAGTAATTGAACATGTGTCCTATAGTCATATCATATATGGTGCGACGTGATGTCCTTAACTCATCCACTTCCTGTACATGTTCATTGAATATATTAAAATCGCAGGTGACAAAGGTATTCCAAAGGGAGACTGCATTTTTAGTTTCGGCTAAATATGCTTTTTAAAATGCAATTCTTTTAGGTATTATAAGAACAAATTGAAGAAACTTTTCTGTGATATGTCTTATGTTTTACGATTTCTCTTTCGGGTTTGCTATACAAAATCAATATGATGTTTTGAAATTAATTCGAATTTGACCTTTTTGTATCCCCCTCCGCCTGAAAAGATTCATGAGATTTTTAATCTTAATAACACGCTAAATAGTTTTACTATAATTTTGCACGAACAAAGCACAGCATACATGGATATGGATATGACATTATTTCTTTTTAATTCCGTTTTTTATCAGCGGAATAATCAGATTTTAATACAAGTTAATCTGGGGCCGTGTTAACGAAGGTGTTCTAAGATTAGGACATGTCTAAGGATAGTCTTTGGACATGTCTCAGTCCTAAGTCGTGTTATTGAAGGTATCCTAAATCAAAGTGCTAAAGCGTTAAAAGGCAAGCGAAATATCTAAGCACTAAAATAGCAGATATTTTGAAAGTTAATGAACACTATAGTGCCCTCCCTTTTGGCACAGAAGATTTTTCAATCTATAAAAAATCATATTTTTGATAAAAATTATATAATTTTCGGTTGCACATGCATTATATTTTGCACAAATGGTATCGGTTTAAAAACCCCTTCGATGAAAATGAACTCGTCCAACATAAACTAGGGTATTAATTGTATATTGAATTTTATGAATGAATCAGAAACTAACCTACATTAACCAATGAAATAACAGTAATATTGAAAAGTAAAGTACATGACCAATCAAGTTACAGATAAATATTCATGTATATTCTAGAGCCGATCATTAAAATGTTCGTTATGTAAATTGCAAAGGAATTAATCAAACTTGTTGTGTGTCGTTTAAAAAATAGAGATATTTATAAAAAGGTTTAAATGCTAACATATTTGATAATATTTTAAAAAGTAATATAGGAGATAAATAGTTACAGTAGGCAGATTACTCCGTCTAATAGAAAAAAACGCGAAAGCCAGCAGTAACCTTATGACTACATAAGGCATCTAACGCTTGCCTAAACAGGGCATGTCCTAAATTTGGTCCTAATTTAATCCCATTTTCAGTCCTACGGCATGGTTTAGGACACAGCTTAGGACAGCTTCATTAACCTGACCCCTGAAGTTTAGGAATCATCAGTGTGTTTGCTTATTTTGTATCTTTGAATGATTATTTAGCCAGGCTATGCTTTAGTGGTGTGCTATCATATTTGAGATTCATGTACCTTTCTCTATTGTTTTAGAACTAGCTGGATTCAAAGAATGAAAGGTGTATTAGATTTTGTTTTTATTTGTCACAAACATGTTTTATAAATGTTTAAATAACAATAAATATTGAATTTCAAATTCTGAGCTCTTCAGTGTGATTTTTATATTCTGGTTTGCTTTGACCTTTTCTGGTCCCTAATGATGTCCCAAACGAAAATTGCATCAAATTTATAGATTATTTGTGTGATTCTATTATAACAGCGGTTCGCACCGGTCTGTTATACAAAAGTTCGGGGAAAACTAGCTCACTTTTTAAATGAAACAAAACATGTACTTTCGTTCCCGTGCAAGCTACAGAAACCAGTATTATTGACGATCATGTCAGAGCAACCACGGCACTTCGAGCAGCCCCTACATACAATAAATAACCTACTATGTACTGGATACCTAAATTACACAAAAACCCATATAAATCCCGTTTATTTCTGCATCAAGTAAATGTTCCTTAACAAATATTTCTAAAGTCTTGTCTCTTGCTTTAACTACAATGAAAGAATTTATCATCCGATACTGTGATAAAATTTTCGAAAATAGTGAATAAATCATTTTTGGAGTGTTAAAAATTCTCTTGATGTTTTAGACAAACTTCGGGCATTTGAAAATACTTTTCAATTCGTAGACAGCTATGACTTTTCCACTTTATATACTAATCTACCTCACAATCTTATCAAACAGAAATTTGAATATTTAATTAAATGGTGCTTTGACAAATCTAAAAGTGACTACATCTGTTCTAAAGTGTCACAAGTATTTAGTAAATCGTTTTTTAGTAACGAAACCCACAAAGGTTATGTTAATTGGACCGACATAGAAGTTATTACTGCATTAAACTTTCTTTTAGATAATATTTACATCCGGTTCGGTAAACAAATATATCGCCAAGTCATTGGTATTCCAATGGGAACCAATTGTGCTCCACTCATAGCTGATCTTTTTTTTATATTGTTACGAATCACAGTTTATGGCCAAGCTACAAAAAGACCCAAACAAAAACCACCTTATCGAATCTTTTAACAATACATATAGGTACTTAGATGACATACTTGCCTTAAACAACCCCACATTCTCAAATTTAATAAATGATATATATCCTAAAGAATTAACCCTAAATAAAGCAAACTCGACCGACAGTAGACGTCCATTTCTAGATTTGGACTTAAACATTATCAATGGTAGATTACACACTAAAGTATATGATAAACGGGATGACTTTTCATTCCCAATAGTTAATTTTCCATTTCTTGAAGGAGACGTACCATTAGCTCCAGCTTACGGGGTATACATTTCACAATTAGTCAGGTATGCTCGCATTTGCAGTGATGTGTCTGATTTTAATGATAAAAACCGTTTTATTACAGAAAAATTGCTAAAACAAGGTTACCGTTACCACAAATTAGTCAAATCTTTTACAAAATTTGCACATAAATATGGACATCTCATCGAAAAATTTGATTGTACATGTAGATTTCTGATTGTTAAAGGAATATCTCATCCTGATTTTTATAGCAATGTAAGTTATAAAGCACAAAAATTCAAAAAACAACCTTATGGAAATTAAAAACTGGCTTAAAAACCTTTTGAAAAAATGATACGAATTCAATGTTTTAGTAAAATCTTTGCATTTGGTATGTTTTGGCAGAAATATTGATAGCTTGATAGTAACTTTAAAATTTTCACTTTGTATCCACTGTATTATTTATAAGCACCACAGCGATTCTGTGTGATGATACAACTCTAAATCATTCATTGTTTTGACGTGGGGTGTCGGATTTAGAACTGATGTATTTGATTTTTTTACATCAATCGATAAATGTTTCTTAGCTAGTTGTCAGTAACTTCGAGTGTTCTCAAGAGAGTTCCTCCTTGTCTTGTTGTTTTCGTACAGTATTTTGTCTTAGGTTCTCTCTTGTTGAATTGAACTTTTGTCGATTGAGTTTTACAGTGTGTTTTATATGTATGCTTTGTGCAAACTTATCAATAGGGGGAAGGTTGGATCCAAAAAACTAGTTTAACCCCGCCACATTTTATATGTGCCTGTCCTAAGCCAGGAAACTTTGCCAAAGCCTTTGTTTGTCCTTGTCATTCTGTGTTAACTGTTTTATGTCAAGAATTGGGTCTTTCGTTGATGATTTAGGGATTGGTTTTGATACTTTTGTATTGTATTATAAGTCTTGGGCCAATGCAAGACGGTAAGCAGTGACCTATGGTCATGTTGAAGACTGCTTGCTGTTTTCCGTTGTGATTTTTTGAATTGCTGTTTGTTTATGTTTGTTGTGTCGCGTACACTTATTCCACATCTCAATATCGTCTACGATCGCGAAATAAAGTTCCAAATGTTAATTATTCATAAAATACACATGGAATAATCCACGTAAAATAAACTATTTTTAGACAGCCATGCCTGGTAAAAGTTGAAGCAACTTATTTGCGACCATCTAGTAATGAAATGTACGAAAGTCAATTAAGACCTACGAAATTCTATTAAGACCAATTTCGTTGTGAGAATTTTTTTTATTCCTCGTAATAACGAGAAAATAGTCGTACTAACGAGAAATGAAAGTCGTAATAACGAGAAATGAAACTCGTAATAACGAGAAACAAGTCGTAATAACGAAAAATGAAACTCGTAATAACGAGAAACGAAAGTCGTAATAACGAGGAGTGAAAATCGTAATAACGAAATCGAAAGTAGTAATAACGAGAATCGAAACTCGTAATAACGAGAAACAAGTCGTAATAACGAGAAACCAAAGTCGTAATAACGAGAAACCGAAGTCGTAATAACAAATAACAAGTCGTAATAACGAGAAACTAAAGTCGTTATAACGAGAAACAAATCGTGATAACGAAAAACAAGTCGTTATTACGACTTTAACTTGTCGTTATAACGACTTTAACTTGTCGTTATAACGACTTGTTTCTGGTTTTAACGACTTTCATTTCTCGTTATTACGACTATTTTCTCGTTATTACGACTTTCATTTCTCGTTATTAGACTTGTTTTCCTGTTATAACGACTTTTGTTTCTCGTTACTACGACTTTCATTTCTCGTTAAAACGACTATTTTCTCGTTATTACGACTTGTTTCTCGTTATTACGACTTGTTTCTCGTTATTACGACTTGTTTCTCGTTATAACGATTTTCTCCTCTCGTTATTACGACTTTTACTTCTCGTTATTACGACTTTCATCTCTCGTTATTACGACTTGTTTTCCTGTTATAACGACTTTTGTTTCTCGTTAAAACGACTTTTGTTTCTCGTTATTACGACTTTCATTTCTCGTTATAACGACTTGTTTCTCGTTATTACGACTTTCAAAAATTGCTCACACAGGGTTATGTTGCTCCTCAGTTACTGTCTTCACTCAAGAAATTTTACGGAAGACATCATGCACTTATAGACGAATATGAGGATTTCGATCTCTCAGATGAGTGCATATGTTGGTTTGTCATAGGGTTTTGTTTTGTCTTCCTTTACCGGATTTGACACGCTGAATGGACTATTGGCAACGCGACGGATGTGCTATAGCAAGCAGGAACTGCTTACTCTTCCGTAGCACCTGAGTTCACTCTTGTTTCGACTGGAGTTCGCGTTGTTGATTGAAATTCAGTTATTTTGTGTTTCCATGTTTTACATGTTGTCTGTTTTTGTCCCGTTCTTGTTGGTGTTTACTGGTTTTGTCTCAGCCCTTTCGGACTTTTGACATTCGGATACCCCACTGGTACCTCTGCTTCTTTCATTTCTCGTTTTTACGACTAGTTTCTCGTTATTACGAGTTTCATTTCTCGTTATTACGACTTGTTTCTCATTATTACGACTTTCAGTTCTCGTTATTACGACTATTTTCTCGTTATTACGAGGAATGAAAACAATTTCTTACACCGAAAGTGGTATCAATAGGCTTTCGTACATTTGATGTGCAAGGGGGTCTTGTTTTTTGTTTTTTTGGTTTTTTTTGTTTGTTTTTTTTCTTGCTCAGGAATGTTTTAAAGGGGTATAAACGACAGAATATTTTTTTTACTACAATGTATTAGCATTATTTTATAAAGCAGAAATCCTATGACAGAATTTATTGCTTTACCTCTGCTGCCAGAATATTTTCATTTTCATCACAATCGAATTCAAAATATTCTTAAGAAAAAAAACAAGCCTCCCTCCAAGTTTAGCAGTCGGTCCATTGAAAAACAAAAAAAAAATCAAAATTAAGATTATGTGTTATGATCTTTTTATCTAAATTAACCATAAAACACGTAATTCTTATATAAATACCCTAAATGAAGTTTTTGCCCCTTTTGGGCCCTTAATTTCTCCATAAATAAAGAGGGGATCCCCGAAATTAATCCAATTCATCCCCTTCTAGTTATAATAATCATTGTAAAATTTCATGTAAAAGTTATTGAAACAAACACAAAATGGCATGTCAAAACGTGACAGCCTTACGTTAGAGCATTTTTCAATGAAAGTTGATTCGGTTTAAAAAGCAAAACCGTGTGGTTTCAAAGTGGCAAATATGCCCGCAACGCTCTTGTCGGTAAAAGGCCACTAAAGAGTGCTAAGAAACTTGACATCGGGTCAGGCCTATTTGCCCACAAAACGACTAGGATGTTGCCCCAGGTGGTTTAATGGGGCAGTCCTGTCACAATAAATGCCAGGGTCATCAGGCTACAATGCGGAGAACCTGACTGCAAACCATAGTGGTGCCACGTGTTGGGAAAATGTCACAATAAATGCCAGGGTCATCAGGCTACAATGCGGAAAACCTGACTGCAAACCATAGTGGTGCCACGTGTTGGGAAAATGTCACGTTTCTCGCACATTATAGAATTCTGCTGCAGGTCTAGGTAAGAGAATGATCCCCATGCAGGAGGCTAAAGTGCCGATTCCTTCCCATCACTTTTTTCCAGTGACAGTCAAAACTATCTTCCCTAGTGTCCCCTTCCGCTCAATCATCATTTAGTGTTAACTGTATTACCCATTTCATGCTCATCTCCCGGATATAGCCACAATCGTGCTGATTGGGCGTAAAGCAATAACTAACAAACTGTTGGAAACAACGCACATTAATGTAACAAATCTTAGGTTTAGAATTCAATTCTTTAAGGCGTATTCTTTAGAAGGGATGTTTTATACAAAATTATACGGATGTTTTGTAAGATAATATCATGTACATGCATGCACCTTACAAATTCTTCGAACTTCATGCCATATTTTCAAGGCTGAATGAAATTTAATACTGCATGGTGATCAATATGGAGTTTATAGTCCTGATTATAGACTAGAAGCCTCTGCAGCGACTGTTTGACTAACTGTAGACACGCTATGTGCCATGAGTCCAGCCCATGACACACCACCGCTAGACTTGGCTGCTCCAGTTACAGTTCAACTGGAGACAGGAATCGTCTCCCAACACGTGCGCGCAGATTCTTCTCAGAATTCGGGAGACGAAATAAAATCGGCCGAGCAATAGTCCTTTTAGAAAGTATTTTCCGGACGTGCAGACCTGAGAAATCTTTTACTTATGCACTACAGGTTAACGACTTCCGGGTAGGCCTCTCCATTGAAAATCTGTTGAAATTAACTAAATTCGTCAACTTGTTAAAACATTTTAAATCTGACTGCCAAAGTCTAAAATTACTAAAACATACGTTAACATCCAAGACTTCACTCCAAACCAGTTTATTTGAACCGGGAATGGGAAATTACGCCAAATTCGGATAGGGATAAATTGATGTTTTTCCTTTGCTCAACGTTGTTCACACCATGAGGCCGACCCACAAAGGGAAAAATGAAAACAAAAGAATCGGAATTCCGGGTGACTTTTTGAAAAGGGCTATAGCTTTATATACCAAAAGCTAATCTGACATGTCAAATCTTAATGTAACTTCGCTATATTTTGCTGGAAAGATTATCAGGATCGACCTACGGTTACATAGTACTTGACTGCCAAATCTGAGTCTCCCATATTTTAAAGTATAATTGTCTTCCTGGTTGTCTTCGTGGTATCTGCAATGCCAGGTTGCGCTGAATGTTGGGGGGGGGGGTATTATGTTGTAACAAACCTCCGCTTCTGAGCCAAGGTTTTCTTCCAAGTTTCCATGTTTAACTCCATTTCCAAATATTAAGTTTAAACAATCAATTGTACCAGAGTAATAAAGTTTGAAAATGGTGTGAAGCGGGAAGACCAGTGGATCAGAAACGTGGAGGGAGTGAAGGCAAACAATTGTGGAAAATCTGCAAGATTAATACAAAGGAAAATATAAGATAAAAGGCATTTAACCATCCATGTCAATACATCTACGTTGAAAAGTTTATATAAAACATATGTAGGACAAAAAACACTTATTCCGCTTTCCGTTTCCGTTCCGCATTCCGTTTCTGTGTTTTAGTAACACCCGGTAATCATCGAGTTTAAGTCAGAGTTAGAGTTCGACTTAAAGTTCGAGCTAGAGTTAGAGTTAATTTTCGAGTTCAATTATAAATTTGAGCTAACTCGAGACAGTGATTATTATGAAAATAATCGAGTTACTACTCGAGTTCGAGATAGAGTTCGAGTTGGATATTTATTTTAGCGCAATGCTGTCAAACATAAAGTTTGTTGCGTATTTTAAGATATGCTTAAAAACTAACAGATGTGCATGTTTACGTAACTTCACAAAGCAGACTCTGTACAAGAAGCAAATATGTACCAATTGGACAATAAAATGTCGTTAATCTAATTTCCACGAAAATCTATTATGGGGTTTCAGCGGGAGTTGCGAGTAAGAAATGGGTACCCCTTGTTGTCTTATATGGCTGTCAAATGTTTTGCTATGATAATTGTTTTTAAAGGTGGGGTGCATCGATCTTCGTGTTATAAAAATGTGTGAAAGTTTTATTAAAATCCATTCACTAAGGTGAAATGCCAAACAGACAGACACCCTATCACTAAAAACTCGGCCCAATTTACTAGCGGGGGTATAATAAAAACTTGGTTTATACATATGCCACGGTACTGAACAAACAAATCCCTTTTTTATGTATTTAAACTAGATATTGTTGGTTCAAATCGTTATAGAAATATCACTGATATATAGTAGATACTCATTTTATATATATAGTAGATACTCATTTTCCATCCATGTCAATACATCTACGTTAAAAGGTTTATATAAAATATATGTAGGACAAAAAACATTTATTCCGGAAAGTAAGGGGTATGAAATTCATTTTATTCGGATTTCCATGGTATCAAAGTCATCAGAATAGATAAAGTTAAACTTGTTGAAATACCAGTGTTCGATATGTGGATCGTGTCTTTCTGGCACATATTCCATATTCTTTCGTTTTTAATATTATTTCAGAGTTTGGCTTTAGTGTCCTTTAGTGCCGTGTGGAGGTCGTAGAAAGCTTCCCCGTTCTTCAGTTGTATACTCTTCTATATTTTCGAGTACTGGAATATGTGTTGGAAAGACACAGTTTACATTTTTCCAAAATTTTACAACGTTTGGCTATATTTCTTTAAAAATTGATAAATTTATCTGTTTGGTCATTGTTGTAATATTTTTTGGCTTCTGTGTTTTGTTTTATCAAATCTAATATTCTACCGGTTTTCCAAGTTTTTTACTCCTAGCGTGTCTGATGAAGGTTAATCCAGAAAAGCGCTTCACACGTAGTGAAATTTTACTTTTGTACATTGATAAAAATCATTCCAATATGTGGATCGTGTCTTTCTGTCACATATTCCATTATATTACATACTAGTTTTCCCCCATACTAGAATAACCCCCGGAAAATGAGTAAATACTATGTTTTTTTAATATCTGAAAAAGTATACACCAACTCGTTAAAGATTGGACTAAATTGCAATCACCTTGTGCGTCTGTCCATCCGTGAGTTGTGCCGTGTCTCTCTTTTTCGGGACTCTACTTCCTGTTTTCTTAGCAGGCTTAGACTTTTTAAGGGTTAAAAATCTTTCGTAACAGAATTTACGTTTTCTGCTGAAGGGATTAAATTCAAATTCGGTACACAGCTTTATTTTGATGCGCTGTAACGTGTCTCCTATTCAAGGTCAATCCGGCATCTACTTTATATTTCCCAAATGGTTAAGTGCGGGTATCTTTAGCACGACTAACTGCACTCCTTGTTATTTTTCATCCCCGATCTCTCTAACGTTGTGTTAGAATTTTGGTGTCAAAATCCACTAAAACATTTTAACAGATGTCCGAATGTGTTTAAAAAGATAAATGAACATCCGAATTTAATATATATCCATTGTAGTCGTTGTTTTCTGTTAATGCGATTGCTGGTTACTTGCAGCAGTGTGGTAAATCTAAATGATATTCAAATCGTAACTCGATTTTTGCCACGACAATCACTGATTCAAGTTACCTTAAAATTTAACTCAAACTTTAAGTCAAACTCGAGTTGTAACTCACACTCGAACTCGATGATTACCTACACCCAGTATAGAGAGAACATATAACGAAATTGAAAAAATACAAAAAGTGTCAGGAAAACAATTTAAAACTGCATCTTAAAAGACCGGCCAATTTACAGAAACGTTTAACTCTAAAATCCAAACTAAACAAACCACAATTTATAGTACTCGAAAATCGAAACTAAACAAACCACAATTTATAGTACTATATAGTACATAATTTTAATTAAAACAATAGGCCCCGTGATGCCTGCCGCAATACCATGCCCGTTTCGTGGTTATTATTGCTGGTCATATACTAGAAAGAGTCTTCAATTCTATTTCCCATTGGTCCAAAAGACCTTTGGATAATTCAGAACCCCAGGAACGTCTATTTTTGACTCAAAAACACTGATTTAAAAACATTTGGACATCCCGATTGGGGAGGGGGCATATGTCTATAACGCTATTGTCGTTTTCTTGGTTTAACTTTGTATATAACGTGAATTAATTATCCATAAAAAATGGTACCCAAATATTCTTCGTCAGTAGTCGAAATGTCAACAGACCATTCATGATCCCAGGCCAGCCACACTATCACACATTAAATCTTAATCAATGTTAACCATCTGGGCCAGCGACCATGGCCTCGTGGTGCTTCTATCCTTTCTATGCGATGCGATGAGTATTACTATATAAAAGAAGAGAGTGGTAAATAGGCGATAAAAACATGAAAATACGTACTTAAAAAAGGCTATAACGATTATGTTTACAGGTTTGTTGAATACCACAGACCAATTCGAAGTCTAAGGTCCGCCTAATACAGACTCACACACCCAATTTTAAACAGTGTAAACTCTCCCCGTGGTAAACGGGTCTCGTTGATCTGTTAATTGTCCTTTTTGGAAGGTTCTTTTTACATAAAATCACATCTAAAATAAAAAGAGGGATGCCTAATCATCATGGCCATTATCTTTTGAATGGTCCAACAGTCCTCGGAGGACGATTTAGAATCCTAGGCCCGTCTATTATGGACTCAATTACACAGTTTTTAAAACAATTGGAGCACCCCTAGGGGCAAGCAGGTCCAATGGTGTTTGTACGGGATGCTATCTAGAGTCCTTTACTGGTTCATAGAATAGTGGAGGGTGTGGTTGTTCCGACCAATCACAGCCATTGTTTCAAATTTGACCTTATGACGTCATTCAGCTTTCCCGTCATGCAATTATTGCATATGAATGAAAAATTATACCATATGAATGAAAATGGGTTTTGCCAAAGAAAGTGAAAATATAGCATTAAAATTGTAAATTATAACAAACGAATGCTAAATTATAGAATTGAAAGAAAAAAATATACAATATAAAAAGATATTTGATCATTGAAAAAATTATTTTACCAATTGAATGGGAAATATACCATAGAAATAAAGTTTTTTAACAATATGAATGAAAAATTATACCAATGAAATGAAATATTTATATAATGTACATTACTTTTTATACCAAATAAATAAAATATTATAGCAATGAAATTGAAAATTTTGCAATATAAATGAAAATTATAGCATTGAAAAATTTATTATTGAATTTTGCAACGGAAATCACGCCATAGTTTGCCTTGTTTTGTTAGTAAAAAAAAATATTTTTTTCGTGCACAATATCCCTTTTAACAATGACGATGATTTTATCAGAGTTTTCTGCTTTAGAGGACCTGGTGTCGCTGTATACTTGATTTTTGCTCGATTTATTCCAACAATGAGGAAGTTTTTGAAAAGATGGTATACAACAAAAACAAAATTATTGTGGATTCTACAGTTCATTACAGTTCAGGAATGATAGGTAAATTTTTAAAACTAGAGGCTCCCAGGAGCCTAAATCGCTCATGGCTAAAGCCTCTTACCTAGTGTGCAACATGGTTAACATGTACTTGGTGGGTAGCATTAAAACAATCCAGTTAGGATAGAAAACACTTTTAAGATCAAGAATATAAAGTTACAAAGGTTTCCATTTAAAAAAAACCAAACAAATAAGTTAAAATTGATTGAAAACACTTAAAGCGGGATAACTCTTAAAAGGATGACCTGACAATTTGACTAAAATCATTTTTTTAGATCTTATTTGAGCTGAACAATTTTGCAATGCTAACTATTCCTCTAGCTTTTATGGCTTTTAAGATAAAGTCCAAAAACTGTGAAAATGGTCAATTTTGATGATTAAGTGGAAATAACTCCTATAAAAAGTTGCACAACTTTGACACAATGGAGAGTTTCGTAGAGCTTTTGATGCTGAAGAACATACGTTGCTTCAGATTTTCTCTATCTCTTATACTTTTTGAGCTATAAGCTAAAAACTATGGTCTGACCCCCCCCCCCTGTTCTATTTTTTAGTAACGGCAGCCATGTTGGTTGGTCGACATTCACAAATTTTACAAACTTGGTAGAGGACATCCTAAAGATTAAGTGTACAAAGTCAAAGCAATCCCATCAGTGGTTTCAGAGAAGAAGATGTTTGAAGAAAAGTTAACGGACGGACGGACGACGGACGCTTAACGATGACAATAGCTCACGGGTCAGGTTCACGCACACAAACTCTCTCACAAAATCATAAACGGCATACACAGCGATGCAACATATCTTTTTTTTTCTAATATAGGCTATTATGTAAAGCTAGATCTAGATGGGTCCAATCCTATCCTGTACAAAAGTGAACTTAAAACAGACAATCTTTATGTCTGCTTTTCTGGTCAGCTATATATACATGTAGCTGTCCAAAGAGTGAACTTTGGTCATATCAAAGCAGACCGTGGTCCACTTTCCTGGTCAGGTCTGCTTTAAAAAGTGGACCAGAGCCGACCTGACCAGAAGTCAGGTCAGCCCGAAGCTTTCTTGTCTTCGAGTCGGGTCAACTAGAAGCAGACCGAGAGCTGTCCAGAGCTGACTTGACATGAGGACAGGTCGCTTTGGACAGCTCTGTATAAAGTGCACAGGACTGCATTCTAAATTTCAGCAATTTGCATATTCATTTCATTATTTTAAGGTAGTTAAAAAATGTTCAGAATATTTATTTATTTTATTTATTTTAATTATCTATTCTAATTAATTAAATTATCTATCTATTTATTTATTTATTTATTTATTTTAGTTAAAGTAAACGTATTGTTGGACGATTTTTTTCTTTAAATGAAAACTCTTTTGATAAAGTAGTCATGTAAATTTTATCATTTTTTATTAAATGAAAAAACAAAAACATAAAAACCTGTTGTTTTTTTTTTGTTTTTTCATTTTGAATTGATAATGTTAACAAAAAGTTTTATTTTGAAATAACAAAAATATATTTAAGACAAAACCATGTTGAACAAAATACCTAATCCAGGTACTAAATTCAATGTACGTCATCAATAATATGATATAGGCATTGCATAACTGCGATCACAGCATAATTCTAATAATTAAAGGTTGACAAATATTTTTGTAAATACATTTAAAAAAAAACATTACAACATGAAACAGAACAGATGGATTCTGATACGACAGAGTTTGAACTTTCACGCATCAGTTGAGGAATAAAATCTTTTAGAAATCATAAAATCACATCTAAAGAACCCCATTCCCGTAAAGACGTGGACACTTTGATACTAAAACATTTGTTTACCTAAAAGTAAAATCGTGTGAGTTACACAAATGAAATATTTTGATTGATCAATTTTGAACAGAAGACATATAAAGTTAACGTGTGTAAACATTTTTTAATGAACGAATAGAAAGATTTGATTTCGAATCGACGCAGTGATATATAATCCGAAATCATCGTAGTTAATTTTATTTTGGTGCATTTTCTAGAACGTCCAATTTGGGACGAGATGCTTGGGCGATTGAACGTAAAATAGAAAAGCAAGAAAAAAATCGATTAAAATTTGGTAATACTACAAAAAATGAAGCAACTCATCGTCATCAGAATATTTTTCTCCTTATAATCTATAACACATATAATTTTTGGGATGCAACAAGCAAAATGGGTAATAATTCTTTAACGTTCACCATATCCGGACGAAAAAAAATCAATATCAGCATTAGACAAATTTTTCGCGGGAACCTGCTGTAGAGCTCTCCGCTCTCACGGGCACTTCGTGCCCGCTACGAGCTGTGCTCGCTTTTTATCCTACATTTTGGTGTACACCTTTATTTACTTGATTAGGTAATTCATACCGTGGATTTTCATTAATTTTAACACTTGTCGATTTAAATATTTTATTTTCTATAAACTTGACCTGACCATTGGTCTGGTCTGGTTTAATTTGAAGCTGTCCAAAGCGGACCTACAGACCAGTGGTCAGGTCTGTCCTGAATGAACCTGACCAGAGTGCTGGTTCACTAAAAAAGGACCAGACCTATCCTATCAAAGCGGCCCTAGGACCTGGTCTGCTTTGAAAGTGAACTTTGAAGCGGACCACGGTCCACTAAAATCAGACTTTCTGTTCAGCTCTACTGGTTCACTATTCATGCAGGCTAGTACTGGTCCCATCTGTACATGCATGCTATTGATAAAAATAAAATTGGTTTGAAACAGTTTTCTAGGGGAGTCTCTCTTCAAGCTCTATTCATCGGAATTATTATGATGTAAATAAACATATTGAAAAATTCCTGCTAACAAAGGGTATATATATATTAGGTGATAGCCACATATAAGCTTGGGGCCAATAAGAAGTTTTCAATTGTAGGTTTTATAGTGATTAACACTTACATCTAAATATCTTAATTCTATGATAGAAAAATATGATTCCGTCTTATAGAAACACGATATTACCTTCCTCAAACTGCCAAACTGGGAACAATGTGTCCCTAACTAAGCAATACTTCGTGACAAACTTATAAGCAGATTTATAGCATCAATACTTAAACGTGAAATAAGAATCAAGACGTGAATTTGTTCTAAAATGGTTTTGTTTTATTTGATCGCTTTACCAATCACAGGGGTATGAAGGTTCCCACTCATAAATAAAAAACAGATTTACGGGGAAACAAAATGTCCTGACCCCCCCCCCTTTTCTTTCGTCGGATGGACCCCATTTCTAACATTTCTCCACGTAATCACCACCATTCTTTTCTTTATAATATCATTTCATGTGACAATGGTCATCTTTATATCTGTTTTTTTTTATCAAAATAATTGCATATGTTATTAGAACCGTTTTCTAAAACATTAACAAAAGAACGTGCTCATTCAATCAGAAGAATTAAGATGAGAGAAATGACAACGACACGTAATGAAATAAGCAAAGACAAAAGTTTATTTTCGGTGTCCCTCCCACGACAACTGATACAGATAAATTGTATTAAGTGAGATCTAATTAAACTAATCTTGTCGCGAGCTAACGATATTCCTCACATGCTTGGTAATAAAATTTTCTTGAAATGATGTCGCAGAATGTTAAAACACTTAGTCGCCTTTGATGTAAGATTGTAGGACATTTTCAACTATTTAGTCTCGCAAAACAATTAAAATTTTACATTAAGCTTGTTAGTGCTATGTTCTAACATTGTTAACTGTATCTTGTAAATTTGATCCAAATTATTACTGCTCTGACGTCATTGGACGCTGCAATGTTAATTCCAAGGTTATCGTCTGATAAAAGGTTAATTCACATATTTGAATAGATTATAAAAATGACGATAGTAACATTCCACTCTAAATTTTACAATGAGAAAAAAATATAGTAAATCAACCAAAACTCTGTGTATACTTTTCGTTACTTAAATGTATTTCGTCCTTTGCCTCCTTTTAGAGTCGAACTGTCGACTACGACACAAAACAGACAACAATAAGGGACCGACCATTTAACCAGAAAAAAAAAATTGCCGTGGAAAAATATTTATTTTTTAAAGGTGTCGCGACAGAATATTTTCCCCAATATTAGTCTTATCTTATATATATGCCAGAATGCATGTATTCCCTAAAGTTTCTAGGGATTACACGTAATCCCTGATTTTTTTTTTTGAAATTTTTACACGTTTTCCCTGAACGTAAAATTGAATATAAATAAGATGATTTTACTGCATTTTGAAGGTTTAACACTTTATAACTATTGGATTTATTTATTTAAACAATCAAAAAAATGAAATTTACCATTCTGAAATATGAAATAAAAATGTCGATAATTAATTTTGCTACGCCTGACGCGCGTTTCGTCTATTCAAGACTCATCAGAGACGCTCTACCAAAAATATTGAAAGTGCCAAACACAACATGATTATGAAGCGCATAGAACAATAAAACCAAAAATACCAAATTGGTGAACGAAATTATTACTAAGATGATTAACATATGTCTGGGGTAGGAAGAACCTTAGGGTTCAGACAATTTTGAAATTTAAACGGATAATTAAAAGCTTTGACGTGTTCTCCAACACAAAAGTGTCGGTGCCGGAGCGAGCTAACCTCGGGGAATTAAAACTCTACCAGCAGTGCTAACCTTCACGGGTGTTCGAAATAAAAATGACAACAAAGTTCCAGACACTACATTTTGCTACGCCTGATGCGCGTTTCGTCTCTTCAAGACTCATCAGAGGCGCTCTACCAAAAATATTGAAAATGCTAAACACTATATGATTATGAAGAGCATAGAACAATAAAATCAAAAATACCAAACTGGGGAACGAAATTATTACTAAGATGATCAACTTATGTCTGGGGTAGGAAGAACCTTAGGGTTCAGACAATTTTGAAATTAAAACGGATAATTTAAAGCTTTGATGTGTTCTCCAACAAAAAGTGTTGGTGCCGGAGCGAGCTAACCTCGGGGAATTAAAACTCCACCAGCAGTGCTAACCTTCACGGATGTTCAAAATAAAAATGACAACAAAGTTCCAGACAATAAATTTTGCTACGCCTGACGCGCGTTTCGTCTCTTCAAGACTCATCAGAGGCGCTCTACCAAAAATATTGAAAATGCCAAACACTATAATATCAGATAGATAAGATATTTTATTTACCAATTATGGTCCCACAGGGGGCTATTACAAATATATATAAACATTCATGATTGTAAACATACTATATGATTATGAAGAGCATAGAACAATAAAACCAAAAATACCAAAATGGGGGACGAAATTATTGCTATGATGGTCTACCTATGTCTGGGGTAGGAAAAACCTTAGGGTTCAGACAAGTTTGAAATTTTAACGGGTAATTTAAAGATTTGATGTGTTCTCCAACACAAAAGTGTTGGTGCCGGAGCGGGCTTACCTCGGGGAAATAACTTCAGTTAATATATAATATTTCATTTTATATTACTTCATGAATCTGGAATCTTACTTTTCAATAAGTCCTATCAATGTGTTTTTGCTGACTTATTACTGTTCTTTTTATTTGCTTCCTGGAAATTACAGCATTTCTTCAAGTTGAGGTAATAAAAGTTCTTTGAAATTTTGCCTTTTTCGGTTTACTTATTTTGATGAATCGAGTTATGTAAACATCATTTCTGGTGTTAGGGACCGACCATTTAACTTGAAAACGGGAACTTTTTTTTCATGTGATTAGAAAATGTATTTCCATGCCGGAAAAATCCGGAAAAAATATTTTTGATCATTTTTCTCATTATATCACAATATTTTATTCATCACAAATCAGCTAGTTAAACCTACTCTTGTCGAACAAAAAAGTTTTTAACGTGCATTGAGTACTGCTCTCCCTATAAACACGGGACCGGTAGGAAAGACTGGCAATGCTGAATAGTTCTTCCAGCCTCGCAAATAGTGTCAAGAGAGTGTCTAAAAATTGAACCATGAAATTTTCATCACGGTCGAGGATCGAACCGCGAATATTATAAGCAGTTACTGCTTATTGCAAAGCACCGGTCACGTTATCAACACTTGAATAAGTGTGTATTAAAGGAAAACAATGCAAAAGCTATATAACAACCCAACATTAGTTGAATGAAGACAACAACCGAGCCCAGTGTTAGCAATTTTAAGTCAAGCATTATGCTCTTAGTATGTTACATCCCATATATAGATATAGGCTCTTGAATAAAACTAATGAGCCGCAAAACGGAAAATCCATTAGCTTTACTGGACAAAACGTTTGCTACACAAGACAAGTGAGTTGACGAAATTTAAAGTAATGTTTGTCTATTACTTTTTTCTTGAGTGCCAATTTTGAGGCGTACATTACAAATATTAAGGAGGATTATTTAGTGTAGAGAAAGGACATGTATCGTCAATATAAAGAAAGGAACGAAAACAATCTAGCCTTAGATGTTTGCTTCACATGAATTCAAACTGTATCACTAACATCGCTGCACAGTATAAGTGCCAATTTGGATACAAATTGTCTGCTGAAAAAAAGGTCTACTAAACTATGACACTGGTAACATTCATTCCGATTCCGAAATTTCCGATTTCTAAATTCAAAATTGTTTAAAACACCAGGTTTCTTTCCTTGTAATGCACATGGCCGATATCCTCGGTGCTGGATTTGGCTTCGTTGTTCGAACGTTTTGGTGTTGAGTACTTTTCGTTTTCAATAGTTTTGGATTTTGACCTTCCAATGTTTTGATTTAAATGCTACTGATGAGAGGTTACTCCTTGAAATATCGATATATAGCATATCCAAATTAACCGTTTATACCCGCGTTTTAGCATACTAGATTGTATAATCCACACTATGATGTAAACATTCGTTTAATTCCGACATACACTTCGTATACAGGCATGTACAAACAAATTGGAGACTTTCATTCAGTTCCAGACACTTCTAATGGATACGTAGGAACTTAATAATAGCGGAGAAAACAATAAGATACACACCCTACAAAAACCCGACGTAATCTGAGAAACAATTAGTTAGGTTTATAGACTCATATAATTTTGTCAGTAATAAATTTATCTGTATTTCTAAAGTAACTATATACTGAGATATGATTATTGCAATCATTGATGAAGGCTCTAATGCGGAGACAATCTACCTGCTTACGCAAGTGTATTTAGAAAAATGAATGTTTTATATAGGATTGGAATTAAAAGGAATTTTTCTTTAGTATCGTGTCCTTTGGGTTATGGTTCACTTTAGTCTTATGATTTTTGGCTAGAGTGTCTCGGGTGATCTTTTTGTAGATAAGATGCAGACCGACGTATTTTAAAATTCTTCTTCGGCAGTTTTGATTTTGATTTTTTATTTTAAGCTAAAACAAAAGAACAAACGAAGATACCAAAAATCAGTGTGGAATTATCTGTCAGGAACCAACACCACTTTCATTTTTTTTTGACTAAAAACGCAATATCATATAATATACCAATTCCCCCCAAAAAATTTTTCTATAACAGAATTTTAAAAAAATACGAGTTAAGTAAGATTTTGTAAAAACAAATTCCCATAGAAGGGTTTCTGCTAAGAACACCGTTTTACTGCTGATTTATATACTAATGTCACGTCACATTGCTGCGCTATAAATTTGAACACTATATTAATTTAAAATACATGTATCGGTAACCGCTGCTGGTGGACCAGAGGTCACCGTTGGTAATCACAAGCCTGGTCGTCAGACTTTTATGAAACGAATTAACCAATTCTCTAATATTTTTTTTTGTAATTGAAATTTCCGATTGTTAAATTCAAAATTGTTTTAAACACCAAGTTTCTTTCCTTGTACTACACATGGCCAATATCCTCGGTGCTGGATTTTGCTTTCCTGTTCGAACGTTTTGGTTTTGAGTACTCTTCGTTCAATACTTCAAGTTTTTATCTTCAAATGTTTTGCTTTACATGCTGCCGATAAGAGGTTACTCCTTGAAATATCGATATACAGCGTTACAAAGTAACAATAATTTTATACCCGTTTTTTTTTTTTTTTTGGTATTTGTATCTTGGAAATACTTTTAGAGAACATATAACAGACTGATACAAAGTGGGCCAAAAGATAGTGTATCAGATATGAAAAAAAGATGGTCTAAAGATACCACTATATGTTTCCTAATTTTATTCTGAAAATTTGACAAAGCTGAAGATAGACAGCTTCACGAACATGACTTAAGTCTAAAACGTGGCTAGATTTGGTCTACAGACCCGCCTTTATACAAAGCTTCGACAACACCTACCCTGGTACATGGCTTTTTTTCAGTAACTCTGCAGCTGCAGAAACCAAGTTGTTATAACCTCCGTAAAAACTTGATGGCATGTGCACATCTAAAAGTAAATCACATTTCTCAACTATTAACAGAAATGTGATAAATCATGAAAATATATAGATTTTAAGGAATCACTTATGTAGCAATAAAATCAAACTGAGTTTTAATGGTTGTTCCTAATAGATAAGAGTGTATCACTTTTGCAGTTCTAACAACTTTGATGCATTTAATAAGAATCATATGGGAACATGTTAAACTGATTGATGATCCCTACATAAAGCTTTCGAAAAATGTAAAATATAATCAAAACAATATTACCAATTCACCAAAAAAATGTATAGGATAGATTCTATTTATTCCTCAACTGCCTTCATTGAAATGTCAATGTCAAGGCCGTCATCTGATCTCATCCGGGTGCTTGCATCCTATTTGTCCCCGTTTGGAAATATACGTACCATTGATTTGATTTGATAGAATATTTTATATATAATTTATATATAAATAAATACGATCGCCAACACGTGCTTTTTATGAAAAAATAAAATATAACATGACTCGCAAAACAAATCTTTAAAATGAGCGGTGAAAAAATAGGCTGTTGTACTTGTATTAATGTCATATTAAAAATAAACATATTAAAGAAACACCTTTTCACCCAAACAACTTTGACAAGTAGGGAGATTTTATGGCCATGTTTACCTTTTTGATTGTCCATTGACCAATACAATTAATAAAATAGAAGTCAATAAGTGGAACATAACATTACTTTATAAGGAGAATTTAACTATGTTAAACATAATAACGTTTAAAACCAATTATATTTGGTATTTGACAAAAATGAGCGAGGAAGTTAAAGAATACATGTTTATGTTAAGAACTTTTCTATCAAACCGACGAAAAAGTTTTACCATTTTTCCCCATTTGAAAGGTCAATCTTTTACAGTTTTGATTGATTAATAGGTCAAACGAAATCTAGAAAACCCGACCTGTTAAACGAAATGTATCCAAAGCTTCGACCTTTTCAAAAAAAAAATATATAAGATTTGTTCAACTTATCATATATGTTGCCTGACATGACTTAAATTGAAAAGTTATAAAGTTAAATTTTGATTCGTTTTACAATCTTAAGCAAACTCAACTATTTTTTTTTTAGAAAATGAACAATATTGTTACATTGATTTTTTTGATAATATATACCAGTGACATATACAAGTTTTTGTATCTTTTGTTTTTATATTCAATTTTTGTTATTGATGTAATTGTATGAACTAAGGTTCGTTTTATCATAATCTAATAGTTTCTATCTTTTTATTTTGTGGATTCTGTTTGATAATTTGGTTTTTATAGTAGATCTGTGAACAGAACCTTTTTCATTTAACAGCTGAAACTCTTCGCATCTGTTGAAAACATTATTAAGTACGCACCACATATTATATACTTTGTCTGTATCAGTAACAGATAAGAGTGTAATTTATTAATGAGCCACAAGATGCTATCCAATCGTTTAAGCTAATTGCAACGGAAAATACCAATCGCCTGACGTAGTACGGAAATCAAGCAAGTAGAGTTTGATCTATGCAAGGGAGATGATCCAGTATATTTTGGGTCTTGTCGAATCAGAATGGAGAGTTTAGGCGTCAATCAGTCAAACTCATGAATTTACTGAGAGAAATGAATATTATCTTCATTGAAGTGTTCTTTGTGAGATTTTGATTTTTCCTATGTGACAATTTATTGGAAATATTGTGTGGGTGCGATGATGTTGTATCAAATTAAATATTAAATGTCCGTACGAGGTTTTTATCCTATATTTATACGGAATAAGAGTGGTGTCGTACATTTAGACAGTGACAAGAGACTTGAAGGCAAAATGTTTGTTGTCTTAACATGGGATGCTTCTCTCTCCCAATGTTATTTTTAATTGTTCTTTTGTGTTTATCGTTTATTTCGTGTTTTCCTTTGTCTGAAAAAGACCGAAACTGGCATCATTATATTGGCGGGAAAACACACGAGCTCAGTATGAGAAGTTTTGGAAGACAAGTTTTTGACGGAGATCAAATCCTTAAACAGTTGCACAATGCGGGTGGTTCTGAATCTAGGATTAAAGATCAAAGCAAAACACAAAAAGTTACAGTCAATATATTTGACAGTTATAAAGGAGAGAGGAACAAATCTCATGAACTTGTGCGACATAAACGACATTACTCTATGAGTTTTCAGTCGGTCAACAAAGACCTCACGCCATATCTTGATCCAAATTTTGACCCTTTTTACAATGCTCACGTTATGCCGTGTAGCTACAATTTACGGCATTATTGTCTGAACAATGGAGTATGCGCAGTGGTCAAAGCTTTAGATATCATCACTTGTAGGTGAGTTGTCTTTCTTTGTAATATTTTTACTTTTTATGTTATATTCCATTTAAAGTACTGAGTTGCATCGCACATTTGAAATTATTTCGACCTGCATGTTAGTTAAATACCAGAAACAAAGAAGGGATAACACTTTTATGATAGAATTTTACATCGATTCATCAAAAAAGTTTTTTGATGATATATATAAAGATATTTCGTAAAAGTTACCCAATCTCTGATTTTCTAGTTGACAGATTAAAAAAGTTTGAAACGAAATTCTTAACACGATTCATAATATAAAAATACTCCATATTTATTCTTTTCCTATCAAAACATGCATTTTATAAGGAGTTATAATTTTTAAAGATCTGATCAGCCTTTATGGATTACAAGATTTGACCTTTTTATAGACATACTTTATATCTCTTCCTTTATGATTTACATCTATCCTGCTGCAAGCCATAAGCAGGTGGACATTGCTGTAATAAGCGAAGGTTTGGGTTACAAAAGTTAACATTGCTATGAAACAATATATCGTACTATTTGGAAGTTAAACCTATAATTGTTCTTATTGATTGTTTAAGTAAATCAGAGTGATCTTGTTGATAATGAAATGTTAAACGAAAAAGGTAAATGGCGGAAAAAGGTAAATTTGAGTTACTGTGACATCTCTTAGTGCAATATTTGAATGCGTTTTAGCTGACAGTATTTTCTTTAAATAAAACCGTTTCGCTCAGCAATATGAACCTCTTTGTTGTTTATTTTGCTATTTTCCCCTTTTTAATACGGAAAGACAACGCGAAACAGTTTATTGGCACGATTCTTTTCATGATTGACAGCTCTCAAGTCATTGCTCTTGTGAAGTAAATGTTCATAGTATATCATGATGAACCCCGTGGGTCAACAAACAGTGGTTCGTGTTACTCTAAATAATAGGTTACACGCTGGACCGTGGGTCAACAAACAGTGGTTCGTGTTACTCTAAATAATAGGTTAAACGCTGGACCGTGGGTCAACAAACAGTGGTTCGTGTTACTCTAAATAAAAGGGTACACGCTAGATTTCTACACGCCGGAGACCATTGTCCATAAACGTAGGATAGTATAAAAATTGCAATCCAATATATACATCACTTCCACTTTCTTCTTCCTATTCTTTACTTGATACGTCCCGTGCGGGGCCCGGGTGGCGAATAGGCCCGCAGCAGAGCCTAGCTTGTCGTAAGAGGCGACTAAGGGTCTTGGGATTCTGACGTCGGGTCAGTGCTCAGCCCACAGAGCGACCAAGTGTGTACCCTAGGTGGCTGAATAGGGTGGCCCTCGTCCGCGGGGGTTGTCAGGTCTATAATACGGATACCCTGACCGCTGACCATAGTGGGCCAACGTGTGTGGAGAATGCGACGCTTCATGCACGTAAAAGACCCCTTTGTGGACCGCCAAGTAGTGCACCACATAGGCTAAATTTTCCGCCCCTACCCACCTCTCCCCTTTTCCTGTGGTTCTTCAAAATTTACTGTTCCATTGTGTCCCACCCCACCCCCATATTTCATTTATCATCATCATTTCATGTTCATTTTATCATCCTTTCATGTTCATCGCCTGTAAATAACCTATATAGCGTTGCACGGGCGTAAAACACCAACTCACTCACCTTACTTGATACGGAAAACCATCACCGTGAGCATTACTTTCTGGCGCATGCTGAAAGAGTTTAGTTTCTCTGGTATCTAAGGAAGGGACAAATAAAATTTAATTTTTCAATTTTTATTGAAGGGATTTTAATTTTGCATTTTTTATTTTTTTTACTAAGATAAAAACATGAAGTGGTTCATTCGAGGTTGGTGTGTCAAGAAGCACTTGGTAAGACAGTGCATCCTTCAAGCTGTCGGTGATTCTATGGTTACAATATGTGAAGGTAGTTTGTTCCAGTCTTTTATGTAGAAAAATGAAAATTTATAACTATCTTTAGTACATTGCAGTTGTCTAAGTTTGTTCATGAGTGGATTTTGTTCTTGTTTTGCTATTAGTTAAGAAGTTTTCTGCTGGTATTTCTATTTGATGGTGTATAACTCTATGAAACATTTTTAGTCTTGTTTTTAATCTTCTTTTTCTTGTAATGTCGTATAAAATATTTCAATCAAATATAACAAACAAACAAGTAATAATAGAAGAAAATTCTAAGCCTACTTATTGAAATGAGGAGAGCGTGAGCCTATTTAAAGATCTCTAGGTATATATATTTAAAGCTTAACGTTATGAAACGCATATATATCAATTATCTTCGTTGTAATTTTTGTTTTTATACCCCGCCACACGAAGTGGCAGGGTATTATGTTGTACCCTCAGGTTTTTTTTCGGTGTCTGTCCGTCCGTCCGTCTGTCCGTCGGTCCGTCGGTCCGTCCATCCGTCCCCCGAAGGTTTCCGACCAATAACTTGAAAACGCGTCGAAGGATTTGAATGATATTTTGCACAGCTGTTAAGTACAATTAAATACAGGCCAAGTTCGATTTCCAGCATGATCCAAAAAATAGTTTTTGAGATAGGCCACTTTGAAAAATCAAATTTCATGAAATTTTGAGTTTCCGACCAATAACTTAAAAACGCGTCATGGGATTCAAATGATATTTTGTACAGCTATTGAGTACAACAAAATACAGGTCAAGTTCAATTTTCAGCATGATCTGAAAAATAATTTTCGAGATAGGCCATTTTTAAATCAAATTTTATGATCTTTTGATATTATAACGTGGCGGGGTATCATTTAATGTCCCATTACATGCCCTATTTAGAGCATTTGAGTAATCATTCTTCCATTAAGTTGTTACCCTATACACAACTGGAAATGCCTAAACCTCAATGCAGACTAACAAATTATTTCTTCTATTTGAACTTGTGGTATAATGTGTTAAGTAAACCAAAAAGCATTGAATTGACTAAAAGTGCTTAAAAGCTTAAAATTTCTAGATAGTTGTGATCACAAAGAATTTGAGACTGAGCTGACATCAAATGCATCAATTTATGCCGCTTGTCGGAAAACATGTCAGTCACAGAAATCATGACGTTCAGATTGTTTTTCGCACCTGAAATCAAGTATATGTAATTAATTACAAATCTAATAAAGGTATTCTTTTCATCATTACATACGTCTACTTGTAGAATGTAGATTTTCTATTATTTTCATACAGGTGTCTTATATACATATCTGATTACTTCTCCGACACTCCTAAAATGGTGGGGGTGACATGTCTTTGATACTAGGTTTCATGAAATGATATATAATTCAATGAAAATCCTTAAAAAACCGATCCTAGGCAAACGCAACGTCCCATCTAGTATTTTGGTTAAGACGGAATTTATCGAATTTGAATACCCAAACTAACTTAGAGTGCAATTCATTATAAATGAGGGATGCATCCAACTAAAATTTTCTGGTGTGTTTATATTTCAAGGAATTGTGACTTTAAACATAGTAAAGATTTTTCAGTAATGTTTTGTTTTTCGTAGATAAATAAGTTAAAAACAGGCATTCTAATATTTTGATTTCATGTGCTTTAAAATCGCTATTCTTATAATTATCTAAGCTAAAACAGAAGGTGTTCTGTTCTCAGCAGATAAAGGGTCTTTTATTAATGAAATAGAGCTCTTTTAATTGGTTAAGTATATTTTGAGAGTCGGTTTGATCTGTTTTGATAAACGGAGTGCCCATTCAAACTGTGTTTGTGTGATTTTTTTATGTGAAACATATGTTGACTGGTCTCCTTTGATCGGCCTTACAGAGACTCTTACTTTTGAAGGTGTCAAATTAAGATACGACAAATTAAATTCTACTTGAAAAAAACGGGGTTCAAATGAAATCTGTCTTCTGTTTCATGATCTTATGAAGTTTTATGGGAAATTTGAAGAGTTGGAAAGGATATCAATTTGCTTGCTAGTATGAATTCTTCAAAATGAAAAGTTCTTACTTCGAAGAAACTCTGAAAAAGATATACGTAAACAACTGGGAACTTCGTTAAACTCTTTGACACGAGAATCTCGCATCAAACGTGTTTACAGTGTCAACAACTTTAAGTGGTAAAACGTGCAATAGAAGTGATTCTTGTCAACAACCTTCACAGATATGTTGATCTTCACTATAGATATAGCACTACTTCAGAAGTTCATTCTTTATCAAAAAGCCAACTTAATAACCGGAACTTATCATATCCTTCAATGTTTATTATTTTCCTGTAATAGTACATATGTTTTGTGACCATGGAACATCAAACGGTAGCTGTCAGTGTAATACACATCACTGACTATATCTACATTGCAGATTTGCTTGATACTAACTATGCTATAGTACAAACGTGTAGTAAGAGAGTACTTGGTTTATTACAGCCAAGTTTTATGACAATAAAATATAATATACGTAGGCATTCAGATCCTGTTTGCCTTCAAAAGTTTTTTTTTTCAAACTATTATTCTCTCTGTGGATTAAAAAAAAAGCGCAATCAATATTGTTTAATCAAAGCTGCTAATTAGACTATGAGATCATTAATCATTTCAGTCAAACTTCAGAGAAAAAAGTCATTATTAATATGGCATTGAACAGGGCCTTCAATCCTTTCTATAATATTTTCTTTAGTTACAATAAAGTTACAATCCTTCTTTAGTAACTGGAGGTTTTAAACAATAAAGTACCGAACTGGTATGATCAATCTTAAAATTTTCAGGGAGAAAAACAGGTAGAGTTCTTCAGCTTGAATGTTCCCAGTCATGCTGAATTATTGCGATTCCCTCCCATCCCCCCTTCCTTTGCATTGTCTTGTTTGGTCTCTTATTCTAGGACATTTCGAATTGACCATCACAGTTTGGTAGCATTGTTATTACCTTTATTTCATACTATTTCTTAGTCGGATGTTCCTTGAAATTTTTTTTTAAAACGTTACCTCAGATTAAAATCTTTTACAAAAGAATTGCTTATCAACTGAGTTACCCCACTTGATTACCCTTTGGTACTGGAGTTATTTTGCAAGATTTATTGTGCTGTTGATGTAATAAGTCTGTATATTTTTCATATTCATTTATGATTGAATATGCTACATGTTAAGCACGATTATTTCTGTCTGTGTGTCTATCTGTCTCTGTCACCTGGTTCTTGTTTTATTGGTTGCTTCTTTTTAAATGACCTTGCCTGTAAACTGTCCATTAAGTACTTCCTAGATTACTGAAAAGGACTATTATCATTTAAGAGAAACGCCTTTCTTCCAAGAACAACAGCGCTTTCTCAAGCGGACAATTTTAATGTTTTTTTCTTTATCAATTGATAAAGATGCTAGGATAAATAATTGTTCATGCGAAGGAACTAAACATGTTGTGTTACATATGCCTAATATCAATATTTTAGTTTCTTAACGATCGTATACAAATTGAAAATGTCTCGACACTCTACCGATTTTTTTCATTATTTTTCAAGACAGACATTTACATAGAAAATCAATAAGTACTTTTTCAAACTTTTGGGTTAGTTTGAAAATCTATTCAAAAGTTATAAACCCATTTTTTTATATTCTTATAAATTATGACAGTTTTTCCTATTTAATGTCTTCTGCTATAGCTATAAGTAACTATCTTAATTCCAAATAAAGAAAGCGAACGAATAAAACACGCCTGTCTTCACCCACTATCACATGGATCATTCTATATCTTGCATGTTACACTCCTATTTATTATGTCTCTTTTGAATTTAACGACATGTATAGACAGTGCTTTCTTGTAAAATAGATTTACTTTCAATTGCTCAATGAAAAAACTTAATGACACGGAATTCATTCAGAAATATGCTTTTGGATCTATTTTAGTTAACCACATGTATGTAGCATTTTACCACAGAGTTATGTGAAAGTAATTACCAACATCCGTCAATATAAAGAGAGACTATATTCCTTTTATTTTTAGCTGACTTGGGTTCAAACACATTACCCCTCTTTATGTTGCTTGTACGAGTTGAAGAAGTTTCCGGGAATTTTTCTTTTGCTCGATTCTCAAAAGCTTGTTCTAATTGATTCAGCACAAACCAACTGCACAACAGAAGAACATCTTTTTGAAGTTGGTGCAATGTACATTAGTTATGCTTTTTTTCTTTTGAGAAACACAAAATACTTCAGTTGAAAAAAAATGAGATTAATGAATGCACTCATAATGCTGTGTATTCAGCTTTTTAATCATGTTAATTGTACCCTCATATTATTTTGTTTTATAAGTTACTATAAAAACTGACAAGCCAGGATTTTTTTGCACAAGAACTTTAATGTTTGCAATATTAAAACATTATCAAAGTAGAAATCAAATAGTTTATAACATGCAAAAGTCAAAATTTGACAAATGACCCCATCAGTTTGCCATCACAATTAGAAAATAAACATAATTAATGGCACTGTTGTGTTATATTTTGAAGAACAAACAAAAGTAAGGCCATCCTTATAAAACATGAACAGAACATGCATATGAAGTAGAATTTGTGTACAGCTACCATAAAACTACATTAATATCTGTTATGCGAATCCTTCTTTGTGCCTTCTCTCTCTTTCTACTTATAAAGTCGGGTTTCGGAGTATGACAGTTGAATTTGAGATGTGGATTAAATGCGTGATACTTGTAACACAGGAGCTTGAATATCTAGAGAGCACACCAAGTAAAGTGAGGTCACGTAAAAATGGTTTTGGTAAATATTTGTGTTTCGGTACGATAATTTAATTTAGATAACAAAAATAGAAAATCGATACAAAACAGAATCCTAACTTGTTTAACATATCCCATCTGAAAACCTTACCCAAACCAAATCTACGTGAATCCTGGTAATTAAGTTTTGTTCATCTCTCGTGAACTCCTTCAGGTGAAGCTTATCAGATGTGGACAGTAGGGGTCGATTTCTAAGCTGATTTAAATGACAAAAATTCAATCCCCTGTGCGTGATACAACTTTAAAAAGGTCTTGAAATTTAAGCATCAGCCGAATATGATTCTTCGGTAAATTTATTAAACAAGCAAATTAGGACCGCGGACCAGCAACTATAGCGTATAATGCGCTTTACTATTTGTATAATGCGCTAACTATTGTACCTTTTAAAAGTCATGTAGCAGACGTGGAACAAAATAGCACTCTAGTATTTAGCATCGGTAATCGTTTAATGTCATAACATCTTCTCATCTCTGTAAATTTCGCTCTTCCTCATTTTTCAGAGAAACAAACTGTTGCATGTGGCTGATTTATGGTTGATTAAATCATATTTACGTCACTGCAGTATGTTTTAGAACACATATATTCTAATGCCAAAGCTCACTACTGACAGTTCCGAAACTCTGGGAAAATGTGCAGCTATGCACTTCTCAGTGCAGCCTGTCATTGAGTGCAGAAGTTTTAAATCTACAAAACAAAAAATATCTTCCTGTTTTAGAAAGATTAATTGTCTGGGCTTGCAATATGTTGCATAAATGTAAAATGATGAATCTGTGATAGTAAAAAAATATTAAAACTGCTACGACGCGGATTTTCAATTTCAACACCAGACTTATTTTTAACTAAATAGCAAATATTTTAGGGTAGACAGTGTTAAAGTTTTAATTAGCGGTTTTCATTGTTAAAAGTTTGCATCATTTGCAATTTTGCGTGAGGGATTATAAATTTCTATAAGTATAGAACTTTTATTGATAATGTCACTACATTAACATTTTGCAAACATGCATGAAGCAGCTCAATAATTCATTACGTGTTATTTCATTTGAAAAATGATATTTGAAGTGAAGCATGATGAGATTGCTAATAGTCTCAAACCAAAATACTATGTCAAAGAGAATCCTGAACGCGCCATTTATATATTTGGTCGTTTACCTCCACCGACGTTTGTATTTTTTTCCATCCTGCTAATTAATATAACAACTTAAGTTAAGAATATAGGGCTATTTTAAGTGCGCTTTATTCATTAGTCGCAAAAGATTAAAAACGGCTAGTACGTTTGCCAGTGGCAAAGTTTGAACTTTTAATGCCGTGCCTTAAGATCTATACATCGAAGAAATTTCATCAAGGATATCGGTCTTGAACTTACAAAATAAAAATGTAACATGCGGGGTGTGATTGCACTTTTTGGGTTTGGCACTGACTATATTACTTTAAGCTATCATGTTAATATGTCAAGAATATTACTATTTTTACTCGGCATGTAGACGCCGTATAGCCCATAGTTGAAACGTCCAATAAACTAGTAAATATAAAGACTTTTATTTTTCGAGCAGGATTTCAAAACTAATATATGCTTATCTATTAATAAATAATAGAAATTTCAAAGTTTTTTTCTTTATTTTCAGATGTCCAGTTCAGTACACGGGTAAACGATGTGAAATCATTGATAGCGATTTCTTACTGGCATTGCTTGGTGTAAGTATATTTTAAGTATCTCAAAATATTATTTGTTTATTAAAGTGATATGATTTTTAAATCTTGGTAAATGCAAGGATTTTTTCATCTTTGGACTTACTTTTGATCACATGCTCTTTTATTTATCCATTTGTTTTTCGACTTAAGTATTGTGTGATTTCTGGTTTTTTTCTGATTTGTTTTAGCTGATAAATTGTGATTGTGGTACTTCCACGCACCGGCCTTGATTCTTACATGAATTGAAAAGGTAAAGAAACAACGAAAGAAACTAAAAGCAATATTGAACAACGTGACGATCCAATAATAGAATTGATTGTTAATTATTAGCAAGCTCCACCGACGCAGGAGCTTATAATAAACTTATGACAACCTTTTGATCTAATTCTTTTGACAATACTGGAAAATCAAACTATGATTCTCCAATGAATAATGTATCAAATGTCCCTCTGATAATTAGATCTTGGTTTTCCGTTCTTGTAATGTTGTTTTCTGTAGGTTATGTACTATTATGAGCATATTTAAATACACCTGAAGATATTTACAAAGTATAGTCAATTCAATCAAAAACATGACTAATAAGTGTAACCTCTAATATCAGTGTTATGAAAAATTATTACATGTCATTTTTCATATCAGACCTATTATCAGCCTCAGTTCACGATATCAGCCCGAGAGACATATAAGCTCGAGGGATGATAATGTCCGTGGGCTGATATTGGTCTAATGATCTTTTTATCATATACTTCAATATGTTTATTATACGGTGAAACGTTCTATGTTTTTAATGGTATTCTGTTGTGTTCTGTGGTATTCTGTGGTGTTCTGTGGTAAAAAGACACACCGCCATGTTTGTTGTTTTGAGAATGCTAACGGGAATGTCTGGTATTAAATTACGAATTTGGCATTTGAAAATAAAACGGAAGTAGTTGATAGTAACCTGGACTAATTGATAAAGAAAGTAATTATCACACGGTGAAGGTTTTTTTCAAAAAAAAAAAAAAAAAAAAAAAATAAGCTAAAATTACTTTATTATCGTATTGTCAAATTGATGCATAATTATGTCTAAGTATATGATAAATAAACATATGGAATAAAACACCATGATGATATATTTGACTTTTTATTTTGTCTTTGAACTGAAGCGCTGCTGATGGGTCTAATTCTCGTCAAGCGATGAAAAATATGCAATAGTGCAGCAGTTTGTTTTATTGCTACTTGGCAAATAATTTGTTGACGTTAAGAATGTAGGTTAGAAGCACAACCATGCTAAGAGTATGTCAAAATGTATATATACTTCAAGCACGTCATAAATTCTGCGGTAGAGAATAATTTGTACACTGTCAAAACGCAATTCATTAGAATAAACACTGTTTGTTTTTAAATGCTACACTCGAGCGTTATTGCGATATGATGTATAAATTTATTGAAAAGAACATTTATTGTTGGCTTGAAGAAGAACCTCTCAACATCTACCCTTTACTCGCTGATGTTTAAGAGATTTTCAAAGGTATACCAACTGTCGGTTTTATTAAGATCCATGATGGATACTTGGTTTTTATGATTGCTTTCGTACAAATGAAATAGATCACCCCGTTTATACACCACTCTTTGCCAATTCAAAGGATGTCTTCCTTTATATGAAGACGTTCAACCCTTTTCTAACCATAATGAAAGCAAAATATAAGGAAACAAAGGCAAGTTCAAAGTGAGAAAAGGCAACTGGCTTAAGAATGTCTCATTAGTAAACTATTTTACCAAAGCTTATTCCAGGCATCGCAACTTGTGTTTAATTTATTCTTGTTGTTTATACTAGTATTTGTGTTGTTTGTCTTTGGGACTTTGTTTATTCTAATGCCCCTTTTGGTAATCTGCGCATAAACTTTCTTTGAAAGTTTGCAAATTCAAAAAAATATATATACATTTTATCAGTCAAATTAAACATAGAAAGTTATAAAGTTTAAAAGGATAGATTAAAACAAGAATGTCGCTCTAACCAGTTCAGGTCAAGTAAAAGTTTGTTAGTTTTATGTAGTTCTTTGTTGTTCAAACGTAGTTCTATATACTTTATTATTTAGCCATGGCGGATACAAAAACATCAAACCAGTCGTTGGATTCGGGTTTTTTCTGAACTCCTTGATATCAGCATCTACATACCGTCTCCAGATGATTCAGGCCTCGCTCTAATTTGTTCCTTATGGTTTTCATGTAAGGTCTTGTCTTGCGTAGTTATCTGGCGGTTTACAAGTAAAGGCGTGTCTTGCCTAGTTTTCACGTGGTTTCGATGTAAAGTCTTGTCTTACCTAGTTATCTGGCGGTTTACAAGTAAGGGCTTGTCTTTCGTAGTTATCTGGCGGTTTACAAGTAAGGGCTTGTCTTGCGTAGTTATCTGGCGGTTTACAAGAAAGGGCTTGTCTTGCGTGGTTATTTAGCGGTTTACAAGTAAGGGCTTGTCTTGCGTAGTTATCTAGCAGTTTACAAGTAAGGGCTTGTCTTGCCTAGTAATCTAGCGGTTTACAAGTAAGGGCTTGTCTTGCGTAGTTATCTAGCGGTTTACAAGTTAGGGCTTGTCTTGCGCAGTTATCTGACGGTTTACAAGTAAAGGCTTGTCTTGCCTAGTTTTCTCGTGGTTTCCATGTAAAGTCTTGTTTTGCCTAGTTTTCTCGTGGTTTCCATGTAAAGTCTTGTTTTGCCTAGTTATCTGCCGGTTTACAAGTAAAGGCTTGTCTTGCCTAGTTTTCTCGTGGTTTCCATGTAAAGTCTTGTCTTGTGTAGTTATCTGGCGGTTTACAAGTAAGGGCTTGTCTTGCGTAGTTATCTAGCGGTTTACAAGTAAGGGCTTGTCTTGCGTAGTTATCTAGCAGTTTACATGTAAGGGCTTATCTTGCGTAGTTATCTAGCGGTTTACAAGTAAGGGCTTGTCTTGCGTAGTAATCTTATCAGTCAAATTAAACATAGAAAGTTATAAAGTTTAAAAGGATAGATTAAAACAAGAATGTCGCTCTAACCAGTTCAGGTCAAGTAAAAGTTTGTTAGTTTTATGTAGTTCTTTGTTGTTCAAACGTAGTTCTATATACTTTATTATTTAGCCATGGCGGATACAAAAACATCAAACCAGTCGTTGGATTCGGGTTTTTTCTGAACTCCTTGATATCAGCATCTACATACCGTCTCCAGATGATTCAGGCCTCGCTCTAATTTGTTCCTTATGGTTTTCATGTAAGGTCTTGTCTTGCGTAGTTATCTGGCGGTTTACAAGTAAAGGCGTGTCTTGCCTAGTTTTCACGTGGTTTCGATGTAAAGTCTTGTCTTACCTAGTTATCTGGCGGTTTACAAGTAAGGGCTTGTCTTTCGTAGTTATCTGGCGGTTTACAAGTAAGGGCTTGTCTTGCGTAGTTATCTGGCGGTTTACAAGAAAGGGCTTGTCTTGCGTGGTTATTTAGCGGTTTACAAGTAAGGGCTTGTCTTGCGTAGTTATCTAGCAGTTTACAAGTAAGGGCTTGTCTTGCCTAGTAATCTAGCGGTTTACAAGTAAGGGCTTGTCTTGCGTAGTTATCTAGCGGTTTACAAGTTAGGGCTTGTCTTGCGCAGTTATCTGACGGTTTACAAGTAAAGGCTTGTCTTGCCTAGTTTTCTCGTGGTTTCCATGTAAAGTCTTGTTTTGCCTAGTTTTCTCGTGGTTTCCATGTAAAGTCTTGTTTTGCCTAGTTATCTGCCGGTTTACAAGTAAAGGCTTGTCTTGCCTAGTTTTCTCGTGGTTTCCATGTAAAGTCTTGTCTTGTGTAGTTATCTGGCGGTTTACAAGTAAGGGCTTGTCTTGCGTAGTTATCTAGCGGTTTACAAGTAAGGGCTTGTCTTGCGTAGTTATCTAGCAGTTTACATGTAAGGGCTTATCTTGCGTAGTTATCTAGCGGTTTACAAGTAAGGGCTTGTCTTGCGTAGTAATCTAGCGGTTTACAAGTAAGGGCTTGTCTTGCGTAGTTATCTAGCGGTTTACAAGTTAGGGCTTGTCTTGCGCAGTTATCTGACGGTTTACAAGTAAAGGCTTGTCTTGCCTAGTTTTCTCGTGGTTTCCATGTAAAGTCTTGTTTTGCCTAGTTATCTGGCGGTTTACAAGTAAAGGCTTGTCTTGCCTAGTTTTCTCGTGGTTTCAATGTAAAGTCTTGTCTTGCCTAGTTATCTAGCGGTTTACAAGTAAGGGCTTGTCTTGCGTAGTTATCTGGCGGTTTACAAGTAAAGGCGTGTCTTGCCTAGTTTTCACGTGGTTTCGATGTAAAGTCTTGTCTTACCTAGTTATCTGGCGGTTTACAAGTAAGGGCTTGTCTTTCGTAGTTATCTGGCGGTTTACAAGTAAGGGCTTGTCTTGCGTAGTTATCTGGCGGTTTACAAGAAAGGGCTTGTCTTGCGTGGTTATTTAGCGGTTTACAAGTAAGGGCTTGTCTTGCGTAGTTATCTAGCAGTTTACAAGTAAGGGCTTGTCTTGCCTAGTAATCTAGCGGTTTACAAGTAAGGGCTTGTCTTGCGTAGTTATCTAGCGGTTTACAAGTTAGGGCTTGTCTTGCGCAGTTATCTGACGGTTTACAAGTAAAGGCTTGTCTTGCCTAGTTTTCTCGTGGTTTCCATGTAAAGTCTTGTTTTGCCTAGTTTTCTCGTGGTTTCCATGTAAAGTCTTGTTTTGCCTAGTTATCTGCCGGTTTACAAGTAAAGGCTTGTCTTGCCTAGTTTTCTCGTGGTTTCCATGTAAAGTCTTGTCTTGTGTAGTTATCTGGCGGTTTACAAGTAAGGGCTTGTCTTGCGTAGTTATCTAGCGGTTTACAAGTAAGGGCTTGTCTTGCGTAGTTATCTAGCAGTTTACATGTAAGGGCTTATCTTGCGTAGTTATCTAGCGGTTTACAAGTAAGGGCTTGTCTTGCGTAGTAATCTAGCGGTTTACAAGTAAGGGCTTGTCTTGCGTAGTTATCTAGCGGTTTACAAGTTAGGGCTTGTCTTGCGCAGTTATCTGACGGTTTACAAGTAAAGGCTTGTCTTGCCTAGTTTTCTCGTGGTTTCCATGTAAAGTCTTGTTTTGCCTAGTTATCTGGCGGTTTACAAGTAAAGGCTTGTCTTGCCTAGTTTTCTCGTGGTTTCCATGTAAAGTCTTGTCTTGTGTAGTTATCTGGCGGTTTACAAGTAAGGGCTTGTCTTGCGTAGTTATCTAGCGGTTTACAAGTAAGGGCTTGTCTTGCGTAGTTATCTAGCAGTTTACAAGTAAGGGCTTATCTTGCGTAGTTATCTAGCGGTTTACAAGTAAGGGCTTGTCTTGCGTAGTTATCTAGCGGTTTACAAGTAAAGGCTTGTCTTGCGTAGTTATCTGGCGGTTTACAAGTAAAGGCTTGTCTTGCCTAGTTTTCTCGTGGTTTCAATGTAAAGTCTTGTCTTGCCTAGTTATCTAGCGGTTTACAAGTAAGGGCTTGTCTTGCGTAGTTATCTGGCGGTTTACAAGTAAAGGCTTGTCTTGCCTAGTTTTCTCGTGGTTTCCATGTAAAGTCTTGTCTTGCCTAGTTATCTAGCGGTTTACAAGTAAAGGCTTGTCTTGCCTAGTTTTCTCATGGTTTCCATGTAAAGTCTTGTCTTGCCTAGTTATCTGGCGGTTTACAAGTAAGGGCTTGTCTTGCGTAGTTATCTAGCGGTTTACAAGTAAGGGCTTGTCTTGCGTAGTTATCTGGCGGTTTACAAGTAAAGGCTTGTCTTGCCTAGTTTTCTCGTGGTTTCCATGTAAAGTCTTGTCTTGCCTAGTTATCTGGCGGTTTACAAGTAAGGGCTTGTCTTGCGTAGTTATCTAGCGGTTTACAAGTAAGGGCTTGTCTTGTGTAGTTATCTGGCGGTTTACAAGTAAAGGCTTGTCTTGCCTAGTTTTCTCGTGGTTTCAATGTATAAGGGCTTGTCTTGCTTAGTTGTCTGTTGGTTTTCATATGTAAGGGACTGTCATGCGAATTTTCTGGTAATTTCCCTGTGGTTTTTTGTTAAGGCTTGTCATGCAATGTTTTTGGCGATATCCTTGTGGTTTCCATATATGGACTTTTCCTGTGATATTTTCTGGTGATTTCCTCTTGATTTCCATGTAAGAGCCTTGTCTTCCATGTTTTCTGGTAATTTCCTTGTAGTTTTCATTTGAGGGCTTATCTTACGATGTTTTTTGGTGATTTCCTTGTCACCCTCCGTCCGGTCTAGATTAGGGTCATTTCTATAATCGTAGCTGCTTCCGTAACGTTTTTCTCCGAATTAAAGTAAATGCATACTTTATTTCATCACTTTTGTGTCTTAATTCTTGTTGGCAAACGTTTAGTATTTTTTTTTCATGACAATTACTACGATGAATAAGTATAATCATAACGCATTAGAGATGCACCAAGAAACACTTGGCGAAAGTTGCACGAGTTAATTTTCATTATCTTTTTTTTTTGTCTTTAGATGTATTAGTTGCAGTAAAGACCGGGGATCATACATCACTTCCTTGAATGACGTCAGCATCTCAGCTTGGCGTCCTTACTGATCAGTATAAACAAAGAGCATTTAAAACTGAAGAGGAATACAACATTCTATCAAAACAAAATTCATTTTTGAGGAACAGACATGCGGACCAAAGCAATCAGACCAGCTTATTGTCATCAAATCGATGAATACCCCTATGAAAAGCAAGTGACAGCATGATTCGCTGGTTGACAAAACAAAGGAAAGTTTTACTTGGTTATTTAAATTTTTGTCATTGTTATATGTGTTTATATTTCTTTAAGGAATAATTTGTTAGATAATTTATTTTATTTTACATTTTTTAACAAAAGATGCTTAGTCATAAGGAAACAAAAGGAGATGTGACCCATAAATATTATTAACATGGGTTAAGTGTATATCGGCAGGGTACTTTAAACTTGATAAAGTGTGAATGAACTTCAAATCTATCCTTCTTACTAAGCAAACCCTTTCCTCTCATGAACCTTTTCTTATCAATCAACACAATCAGTTTAGCGAAACATTGAGCAGCTTATGCAAATATTGGTCAAATATATATCTTTAATATTACCAGTCGTGACATTGAATAAGATTCACTGTCTTTGCCCCCAGCATTTCCTCATTACTTTATGTACATTATTTTGATTGGATGATTAAAAGATTTTCGATGAGATGAAAACTTTCATTACCCCTTACTCAGCCTGCGTAATCGTTTAAAACCAGGTGTTTTAAGAGCGAACGAACCTCGGTGAAAGCACCCACATTGCATGTGTCATAAAGTGACCGTTCGCACGGAAAACTGCATTTTTTCTCATTTTTGGCTATGTTATTTCAGATAAGTTTATCAATGTAATTTGCACAATGTGTGTAAGCTTAAATTTTGTATATATACTCATGAACAAAAGAAACGTTACATATTTGAATACTAAAGGAAGTTTTGTAAAATTATATAAAACTACATGATAATTGACAGAAATCTAAACAAAATCGTTTGTTACGAATCTACCCAATTATAAAGACAAATCGAACGGAATAACAATTTGTGTTCGAAATCATCTCTTCGAATGAAAAATAACATTCACACTCCACGCCTGATCATATCAACTCTCTGTAAAAATGTTTTAAACAATTGGTGCTTAAACTTTTGTGTTTTTTTCTTTCAATTCAATACACAAGGGGGCATTAAATTTTACCTTTCGGACAAAAAGATTTAATCTCCGATCAAAAAGTACTTCATTTGCTTTTAAGAAAATCAAAATGGCGGCTTCTTTTTCACCATTTTCAACAATATATCCATGATAAAACTCGGTAAGGATACGTTTCTTTACAATAAAACAAGTAAATGGCCTAAAGTTTTAATGTTTCTGATTGGCATTACTTTTCGTGGTATAACGTTTCATTTTTCCATGAGTATAAAATAAAAATACCTGATATACTTTTGGTTTGCTCACAAAATTTTATTCGAACTTCGATACATTTGTTAATTCCCCTCTATATTTGTGATTGTGACACGGAATCATTCAAAATAGGGTACGGTATACGTAATTTAACGCTTTAAACGTATTACAGCTGTGACGATGTGAAAGCCATATTCACAGATTACAGATAGAAAAAAAAACAATGTTATAACGTCTATGTTAAGTGCAACTCTATCACAGGGGTGGGATACTTTATAGCTCCATACATGTCCTCTGACCTTGACCTGCCACGAACTTATTCTTAAATATAAACCTCTTAGATCTATGTTGGTAATTAAACCGCCGAGCAGTATACTTTAGACTTGTACGGCTGTCAGATTTTATGCAGGAAGACACTGCTGTACCTGTGGCGGCCGCCTACGTTACCAGGTGATCCGACAAAATATTATTACAAGCAGCCCTTGATAGGAAACACAGATGTGAACTAACGTTGCACTTTTCGGGTTAATAGATGTACTATCGTTATATCTTCATCTGCTGTAATCATTATTTAATTATCAGTAATAATTGTTGCTTACATTGGTTTGTGTTGAAAATTTTCTGATTCAAAATAAGGTTCAGTTTTTTTTCACATTATCAAAACATTAGATTTTTCTACAGACCATTACGCAAGTCGTGTACTTTTTACTCGTTCATTCATTGTTCAGTTTTAAGCGCTAAAATCTGATAGCGTATATTTTGTAAACATTTTAATGAGAATGACGTCGACTTAATAGTTTGTTGTTTACTTTGTCGATTAACAGCAATCTTTTCTTTATTGTTATTTAATATTTTTCATCAAAACAAAGTATTTCTTTTTTCACCATTTGTAGCTAGTATCAACTTTTGACCTATATAATAAACCCTGTTGAGCTGTATCGTTAAAGACCGTTACTACTTTTCACTAAATTCATTATGGTACTCAGTATTCCACTACGGAAATATGTCCAATCGTCTCTGCTTTTTTAGCTTGAAAAAAGTTCCTATAGGAAATCAGAGGCGATGCTTTCACGATGATTTTTAGTTAATCGTTTTGATTTGTTAATATGTCATGATGATAATGAAATATGAATAGTGTAAATGTTTTATAATTGGTAGAAATAAAATATTTGACTATACTGAAGTCTCGATCTAGGCTTTTAATCTAGAAAACAAGTAATATCTCTTTTTCTCTGACCATTTCTGAAATCTCATTCTCTGTAATTTCTTTATCCTTTTGTAACAACTATATTCGTGTGTCAGATTTTCTCTGACTTGTACTTTAGTTTAATTGGAGACAATTATCTAACAGAGGGATCTTGTAGATTCCATGGTATACGTGTTCCAACGTTCTCTTTGATATTAAAATGCTTTGTCACTTCACGTTTGTTTTATATTAAGTGTACAATATTTTCTGTATATCTGAGAAAGGTGAATATATTTTCAAACATATTGTTTCATGAGAGATGTATTACCAAATTTATACTTGTGAGATGTTATTGTTATCGCCGTGTGAATAAGATACATATATATTTTATGGAATTAACTTTGACGAAATATAGAATTCAAAAGTTAAATGTCTTTTTAAACATTTCGTTTGTATTTCTGTTGTCAGGAAATAAGCTGCAAATTTTCTTTGGCAGAATCCTAACTGTTTCAAAAAAAGTCATTCGGGTGTAAAGGCACAAGTAAACATTTGCCTATTGACATTATTGTTTTATTAAAAAAAACATCAAATCAAATGATTGTTTAGTAATGGACGAGGATGGAAACTAAGTAACAAAACCTAAAGGTCCACCACAGCAAACCCACAGATACACAACCTTATAAAAAATATAACCTTTTGAAGAAGGAAAATGCAAGTGCAGAAAACATTTTCAAGAAATATTTTAGTAAAAGAGAACTATCTTATTTTACATTCCTTTGATATCAAGGTCCTAATGTCACAGAAACCATCCCGTACAAATAGCAAAGGGGAGTATTCGGATTAGATAAAAGCATATTTCACATGCTTAACGACCAATATTAATCATAATATGTGCATAAATAGTTTGATTTTATGGCGTTTGGAGGATATATCAAAAATAATAAGCGACTGAAAAAATATTAATGAAAACGAAACAATATTTAGCGGAAGTTCATAAGACTTTCATTTGTTTCAAATGAAATAGAAAATTTATGAAAAAAGTGAATAACATTTTTCATCTTCTCTTCTTAAGAAAATTAGATGTTTTTAATTTGTTCGGATCGCACAACAAAGTAAGCATTTTATCAGTAAACACGTACTTATGTTAAAAAGAAACTTAAGGAAAAATCATTAGAGAGGTGTCAATGGCGAACGACGAAAGACCAATAGGGCAAGACATATAAGCAGTCAACATAAACGAAACAAGAATATGTCCAAAAGACAAAATGTCGCATCTCGCAACATTTATTTTTTTCCACAATCACTAAAGCATCAACATGGTTGCTATTAAAGCACTTGTCAGTCAGAAGGAATGGACTTTCACTTAACTATTCTTATATAAGTCGTCATTCATGCGGAAAATATAGGTCACTGCCAGAATCCGAAGCATGCATTGTGCTAAGCATCACTAGGTGCACCTGCCATACCAATATAGTTGATGTGGCACATGTCAGTAAAAAATGAATGGTCTTTATCCATTCTTCTATAAGTGGTCATTCATGTAGAAAATATAGGTCACAGCCAGCATCCGAAGCATGCATTGTGCTTAGCATCACTAGGTGCACCTATCATAACAATAGAGGAGATGTGGCACATGTCAGTAAGTGGTAATGGACTTTAACCAGTCTTCTTTAAGAGGCAAGCCATGTGGAAAATATATGTCACATCCAGCATCCGAAGCATGCATTGAACATCACTAGGTGCACCTACCATACCTATTTGGTTGGTATGGCACTTGTCAGTAAGAAGGAATGGACTTTAACCATTCTTCTATAAGTGGTCATTCATGCGGAAAATATAGGTCACATCCAGCATCCGAAGCATGCATTGTGCTTAGCATCACTAGGTGCACATACCATACCGATATGGTTGATGTAGCACTTGTCAGTTAGAGGGAATAGACTTTAACCATTTTTCTGTACATGATCATTCATGCAGAAAATATAGGTCACATCCAGCATCCGAAGCATGCAATGTTCTTATCATCACTAGATGCACCTACCATACCAATATGATTGATGTGGCATTTGTCAGTAAGTGCAAATTTGGATTTGGGATTTTGGACGGACATCCGAACGGACGGACGAACGGAAGGACGGACGGACAAACGGACGAACGAACAGACCCGAACACTATATGCCCCTCTACTTTCGTAAATGGGGCATAAAAAGCACGAAATAACAAATTAAAGTCGTAAAGAGAGTGAACTCAGGTGCTCCGGAAGAGTAACAGTTCCTACTTGTTGCAACACACGTGTTGCGTTACTACTTGTCAGTTCAGCATTTCAGTCCGGTATTTAAGGGGAACAAAACAGAACTTATAACGAATCAATATCTGTACTCATCTGATAGAAATACCATATTTGCTTTATGAGCTCCATAAAAATTCTTAAGTGAAAACAACAATTTAAGAGCAACACAAACATCTCTTGGCAATAAGCGTGTCATGTGTGACGATCTAGCAAGAAATATGCCCCAATCAGTTGGTGTGTAAAACACAATACGGAGATACGAGATACCAAATACGAGATATCAGATATGAGATATACGAAATACGATACAACTATTTTTAGATTAAAATAATAGTTTTATATAAAAATAAACTTCTAAATTAATCTCCTTTATGTTAAATAGATATTTTGCATTCAGAGGTTATTGATAAATATTAATATTTTAAGCTGATTTCCAATCATTTGAAAATAAATATTTTGATTAACCCATTAAAATAAAAGAACTGTTTGTTTCCTAATTTGTATCCTGCCTACCTGCTTATCTTATTAGGTTTTATATGTTACTGAGTTGTCACATAATATGTTGTACATGTAACAATATTTGCCCTTTAAATTTTTTTCTGCTCGATATCTATTTTGTCCAAACTCGATTTCCTTAGCAGAGCGTCACGTCTGACGCAAAAATTGCTCACACAGGGTTATGTTTCTCCTCGGTTGCTGTCTTCACTCAAGAAACTTTACGGAAGACATCATGCACTTATAGACAAATATGGCATTTCGATCTCTCAGATGAGTGCAGATGTTGGTTTGTCATAGAGTTTTGTTTTGTCTTCCTATGCCCGATTTGACAAGCTGAATTGACTGTTGGCAACGCGACGGGTGTGCTATAGCAAGCAAGAACTGCTTACTCTTCCGGAGCACCTGAGTTCACTCTTAATTTGTTTCGACTGGAGTTCGCGTTGTTGATTGATGTTCAGTTGTTTTGTGTTTCCATGTTTTACATGTTGTCTGTTTCTGTCCCTTTCTTGTTGGTGTTGACTGGTTTTGTCTCTGCCCTTTCGGACTTTTGACATTCGGATACCCCATTGGTACTTCTGCTTCTTTCTTATAATTTAATCTAATTCTAATTGTAGGAAACAATATTTAAGTTTAGTCATAATTTCATATTGTTAAGATGTTAAAATAATAAGTTTAAACAATGATGATTATGAAGTAATAAACACTGGTAATATACAGGTCTATGATTTCACTAAGTGATGAGTGATATGCCCTAATAATATGCCAAAATTAACAATTTCACAATACCAATGACCGATGACCGTTTGTGTAGGCTTTATAAATGTCAGTTTGGTACTATAATATAGATAAAGACAGGAGATCTTATTGGGAATATATTAATATTTGAATGATGATAAAAGCCTTAACTAATTAAAAAACAATAAAAATTCAAATCAAATTAAATATTTATGTCATATATGTAGTACTGCGACCCAAATATGGGTAACTAGTATTTGAATATAGGTTAATTAGATATTTTGCTTCGAAATATAGGTCAACTCTTTTGTGTTGTATATGCAAGACTTCATACTTCACCCCATAAATGCACTCCGCCATTGTGTTTCTCCGTATTGTGTTTTACACACCCCCCCCCAATCAGTTGTGATAGCCACACAAGAAGGGAAAATTGACAATTGGAAAGTTGAAGTCATCACGTTTGTCAAAGAGCTTTGTTGAAAGTCTTCCTTGAATGTCTATTTCGAGTTGTATATATCTAATATCTAAACATGAAGCATATATACTTCCTAGAGTTAGTATAAAGCTATACGGTGCAAGTCATTGAGTCAAAACAATATTGAAAATCACTGAACGCCGACTTAACGTCAAGACAAAAAGGAGGTAGATTGGGGTACTTACTTCTAAAGCACAAACCTTGCTATTCCGTTGCAATTCAAGAGCATGATAGCAAATAACAACACATCTTCACTGAGAAAATAGAAAATATATATAAAACCATTGAAATAGACGATGTAGACTATCAATAATAGTATCATAGAAATCTAATGAGTTAAACATTCATGAAATGGATTTCTGTGTGCAAAATCATAGACCTGTACATATTAGTTTAATATAAAGGTCTATGGAAAAAAGGAAGTGGTAACAATCAATTAGAATTAAAAGAGTATTAAGTTGGAAATTAATTCAAATGAATATTTTAAAACACAAAATGTGAAAAAAGATCATCCCTTAAAAATGAATCATGTACGGAGAATGGTCAGAGAAAAATGTGTAAGAAACTTACAGATGAGCGTCCTTTTAATGAAAAAATCATTAAAAAGATAAAGGAATCAAAAATTTGAAATTAATAAACATTAAACAAGGAAAAAAGATTAAAACATTAATAAGGTAAAATATAAGGTATGTGTTGTTTGTGACGTTAGATCAAGATGATGCAGGGTTTCGATGACTTTTCCATCATTTTTATGCAGTTTACAGTCCTATGAGTGAAAGCGTTAATTTCTTTCACATACAGTATACAAATGATACTTCTTGGTGTCTTTTAAAATCATCTATTGCTATAACAAATATAACGAAGTGGTCAACAGTCAGTAATCAGTAACTTGTTCAGGACAAACATTTTTGTGTTTGCTTGTCCAATGTGATAACTGATACATGATCTGCATTGATCACAGCTGCATGAATTTAATACCAATTAATGATTTATATGGACAAACAGAATTAACAAATGTCATAACACTTTCACTCAAAGGACTGCTCAAGAAACGACGTCCAGAAGGGAACTCAAAACAATTAGTCAGAGTCGATACAGTTTGATTCCATCTGTGTTTTAGAGACATATACATAAACAAGAGGCTACCAGGAGCCTTAATCGCTCACCTGATCCTTAAGCTATAAGGGTCTCTTCTATGAGCTAATACCCCTATAAGAGATCATCTGAAATCATTGACGCAATGGTGACTTTTGTAGAGCTCAATGAGCTGAAGGTTTAAGCAAGCAACAATAGTTTTTCATTCTATGGACCAAAAACATGAAAAAAACGCTAATTTGACCTGAAAAGGGCCATAATTTCTATAAGGGATCATCTGATAACTCCAACCCACTAAAGAATTTTGAATAGCCCGATAATTTGAATGTTTGAGCAAGTCACAATTTTCTCTGTCTGCAATAGTTTTCATTCTATAGTCCATATCATGAAAACGCCATTTTCTTTACCTGTGAAGGATCATTAACCCTATAAGGAGTCATCTTACAACATCTACTCAACTGAGACTTTTATAGAGCTCAATGAGCTGAAGTTAAAGCAAGCAACAATAGTTTTCATTATATGAACCAAAAACATAAAAAACAAGAGGCTCACAGGAGACTGAATCGCTCATCTGATTTCATAATTTATTTTATTGTCTGGAACTTTGTTGTCATTTTTATTTCGAACACACGTGAAGGTTAGCACTGCTGGTGGAGTTTTAATTCCCCGAGGTTAGCCTGCTCCGGCACCAACACTTCTGTGTTGGAGAACACATCAAAGCTTAAAATTATCCGTTTAAATTTAAAAATTGTCTAACCCTAAGGTTCTTCCTACCCCAGACATAGGTTGATCATCTTAGTAATAATTTGGTTCCCCATTTTGGTAATTTTGGTTTTATTGTTTTATGCTCTTTATAATCATATAGTGTTTGGCATTTTCAATATGTTTGGTAGAGCGCCTCTTGAATAGACGAAACTGCGTCAGGCGTAGCAAAATTTATTGTCTGGAACTTTGTTGTCATTTTTGTTTCATGACCTAGTGCGCAACATGGTCTACATGTTCTTGGTAAGTAACATTAAAGAAACTAGAACTAGTTAGGATAGAAAACACTCTTAAGATCAATAATACAAAGTTACAAAGCTTTTAATTTAAAAAAAAAACCAAGTTAAAATTGATTTAAAACAGTTTAAGGGGGATACCTCTTAAAAGATTGATCTGAAAATTTTGACTTTGAAATCATTTTAGTACATCTCAATGAGCTGCACAATTTTGCAATGCTAACTTTTCCTCTAGCTCTTATGGTTTTTAAGAAATAGTTAAAAAACTACAAAAATTGTCGTCCAACAACTTTGACTCAATGGAGAGTTCGGTACAGCTTTAAATGCTAAAGGAGGAAAGTTGCTTTGGATTTTCTGTATATCTTATACTTTTTGAGCTATAAGCTAAAAACTAGGGTCTGAACCCCTGTTCTATTTTTAGTAACGGCGGCCATGTTGGTTGGTCGGAGTTTACAAATTTCAAAAACATGGTAGAGGACATCCTTAAAATCAAGTGCACAAAGATTGATAGCAATCCCTTCAGTGGTTTCAAAGAAGATCTTTGAAGAAAAGTTAACGGACGGCGGACGGACAGACGACGTACGGACGACGGACGCTTACCGATGACAATAACTCACATGACCCTTCGGGTCAGGTGAGCTAAAAACTCGCTAATTTGACCTTTAAACTCCCATAATCCCTATAAGGGGTCATCTGACATTTTTTTCTGTCTGCAATAGTTTTCATTCTATAGTCCAAATCATGAAAACGCCATTTTCTTTTCCTGTGAAGGATCATAACCCCTATAAGCAGTCATCTTACAACATCTACTCATTTGAGACTTTTGTATATCTCAATAAGCTGAAGTTTAAAGCCAGCAACAACTTTTCTTTGTCTGCAATAATTTTCATTCTATAGTCCAAATCTTGAAAAAACACCATTTAGTCATAATTCCTAAAAAGGGTCATCTGACAACCTCGACCCAATTTAAATTGTTGTATACCTCGATGAGCTGAAGCTTTAAGCAACGGTGACCATGTTTTTTTCGATGAATAAAAAATTGAAACACATTTTGTGAAGGAAACCCTTAGGATCGAGCATAAAAAGTCTCATTGAATTATGTTCTGAAGTTTAGACAAGATTTTTTCTAAAATGATAACGACGGAGGCCAAGTGATGGCAATAGATCACCCGGACCTTTAGTCAAGGTGAGCTTATAATGATACAAAATATCAATTGTAAACCAAAACATGTATCACTTGTTAAATAACTAACAAAGCTTTCCAAACTGGGATGATCAATCTCAAATATCCAAGGAGATCTAAAATTGAATATAAACGTATTTTTTCGTCAACGGCTTTTTTTTTATCATTTTGAATGGGCGATATACTAATTCAATGATGCACTGTTCCTAATTATTGGATTAATATCAGTTAAAATGATTTCACGTAAAGATAAGACATTGAACATTGAAAGGACAAGCCAATCAAATGTCAATTAGCGACAATTAATACGCCAACGACTAGAAGATTTGTCGCTATGATAGCCACAATCTAGCCTTATATGTATAAGGTGCGTTAATGATACTGATTCTTCTGTAGATACCTAATGGCATCGTTCTGTGGGTAAAACTAATGATAATTCATCTACCATGTGAAACGTTCTCCCCCGAGACCAGTCGGATGTACTGTCACTACAAATGCCATATGGTACATAGATGTTGTGTTCTAAGATCGTGTCTTACCCCTTTATACTTTTTCTTTGCTTTTTTCCTTTATGTCGTTTCATTTCACATTCATTGAAATAGATGTTGTTATTTATTAATAATATCATAGTAATCTAATGAATGTACTCGCCCATCTTCATAGATATGGATTTTTTGCAAAATTAAAAAAAAAACGTAATCAGTCTGAAATTAATTCTATGAATATTTTAATACAAAATGTGAAGGGAGATAGGAAGCTTTTATTTCAGTCCATATTTACACAATATATTTATAACAAATCATAAACTGAAATCCAATATAAAGTTATATTCTCAATATCGTTCTCTAAAAAAATAATATTGCATAGATTGTAGAGAGTGATAAAAAAAAACTGCATCATAAACTGAGAAAAAAGTTTCTTTTTAATTAAAAAATAGTATATATTAAGGAAGTGCCTAAAACAAATTAAGCAGTGTAAATGAAGAGAGTAAAGTTCATTCATTAAAAAATGAAATAAAGATATGAAATTAATAATCAATTTAATATAAAAAACAGGAGTGCCAAAGGGGCCTCTGAATGTGAAATAATATTATATGGCCTTAATTTGCTTCAGAGAACAATATGCTTCTAACGTATTTTATTTTTCACTAATAGTCAGTTTGAACACACCGTCAATTAAGATATTCAGCTTTTCTGTCGCTCTTGCTGATTCCTTTCTATGCTTTACACTTTGGGAGTGAGTGAGTTGGTGTTTTACGCACCAGCACCACTGTATAGGTTATATAAGGGCGATGAACATAAAGAGGGCTAACCAGGTTGTAAATTTGTTTTATTAATACCTAAATAGGAAGTTTGACGTCTTTTTTAACTCCCGTATGAATTAATCCCACCTACAATTTTGTTTTAACGTTTTTTATTTTAATTATTCTGACAATGATGTTAGACACGCCACTTTGGATTAGCAGTTTTTAATAACTTTTGACATCATACCTACAAACATGTTTATTGAAAACAGTCTTATTTTCTATATTTGGAAGCGAAGCAGTAGCTTCAATCCTTACGTAGGCAACAAAACTGTGATATAAAATTATGGGCACAGATATAATAAAAGTTTTCATTTGTAGCACATTCCTACGCCAGACAATTAATTATATTTATTTCATATCAAATAATATTTATAATATATAAGCTTTAGTTATAATATAATAAGCTCGTAATATTTTCAATAGCACAACCCCTATATCTTGAGAGAAAAAAAACAAATGCAGTTAAGTCATGAAACGTTTTATTCTTCATTTTTTTTTACAATTTAGGTACCATTTACAATTTTCCAATGACCATGGCTTGGACAAATTCTCCTTTCTGGATTTCTTGTTTTACGTCTGTTCTTTTAGGGAGAAGTAACAAGACGTCTGCAGACGACATACTAGTTAATCGGCTGCTGATCTGATTTCCGGTACTTGTTGCTATTGGCAATTGTTCTTCAGGGGTGAAGTCTAATACAGCCCTATGGTACTCTGGTCTAGGGTCTAGTTTGAAATCGTGACCAACCTTAGAAAGAAATAAAATATTTATTGGAACTTAACAATTCACAAGAAAAGTCAAAACTAGTGTCAAATTCAAAGAAAATATCTGATTTTTAAAAATCCGAATACAATACTAGGGGCGAACCATCCAAAACATAGAATGCATCAATGTAAATTTGCTCTGCAAGTCTTATACATTAAGATAAAATATGACCAATGTGCTAAAATCTAAGAGTAACACTTTATTCCTAAGAGTAACACTTTATTCAGAGCGATTGTAAGAAGGAAATCAAAACGGATTTTTTGGTGCATAAAATTCATAAACAATTAAGAAAACAAAATGCGTCAAGGAAGCTTAAAAGTGCCAATAGAAATTTGAATCAAATGAACGAACGGGCAAAGAAAACACAACCTTACAAACATTCAAGCTACAAAGGAGTAGAGCCACAAAAGCCCCAAATCGGCCCGAAAATCCAACTTTTAGTTATCTGCTCGAAACTGCTGCTTTTATGTTCCTTAAACTTCAGATTTTATATATTAGAAAAATATTTTGCTTCAATTGTTTGTCAACAAGAAGAGCAGTGAGCTTAAAATCAGACTATGTTGTAAAAAATCTCGATATTTGACATTTTCTGTTGATTTTTTTGTATAAATCAGTGAATATGAAAATGGCCACACTCGTCGACCAAAATTGTTTTGTGATAAAAATGTGTATTATTATGTAATAAAAGAAATATTAAAAAATTACGATGGTCAACGAATGTGGCCAATACTAATTTTGACAAAATATGACCAGAAAACAGTGAAAATATGTGAAAAACGAAGAATTTTACAATTTATGGCTTGTTTGAAATGCCATGAAAAGACCTGTGATGTAAATATTTTGTTAAATCTTACAGATACGTAAAGTTCAGATATACCTGAACTCACTCTGGTTAAATCTACAGATTTGAAGTAGTTTGAAAATTAGTAAAAATACCGGGCCGATTTTAGGCCTTCGTGGCTTTACTCCTTTGCATATTATAAACGTGAGGAGAGTAAATTTAATTTCTCCAAAAGGTTAATCAATGTCTTTTTTGTTGCGACATTTAAACTAAACGGCCAGCTTTGTAGTTTCAAAAAGTTGAATAGAAAAGTAACGTTTAATATGAAACGAACTTTTGGAGGAAACCAAACTTTCAATAAAATCATTAGAAAATACGTACATATATAAACCTTAAATTATTAAAGTATCATTTGTAAAATTTTGCACAACTCAAAACTTGTGACTGAATTAGACATATAAAGAAAAAAAATAGATAAAAACCTTGAAATAGATCCTTTATTATCTTCCTAACATTTCTACATTTTATTGAAAGAAAATCCAAACTGCGCTTTAAAGCTTTTAATAAAAGCAATAAATGAATCACAGATATATTTAATTAATTTATTTATGAAAAGAGGGTTCTTGGCGTTATTATGACCTCCAAGAAAGAAAATCACGCTAGCAGCAAATGTTGATATTCATTCAAGTAGCTTTCAAAGCTTTAAAGATAAATTAAATCAGAAATTTTGTATAGTTTATCAAGACATTTTTGTTAAAATCTGGTTTAATCCACCATTTCTTTTAACGCCTTTACCAAGTCCGGACCATTGCAGTCTTCAAAATTTTCCAGTATGCGACTTGTCTTCCATGTTTTGTCTTTTCTCTTCGACATTGAGATTTATTCTCCAAGTTCGGTTATTTTGTTATTACCTTTATTAAAATATACCATGAACGGGCAGTCAGTACCAAAACAAGTAGATCACATTGGAAAAGAATCGATAAATTAAAATTTAAGAAGAAAAACACACAAACATTATCTCTCAATATGAAAAAAAAAATGAAACAAATATACATATTTCTATTTCATTTAATTTTTCTCATGTAAAAATCACAGTAAAAAAATAAAAATGAAAGGGTATATAGGGGGATTTTATTTTTTTTTACTGTACACAAGCCCCTGTGGTGAAACCTCAATCTTCCCACATCGTTTACATAGTACATGTATCAAAAAACGGAATGATACTAGCGCAGTGTTTTATGCCGAATTCATATATAAATTCACATTTACTTTAGGTCAATATGATATGAAAATCATTTCATTTCACCTCGTCTCGATTTGTTTAAAATTGAATGAAAATTGCGCATGGCCAAAGTCACACATACATGACATAGGTTTCTGTTGTTTTAAAATTCACAAAACTTTCTCTTTAAATTATGACCAGTATTTTAAAAATGCTGGTTTATCTTTTTCCAAAGACCTGACAATACTAGTTAATAAAAGAGAACCAAAATAAGACAAATTTAGCAAAACTTGCAGGAAAAAAAACTAAATGTTTCTAACACAATCTGACTCCTTTAAACCAAATGTTATATAGACATCTGATAAAAAAAATGTGAGAATATTTTCAAAATCTGAAATCTTTTTCTTCACTGTTAATTGGCACTGATTGTATTTATCGATTGACGGTTATGCCTCAAACATGATAAAAATTACAAAATATGATGTTTAAACAAACAACATGACCATGTCTTGATTCAACTTCAAGGTTTTTTCAATGTTAAGAAGAGATAAGTGCATACTATAGATATGAGAGGGATGACTAAAGAATCCCTTCACCTGTGCTCCTATTTTAAAAATTATGACTGAAATATATGAGCTATTGCATCATTTTTGATAAAACACTTAATCAACAATAAATGTTACATTTTATGACATCTTATGACTTTATTATCAGATGTGTGTTCTTTGAGGATTTATGGGTAACCAAAGTTCCTGACTTGCCCCACGTGCAAGAAACGAAGGCAAATTTATTACTGCCGATAACTGTTTCAAAAGTATACAAGCAGGTTTGCATTGAACGCTATGATTTTCCTTAAGAATTGTAAGAATGGTTCTTACCATTTTGCTTTAAATTATTTCAAAACGCACGATACGCCCATAATAGTTTCAGTTAAGCAAAGAAATACAACATAAAACATGTAAAGTGCCAGTGCTTTTAACAAATGTTATTTGATGCTTTGGGGAATTGCATAGCTTTAAGAAGCCTTAGAAAGCAGACCGACCTTGTTATAAACTTGCTATCTGTACAATAATATAAATGTTCATACTATATGAATGACCTCCCATTCTCACCTTGACATTCATAATTGTTCTCTGATATCGAGTGCACCCAGACATTTTGGACAATGCTGGAACAACATACAGATTGCATGTTACAATTGCTGAAACTGGGTTTCCGGGCAGTCCAAAAAATAAAACTTTCCCTCGAGCGGCATTTATAGTGGCAAATGTCGTTGGTTTTCTACAAAATAAATATATAAAAATCTATGATAAAAAAAATGTTAAATCAAACTATATAAGGTTTTAGCAAAATATTCGAACAGGTACGATCAATATAAAACGTCCAAGGATCAACACAAGGTAACATTAGGTATTCATACCTTGAACATTTGAAGATCGCAATGGTCCTTACTTTTTACAGTATTTCGAAAGAAATAGCCGGTTCGTTGAAGAAGGTTTTATGACGTCAAATCTCCTACTCCCATTGCGACCGAGGAGTTTGGTAATAATATAGACCAGACCAAGACTGTAAGACAAGATAGGAAAATGAGGTTATCATCCCAGTACCAACAGACAATCAGAGGTAATAAAAGCCGTCACAAAGAAGTAGAGAGGTACCGGTGGGACATTCGTATGTCACAAAATACAAATACAAAATCGGGTGTAAAAACGGTTAATATGGTAACGCTGTATCGATATATCAAGGAGTAACCTCTCATCAGCAGCATTTCAAAGGTGAAAAACCTAAAGTATTGAATAAAAAGTACCCAAAGCCAAAAAGTTTGCACAGGGAAGCCAATTCCAACTCTTAGGATATCCACAAGCCCGAAAGTGCAAAGACACAACCAGTACACAAAAGACGAGAACAGCACGAAGAAATAGACAACACAATACACATAGAAACAACTGAAAAGTAATCAACAATTATACAAATAATATCATCTGATCATCGTGACAATATAAATATAAAAATAAATGTCAAGAAAATACTGACTATCACCGACAAAAAAAACAACCAAAATCAAGAATGTACATGTTGAGAAATGGGACAAATTGATAAAATTGCGTCAATCAAATGTGGATTCTCAAAAATTCTAAAGAACTGATGGAAAATCTCCATTCTAAGTCATTTTCATCATGTAATAGCATTAAAACTTTTGATTTCTCTACATTATATACTTCAATTCCTCATTCACAATTAAAATCTCGTTTGGCACAGCTGATTAAACGTAGCTTTATCAAAAAGAATGGAAAACGCAGGTACAAGTATTTGGTTGTCGGTTATAAAAAGACTTACTTTGTCATCCAAGAGTCTAGCAAGAAAAACAAATTTACAGAAGATCAAATAATAGAAATGCTCAACTTTCTAATCGACAACATATTTGTACAGTTTGGTGGACGTGTTTTTCAGCAAACAATAGGTATCCCAATGGGCACAAATTGTGCACCATTGCTTGCCGATTTGTTTCTTCATTCATATGAAGCAGACTTCTTACAATCACTTCTGGACAAAAAGGACCGCAAACTTGCTTTATCCTTCAATCTCACATTTCGTTATATTGATGATGTCCTTTCACTAAACAATCCTCGATTTGGTGACTATTTTCATCTCATATATCCGAAGGAACTTGAGGTAAAGGACACTACAGATTCTAGGAGGTCTGCTTCATATTTGGATCTATTTCTCGAAATTGACACACAAGGAAGGCTTTGTACAAAGCTCTATGACAAACGTGATGACTTCAACTTTCCAATAGTTAACTTTCCCTTTCTGTGTAGCAACATTCCGTCCGCTCCAGCATATGGAGTTTACGTATCACAATTGATTCGTTATTCCAGAGCATGTGGGGAGTACAAAGACTTCCTTGATAGAGCTACACGGCTGACAATCAAATTGTTAACACAGGTTGTTGTCATCACTCAAGAAATTTTACGGACGACATCATGTGCTTGTATGCAAATACGGGATTTCTATCTTTCAGATGAGCACAGATGTTGGTTTGACATAGAGTTTTGTAATGTCATCCTTTCCAGATTTGACCAACACTTAATCGATCTTTGGCAACGTGACGGGTGTGCTATAGCAAGCAGGAACTGCTTACTCTTCCGGAGCACCTGAGTTCACTCTCGTTTCGACTTGAGTTCGCGTTGCTGAATGCGGTTTTGTTGTTATGTGTGTGTGTTTTATGTTGTTATGTGGTTTGTTTTGTTGTGATGATTTTTTGTCTGCCGGTTTTGTCTTTGTCTTCACGGTTTTATGACACTGATTACCCCTTTGGTACACCTTTGCTTCTTTGATAAATCTTCCATGGTTTTGAATGCAGAAGAAAATGTAAAGTCTTTGGTATGTTTTGCTTAAATTGACTTATATGCATCGTTTATACAATTTAATTTATTTTGAACAAACTGTCAAGAGTAATTTAATTTTTCATATGTTATAACTGACATTGAGCAAAGAGTAGGAATACCGTATGGAAATAGTGTTTATGTAATCTAGCTGACAGTTCGGAGTTTAGTGAAGTTTTTCTTTCAAAGAAAGAAAATATCAATTATTTATTTTATAAATTAGGAGTCAGGGCATATGATACTATGGATTCATTTATTATAGTGGGTATCAATTTTCGTAGTTAAACAGATTAATTTCGTGGTATACTTATTTTGCTTTGTGTAATCTTTGTAAAAATAAGACTTCGTTGGATTCTTATTTTCGTGGTTTACAGACACCCAAGGAAACAACAAAAAATTAATATCCCACAAATAATAATGAAACCACACTAAGTTTATGCTACAAAGTCATATACATAGAAACAAATAACCTGTCAAGTTAATAATTTACATATATATATATATAAATCGTTTGAAATTGACACACAAGGAAGGCTTTGTACAAAGCTCTATGACAAACGTGATGACTTCAACTTTCCAATAGTTAACTTTCCCTTTCTGTGTAGCAACATTCCGTCCGCTCCAGCATATGGAGTTTACGTATCACAATAGATTCGTTATTCCAGAGCATGTGGGGAGTACAACGATTTCCTTGATAGAGCTGCACGGCTGACAATCAAATTGTTAACACAGGGGTACGTTGCTCCCAGGTTGTTGTCATCACTCAAGAAATTTTACGGACGACATCATATGCTTGTATACAAATACGGGATTTCTATCTCTCAGATGAGCACAGATGTTGGTTTGACATAGAGTTTTGTAATGTCATCCTTTCCGGATTTGACCAACACTTAATCGATCTTTGGCAACGTGACGGGTGTGCTATAGCAAGCAGGAACTGCTCACTCTTCCGGAGCACCTGAGTTCACTCTCGTTTCGACTTGAGTTCGCGTTGCTGAATGCGGTTTTGTTGTTATGTATGTGTGTGTTTTATGTTATGTGGTTTGTTTTGTTGTGATGATTTTTTGTCTGCCGGTTTTGTCCTTGTCTTTACGGTTTTATGATACTGATTAACCCTTTGGTATACCTTTGCTTCTTACACTATTAATTTCACTAATACGATAACAAAATGCCCAAAAAACTTATTATTTAGTAACAAAAAGCGATAGGACATTCCCATGTTAATGACTTGTAGCCATTATATGTAGTTAAACGGAATGCAATGGTTAACAGACAAGTACCCTATTAAATAAGATTGATATTGGCCATAAGCGCTCCTTCTCATCCCACCTGATGCCATTTCAACGGACCTTTTTCTTTCTCAGTAAACCTAATCACCACTTTACTCTACTGAGTATTTCCTCCATCAGAGGAAAACCATCGACTGACCACTTAACATCGTCATTATCCGCAAGAAACAGAATTGGATACTTCAGACACTTTAACTGTCCATTTTATTCTTGCACTTTAGATAATTTAATCGTCGTCTTTTTATGAAAGATATATTTTTGAAAGAAAGAATCCGCCTCCCTACAATGACTGGCTTTTTTATCTCCTCTACATTTTGTTTTGTTTTACGTAGAATCCATACTAAAGTCGCATACTTGAGAGAAACAATTTCAAACACCTAAGAAAAAGAATTAGCTTAAATTCAATTGTGATTGCAATCGGCACTTCCCGTCTCCCAAACTATAGAATTTTGTCTTTCACTATCATCCTTAGCATATTACTTTAACCAAGAATTTCAATTTTTATGCAGATCAGACAAAAAATAAATTTTGACAATTTTGCCAAGTTGTAGAAAAATTTCGTTTGCGCCATCACTTTCCCCAGATAACTCACATTTGAGACGATCCGAGGAAAAAATTCTACCCCATTTTTGCAAAAGCAAAACAGAACAATCCTCCGACACCTCAGTTCTGGGACTTAATAAGAGTGAGAGTATGTATGTGTGGTAAAAGAAACTGCCAACTGCAAAACACTGTAAGCGTACTAATACATGTTCGAGTTTACTTTGATCAGAAAAAAGGTACTAATACATGTTCGAGTTTACTTTGATCAGAAAAAAGGGTACTTATACATGTTCGAGTTTACTTTGATCAGAAAAAAGGTACTAATACATGTTCGAGTTAACTTTGATCAGAAAAAAGGTACTAATACATGTTCGAGTTTACTTTGATCAGAAAAAAGGGTACTTATACATGTTCGAGTTTACTTTGATCAGAAAAAAGGTACTAATACATGTTCGAGTTTACTTTGATCAGAAAAAAGGGTACTTATACATGTTCGAGTTTACTTTGATCAGAAAAAAGGTACTAATACATGTTCGAGTTTACTTTGATCAGAAAAAAGGGTTTTAGCCAAGCATGTGGTAAGTGCCCTGCGAGATCATTGTCATTATAATAGACTACTCAGGGTTGTTCCATGTAATGTCCAGAAACTATGACGTTTCTACACATTGTCATTATCATAGACTACTCAGGGTTGTTCCATGTAATGTCCAGAAACTATGACGTTTCTACACATTGTCAAAACATATAAACACTTAATGACAAAAATACAAGAAATATTTATGACAGCAACTCCTACAACGTCAAGTCAAAGTTATAGGTCAAAGAATTTACTATTCTGAGAAAGATATAAAAAGTTTGGCAATGTTTACATAATTTATGACAAGTTACACACTGTCTTATTGCATTGCTTCTTCTTTATTCTTGCGTATAATTTGCTCTAATTAATTTTGACATGATAAAGGTTAATTTGTTTGTATACGGTTTAATCTATGTAATACTATAAGTTGTGCAGCATTCCAAAGTTTGGCACGATACAACACCTCGTAAAATATTGGATCTTATTATATAATTGGGGTAATAACATACTTCATAAATAACTTGCATTATAAAGATTAATTTGATCACTGTATTGGTATTTTAATGCCATTTGGTGTAAAATGTTGTATTTCTCTGATAAGGGTTTAACAAAATTTACTGATGAAAGCGGTAACACCAATAGGTACTTAATGAGACCCAAGTAAAGAATCATATAAAACAAATATTGTATTTATTAGAGAATGACATTATTTTGAAATTCTAAAAAGGAAAATTTCGTTAATTCACAAAACAATTGGCAAAATATGGTTTCAAAATGTGCCTAAATTACACTGGATTGTACTAGATTGACTAGAAAGGCTACCTTGTTAGCTAAGAACAAATCTACTGATGAAATCTTTTTTATTTGATCTTCAATCATTAATTTCTATATCTAAAAATGTTAAGATCCACAAGTTCACTACCTTTCACAAACTGAGACGGTTATCTGTGGAGAATCCAGAAATTTTCAAACGGGAGGGTACACAATTTTAAGAAAATCTCCTGGGACCTCATGTTTCAAACAGTTCATAACATTTTCCTGTCAAACGGGAGGGCGCGCACGCCGGTTCTAAATCCGCCTTTGGTTATACATGAATTAGTTACAAAATTATATTTTAAAAGAGCATGGTAGATGGATTCGTTTGTTTATTAATGTAGTTTAAATACATTTCGATAAATGAAACTATTAAACACATATTTTTGCATATATTCTGTTTATGGTCGCATGACAAGTGTCTTTCTCTATCTTTAAAGACAAAAGATGAATGAACGATCTTCGCTAATCGGACCACAGAGTATATATGATAAATGTAGTTTGCACATCATTAGTTCTGGCTGATATATAAAAAGATTGGTGGTACATGTAAACCTGTGGGGAGAAAGATTCAGATTCTTTCACATATTCAACTAGAGGCTCCAAGGAGCCTGAATCGCTCACCTGATCTCTTATGCTAAAGCGCAACATGGTCTACATGTACTTGGTAAGTAACATTTAAGAAACTAGTTAGGATAGAAAACACATTTGAGATCAAGAATACAAAGTTACAAAGCTTTCCATTTAAAAAAAACAAAACAAGGTAAAACTGATTGAAAACACTTAAAGGAGGATAACTCTTCAAAGGATGATCTGACAATTTTGACCCTGAAATCAATTTTGTAGATCTTAATGAGCTGAACAATTTTGCAATGCTTACTATTCCTCTAGCTATTTTGGCTTTTAAGATAATGTCCGAAAACGGTGAAAATGGTCAATTTGGACTATTAAGGGGAAATATCTTCTATAATGAGTCGTCCCACAACTTTGACACAATGAAGAGTTTCGTAAAGCTTTTGATGCCGAAGAGGGAATGTTGCTTCGAATTTTTTTTATCTATTATACTTTTTGAGCCATAAGCTTAAAACTATGGTTTGTTCCCCTGTTCTATTTTTAGTAACATCAGCCATGTTAGTTGAATGACGTTCACAAATTTCACAAACTTGGTAGAAGACATCCTAAAGATTAAGTATACAAAGTTTCAAAGCAATCCCATCAGTGGCTTTTAGAGAAGAAGATTTTTTTTTTAAATCAGTTCAAATTGATAGAAAAATCAGTTAAAGGGGGATAACTCTTAAACGGTTGATCTGACAATTTAAACCCTGAATTATTTTTGTAGATCTCAATAAGCTGAACAATTTTGCAATGCTAATTTTTCCTCTAGCACTTACAGTTTACAAGATAAAGCCCAACAGCTGTGAAAATGGTGAATTATGACGATTAAGGGGAAATAACTCCCATTAAGAGTCATCCCACTACTTTGACTCAATGGAGAGTTTTGTAGAGCTTTTGATGCCGAAGAAGGTAGGTTGCTTCAGATTTTTTCTACCTCTTATACTTTTTGAGCTAAAAGCTAAAAACTATGGTCTGACCCCCTGTTCTATTTTAAGTAACGGCGGCCATGTTGGTTGGTCGACGTTCACAAATCTCACAAACTTGGTAAAGTACATCGTAAAAATCAAGTGTACACAGTTTCAAAGCAATTCCATCAGTGGTTTTAGAGAAGATTTTTAAAAATCAGTTATTAAGATTAAGTGTACAAAGTTTTAAAGCAATCCCATCGGTGGTTTCAGAGAAGAAGATTTTTAAAAATCAGTTAAAATTGATTGAAAAAATTTTCCTCTAGCAAGATAAAGTCCAAAAACTGTGATAATGGTCAATTTTGACGATTAAGGGAAAATAACTCCTATAAGAAGTCTTCCCACTACTTTGACTCAATAGAGAGTTTTGTAGAGCTTTTGATGCTGAAGAAGTGGGTTGCTTCGTATTTTCTCTATCTCTTATACTTTTTGAGCTATAAGCTAAAAACTATTGTCTGACCCCCACCCCTGTTCTATTTTTAGTAACGGCGGCCATGTTGGTCGGTCGACGTTCACAAATTTCACAAACTTGGTAGAGGACATCCTAAAGATCAAGTGTACAAAGTTTCCAAGCAATCCCATCAGTGGTTTCAGGGAAGAAGATGTTTGAAGAAAAGTTAACGGACGGACGGACGGACGACGGACGCTTAACGATGATAATAGCTCACCTGAAACTAGCTAAAAAATTGTCAATTTTGTCAATTAAGGGGAGATAACTCCTATAAGGAGTTGTTCCATCACTTCGATTCAATGGAGAGATTTGTAGTTTTTGATGCTGAAACAGCGTTGCTTAAGATTTTCCCTATCTCTTATATTTTGTGAGCTATAAGCCAAAAACAATTATCTGACCCCCCTGTTCTATTTTTAGCAAGGGCGGCCATCTTGGTTGGTCCAGGTGCATAAATTTCACAAACTTGGTAGAGGGCACCCTAAAGATCAAGTGTACAAAGTTTGAAAGCAATCCCTTCAGTGGTTTCAGGAGAAGATTTTTTAAAATCAGTAAAAATTGATGGAAAAAACAGTAAAAGGGGAATAACTCTTAAACGGTTGATCTGACAATTTTGACCTTGAAAGCATTTTTGTAGATCTCAATGAGCTTAACACATTTGCAATGCTAAGTTTTCCTCTAGCACTAATGGTTTTCAAGATATAGTCCAAAATTACAAAAATGGTCAATTTTATGATTAAGGGGAGATAACTCCTATAAGGATTTGTAGAGCTTTTGGTGCTGAAACAATTGCGTTGCTTCAGATTTTCTCTATCTCTTATACTTTTGGAGCTATAAGCCAAAAACAATTGTCTGACCCACCTGTTCTATTTATAGCATTGACGGCCATCTTGGTTGGTCGGCGTGCATAAATTTCACAAACTTGGTAGATAACATCCTAAAGATCGAGTATACAATGTTTCAATGCAATCCTTTCAGTGGTTTCAGAGAAGAAGATCTTTGAAGAAAAGTTAACGAAGGACGACGGACGCCTGACGATGACAATAGCTCACCTGAACCTTTCGGGTCAGGTGAGGTAAAAATGACATAAGTATAAAAAGGCAATTAATATATATAATTAAAGTAAGTATCAAATTATATCAATGTTTTTACCAAAAAGGACTAAATTCAAAGATTGTTTTTGAATTAATTTGCTTTATAAGCAACAATACCATAGAAATCGGGATGGGATATTCCGTTTACAATCAAAATTCGACGTGTACAGTTAAATTTTTCAAGAAGGTATAGATATTTATGATAAAACTTAGTAATACACCGGTTTTATCACTAAAATCAGACACACCACTGCAGACCCGAGCAGTTTGTTTAATCACCCATTTTACCCCTTTTGACTCCTTTCTCTCAGAATCCCTTAATGCATGAGAAAAGTTTCTCTATAAGTTAGAAACATCATTTTGAACCGTTACAATTGTTCAGCCCACTTCTACTAAAAATTTTCCAAAAAAAAACATTTGCAAGGGCAAACCCAAGAATTGACTTTTTGGGCCCCTTTTATCCATAAATTCCCCAAAATAGAAGGAGATATTGAAAATCTGATCGAAAACCAAGGCAGAGATTTCTACAAGGATTCCAAAGACGACTTGGAACTTTTGTAAAGCTTAGACATTTAAAGGTAAAAACATCCCTGCTAGGGAATATCTGACGACTTCGACTCAATGGAAACTTTTGAAAGCCCAATAAGCTGAAGGTAAAAGCAAGCAACATCTTAATTCCATCAGTTTAAGTTTTCATTCTATAGGTCAAAACCATTTATTTTTAAAGGGAAGAAATCCCTTTTTAGGGATCATCTGAAAATTTCGACCTAATGAGACATTTGTAGAGCTCTACGACATGAAAATAAATAGCTATTTTTGACATTTTAAGGGCCAAATACACTACCAGAGTTCATCTGACAACTTCAACCAAATGGAGAAATATTGTAGACTTTTTGATTCTAAAGAGCCTTAGATCCTTCTACATGTATGTTATTCAGCTTCAAGTTAAAACCCTTTGAATGTGATTTTACCCTTGTTCTATATTAGTAACGGCAGCCATGTGTGATGACAAATCATAAAGCTGAATATAGTTCTAAAAGATGATATTAAGCATAATACTTAGAAGTAAAAGAGTTTTCTTAAAAAGTAACGGACGGAGGAAGGACGTCTTTTAGTAAAAAGAGCTCTCTTGTCAACCTTACTACAACTGACCAAGTCGTGAACGACAGCGAAATCATATAGATACGTTTGTTTTTTGTAGTCTTGATATGTTTACATAATATGACATATTTCAATTTGATAAAATGTATTATAACGATTAATACATTCGTCCAATTTGAAACAAGATAAAATTGAGTCGTGCAACACATAATTTTAACAGATATCCCTTAACAGCACGATATCTGATCAAGAACTCGATGATGCAACTCGAATCATGAAATAAAAGGTGTTAAAAACAAAACAGTGAACGATTACCTAAGCTCGACAATTGATCAGGTTTACCAATATTTTATAAAGGATATGGGGTAAATGAACATGATACCATAACACATATGTTTACCCCAACTGCAATTGTTTTTATATGAGCTGTAAGGCCATTATGGAATTTATTCCTCATCAGCAGAACTAGAACCCCAAAAGGAAACCCAAAATTTAAAAAAGTGTTGGAAAAATTCATATAAAACCAAAAGAAATTTTTAAAAAATCAGTAATACCAAATATATCTAAGAACATACTACGATGTTAACTAGTTAAAGTTCTTAGGTTTTAGAATTTACATAAATTAAGATAAAAGTAATAAACACAGTGTACACATGAGACATGAGACATAAACTCATGTAATGTAAGAGTTCATCATATCTAAGAAAATAGATCATACATCTGAAAAGTCGATTTCTGTAGAGGGTATATGATTTAGAAGGATCATATGATGTGGGTTCGGAATGACTGATGTCAATAAAGTTATTTTCTATTCCATATGATGTGGGTTCGGAATGACTGATGTCAATATTCCTTTCTATTCTATAAGTGTAGTATAAGAACCGTAGTGAGTGAGTGAGCTTACCCAACACGCCAACATATTGGACACAGAAAGAGCAAAGGGGAACAATAAAATGTTAATTCCAAAAATGATATCAAAAAGAGCCATACGCATTATAAATCAACACAATAATGTTGAGTGTTTGGTAAAAAAAAATGTTTTAAGAAATTTCCAAAAGTCTAAGGAGTAAAATTCAGTTTAGTGGAGCTCGACCTTTTTGTAGGCCATCATGGCAGATTCTTATATCGTATAACATCTCTAAGCCTTTAACAAAGTATGGAAAACGATAAATGTCAAGTCTGAGGGTTGTAACTTGAATAAAATTCAATGGATAGGAACGAAAGTCTAATTTGCTCTGCAATGTAAGACCAGCATATCTCTAAGCATTTAGGAAAACAGTCCATAAAAGTAAATGTACGGACGGTCAAAAACATTATACCCTCAGCAACTTTGTTAAAATAACTTTTTGAGCAAGTTTTGTTTTGAAATAGCAACCTTTAATTATTTCCCTAACAATACCTAGGGCATATAGCAAAATTAGGGTATGGAAATATAATAAAGTAAATTAGATAGACGGATTAAAGAAATGCTTTTCCACGATATGCAATACTAGTAGCTGCCATTCTATAAGGCAAAACATAAAGAGTTTTTTTTATCTTGAAAGAGTTCGTTTGAAAACATCAACACAACGGAGACCTTTATACAACTGCTAAGCATTTAAGAAAAACTGAACAGCTTTTCTCTTTCTGTTCGTGTTCTGGCTGTATTCACAATATAAGGCAAACATGGTCTTTGACCTTTTAATTATAATTATCCCTTAAAAGAATCGTCTGGCAACTGCAGCGCGATAAAGATTTTTCATGAGTTATAATCCTTTATGTGTTGTTTAGGTGTTGTTACCAAGTGTTCTATTGTTTTGCTTTGACCACTATCTATGAGTGTGTTTTTGTTTATTTGTAATGGAGATCCTAAAACAATCACACTATGTTTGGTTGCATTTGGCTAAGTTCTTTCAGAGATAAATATATTTAGAAGTTGAACGGATTGATGGACTGACAAACGACGCAGGGACGCCAAGTGATGACGAAAAGAGTGGAATGATATATGTAGGACATCATGATAGAATAAAATTAAAGACTGCAACAAAAAAGGAGGAATTGAATTATTTGAACGTAATATCTTCTCCTCAAACAAATTTACACAAGGAATATTTTATACATGTGGAGGTACAAACGTATGAAAAGGGAAATCTACGAAAAAAAAATTGTTTTTAAAAAATAATGAAATTCACACTATTTGAAGAAAACATTGTAAAACCTTTGAAGAAATTGTTGAATTTTCAAAAAACCTTACATAAAGTATTCTTTTCGACGGAAAACTGAAGAAAAAAAACGCAGTGTCAAAAAAGAGGACAAACTAATAATAGAATGTAAACACTTGCGGGTGCCGGTAAACTGAGAAACGAAAAGTAACCAAACGAAACGGAGCTACACAAAAACGATATCGGTAAAGAGGGAAACGTAAACAGGAAAATAAGCAACCGAAATCTGTAAAGAAAGGAAACGAAATCGAGCGAAACTGGTAAAAAAAGAAAACTGAATCGATTTTAGCCGACACCAGTCGTTTTTCTTAATTTACCGATTTCGTTTTCTCTTCACCTCGTTTGGTTACATTTCGTTTCTCAGTTTAACAGTACCCAGTTTACCAAAAGTAAATATTTATGCTGGACAATACTTAAAACGCGAATATTTAAAATAAGATTATTTTAAGAACACTGCAAAACATTGAGTTTTTATGTTGGTAAAGGTAAGTTTTAGATAGTATATTTTTAATATATGTAATAATGTATATTTATTCAATGTATAAAATTGCAAAATTTATAGGTTCTATGTCTTTAACAGATATCCCTTAACAACACGATATCTGATCAAGAACTCGATGATGCAACTCGAATCATGAAATAGAAGGTGTAAAAAACAAAACAGCGAACGATAAACGATGCTCGACAATTGACCAGGTGCAAAATATTTATAAAGGATATGAGGTAAATGAACATGAGACCATAACACATTTGTTTACCCCAACTGCAATTATTTTTTATGAGCTGAATGACCATTTTGGAATTTTATTCTTCATCAGCAGCATCAAATCTCCAAAAAGGAAATCCAAAATTCAAATAAAGTGTTGGAAAAAATCATATAAAACCAAATGAAATCCAAATAATAAGTAATATCAAATATATCTAAGAACAAACTACGATACAAACTAGTAAAAGTCCTTAGGTTTTAGAATTTACATAAATTAAGATAAAAGTAATAAACAAAGTGTACATATGAGACATAAACTCATCACGGTAATGTAAGAGTAAATCATATCTAAGAAAAAAAAGAGCATACATCTGAAAAGTCGAGCTTTTTGAGGATATATGATAATAAATAATCATATGATGTTGGTTCGGAATGACTGACGTCAATATTTCTTTCTATTCCATAAGTGTAGTATAAGGACCGTAAGGAGTGAGTGAGCTTACCCAACACGCCAACATATTGGACACGGAAAGAGCAATGGGGAACAATAAAATGTTAATTCCAACAAGTGTGGCCACTAAAAGTATGTCTCGCCTGCCGGAACCATCACTAAAATCAACTACCTAGGCTTTCATTTCTTGATATGAACACTAAAAGTGTCTGTATACCCAACATCAGATGCCTAGCTATTATACTTTCTAGCAATTCATTGTCCACAAAAGTCTTACAAAAAAGTTTTCGGCCTGAAAAAGACCTAAGTTCACATAGTCACTAGAGCATGAAAATGGGGTCAGGGTCACGCAGCATGGTGACAGTTGTGTAGACCATAACCTGAACTGTCTGTATACCTAATATATGATGCCTAACTATTATACTTTTCCAGCAAAAGTCTTACAAAAAAGTTTTCGGCCTGAAAAAAGACCTAAGTTCATAGAGTCACTTGAGCATGAAAATAACGTCAGGGTCACAGGGCAAGGTGACAGTTGCATAGACCATGACCTCAACTGCCTGTATACCCAATATCAAATGCCTAGCTATTATACTTTTCCAGCAATTCATCGTCCACAAAAGTCTTACAAAAAAGTTTACAGCCTAAAAAAAGACCTAAGTATACAGATTCACTGGAGCGTGAAAATGGGGTCAAGGTCACACGGCTTGGTGACAGTTGCGTAAACCATAACCTACACTATCTGTATACCAAATATCAGATGCCTAGCTATTATCCTTTTCCAGCAAATCATTGTCCATAAAAGTCTTACAAAAACGTTTACATCGCCACCGTCGCCGCCGCCGCCGCCAGAAAGTAATACCTATGTCTCGCCTTCCGCGAATATTCTTCGCAGGCGAGACAAAAATGATATTAAAAAGAGTCATACGCATTATAAATTAACATTATAACGTTGAGTGTTTGTTAAAAAAAAGTTAAATGTTTTAAGAAATTTCCAAAAGTCTAAGGAGTAAAATTCAGTTCCGTGGAGCTCGACATTGAGTTGTAGGCCATCATGGCAGATCCATGTATCGTATAATATCTGTAAGTATTTAACAAAGTATGGAAAACTATAAATGTCAAATTCTGAGGGCTGTAACATGAATAAAATTCAATGGAAAGGAACGAAACTCTAATTTGCTCTACAATGTAGGATAAGCATATCTCTAAGCATTTAGGAAAACAGTCCACAAAGGTGAATGGACGGACGGGTCAAAAACAAGCAACTTTGTTAATATAACTTTTAGAGTTGTTTTTTTTTTGTAACAGCGACCTTGAGTTAATTTCCGTGAAGGTTGGTGCTGCTGATGGAGTTCTAATTTTAAAACTTTGTTGTCATTTGTATTTTCTGAGGTTAGCCCGCTCCGGAACCAACAATTTTGGTAGAGCGCCTCTGATGAGTCTTGAATAGATGAAACGCGCGTCAGACTGAAAAAAGTTATTGTCTGGAACTTTGTTGTCATTTAAGTTTAACCTCTCAAAATCCTTAAATAGGGCATATAACAACTTCAAGGTGTGGGGATATTATAAAGAAAATTAGATAGACAGCAAACAATTTCCTTTTAAAAGCATTCAATATATGCAAAAGTTTTAGTGTTCTGACTGTGTTCACAAAATAAAGCAAAACATGATTTAAAAAAAATAATAATCAAAGTTTGTTTTTGCCTGTTTTTGCCCCCCCCCCCTACAAAATGTCCTGCTAATATGCGCAACTACATATGGTGTCCTTTCTATATACCAAGTTTCATTAAATTCGATTCAGTAGTTTCAGAGGAGTTGCGCTGACAAACTTTGTGACGGACAGACGGACGGACACGACAAAAACAATATATGTCTCCCCACAAAAATGGGGGGGGGGAGACATAATTACCCCTAAAAGAAATCGTCTGGCAACTGCAATGTTCTATCTATGTTTGTGTTGTTCGTTTTTACAGGGTTTGTTATGGACATCCTAAAACAGTCATACTTAGTTTTGGTTGCTTTTGGCTAAGTGCTTTCAGAGAGACTTATTCTTAGAAGTAGAACGGATTGATGGACTGACAAACGACACAGGGACGCCAAGTGATGACAAAAAGGGTGGAATGATATATGTAGGACATCATGATAGAATAAAAATAAAGACTGCAACAAAAAAGGAGGAATTGAATTATTTGAACGTAATATCTTCTCCTCAAACAAATGTATATAAGGAATGTTCTAAACATGTGGAGGTACAAATTGGAGTATGAAAAGGAAAATCTACGAAAAAATTAATTCGTAATGTGATCAAAGAATAACGTTTGTTTTCTTAGTTTCGAACTTGTAAACGTCATGAAACTTTATAACAGGAAGCTAGGCCCTCCGAGTCAAATTTTACACAAAATTTAGGATTGTCGTGCAACACATGCGCATAGTTTTGACAAATATTTTGTTCACAACATAATTTATGATAAAGAATCCGGTACTCATGATAATGCAACTCATATAATATTATACTTCATGAAAAAGAATAAGTAGAACACACAAAAAACTTAGGGTATCCTTATGATATATAAAAAGGCAATACATTTTTTCCACATACAGAGCACTTGTTTCCTTAAACCATCATGGTAAGTATGACATCATCGTACAGAATTTGTATGAATATATGGACGCGTGCATGGCTAATTGATGAACTGGACAAAATAAGTAAAAACTTGGAATTAATTGGTCATATACAATTAAAGTTATTGCATTAAACCATTTTTGGCCCCTTTGACCCATATTTCATCAAAAATGTTCAGATTTATTGCAAGTCTAATTGAATAAGAAGGTTTTTTTTACAAGGGCTCCAATTATAAAGATTTAATTTTAAAAGTTGATGCATCAAAACTGTTGTCACATACATGACATATATTCGACAGAATTTATTGCAGAATACAATGAAAACAAGAGTTGACACTAAAGTATGTCTCGCCTGTCGGCACCATCACAGAACTCATTGAAGGTCTAGCTGGGCCTTCAGACAAGTTCAGTTCAAGGTCATGTGACAGATGACAGAATTTCATTTAACTATCACAAAAATGTCTGAAGTGTGTTCTAGATACCATAGTCATTCAGAAAAAACAATGAAAAAAGACCAACATTCACTAAGTCATTCAACCATGAACATAGCAGGCTTTCCACAGATGGGTGTTAGTTTCCCAAATTTGGCTAGGGTTGAAAATATAGAAAATTTTACAAAACCTGTTGCTATGGTTACCTAATATTATATCATATATTTTTATTTGAAAAAATGTGGTATTTGGCACTTCCCCAAAATTTTGATACATAATTTAGTGTTGCTAGCTTTATATGTAAACAACATGGTGGATGCAAAGGGAAACTAGGATGGTGTATTTTTAGGTAATTTTCTATGCATTAAAATAAAAACTTTTTATGGCCACTAAGATAGCGCAAAATCAAAACGGCGATGACCCAGGTTGAGGCTATTTTTCTGAAAATTAAACATCTGCTCTACAGGAAAGTGAAATAAAATGTCAACATATTTGGGAAGAACAGTGTTCAAATTTCATGCAAAAAAAGTGTGTTGACACTGTTTTTTAGGTTTTTTGAAGCAAATTATTGCTGTTTCCATGGCAACAGTGTAATGCAAAATCCCTTGTTTAATACATTATGACCCCTTTTTCTCAAAGTATGTTTATTTATGAACCACTTGATGTATACATGTAGCTATGCCAGAAAAACAGTTCAATCCCTACAGATATTTAAGTAAAGGAGGTCCTGCCCCTTAGAAAAAACAGGGCTATCTGCGGAGCGCTGGCTTAAGCGTATTTCAATGACCAAAACAGCTTGATTCATGCATGTAAGAACCTGACAACTATTGTAAAAAATTTCAATTAGATCCTGTAGGTTCACTTAAGCCTAAAATCACATATGTCGGTTTCATAATTCTTTCGAAATCACTATAGCAACCAGTACATAACAATAGAACATTTTGGGTCGTATTGTTTTTTTCGACGTTTTTACCAGTCCGCCCTAATTTTTAAAATTTGTGTAACTTCATAACCATTTGGGTCACGCACATAGCAAAGATACCTTTGGAAAGCTCATTTCATACACTATAAGTTGAAAAGACTACAGCCCATCCATTTAGTACACTTTTAAGCACAGAAACTTTTATCTAGAGGTCATGGAACACAAAAAAGGCTTCAATTTTCTTGTTGTTTCTTACTTTTTTTACTCAAAACAGATAATTTTTTCCATGAATATAGAAGTTTTTTGGTGTGAAATTGGTCAAAGTCACCAAAAGAATGATTAAACAATCAATTTATTAAGAAATACCTGTTTTGATCCAAAATGCATATCAATTCTTGAAAGTTTTGACTAGAGAAAAGGGGAAAGGTAAAAAATGAGATTTTTTTTTAAGCGGGCTTGCATATTGGAACAACCATTACTTCGCTATTCGTAAACCAATTTCGAAACTTTTTTGTGTTTTGTAATGGCAAGATTCTGAACTTTAAAATTATTGCAAAATGAAAAGTAGTCGAAAAAATGTTTTCGGCTTAAGCGTATTTCAATGACCAAAACAGCTTGATTCATGCATGTAAGAACCTGACAACTATTGTAAAAAATTTCAATTAGATCCTGTAGGTTCACTTAAGCCTAAAATCACATATGTCGGTTTCATAATTCTTTCGAAATCACTATAGCAACCAGTACATAACAATAGAACATTTTGGGTCGTATTGTTTTTTTCGACGTTTTTACCAGTCCGCCCTAATTTTTAAAATTTGTGTAACTTCATAACCATTTGGGTCACGCACATAGCAAAGATATCTTTGGAAAGCTCATTTCATACACTATAAGTTGAAAAGACTACAGCCCATCCATTTAGTACACTTTTAAGCACAGAAACTTTTATCTAGAGGTCATGGAACACAAAAAAGGCTTCAATTTTCTTGTTGTTTCTTACTTTTTTTACTCAAAACAGATAATTTTTTCCATGAATATAGAAGTTTTTTGGTGTGAAATTGGTCAAAGTCACCAAAAGAATGATTAAACAATCAATTTATTAAGAAATACCTGTTTTGATCCAAAATGCATATCAATTCTTGAAAGTTTTGACTAGAGAAAAGGGGAAAGGTAAAAAATGAGATTTTTTTTTAAGCGGGCTTGCATATTGGAACAACCATTACTTCGCTATTCGTAAACCAATTTCGAAACTTTTTTGTGTTTTGTAATGGCAAGATTCTGAACTTTAAAATTATTGCAAAATGAAAAGTAGTCGAAAAAATGTTTTCGGCTTAAGCAGGCTTTCCACAGATGGGTGTTAGTTTCCCAAATTTGGCTAGGGTTGAAAATATAGAAAATTTTACAAAACCTGTTGCTATGGTTACCTAATATTATATCATATATTTTTATTTGAAAAAATGTGGTATTTGGCACTTCCCCAAAATTTTGATACATAATTTAGTGTTGCTAGCTTTATATGTAAACAACATGGTGGATGCAAAGGGAAACTAGGATGGTGTATTTTTAGGTAATTTTCTATGCATTAAAATAAAAACTTTTTATGGCCACTAAGATAGCGCAAAATCAAAACGGCGATGACCCAGGTTGAGGCTATTTTTCTGAAAATTAAACATCTGCTCTACAGGAAAGTGAAATAAAATGTCAACATATTTGGGAAGAACAGTGTTCAAATTTCATGCAAAAAAAGTGTGTTGACACTGTTTTTTAGGTTTTTTGAAGCAAATTATTGCTGTTTCCATGGCAACAGTGTAATGCAAAATCCCTTGTTTAATACATTATGACCCCTTTTTCTCAAAGTATGTTTATTTATGAACCACTTGATGTATACATGTAGCTATGCCAGAAAAACAGTTCAATCCCTACAGATATTTAAGTAAAGGAGGTCCTGCCCCTTAGAAAAAACAGGGCTATCTGCGGAGCGCTGGCTTAAGCGTATTTCAATGACCAAAACAGCTTGATTCATGCATGTAAGAACCTGACAACTATTGTAAAAAATTTCAATTAGATCCTGTAGGTTCACTTAAGCCTAAAATCACATATGTCGGTTTCATAATTCTTTCGAAATCACTATAGCAACCAGTACATAACAATAGAACATTTTGGGTCGTATTGTTTTTTTCGACGTTTTTACCAGTCCGCCCTAATTTTTAAAATTTGTGTAACTTCATAACCATTTGGGTCACGCACATAGCAAAGATATCTTTGGAAAGCTCATTTCATACACTATAAGTTGAAAAGACTACAGCCCATCCATTTAGTACACTTTTAAGCACAGAAACTTTTATCTAGAGGTCATGGAACACAAAAAAGGCTTCAATTTTCTTGTTGTTTCTTACTTTTTTTACTCAAAACAGATAATTTTTTCCATGAATATAGAAGTTTTTTGGTGTGAAATTGGTCAAAGTCACCAAAAGAATGATTAAACAATCAATTTATTAAGAAATACCTGTTTTGATCCAAAATGCATATCAATTCTTGAAAGTTTTGACTAGAGAAAAGGGGAAAGGTAAAAAATGAGATTTTTTTTTAAGCGGGCTTGCATATTGGAACAACCATTACTTCGCTATTCGTAAACCAATTTCGAAACTTTTTTGTGTTTTGTAATGGCAAGATTCTGAACTTTAAAATTATTGCAAAATGAAAAGTAGTCGAAAAAATGTTTTCGGCTTAAGCAGGCTTTCCACAGATGGGTGTTAGTTTCCCAAATTTGGCTAGGGTTGAAAATATAGAAAATTTTACAAAACCTGTTGCTATGGTTACCTAATATTATATCATATATTTTTATTTGAAAAAATGTGGTATTTGGCACTTCCCCAAAATTTTGATACATAATTTAGTGTTGCTAGCTTTATATGTAAACAACATGGTGGATGCAAAGGGAAACTAGGATGGTGTATTTTTAGGTAATTTTCTATGCATTAAAATAAAAACTTTTTATGGCCACTAAGATAGCGCAAAATCAAAACGGCGATGACCCAGGTTGAGGCTATTTTTCTGAAAATTAAACATCTGCTCTACAGGAAAGTGAAATAAAATGTCAACATATTTGGGAAGAACAGTGTTCAAATTTCATGCAAAAAAAGTGTGTTGACACTGTTTTTTAGGTTTTTTGAAGCAAATTATTGCTGTTTCCATGGCAACAGTGTAATGCAAAATCCCTTGTTTAATACATTATGACCCCTTTTTCTCAAAGTATGTTTATTTATGAACCACTTGATGTATACATGTAGCTATGCCAGAAAAACAGTTCAATCCCTACAGATATTTAAGTAAAGGAGGTCCTGCCCCTTAGAAAAAACAGGGCTATCTGCGGAGCGCTGGCTTAAGCGTATTTCAATGACCAAAACAGCTTGATTCATGCATGTAAGAACCTGACAACTATTGTAAAAAATTTCAATTAGATCCTGTAGGTTCACTTAAGCCTAAAATCACATATGTCGGTTTCATAATTCTTTCGAAATCACTATAGCAACCAGTACATAACAATAGAACATTTTGGGTCGTATTGTTTTTTTCGACGTTTTTACCAGTCCGCCCTAATTTTTAAAATTTGTGTAACTTCATAACCATTTGGGTCACGCACATAGCAAAGATATCTTTGTAAAGCTCATTTCATACACTATAAGTTGAAAAGACTACAGCCCATCCATTTAGTACACTTTTAAGCACAGAAACTTTTATCTAGAGGTCATGGAACACAAAAAAGGCTTCAATTTTCTTGTTGTTTCTTACTTTTTTTACTCAAAACAGATAATTTTTTCCATGAATATAGAAGTTTTTTGGTGTGAAATTGGTCAAAGTCACCAAAAGAATGATTAAACAATCAATTTATTAAGAAATACCTGTTTTGATCCAAAATGCATATCAATTCTTGAAAGTTTTGACTAGAGAAAAGGGGAAAGGTAAAAAATGAGATTTTTTTTTAAGCGGGCTTGCATATTGGAACAACCATTACTTCGCTATTCGTAAACCAATTTCGAAACTTTTTTGTGTTTTGTAATGGCAAGATTCTGAACTTTAAAATTATTGCAAAATGAAAAGTAGTCGAAAAAATGTTTTCGGCTTAAGCAGGCTTTCCACAGATGGGTGTTAGTTTCCCAAATTTGGCTAGGGTTGAAAATATAGAAAATTTTACAAAACCTGTTGCTATGGTTACCTAATATTATATCATATATTTTTATTTGAAAAAATGTGGTATTTGGCACTTCCCCAAAATTTTGATACATAATTTAGTGTTGCTAGCTTTATATGTAAACAACATGGTGGATGCAAAGGGAAACTAGGATGGTGTATTTTTAGGTAATTTTCTATGCATTAAAATAAAAACTTTTTATGGCCACTAAGATAGCGCAAAATCAAAACGGCGATGACCCAGGTTGAGGCTATTTTTCTGAAAATTAAACATCTGCTCTACAGGAAAGTGAAATAAAATGTCAACATATTTGGGAAGAACAGTGTTCAAATTTCATGCAAAAAAAGTGTGTTGACACTGTTTTTTAGGTTTTTTGAAGCAAATTATTGCTGTTTCCATGGCAACAGTGTAATGCAAAATCCCTTGTTTAATACATTATGACCCCTTTTTCTCAAAGTATGTTTATTTATGAACCACTTGATGTATACATGTAGCTATACCAGAAAAACAGTTCAATCCCTACAGATATTTAAGTAAAGGAGGTCCTGCCCCTTAGAAAAAACAGGGCTATCTGCGGAGCGCTGGCTTAAGCGTATTTCAATGACCAAAACAGCTTGATTCATGCATGTAAGAACCTGACAACTATTGTAAAAAATTTCAATTAGATCCTGTAGGTTCACTTAAGCCTAAAATCACATATGTCGGTTTCATAATTCTTTCGAAATCACTATAGCAACCAGTACATAACAATAGAACATTTTGGGTCGTATTGTTTTTTTCGACGTTTTTACCAGTCCGCCCTAATTTTTAAAATTTGTGTAACTTCATAACCATTTGGGTCACGCACATAGCAAAGATATCTTTGGAAAGCTCATTTCATACACTATAAGTTGAAAAGACTACAGCCCATCCATTTAGTACACTTTTAAGCACAGAAACTTTTATCTAGAGGTCATGGAACACAAAAAAGGCTTCAATTTTCTTGTTGTTTCTTACTTTTTTTACTCAAAACAGATAATTTTTTCCATGAATATAGAAGTTTTTTGGTGTGAAATTGGTCAAAGTCACCAAAAGAATGATTAAACAATCAATTTATTAAGAAATACCTGTTTTGATCCAAAATGCATATCAATTCTTGAAAGTTTTGACTAGAGAAAAGGGGAAAGGTAAAAAATGAGATTTTTTTTTAAGCGGGCTTGCATATTGGAACAACCATTACTTCGCTATTCGTAAACCAATTTCGAAACTTTTTTGTGTTTTGTAATGGCAAGATTCTGAACTTTAAAATTATTGCAAAATGAAAAGTAGTCGAAAAAATGTTTTCGGCTTAAGCAGGCTTTCCACAGATGGGTGTTAGTTTCCCAAATTTGGCTAGGGTTGAAAATATAGAAAATTTTACAAAACCTGTTGCTATGGTTACCTAATATTATATCATATATTTTTATTTGAAAAAATGTGGTATTTGGCACTTCCCCAAAATTTTGATACATAATTTAGTGTTGCTAGCTTTATATGTAAACAACATGGTGGATGCAAAGGGAAACTAGGATGGTGTATTTTTAGGTAATTTTCTATGCATTAAAATAAAAACTTTTTATGGCCACTAAGATAGCGCAAAATCAAAACGGCGATGACCCAGGTTGAGGCTATTTTTCTGAAAATTAAACATCTGCTCTACAGGAAAGTGAAATAAAATGTCAACATATTTGGGAAGAACAGTGTTCAAATTTCATGCAAAAAAAGTGTGTTGACACTGTTTTTTAGGTTTTTTGAAGCAAATTATTGCTGTTTCCATGGCAACAGTGTAATGCAAAATCCCTTGTTTAATACATTATGACCCCTTTTTCTCAAAGTATGTTTATTTATGAACCACTTGATGTATACATGTAGCTATGCCAGAAAAACAGTTCAATCCCTACAGATATTTAAGTAAAGGAGGTCCTGCCCCTTAGAAAAAACAGGGCTATCTGCGGAGCGCTGGCTTAAGCGTATTTCAATGACCAAAACAGCTTGATTCATGCATGTAAGAACCTGACAACTATTGTAAAAAATTTCAATTAGATCCTGTAGGTTCACTTAAGCCTAAAATCACATATGTCGGTTTCATAATTCTTTCGAAATCACTATAGCAACCAGTACATAACAATAGAACATTTTGGGTCGTATTGTTTTTTTCGACGTTTTTACCAGTCCGCCCTAATTTTTAAAATTTGTGTAACTTCATAACCATTTGGGTCACGCACATAGCAAAGATATCTTTGGAAAGCTCATTTCATACACTATAAGTTGAAAAGACTACAGCCCATCCATTTAGTACACTTTTAAGCACAGAAACTTTTATCTAGAGGTCATGGAACACAAAAAAGGCTTCAATTTTCTTGTTGTTTCTTACTTTTTTTACTCAAAACAGATAATTTTTTCCATGAATATAGAAGTTTTTTGGTGTGAAATTGGTCAAAGTCACCAAAAGAATGATTAAACAATCAATTTATTAAGAAATACCTGTTTTGATCCAAAATGCATATCAATTCTTGAAAGTTTTGACTAGAGAAAAGGGGAAAGGTAAAAAATGAGATTTTTTTTTAAGCGGGCTTGCATATTGGAACAACCATTACTTCGCTATTCGTAAACCAATTTCGAAACTTTTTTGTGTTTTGTAATGGCAAGATTCTGAACTTTAAAATTATTGCAAAATGAAAAGTAGTCGAAAAAATGTTTTCGGCTTAAGCAGGCTTTCCACAGATGGGTGTTAGTTTCCCAAATTTGGCTAGGGTTGAAAATATAGAAAATTTTACAAAACCTGTTGCTATGGTTACCTAATATTATATCATATATTTTTATTTGAAAAAATGTGGTATTTGGCACTTCCCCAAAATTTTGATACATAATTTAGTGTTGCTAGCTTTATATGTAAACAACATGGTGGATGCAAAGGGAAACTAGGATGGTGTATTTTTAGGTAATTTTCTATGCATTAAAATAAAAACTTTTTATGGCCACTAAGATAGCGCAAAATCAAAACGGCGATGACCCAGGTTGAGGCTATTTTTCTGAAAATTAAACATCTGCTCTACAGGAAAGTGAAATAAAATGTCAACATATTTGGGAAGAACAGTGTTCAAATTTCATGCAAAAAAAGTGTGTTGACACTGTTTTTTAGGTTTTTTGAAGCAAATTATTGCTGTTTCCATGGCAACAGTGTAATGCAAAATCCCTTGTTTAATACATTATGACCCCTTTTTCTCAAAGTATGTTTATTTATGAACCACTTGATGTATACATGTAGCTATGCCAGAAAAACAGTTCAATCCCTACAGATATTTAAGTAAAGGAGGTCCTGCCCCTTAGAAAAAACAGGGCTATCTGCGGAGCGCTGGCTTAAGCGTATTTCAATGACCAAAACAGCTTGATTCATGCATGTAAGAACCTGACAACTATTGTAAAAAATTTCAATTAGATCCTGTAGGTTCACTTAAGCCTAAAATCACATATGTCGGTTTCATAATTCTTTCGAAATCACTATAGCAACCAGTACATAACAATAGAACATTTTGGGTCGTATTGTTTTTTTCGACGTTTTTACCAGTCCGCCCTAATTTTTAAAATTTGTGTAACTTCATAACCATTTGGGTCACGCACATAGCAAAGATATCTTTGGAAAGCTCATTTCATACACTATAAGTTGAAAAGACTACAGCCCATCCATTTAGTACACTTTTAAGCACAGAAACTTTTATCTAGAGGTCATGGAACACAAAAAAGGCTTCAATTTTCTTGTTGTTTCTTACTTTTTTTACTCAAAACAGATAATTTTTTCCATGAATATAGAAGTTTTTTGGTGTGAAATTGGTCAAAGTCACCAAAAGAATGATTAAACAATCAATTTATTAAGAAATACCTGTTTTGATCCAAAATGCATATCAATTCTTGAAAGTTTTGACTAGAGAAAAGGGGAAAGGTAAAAAATGAGATTTTTTTTTAAGCGGGCTTGCATATTGGAACAACCATTACTTCGCTATTCGTAAACCAATTTCGAAACTTTTTTGTGTTTTGTAATGGCAAGATTCTGAACTTTAAAATTATTGCAAAATGAAAAGTAGTCGAAAAAATGTTTTCGGCTTAAGCAGGCTTTCCACAGATGGGTGTTAGTTTCCCAAATTTGGCTAGGGTTGAAAATATAGAAAATTTTACAAAACCTGTTGCTATGGTTACCTAATATTATATCATATATTTTTATTTGAAAAAATGTGGTATTTGGCACTTCCCCAAAATTTTGATACATAATTTAGTGTTGCTAGCTTTATATGTAAACAACATGGTGGATGCAAAGGGAAACTAGGATGGTGTATTTTTAGGTAATTTTCTATGCATTAAAATAAAAACTTTTTATGGCCACTAAGATAGCGCAAAATCAAAACGGCGATGACCCAGGTTGAGGCTATTTTTCTGAAAATTAAACATCTGCTCTACAGGAAAGTGAAATAAAATGTCAACATATTTGGGAAGAACAGTGTTCAAATTTCATGCAAAAAAAGTGTGTTGACACTGTTTTTTAGGTTTTTTGAAGCAAATTATTGCTGTTTCCATGGCAACAGTGTAATGCAAAATCCCTTGTTTAATACATTATGACCCCTTTTTCTCAAAGTATGTTTATTTATGAACCACTTGATGTATACATGTAGCTATGCCAGAAAAACAGTTCAATCCCTACAGATATTTAAGTAAAGGAGGTCCTGCCCCTTAGAAAAAACAGGGCTATCTGCGGAGCGCTGGCTTAAGCGTATTTCAATGACCAAAACAGCTTGATTCATGCATGTAAGAACCTGACAACTATTGTAAAAAATTTCAATTAGATCCTGTAGGTTCACTTAAGCCTAAAATCACATATGTCGGTTTCATAATTCTTTCGAAATCACTATAGCAACCAGTACATAACAATAGAACATTTTGGGTCGTATTGTTTTTTTCGACGTTTTTACCAGTCCGCCCTAATTTTTAAAATTTGTGTAACTTCATAACCATTTGGGTCACGCACATAGCAAAGATATCTTTGTAAAGCTCATTTCATACACTATAAGTTGAAAAGACTACAGCCCATCCATTTAGTACACTTTTAAGCACAGAAACTTTTATCTAGAGGTCATGGAACACAAAAAAGGCTTCAATTTTCTTGTTGTTTCTTACTTTTTTTACTCAAAACAGATAATTTTTTCCATGAATATAGAAGTTTTTTGGTGTGAAATTGGTCAAAGTCACCAAAAGAATGATTAAACAATCAATTTATTAAGAAATACCTGTTTTGATCCAAAATGCATATCAATTCTTGAAAGTTTTGACTAGAGAAAAGGGGAAAGGTAAAAAATGAGATTTTTTTTTTAAGCGGGCTTGCATATTGGAACAACCATTACTTCGCTATTCGTAAACCAATTTCGAAACTTTTTTGTGTTTTGTAATGGCAAGATTCTGAACTTTAAAATTATTGCAAAATGAAAAGTAGTCGAAAAAATGTTTTCGGCTTAAGCAGGCTTTCCACAGATGGGTGTTAGTTTCCCAAATTTGGCTAGGGTTGAAAATATAGAAAATTTTACAAAACCTGTTGCTATGGTTACCTAATATTATATCATATATTTTTATTTGAAAAAATGTGGTATTTGGCACTTCCCCAAAATTTTGATACATAATTTAGTGTTGCTAGCTTTATATGTAAACAACATGGTGGATGCAAAGGGAAACTAGGATGGTGTATTTTTAGGTAATTTTCTATGCATTAAAATAAAAACTTTTTATGGCCACTAAGATAGCGCAAAATCAAAACGGCGATGACCCAGGTTGAGGCTATTTTTCTGAAAATTAAACATCTGCTCTACAGGAAAGTGAAATAAAATGTCAACATATTTGGGAAGAACAGTGTTCAAATTTCATGCAAAAAAAGTGTGTTGACACTGTTTTTTAGGTTTTTTGAAGCAAATTATTGCTGTTTCCATGGCAACAGTGTAATGCAAAATCCCTTGTTTAATACATTATGACCCCTTTTTCTCAAAGTATGTTTATTTATGAACCACTTGATGTATACATGTAGCTATGCCAGAAAAACAGTTCAATCCCTACAGATATTTAAGTAAAGGAGGTCCTGCCCCTTAGAAAAAACAGGGCTATCTGCGGAGCGCTGGCTTAAGCGTATTTCAATGACCAAAACAGCTTGATTCATGCATGTAAGAACCTGACAACTATTGTAAAAAATTTCAATTAGATCCTGTAGGTTCACTTAAGCCTAAAATCACATATGTCGGTTTCATAATTCTTTCGAAATCACTATAGCAACCAGTACATAACAATAGAACATTTTGGGTCGTATTGTTTTTTTCGACGTTTTTACCAGTCCGCCCTAATTTTTAAAATTTGTGTAACTTCATAACCATTTGGGTCACGCACATAGCAAAGATATCTTTGGAAAGCTCATTTCATACACTATAAGTTGAAAAGACTACAGCCCATCCATTTAGTACACTTTTAAGCACAGAAACTTTTATCTAGAGGTCATGGAACACAAAAAAGGCTTCAATTTTCTTGTTGTTTCTTACTTTTTTTACTCAAAACAGATAATTTTTTCCATGAATATAGAAGTTTTTTGGTGTGAAATTGGTCAAAGTCACCAAAAGAATGATTAAACAATCAATTTATTAAGAAATACCTGTTTTGATCCAAAATGCATATCAATTCTTGAAAGTTTTGACTAGAGAAAAGGGGAAAGGTAAAAAATGAGATTTTTTTTTAAGCGGGCTTGCATATTGGAACAACCATTACTTCGCTATTCGTAAACCAATTTCGAAACTTTTTTGTGTTTTGTAATGGCAAGATTCTGAACTTTAAAATTATTGCAAAATGAAAAGTAGTCGAAAAAATGTTTTCGGCTTAAGCAGGCTTTCCACAGATGGGTGTTAGTTTCCCAAATTTGGCTAGGGTTGAAAATATAGAAAATTTTACAAAACCTGTTGCTATGGTTACCTAATATTATATCATATATTTTTATTTGAAAAAATGTGGTATTTGGCACTTCCCCAAAATTTTGATACATAATTTAGTGTTGCTAGCTTTATATGTAAACAACATGGTGGATGCAAAGGGAAACTAGGATGGTGTATTTTTAGGTAATTTTCTATGCATTAAAATAAAAACTTTTTATGGCCACTAAGATAGCGCAAAATCAAAACGGCGATGACCCAGGTTGAGGCTATTTTTCTGAAAATTAAACATCTGCTCTACAGGAAAGTGAAATAAAATGTCAACATATTTGGGAAGAACAGTGTTCAAATTTCATGCAAAAAAAGTGTGTTGACACTGTTTTTTAGGTTTTTTGAAGCAAATTATTGCTGTTTCCATGGCAACAGTGTAATGCAAAATCCCTTGTTTAATACATTATGACCCCTTTTTCTCAAAGTATGTTTATTTATGAACCACTTGATGTATACATGTAGCTATGCCAGAAAAACAGTTCAATCCCTACAGATATTTAAGTAAAGGAGGTCCTGCCCCTTAGAAAAAACAGGGCTATCTGCGGAGCGCTGGCTTAAGCGTATTTCAATGACCAAAACAGCTTGATTCATGCATGTAAGAACCTGACAACTATTGTAAAAAATTTCAATTAGATCCTGTAGGTTCACTTAAGCCTAAAATCACATATGTCGGTTTCATAATTCTTTCGAAATCACTATAGCAACCAGTACATAACAATAGAACATTTTGGGTCGTATTGTTTTTTTCGACGTTTTTACCAGTCCGCCCTAATTTTTAAAATTTGTGTAACTTCATAACCATTTGGGTCACGCACATAGCAAAGATATCTTTGGAAAGCTCATTTCATACACTATAAGTTGAAAAGACTACAGCCCATCCATTTAGTACACTTTTAAGCACAGAAACTTTTATCTAGAGGTCATGGAACACAAAAAAGGCTTCAATTTTCTTGTTGTTTCTTACTTTTTTTACTCAAAACAGATAATTTTTTCCATGAATATAGAAGTTTTTTGGTGTGAAATTGGTCAAAGTCACCAAAAGAATGATTAAACAATCAATTTATTAAGAAATACCTGTTTTGATCCAAAATGCATATCAATTCTTGAAAGTTTTGACTAGAGAAAAGGGGAAAGGTAAAAAATGAGATTTTTTTTTAAGCGGGCTTGCATATTGGAACAACCATTACTTCGCTATTCGTAAACCAATTTCGAAACTTTTTTGTGTTTTGTAATGGCAAGATTCTGAACTTTAAAATTATTGCAAAATGAAAAGTAGTCGAAAAAATGTTTTCGGCTTAAGCAGGCTTTCCACAGATGGGTGTTAGTTTCCCAAATTTGGCTAGGGTTGAAAATATAGAAAATTTTACAAAACCTGTTGCTATGGTTACCTAATATTATATCATATATTTTTATTTGAAAAAATGTGGTATTTGGCACTTCCCCAAAATTTTGATACATAATTTAGTGTTGCTAGCTTTATATGTAAACAACATGGTGGATGCAAAGGGAAACTAGGATGGTGTATTTTTAGGTAATTTTCTATGCATTAAAATAAAAACTTTTTATGGCCACTAAGATAGCGCAAAATCAAAACGGCGATGACCCAGGTTGAGGCTATTTTTCTGAAAATTAAACATCTGCTCTACAGGAAAGTGAAATAAAATGTCAACATATTTGGGAAGAACAGTGTTCAAATTTCATGCAAAAAAAGTGTGTTGACACTGTTTTTTAGGTTTTTTGAAGCAAATTATTGCTGTTTCCATGGCAACAGTGTAATGCAAAATCCCTTGTTTAATACATTATGACCCCTTTTTCTCAAAGTATGTTTATTTATGAACCACTTGATGTATACATGTAGCTATGCCAGAAAAACAGTTCAATCCCTACAGATATTTAAGTAAAGGAGGTCCTGCCCCTTAGAAAAAACAGGGCTATCTGCGGAGCGCTGGCTTAAGCGTATTTCAATGACCAAAACAGCTTGATTCATGCATGTAAGAACCTGACAACTATTGTAAAAAATTTCAATTAGATCCTGTAGGTTCACTTAAGCCTAAAATCACATATGTCGGTTTCATAATTCTTTCGAAATCACTATAGCAACCAGTACATAACAATAGAACATTTTGGGTCGTATTGTTTTTTTCGACGTTTTTACCAGTCCGCCCTAATTTTTAAAATTTGTGTAACTTCATAACCATTTGGGTCACGCACATAGCAAAGATATCTTTGTAAAGCTCATTTCATACACTATAAGTTGAAAAGACTACAGCCCATCCATTTAGTACACTTTTAAGCACAGAAACTTTTATCTAGAGGTCATGGAACACAAAAAAGGCTTCAATTTTCTTGTTGTTTCTTACTTTTTTTACTCAAAACAGATAATTTTTTCCATGAATATAGAAGTTTTTTGGTGTGAAATTGGTCAAAGTCACCAAAAGAATGATTAAACAATCAATTTATTAAGAAATACCTGTTTTGATCCAAAATGCATATCAATTCTTGAAAGTTTTGACTAGAGAAAAGGGGAAAGGTAAAAAATGAGATTTTTTTTTAAGCGGGCTTGCATATTGGAACAACCATTACTTCGCTATTCGTAAACCAATTTCGAAACTTTTTTGTGTTTTGTAATGGCAAGATTCTGAACTTTAAAATTATTGCAAAATGAAAAGTAGTCGAAAAAATGTTTTCGGCTTAAGCAGGCTTTCCACAGATGGGTGTTAGTTTCCCAAATTTGGCTAGGGTTGAAAATATAGAAAATTTTACAAAACCTGTTGCTATGGTTACCTAATATTATATCATATATTTTTATTTGAAAAAATGTGGTATTTGGCACTTCCCCAAAATTTTGATACATAATTTAGTGTTGCTAGCTTTATATGTAAACAACATGGTGGATGCAAAGGGAAACTAGGATGGTGTATTTTTAGGTAATTTTCTATGCATTAAAATAAAAACTTTTTATGGCCACTAAGATAGCGCAAAATCAAAACGGCGATGACCCAGGTTGAGGCTATTTTTCTGAAAATTAAACATCTGCTCTACAGGAAAGTGAAATAAAATGTCAACATATTTGGGAAGAACAGTGTTCAAATTTCATGCAAAAAAAGTGTGTTGACACTGTTTTTTAGGTTTTTTGAAGCAAATTATTGCTGTTTCCATGGCAACAGTGTAATGCAAAATCCCTTGTTTAATACATTATGACCCCTTTTTCTCAAAGTATGTTTATTTATGAACCACTTGATGTATACATGTAGCTATGCCAGAAAAACAGTTCAATCCCTACAGATATTTAAGTAAAGGAGGTCCTGCCCCTTAGAAAAAACAGGGCTATCTGCGGAGCGCTGGCTTAAGCGTATTTCAATGACCAAAACAGCTTGATTCATGCATGTAAGAACCTGACAACTATTGTAAAAAATTTCAATTAGATCCTGTAGGTTCACTTAAGCCTAAAATCACATATGTCGGTTTCATAATTCTTTCGAAATCACTATAGCAACCAGTACATAACAATAGAACATTTTGGGTCGTATTGTTTTTTTCGACGTTTTTACCAGTCCGCCCTAATTTTTAAAATTTGTGTAACTTCATAACCATTTGGGTCACGCACATAGCAAAGATATCTTTGGAAAGCTCATTTCATACACTATAAGTTGAAAAGACTACAGCCCATCCATTTAGTACACTTTTAAGCACAGAAACTTTTATCTAGAGGTCATGGAACACAAAAAAGGCTTCAATTTTCTTGTTGTTTCTTACTTTTTTTACTCAAAACAGATAATTTTTTCCATGAATATAGAAGTTTTTTGGTGTGAAATTGGTCAAAGTCACCAAAAGAATGATTAAACAATCAATTTATTAAGAAATACCTGTTTTGATCCAAAATGCATATCAATTCTTGAAAGTTTTGACTAGAGAAAAGGGGAAAGGTAAAAAATGAGATTTTTTTTTAAGCGGGCTTGCATATTGGAACAACCATTACTTCGCTATTCGTAAACCAATTTCGAAACTTTTTTGTGTTTTGTAATGGCAAGATTCTGAACTTTAAAATTATTGCAAAATGAAAAGTAGTCGAAAAAATGTTTTCGGCTTAAGCAGGCTTTCCACAGATGGGTGTTAGTTTCCCAAATTTGGCTAGGGTTGAAAATATAGAAAATTTTACAAAACCTGTTGCTATGGTTACCTAATATTATATCATATATTTTTATTTGAAAAAATGTGGTATTTGGCACTTCCCCAAAATTTTGATACATAATTTAGTGTTGCTAGCTTTATATGTAAACAACATGGTGGATGCAAAGGGAAACTAGGATGGTGTATTTTTAGGTAATTTTCTATGCATTAAAATAAAAACTTTTTATGGCCACTAAGATAGCGCAAAATCAAAACGGCGATGACCCAGGTTGAGGCTATTTTTCTGAAAATTAAACATCTGCTCTACAGGAAAGTGAAATAAAATGTCAACATATTTGGGAAGAACAGTGTTCAAATTTCATGCAAAAAAAGTGTGTTGACACTGTTTTTTAGGTTTTTTGAAGCAAATTATTGCTGTTTCCATGGCAACAGTGTAATGCAAAATCCCTTGTTTAATACATTATGACCCCTTTTTCTCAAAGTATGTTTATTTATGAACCACTTGATGTATACATGTAGCTATGCCAGAAAAACAGTTCAATCCCTACAGATATTTAAGTAAAGGAGGTCCTGCCCCTTAGAAAAAACAGGGCTATCTGCGGAGCGCTGGCTTAAGCGTATTTCAATGACCAAAACAGCTTGATTCATGCATGTAAGAACCTGACAACTATTGTAAAAAATTTCAATTAGATCCTGTAGGTTCACTTAAGCCTAAAATCACATATGTCGGTTTCATAATTCTTTCGAAATCACTATAGCAACCAGTACATAACAATAGAACATTTTGGGTCGTATTGTTTTTTTCGACGTTTTTACCAGTCCGCCCTAATTTTTAAAATTTGTGTAACTTCATAACCATTTGGGTCACGCACATAGCAAAGATATCTTTGGAAAGCTCATTTCATACACTATAAGTTGAAAAGACTACAGCCCATCCATTTAGTACACTTTTAAGCACAGAAACTTTTATCTAGAGGTCATGGAACACAACAAAGGCTTCAATTTTCTTGTTGTTTCTTACTTTTTTTACTCAAAACAGATAATTTTTTCCATGAATATAGAAGTTTTTTGGTGTGAAATTGGTCAAAGTCACCAAAAGAATGATTAAACAATCAATTTATTAAGAAATACCTGTTTTGATCCAAAATGCATATCAATTCTTGAAAGTTTTGACTAGAGAAAAGGGGAAAGGTAAAAAATGAGATTTTTTTTTAAGCGGGCTTGCATATTGGAACAACCATTACTTCGCTATTCGTAAACCAATTTCGAAACTTTTTTGTGTTTTGTAATGGCAAGATTCTGAACTTTAAAATTATTGCAAAATGAAAAGTAGTCGAAAAAATGTTTTCGGCTTAAGCAGGCTTTCCACAGATGGGTGTTAGTTTCCCAAATTTGGCTAGGGTTGAAAATATAGAAAATTTTACAAAACCTGTTGCTATGGTTACCTAATATTATATCATATATTTTTATTTGAAAAAATGTGGTATTTGGCACTTCCCCAAAATTTTGATACATAATTTAGTGTTGCTAGCTTTATATGTAAACAACATGGTGGATGCAAAGGGAAACTAGGATGGTGTATTTTTAGGTAATTTTCTATGCATTAAAATAAAAACTTTTTATGGCCACTAAGATAGCGCAAAATCAAAACGGCGATGACCCAGGTTGAGGCTATTTTTCTGAAAATTAAACATCTGCTCTACAGGAAAGTGAAATAAAATGTCAACATATTTGGGAAGAACAGTGTTCAAATTTCATGCAAAAAAAGTGTGTTGACACTGTTTTTTAGGTTTTTTGAAGCAAATTATTGCTGTTTCCATGGCAACAGTGTAATGCAAAATCCCTTGTTTAATACATTATGACCCCTTTTTCTCAAAGTATGTTTATTTATGAACCACTTGATGTATACATGTAGCTATGCCAGAAAAACAGTTCAATCCCTACAGATATTTAAGTAAAGGAGGTCCTGCCCCTTAGAAAAAACAGGGCTATCTGCGGAGCGCTGGCTTAAGCGTATTTCAATGACCAAAACAGCTTGATTCATGCATGTAAGAACCTGACAACTATTGTAAAAAATTTCAATTAGATCCTGTAGGTTCACTTAAGCCTAAAATCACATATGTCGGTTTCATAATTCTTTCGAAATCACTATAGCAACCAGTACATAACAATAGAACATTTTGGGTCGTATTGTTTTTTTCGACGTTTTTACCAGTCCGCCCTAATTTTTAAAATTTGTGTAACTTCATAACCATTTGGGTCACGCACATAGCAAAGATATCTTTGGAAAGCTCATTTCATACACTATAAGTTGAAAAGACTACAGCCCATCCATTTAGTACACTTTTAAGCACAGAAACTTTTATCTAGAGGTCATGGAACACAAAAAAGGCTTCAATTTTCTTGTTGTTTCTTACTTTTTTTACTCAAAACAGATAATTTTTTCCATGAATATAGAAGTTTTTTGGTGTGAAATTGGTCAAAGTCACCAAAAGAATGATTAAACAATCAATTTATTAAGAAATACCTGTTTTGATCCAAAATGCATATCAATTCTTGAAAGTTTTGACTAGAGAAAAGGGGAAAGGTAAAAAATGAGATTTTTTTTTAAGCGGGCTTGCATATTGGAACAACCATTACTTCGCTATTCGTAAACCAATTTCGAAACTTTTTTGTGTTTTGTAATGGCAAGATTCTGAACTTTAAAATTATTGCAAAATGAAAAGTAGTCGAAAAAATGTTTTCGGCTTAAGCAGGCTTTCCACAGATGGGTGTTAGTTTCCCAAATTTGGCTAGGGTTGAAAATATAGAAAATTTTACAAAACCTGTTGCTATGGTTACCTAATATTATATCATATATTTTTATTTGAAAAAATGTGGTATTTGGCACTTCCCCAAAATTTTGATACATAATTTAGTGTTGCTAGCTTTATATGTAAACAACATGGTGGATGCAAAGGGAAACTAGGATGGTGTATTTTTAGGTAATTTTCTATGCATTAAAATAAAAACTTTTTATGGCCACTAAGATAGCGCAAAATCAAAACGGCGATGACCCAGGTTGAGGCTATTTTTCTGAAAATTAAACATCTGCTCTACAGGAAAGTGAAATAAAATGTCAACATATTTGGGAAGAACAGTGTTCAAATTTCATGCAAAAAAAGTGTGTTGACACTGTTTTTTAGGTTTTTTGAAGCAAATTATTGCTGTTTCCATGGCAACAGTGTAATGCAAAATCCCTTGTTTAATACATTATGACCCCTTTTTCTCAAAGTATGTTTATTTATGAACCACTTGATGTATACATGTAGCTATGCCAGAAAAACAGTTCAATCCCTACAGATATTTAAGTAAAGGAGGTCCTGCCCCTTAGAAAAAACAGGGCTATCTGCGGAGCGCTGGCTTAAGCGTATTTCAATGACCAAAACAGCTTGATTCATGCATGTAAGAACCTGACAACTATTGTAAAAAATTTCAATTAGATCCTGTAGGTTCACTTAAGCCTAAAATCACATATGTCGGTTTCATAATTCTTTCGAAATCACTATAGCAACCAGTACATAACAATAGAACATTTTGGGTCGTATTGTTTTTTTCGACGTTTTTACCAGTCCGCCCTAATTTTTAAAATTTGTGTAACTTCATAACCATTTGGGTCACGCACATAGCAAAGATATCTTTGGAAAGCTCATTTCATACACTATAAGTTGAAAAGACTACAGCCCATCCATTTAGTACACTTTTAAGCACAGAAACTTTTATCTAGAGGTCATGGAACACAAAAAAGGCTTCAATTTTCTTGTTGTTTCTTACTTTTTTTACTCAAAACAGATAATTTTTTCCATGAATATAGAAGTTTTTTGGTGTGAAATTGGTCAAAGTCACCAAAAGAATGATTAAACAATGAATTTATTAAGAAATACCTGTTTTGATCCAAAATGCATATCAATTCTTGAAAGTTTTGACTAGAGAAAAGGGGAAAGGTAAAAAATGAGATTTTTTTTTAAGCGGGCTTGCATATTGGAACAACCATTACTTCGCTATTCGTAAACCAATTTCGAAACTTTTTTGTGTTTTGTAATGGCAAGATTCTGAACTTTAAAATTATTGCAAAATGAAAAGTAGTCGAAAAAATGTTTTCGGCTTAAGCAGGCTTTCCACAGATGGGTGTTAGTTTCCCAAATTTGGCTAGGGTTGAAAATATAGAAAATTTTACAAAACCTGTTGCTATGGTTACCTAATATTATATCATATATTTTTATTTGAAAAAATGTGGTATTTGGCACTTCCCCAAAATTTTGATACATAATTTAGTGTTGCTAGCTTTATATGTAAACAACATGGTGGATGCAAAGGGAAACTAGGATGGTGTATTTTTAGGTAATTTTCTATGCATTAAAATAAAAACTTTTTATGGCCACTAAGATAGCGCAAAATCAAAACGGCGATGACCCAGGTTGAGGCTATTTTTCTGAAAATTAAACATCTGCTCTACAGGAAAGTGAAATAAAATGTCAACATATTTGGGAAGAACAGTGTTCAAATTTCATGCAAAAAAAGTGTGTTGACACTGTTTTTTAGGTTTTTTGAAGCAAATTATTGCTGTTTCCATGGCAACAGTGTAATGCAAAATCCCTTGTTTAATACATTATGACCCCTTTTTCTCAAAGTATGTTTATTTATGAACCACTTGATGTATACATGTAGCTATGCCAGAAAAACAGTTCAATCCCTACAGATATTTAAGTAAAGGAGGTCCTGCCCCTTAGAAAAAACAGGGCTATCTGCGGAGCGCTGGCTTAAGCGTATTTCAATGACCAAAACAGCTTGATTCATGCATGTAAGAACCTGACAACTATTGTAAAAAATTTCAATTAGATCCTGTAGGTTCACTTAAGCCTAAAATCACATATGTCGGTTTCATAATTCTTTCGAAATCACTATAGCAACCAGTACATAACAATAGAACATTTTGGGTCGTATTGTTTTTTTCGACGTTTTTACCAGTCCGCCCTAATTTTTAAAATTTGTGTAACTTCATAACCATTTGGGTCACGCACATAGCAAAGATATCTTTGGAAAGCTCATTTCATACACTATAAGTTGAAAAGACTACAGCCCATCCATTTAGTACACTTTTAAGCACAGAAACTTTTATCTAGAGGTCATGGAACACAAAAAAGGCTTCAATTTTCTTGTTGTTTCTTACTTTTTTTACTCAAAACAGATAATTTTTTCCATGAATATAGAAGTTTTTTGGTGTGAAATTGGTCAAAGTCACCAAAAGAATGATTAAACAATCAATTTATTAAGAAATACCTGTTTTGATCCAAAATGCATATCAATTCTTGAAAGTTTTGACTAGAGAAAAGGGGAAAGGTAAAAAATGAGATTTTTTTTTAAGCGGGCTTGCATATTGGAACAACCATTACTTCGCTATTCGTAAACCAATTTCGAAACTTTTTTGTGTTTTGTAATGGCAAGATTCTGAACTTTAAAATTATTGCAAAATGAAAAGTAGTCGAAAAAATGTTTTCGGCTTAAGCAGGCTTTCCACAGATGGGTGTTAGTTTCCCAAATTTGGCTAGGGTTGAAAATATAGAAAATTTTACAAAACCTGTTGCTATGGTTACCTAATATTATATCATATATTTTTATTTGAAAAAATGTGGTATTTGGCACTTCCCCAAAATTTTGATACATAATTTAGTGTTGCTAGCTTTATATGTAAACAACATGGTGGATGCAAAGGGAAACTAGGATGGTGTATTTTTAGGTAATTTTCTATGCATTAAAATAAAAACTTTTTATGGCCACTAAGATAGCGCAAAATCAAAACGGCGATGACCCAGGTTGAGGCTATTTTTCTGAAAATTAAACATCTGCTCTACAGGAAAGTGAAATAAAATGTCAACATATTTGGGAAGAACAGTGTTCAAATTTCATGCAAAAAAAGTGTGTTGACACTGTTTTTTAGGTTTTTTGAAGCAAATTATTGCTGTTTCCATGGCAACAGTGTAATGCAAAATCCCTTGTTTAATACATTATGACCCCTTTTTCTCAAAGTATGTTTATTTATGAACCACTTGATGTATACATGTAGCTATGCCAGAAAAACAGTTCAATCCCTACAGATATTTAAGTAAAGGAGGTCCTGCCCCTTAGAAAAAACAGGGCTATCTGCGGAGCGCTGGCTTAAGCGTATTTCAATGACCAAAACAGCTTGATTCATGCATGTAAGAACCTGACAACTATTGTAAAAAATTTCAATTAGATCCTGTAGGTTCACTTAAGCCTAAAATCACATATGTCGGTTTCATAATTCTTTCGAAATCACTATAGCAACCAGTACATAACAATAGAACATTTTGGGTCGTATTGTTTTTTTCGACGTTTTTACCAGTCCGCCCTAATTTTTAAAATTTGTGTAACTTCATAACCATTTGGGTCACGCACATAGCAAAGATATCTTTGGAAAGCTCATTTCATACACTATAAGTTGAAAAGACTACAGCCCATCCATTTAGTACACTTTTAAGCACAGAAACTTTTATCTAGAGGTCATGGAACACAAAAAAGGCTTCAATTTTCTTGTTGTTTCTTACTTTTTTTACTCAAAACAGATAATTTTTTCCATGAATATAGAAGTTTTTTGGTGTGAAATTGGTCAAAGTCACCAAAAGAATGATTAAACAATCAATTTATTAAGAAATACCTGTTTTGATCCAAAATGCATATCAATTCTTGAAAGTTTTGACTAGAGAAAAGGGGAAAGGTAAAAAATGAGATTTTTTTTTAAGCGGGCTTGCATATTGGAACAACCATTACTTCGCTATTCGTAAACCAATTTCGAAACTTTTTTGTGTTTTGTAATGGCAAGATTCTGAACTTTAAAATTATTGCAAAATGAAAAGTAGTCGAAAAAATGTTTTCGGCTTAAGCAGGCTTTCCACAGATGGGTGTTAGTTTCCCAAATTTGGCTAGGGTTGAAAATATAGAAAATTTTACAAAACCTGTTGCTATGGTTACCTAATATTATATCATATATTTTTATTTGAAAAAATGTGGTATTTGGCACTTCCCCAAAATTTTGATACATAATTTAGTGTTGCTAGCTTTATATGTAAACAACATGGTGGATGCAAAGGGAAACTAGGATGGTGTATTTTTAGGTAATTTTCTATGCATTAAAATAAAAACTTTTTATGGCCACTAAGATAGCGCAAAATCAAAACGGCGATGACCCAGGTTGAGGCTATTTTTCTGAAAATTAAACATCTGCTCTACAGGAAAGTGAAATAAAATGTCAACATATTTGGGAAGAACAGTGTTCAAATTTCATGCAAAAAAAGTGTGTTGACACTGTTTTTTAGGTTTTTTGAAGCAAATTATTGCTGTTTCCATGGCAACAGTGTAATGCAAAATCCCTTGTTTAATACATTATGACCCCTTTTTCTCAAAGTATGTTTATTTATGAACCACTTGATGTATACATGTAGCTATGCCAGAAAAACAGTTCAATCCCTACAGATATTTAAGTAAAGGAGGTCCTGCCCCTTAGAAAAAACAGGGCTATCTGCGGAGCGCTGGCATAGGGCCAAGGTCACATTACATGGTGACATCAGTTGTGTATACCATAATCCCAAAATATCAGATGCCTAGCTATAATATTATACTTTTCACTCCAAAAATCATCTACATTCACAAAGTCATTGAACCGTGAAAATGGGGTCAGGGTCACACAACATGGTGTCGGTTGTGTAGACCGAAACCCCAAATGTCTGTATACAAAATATCAGATGCCTAGCTATTATACTTTTCTTGTAATTCATTGTCCACAAAAGTCTTACAAAAAAGTTTACGCCGTCGCCGTCGCCAGAAAATAATACCTATGAATCGCCTTCGCGACTAAAGTCGCAGGCGAGACAAAAATGATGACAGCTTTGTCAAAATATCCCCAGTGGTGCTCCATTTAGTCCCCTTTTCTAAAATGGTAAAAACCACAAACCCCTTATGAAATGAAACTTAAGTCGGAACGAATCATCATATTGAATGGTTGACTTAACTAATCGTGCAGAAAACATAATCGTCAAAACATCATAGACTGCAAATTTAAAAGTCTCTTTTTTCCGGGGGTAAATCCGATTTTGGACTGACGAGTGGACAAACGATCTAATTTGATAGGTGAGGAGGGAAATACTATGTTATCACTTTTGGATAAGTTTATCTAATATTGAATTTAACCTTTATTAATTAGCTCAACTACCTGACAATGTTTAGCGTGTATACAAACATGAAGTATAACAATATTATAAAAGTTAAATTTAACAAAACATGCAAAAAGTAGTAAATTCTAGGACAGAAAAGCTGAACAAACTAGAAATTGTGCCTACGAGCCACAAAATGGCCCTCCCGTTCTTGAAATATAATTGACCACCTTGGGTTATGGATCTTAACCAAGAACTAAACCAAAGTCGTTCATGCATAAAGTATAGGTCATAGTGACCTAATTTCTAGTGGGTGGTGTCATCTTACCCAAGACACATCTAGTGGTAAAATATCATTGACCCCGCACATCTAGTAGCCGAGTAATGGACCTTAACCAAAAACTTAACCAAAGTCATTCATGTGTAAAATATAGGTCACAATGACCTAATTTCTAGTGTGTTGTGCCACCTTACCCAAGACACATCTAGTGGTGAAATATCATTGACCCCCAACATCTAGTATCCAAGTTATGGACCTTAACCAAAAACTTAACTAAACTCATTCAAGCATAAAATGTAGGTCATAGTGACCTAATTTCTGGCGGATGGTGTCATCCTACCCAAGACACATCTAGTGGTGAAATATCATTGACCTCCAACATCTAGTATCCAAGAAATGGACCTTAACCAAGAACTTAACCAAAGTCATTAATGCGTAAAATATAGGTCACAATGACCTAATTTCTTTGGCAACGTGACGGGTGTGCTATAGCAAGCAGGAACTGCTTACTCTTCCGGAGCACCTGAGTTCACTCTCGTTTCGACTTGAGTTCGCGTTGCTGAATGCGGTTTTGTTGTTATGTGTGTGTGTTTTATGTTGTTATGTGGTTTGTTTTGTTGTGATGATTTTTTGTCTGCCGGTTTTGTCTTTGTCTTCACGGTTTTATGATACTGATTACCCCTTTGGTACACCTTTGCTTCTTTCTAGTGGGTGGTGTTGCCCTACCCAAGACACATCTAGTGGTGAAATATCATTGACCCCCAACATCTAGTATCAGAGTAATGGACCTTTACACAGAACTTAACCAAAGCGTTACGGACGGACGGACGGACAAGGGTAAAACTATATGACCGTTCCACATACGTGGTCGGGCCATAAAAGTGTTGCTCTTTAACTGGTCTCACAATCGTGTTGTGCTTAGTGTTACTACACGGGCAAAATTTAGACATACGTCTGACGTACGTTTGCTAAAACGTGTGTATGACGTAGCGTATAAACGTACGTTAAACATATGTTTCTAACCGCCGTACGGTAACCGTACATCAAATAATTGTCAAAACATACGTCAGACGTACGTTTTTTAAACGTGCGTCAAACATACGTCTACCATACGTCAGACGTATAGTTTCCAAAAATGTATGGAATTAGTGAGTTATTTACTTAGTGTGTTTTATTATGAAATAAAAATATTGCCTAGGTAAATTTTTAACGTGCGTCAAACGTACACGGTTAGAAACACCAATTTAATATGTGTCAGATGGCATGTGTTTAACGTACGTCAGATGCACGTTAAACGCAGTCCACATTTGGCCTGTGTAACGGGTCCCTAAAATCGCAATGGAAGAGGGAGGGGGTTGATCAATAAAACCCCTTTTAACCCAGCTATTCTTTTAAATGCCTATACCTAGTCAGGACCATTGTAATCTTTGCATTTTTTGTCTTTTTTGCTTTGGGCATATAGTTTTTTTTTATAAAACGTTATTACCCTTATTTCGAAGACCGACAGCCAATGAAGAGCTATCTATTTCAACTCTGTGGTCAAACCTTACGTTTATTGAGTGTGGAGTCCCCAATAAAAGATAAACACATAATCGTTCGTGCTTACAGGTTCCGGTTCCATAAAACATCTCGAATTTGAGGATTTACTTAACTTCTATTCTCTCTTAAGAATTCCTATATAAATTTGAGGTAATTCTCAAATATTAGAAAAACTTCGAAGTTAAGATGTTTTATGGAACCCAGGCCAGACTTCCAACATAATTACATATACTACCATTGAAGATGTTTTCCTTAGAAATAAAGTCAGGTAGAACAAAAAAGAATCAAAGAACCATTTGGTGTATGAAAAATAATGTAACCCAAAGCCTCTTGGTCAGATTTGACACAACATATCAGTAATCAAATCTGATACATGTAATGTACTTCACATCCTTTAATGTGTAAGGATGAAATAATCTAATCCATGATGATGCAATTAACACAAATATTAACTTCCTGTTAAAAACATGATGAGAGGATATAAATAAAAAAACATTTACGTCAAGAAAACTCTTGATACTGAGAACTACACATAATGATAAATTCAGCTAAAATTTTAGAGAGGTTGATGTGTGTTGTTACAAAACAAACTTTTAAGGGGAAAGGTTGGGCCAAAAAATAACTAGTTTACTAGTTTAAGTCTCATTTCATATAAGCTGTCCTAGCCAGGAATGCTTATATCAATTCAAAATAGGTAACTAAAACTGACGTAATAACTAAAGGTATGAGGTAAAAGGTCAATGTCAACCATGTTACCTTGGACACATTGTCTTGTAGTGACTTTCCTACATACTAAATATCTAAGGCAAATGTTTAAAAGATACCGAAATTATGACCCACACAAAATATTTGTTGTAAATATCATCATAAATGACCTTGAATTCAAAGGTCAAGGTCAACCATGTTGATATACGACATTTTGTCTTATGGTGACCTTCCTACATACTAAATATCGTAGGCCTATGTCAAAAGACAAAAAAGTTATGGCCCTGACAAAACTATGGTCCAAAATCAAAATTGACCTTAGAGTCAAAGGTCAACCATGTTGGTACGCGACACGTCGTCTTGTAATGATCTACCCACATACCAAATAGCTAAGGCCTATGTCAAAAGACAAAAAAAAGTTATGGTCCGGAAAAGGGTCTCCCTTCAGTAAAGGGGAGACAATACTAATGTTTTACTCCAGGTTTAATAAGTGAACAAAATATGAACAATTATAAATTCTGTCCCAAGCTCATTTTAGTAGTTGGCAATGTTTATTGATCATCCCATTACACATTCATGCTTCACCTACCTTACTAGCAATGTTACCTATTGAATTAGCTAAGTCAGGGGCTACATGGTCAATTGAAACGGTTGTAATTATTGTATCACTTTTACACAAAATATGATTTGATATATACCTACCATTTCTATCCACTCTTACAGAATACAGGTTTGTTTATGACACAAAAATGAATCATTACAAAATATTAAACCTATCTGAATTCTTACCCTGGTTTCATGAAAACTCTACCGAAATGAATGGTCGCCTTCAAGTCAGTCTGTAATACATCTTTTAACAAATCCTGCAAGGATGTAAAAATAATTATATAAAATAGATTAACTAAATGATAAGGGCTGTTTTGGTTCCTTTTTCAAAGCTGACAAATTAATCTAAAATGTTCATTATACTACTCTTAAAAGGTGAATATACTAAAAAATAATCTGTATGTTACAAAGCTATTATTTAACCGTTTTCTTCTCAGTGTTGAGTTAACATGTGTGAAAAGTGACTTTTTCTCCGAAAAGATCGAAATATGGCAAAAATCATGTGTTTTGCTTATTGAAAACAAGAGGGTCCTAGGAGCCTGAATCGCTCACCTGAACTACACAGATACACATATTCTGTAGATATTAATGTGCTTAACCATATGGGATTTAAATTTCTGAATTATCTTATAAAGTTTTTGAGAAAAAGGGCTTAATAAGTGCAAAATTTGGCAAACATTACGAAAAGGGCAACAACTTCCACATCAGCAGTAGGATCTTTTTCAAAATTTCAGGACAGGTTGATCTTCATATGTTGATCACTTTTGATTCTTACACAATATCTGATATCTGAAACCATTTTTGAGTAATTAGCAAAAAACTGCAATTTACCCCCTATGTTCTATTTTTAGGCATGGCAGCCATATTTTTTGACGAATCGAAAATCCAAACGATAGAATTGTAGCAGATATGGTATTGAATATGTGTGCCAAGTTAAGATGCAGTTGGTCTTATGGTGTCAGACAAGTTAATCTTTGAAATTCAGGGGAAAAGTACTGAAAAATGGTAAATTTTGTCACTTTAAGGGCAATAACTCCTAAAAGACATGGTCCTACATCTTTGACTTAAATTACAAGAAATGAAGATCTTGATGTGCTTAATCATATGCAATTTTAATTTTTGTAATATCTTGTATAGTTTTTAAGATATAGGGCTAAATAGGTGAAAAAAAATGAAAAAAAATCCAGAAAAAGGGCAATAACTCCTACATCAATTGTTGGATTTTCTTGAAAATTTCAGGGCAGGTAGATCTTGAGGTGCTGACCACTTTTACTTAGCCAGAATTTTGATATCTGTCACTGTTTTTGAGTTATTTGCAAAAAACTGCAATTTACCCCTATGTTCTATTTTTAGCTACAGCGGCCATTTTTTTTTATGAATCAAAAATCCAAACGACATGCCAATAAACAAATGTACCAAGTTTGGTTACAATTGGACTTATGGTGTCAGAGGAGTTAACAATTGAAAAAGTTAACGGACGACGGACGCCAAGTGATGTCAATAGCTCACCTGACCCTTCGGGTCAGATGAGCTTAAAAGTATGAGCAAATCTGTGTCCACATGCATACTTTAGCAATTTAGTTCAATTTCCAAAAAACAACGCTTTTTCCATCAAATATAACGTTTTAACTACACAATCCTACAATTACATTGAAATATTCCTAAAACATAAACATGCACTATTATTGGGGCCAACTTGTTGACTTTGATAAGTTTTTAGGTCTTTCTTTCACTATTGAAAGTATCATCTTGAATAAAATTACAACAGCCAAACAATTCGAATCTCAAAGTTCAAAATAACAAAGAAAAAACAAAAGAAACATCCATTACAACTAACTGCAATCATTAACGCAAACTCCCGTTAAAACAAAATATCACAGGACGTGCTCTGCTAGGCTACTCAGTTCAATGGTAGACCCAGAAAATTCGAAAAAAAATTGTTGTATTATCCAATTATTTATATTTCGACAAAAGGGGTGCCACCCCACCCCCCCCCCCATTTGCGGTCCTTTGAACAGTAGTAGCAATGTGTCAATACAAATATGGCAGAGAAAGACAATACTACCATTTGAACCCATCTGAGAAATCCCAAAACACTTCCCGACAAAAGCAGCAAATATGTCAAAACATCAGTCTAACATGCTCAAGACTCTGGCTAGTTTTTACATCACCCTAGCATGCTTAAGACTCTTGCTAGTTATTACGACCTTCTGTCTAGTCACAGAACACAAGATTAAATGAAGAATTCTAGTTTTAAGGAAGACATAAAATTGATGTGAACAAAACCAAGATCAACACAATAAATTGTAAGAATATTTGCTTGAAATGTCAGAATGATTCAAAGTCATAAAAATAATAGGCCATTAGTGCAGACGACATTAATTTTAAATCTCATTTGAAAAAGAGTCTGCAAGTATATAATTTCCTGACCACACCATAAATTTGCGCCCACACCGAATAATTCATCAGAGATTCATAGTCTACTCGTGCAACAGCTTAAAAGTAAATCAGAATGAATAAATAAAACCTAACACCAGTCTTAAGGACATAGAGTAAACATCACTCATCTTGATTTTTTTACTTAAGTACAATAACTAAGACGAATTAACTTTTAGCAAGCTTACAAATAAATGAACAGATCATCTGAATGATAAACATAGCCAATAGAGAGCATTGTGTCTAAACACACTACTTTTCGACAAGTATCTTTCATGTGTTAATGTTTTATCATTTGTCAAAGCCAACTTTTCATAATCCTCCACAAAAATACAAAATTGATGGTCACACAAAACTGATCAACATACAATTTAGAGGAAGTGTGTCTTCCTGGATTTGTGTTTGTTTCATTGTATTTAAGCTTCGAATAATGTATTAATACAAATTGAAATTCAGCATTAAATCGCCAAATATTTTATTAATTTTCAAACGTGAAGCATACCAATAAGTTTAGAAGTCATTTATCCAAAATGCATGTTTTATATGGTTTCAAGTTCGTGTCAACGCTACTTTAAGCCATTACACGCGCTCTGCATTTTTTTCTTATTTCGTGGAATGTATTTTTTTGTATCGATGTGATCTTTCCAACAATTAAAATAAAAATAAGTGCCTTATCAGAACTTTGAAGCATTAAAACCATATTATGGATTCAAATGATATTTAATTAGTTATCTTTATAATAAGATTGGCTAAGAACCAATGGTTTACAAAGTCCTCAAATATCACTTTATAATTGTGTTATATGATTACAAAGATATGGAAAACAAACAGAAATGTCAACTTGATTTTACTTTTCATTTGTATATTTCATTTCTAAAATTTTTATACTAATCAATGATTTTTAAAATTATGATTATCTTTAAAGTTGGTTGCTAGTGGGAACCTGGTGACAGATTATGTCACTAAAGTTCTTAGTTATGTCCAATTTATGTAAAATTGTTCTCAAGAATCATCACGATCAATGGTTTGACTAACCAATGACTTTTCAAAATGGTCTGTATAAGAATTCATTGGAAAATATTGTAAAGACATATTTATTATTGTGAACAATAGGGAAAATTCAAGGAATCGGTCGTCAACGGGGTTCACACAACTATATTTGAAAAAATGCCAATGGTATTTTATGGTTTTTGTTTAATCATCTTGATACTCAGTATCATATATGAACAAGTGAGGTCACTAAAAGCATGTCTCGCCTGTCAGAAACTTTGTGAAGCTCAATCAAAGTCTATCTAGGCCTTTAGATCTTGAGATAAAGAAAACACTAAAAGCAGGTGAGAGAATGACATGTAATAACTAAGAAGAATCTGTGGACCAACTACATGTATAGTGGTTCTAGATATCATAGTTCAGAATAACTGACTTAAAGACTGATACAAAATACACCAATATTTACAGAATCATGAAAGTGAAAACATGAGGTCAATGTCCTATGTTATGCCTTGGTACTTAGTATAAGAATGTTCAGGCATTATTCACAATAGTCTTACAATAGTGTTTACATCTCCAAAAAGACCAGATTCATTGTAGCATGAAAATGAAGTAAAGGACATATGACATGGTGACAGTTGTAGTCCACAAGCCTAAGTGTCTGTATACAAAATATCAGATACCTAGGTATGATACTTTTGTAATTCATTTTCAACAAAAGTCTCACATTAATTAACAAAGAAGTTTACAACCTGAAAAAAGATCCAACTTCACTTTATACGGCAAGATGTAGATTGGGTAGATCAGTACTCCATTTTTTGTATACCAAGTATGCAATGAGATGACTGGGTATGATAATTTTAAAATACTTCATTTTCAACATTAGTCTTAAAGAAGATAACAACCTGAAATAAAGACCTTAGTTCACAGTCATTAAGGTAGTACTCCACAATTAATTTATTAAGCTCATTTTTGCATGTGCTCGACGTTGACTATTTTGTCCCGGGTTCTTGTACTCGCTTAAACTGCTATTTGCACTTTAAACTAGGTGGTGTTCCAAACTCCGGGCATGTTTAGTCGTGTTTAGTGCCGTATTTGGTTTCTTTGTTGTACTCGTTGCCCCTAGCAACTCTTAACATTTGTCAAAAATTTGGGGACAAAAATACGCAAAAATCGGGGTTTTGTCCTTTTTTTGAACGTTGCCAGTAGTCGAGCTTTCGGTTCAGGTGAAACGTAACATGAATGAAATGAAAGCCCGAAAATAGTCCTTTCTTTTAAGACCAAATAAACCTATCCGACTTCGGCTCTTTTTTCCGCTAAAATTGTTCAAACTTAAAAATCTAAAAATAGCACATTTAAATTTAAGCCCATCCGCTGGTCACCATGCACAGCCGGAAGCGACGCTTTATGATCATTGGTATTGATTTTTTCGAAATTATTCTTTAAAACAATAACCGTGGATCGTAATTTTTATATAACGGGTCCAGATTTTTTATTTGTCTTGTTTTAAGACCAAAACGAATCAATATTTTCATTTAACAAAAAAGTTCACAGGGGCCACATACGAAAACAATACTGTGAAAAAATCCTAATTGTGGAGTACTACCATAATGCTTTTGCATTTTTTGAAAATTTAACATGAGTTGCATTTTTCTCTTCTTGAGTATGTAACCACTTGCGGAATACCGGATATAATGATCTTTTTCTATGTTTTACCATAGTAACGCACACTCAAAGACGGAAGCCCTTTTCTGATCAAGCTCTTTTTTTGACATTTTCCTTCAATAACGCTAGATTCTTTCCCCGTTTGTTTTGAATCAAATTTTGTATTTTCGTAACAAAATTGGTATTCTGTTGTGCTTAAGTCATTTTCTAGCCTATTTTAAACATATTTGTGAAAATTTGGAAGATTTCCGTGAAAAAATCTACAATAATGGCGTCCATGGAAACACATCATCAAAATTTGCTTAATATTTGCATAGCAAGCTATAATGCCTTGCGTTTCTATTCAAGCCGACTAAAAATTACAATTTTATGATTTACATACGGGGAAATATACTATATTGTGTAATTTTTATTTCTCTCGGGGAAATTATTAACGTTGTAAGCGTTACATACAGCATAACCAGCTGTACAGAATATAACGTTATTGACGATATTTTCAAAAATAAGCATGTTTGGTTGCTATGGGCATTTATGCTTAATAACTGATATTTTTCCCAAAATTTTTGAAACAAGTAATTCTCAAATATATTAGCTTTATTTTCAACAATTAAACCAAGGACTAAAATCAAGATAAACTCTTAAAATTTTAATGAGAATAATGCCATATGGTAGTACTCCACAATTAATTTATTAAGCTCATTTTTGCATGTGCTCGACGTTGACTATTTTGTCCCGGGTTCTTGTACTCGCTTAAACTGCTATTTGCACTTTAAACTAGGTGGTGTTCCAAACTCCGGGCATGTTTAGTCGTGTTTAGTGCCGTATTTGGTTTCTTTGTTGTACTCGTTGCCCCTAGCAACTCTTAACATTTGTCAAAAATTTGGGGACAAAAATACGCAAAAATCGGGGTTTTGTCCTTTTTTTGAACGTTGCCAGTAGTCGAGCTTTCGGTTCAGGTGAAACGTAACATGAATGAAATGAAAGCCCGAAAATAGTCCTTTCTTTTAAGACCAAATAAACCTATCCGACTTCGGCTCTTTTTTCCGCTAAAATTGTTCAAACTTAAAAATCTAAAAATAGCACATTTAAATTTAAGCCCATCCGCTGGTCACCATGCACAGCCGGAAGCGACGCTTTATGATCATTGGTATTGATTTTTTCGAAATTATTCTTTAAAACAATAACCGTGGATCGTAATTTTTATATAACGGGTCCAGATTTTTTATTTGTCTTGTTTTAAGACCAAAACGAATCAATATTTTCATTTAACAAAAAAGTTCACAGGGGCCACATACGAAAACAATACTGTGAAAAAATCCTAATTGTGGAGTACTACCTAAAGCATATGAAAGTGGTGTCAGGGTAACACGGCATGGTTACAGTTGTGTAAACCACAACCCTATAGGTATGATACTTTTCAAGTTTTTTATTTGTTATTTCCTTTATTCAATAATGTAGATTTGACTATCATCTCAAACAGAGATAAAAATAACTGGGATAAAATGGAGTACTTAAATCACAACTTTAATTTCTTGACAGATATTATATGTTTCCCATGATTTGCACATGCAGTTCTACAGCTTGCTTTGAATGGGGGAAAATATGCCTAGAAATATTCTTACAAATCTTTTTTGCTTTAAATAAAAGACAAACATGTCCCTGGTTTCCATAAACTCTTTAAAACCGGGTATTGTACATTTTCTCCATACAATTAGGAAAAACTTAAATGAACGATCTCGTGTCAGCCATGGTTTAACTTATTGTTTGGAACTTTTTTTATTTTTATTTTACATATGCAATAAGAAGAGGTACCAATGGGGTATCCGAATGTCAAAAGTTCGAAAGGGCAGAGATAAAACCAGTAAACACCAACAAGAACGGGACAAAAACAGACAACATGTAAAACATGGAAACACTAAAATAACTGAATATCAATCAACAACGCGAACTCAAGTGGAAACGAGCGTGAACTCAGGTGCTCCGGAAGAGTAGGCAGTTCCTGCTTGCTATAGCACACCCGTCGCATTGCCAACAGTCAAATCAGTGTGTCAAATTCGGTTAAGGAAGACAAATCAAAACCCTAAGACAAACCAACATCTGCACTAATCTGAGAGATCAAAATACCATATTTGTCTATAAGTGCATTTTAATGGGAACTTGGTAAAACAATGGTGACTAGGTAATTGCAATTAAGACGAATCTCTTATAGGAGAAGGGGTATTAAATTTGGCAATACATGTATTAACTTCTTGAACTGACTACTAGTAAGTACTTACCTTTTCACCCATGGATACTCCACCGGTTGATATGATTACATCTGCCTTTTCTAAACCTGATTTTAAAACTGTCAATAATGCTGAGGGCCTGAAAATTGAAAATGTTAATCATCAATGCTGAAACCTTTAACACCAAGTCAACATTCAAAAAGATTAAAATTAAATGTACAGCCAACAATGCTGAATCCCTAAAAATTGAAAAATAAATTCAATGTTCAAGGCCTTAAAATTAAACATAAAATCAACATTGCTGAATGCCTTAAAATGAAAAATAATGTCAACAATGCTGAATACTCTACGGTCGAGAAAGCTGAACGCCTTAATCTTACAGGGGAGCTCAATGAAATATACTGTCATCATTGCTGAATGTTTAATGTCGACAGTGCTGAAGGCTAAAAATGAAATATACAATACTTAAGGTTTGAAAAATGTAATATACAATACTGAAGGTCTGAAAAATGTAATATACATTGCTGAAGGTCTAAAAATGAGATATTACAGTCAACAATGTTGAAGGCTTTAAACTGATATTTTCAGCAAGCATTGCAGAATGCCAAAATATGAAATAGACAGTCAACATTGCTGAATTTCTGAAAATGAAATATTCATACTGTTTTTGGAAAAACGGTGAGCAAAGATTAAATCTAATGGTTTTCAAATGCAGATTAATTTGTCCACTGATTTAATTGTAATTTTTAAAAGTTATTTTATTCACAAGTACAAACTACTTTTTCTCTCAACCATTAATACTTGAGATGCCTCAAATGTCAAAGTAATTTGTTTTTTACCACCGCATATAATTAAAAACACATTGTTAACTTTGACTAGCTAAAACATCATACAGAGATTTCCTGGGACAAGTTTATTTGCACAAGTTTTATTTTTTTTGCAAAAGGTTTCGGTATTGTTGTAATATTTGTTTACAAGGCAAACTTTATGAACACATTTAAAAATAACTATGAAACTTGTGGGTAAGAGTAAAATTGCAGGATAGATATCCTAATTCTTAGATTCACAAGGTCAACATACTGATAAATAATATAAACAATCTTCTAAAATAATTCAAAATAAATTGAATGGTAACCCATTACTTTTCAGCTCAGATACAGGGGAACAAAAATGTACCTTTTAAATAGTACACCATGTGTTATTAATATAGCTTTCATCAGGTGTGTTCGGTAGCCAAAAATATGAATAGCTAAGGTAATTAATAATATATTATTTCTAATGTAAATGTTCGTTTTTCCTTCAACAGAGTGATTATACACAGACTTAAAAGACATGAAGGAATTGTACTGTAGTGATGATTCAGACCTCCCAGAGAAAACATTGTCACTGATGTCACAGGTACAGTCAGGTACAAAGTCATTAGGATATTCTACAGTGCACTTCCTGCTTAACAAGTTGGTGAGTTTGTGGTGAAGTGGTTTCTAACTAGAAAATCTTCAAGTAGATAATTTGCTAGTCTTCAATTATAACAACCAAAAACTGTGAACTTTTAATGAAGGAAACAGAAGGTCAAAAGTAAAGGCACTGTGCTACACATTTCCTATGCTATGTACCTCTTGTTTGAATTATTTTGTGGTTACCTCTGTAAAAAATAACCCCTTGATGTAAGTATAAACCCATGAACCATCAATATGACTCTAAACACAACCAACGAATAGTAAGTTGATAAACATTATTAAGACTACACATTACAAAGACACAAATGTATAAAATAACCATAAAAAATTAATATTTCTTATTTAATACATACGTATCTTTGGCAACTTTCAGGTCAATAACAGGGTACCCATATTCTTGTAACTGTGACGTCAGTGTTGTTTTGTTTGCATCTCTAATTTTACCCTCTCGTAGAGGCTCGTCTGGTTCTAAAAGCTGCAAAGATTATACAGGTAAAATTTTGTTGCAAAATTTTATATATTTTTATATCAAATTTTATTTTTTTATCAAAATTCCCTAAGGATTGACAAAAAGGATAAAATATTGCAAACTGAATGCTTCTAAAGTCTTGCAATACAGAGTAACTGTCTTTTCGATGTCCTCGATTCAAGTTTTTGTCTATAGTTGAAAATTGAATAAAAAGCTACGCCGAGCGCAGCATGATACGACCGCAACAAGTTTAACCCTGTACGTTGGAGGCCTAATATGGATAGTCAATTGCTTTGGTCACATGAAGCCCATGGTGGACTTACAAAGCTTTTTGACACATGCATCCTGTGGTGGACTTAAAATGCATTTTTGACACATATATATTTACATCAACATCTAATACAAAAAGCCTTATTTATATACATGTAATAACTACAACTCAATTTCAAGTATAAAACAATTTGCCTTGACAAACTTTTAAAATTGGTGTTTTAGGCCCCTTTGACCCCTAATAACTCGATATTGCACATCTGATTGAAAAACGCAGCCAGGGATTTTCACTAGGATTCCAATGAAAAAAAGATTTTGAAAATCAGACAAAAAATAAAAAAGTTGATTTTATGGGCGTGGCCTGTCTTAAGCCCCCTGTAGCAATGTAGTGGTGAAATAAATGTCAAAATCATTGACACATTTAGTAGACAGAATTTTATGAGCACTTCAACAAAAAAAGAATTTTCAAAATAGAATGAATAATGAACATTCTACAACAGTTTTGTCAATACACCCGTTTAAGCCCCTTTGGCCCTTTTTTTCTAAAACAGTAGGGGCCACAAACCCCAAATACAAAACCAACATTTCTTAAGTGGATATAATCATCATATTAAAACTTCATAACAATTGGCTGGCCCACTACAACTTAATATTGGTAAAAAACTATTTGCCTGGACAAACTGTTAAAAATGGCGTTTTTGGCCCCTTTGACCCCTTATTTCTCGAAAATGGTATGAGATATTGCAAATCTGATTGAAAAACGCAGGCAGGGATTTTTACAAGGATTCCAATGAAAAAAAGATTTTGAAAATCAGACCACAAATAAAAAAGTCGATTTTTAGGGTGTGGCCCCTTTTTGACCCCTTATAGCAATGTAATGGTACAAGATATGTCAAAGGTGTTGTTACATTTTGTTGACAGAATTTATTGAGGAGTACAATAAAAAAAGAATGATCAAAATCGGATGAAAAATAAACATTCTACAGACGTTTTGTCAATACACCCGTTTTAGCCCCTTTTGGCCCTTTTTTCCAAAACGGTAGGGGCCAGAAACCCCAAATGCAATACCAACCTTCCTTTAAAGGTTATAAACATCATATCAAAATTTTATAACAATTGGTAAACTACAACTAAAGTTATCGCACGGAAACCAATGTGTCTACAGACGACGACAACGACGACGACGACGACGACGACGACGACGACGACAACGCCATCGCCATAACATAATACGATCGCAAAAATTTGCGGTCGTATAAAAATAGCCATACCAAAACTCAATTTTTCAGTTTCACGATGAAATAAATTGAGTTAATTACTCAAAACCTATTTCATGAGTAAATCTCAGTGGCGTAGCTAGGGTATTATTAAAGTGTACTCCCAAGTCGGCAGGGGGTTAAGGGGGCCGCTCAAGGCCCCCTTATGGGTCCAGGGCAAAGCCCTGGTGGGGGACCAGGGGGCGAAGCCCCCGGAAGCTAACGAATTTTAGACAATTTAGGTATAGATTTTGACCATCCTGAAACTACAGATGACTTCGTTTTTTTCAATTTTTGTTTTTGTAACTTAGGTAGGCGTGTTTGTACCCTATATCACTATTGGTCACTATTGATTGTTATATTTCATTTGGATTTCGTTTTTCTATATCTTAGTAGTTTTTATATGAAATATATATGATAGATCCTTGATAAGCATATTTTTCGATACCAGCTTTTATTCAAGAATTCGGGGTATGAAGTCAAGTTGTTAAAAGGAGAAACACTCATTAAATTAACCAACCAGAGGAATACAAATACAAAATACCACAGACCCGCACATTCTAATGAAAAATTTAAGTAAATATATATGCTGAGGTAGTATATATGTAGACATGATTTACATGTAAATTCATCTGTGGTTTCTTTTGAGTAAGATAATGAAACCAAGAACAGCATTTTATTTATTCAAATACAAAAGCAAGGCGTCTTGTCTTTTGTGCAGCAAATGAAGAAACCACAAGATCAATGTCTATGTCAACATCCCGATATGCAGCGATGACATTATTTCTCCTCCCATAGTAGAACGCATGTATGTCTTCACCCTTCGCATAACACTAAAAGATCTCTCAGCAGAAGCAGAAGAGACACACCTCTATGCATTTGGTTTTCGCGTAAAATTTGGCAACGGGTATACAGCAAGAAATATTCACATAAACTTCAATATGCATATATTATTTTAAAATATTAAGGAATCATGTTTAAAACAACACTACATGCATGTGCTGAAAAGTTGGATAAAAAAAACTTATTTAGCCAATATCAATTAAAAAAAGATGTACACAATATAATTTAAAGGGAAACAAAACGTAGTCAGACGGACGGACAGCCGGAAATCTATTTCATTCAGTTCATATTTGCATATAAATATATAGAACCGACCGTGGTGCATCATCATTGACGTATATGGTTGGCTAGCTTTGATCTAGACATACAAAACCTACATTCGGCTAAAAACTACAGAAACTGAGCAGCCGCCCGCAAATAAATACCCCGAACCCCCCACGGCCGACAAAATAATAATCAGATTAAAATTTAAATATAAGAAATGTAAATATATACCTACCCAAAGCCCTATATATCAGACTAATGTTAAAACTGGTGTTCTTTATTAAGGTCTTTCCCTTTCCAAAGGGAAGACCTTACTGTATTTCTTATTTACACTTTCAACATTTTTTTCCGCGCCCAATATGTATAAAAAAAGTGTCGCGACATATAATTTTTTTTTTTGTGGAAATGATGTGGACGTTTTGGAGTACAAGAGTACGCTTAGCTACGCCCCTGAATCTAATGGATTAGTTAAGACTTTATCTAAAGGTCAAGTAACCAATTAAAAGAGAAGTACAAGTTAAGATACATCTTCGGGCTAAAGTACTGTTACAACAAGGATACTTTGTCCTGAAAATATGACAATGTCAACCACTTACTGGTGTTCATTAAAAAATACATGTGATGCAAAATAGCACTAACATATGTCAAACATTATGGAATGCACTATCAAAACCTATGTCTAAAGATGATTCAGAATTTTCTTCAGGTATTTCTAGCCTGGCTTTTAACCTTAGTAATATCTTATGTAGGTTCTATAAATATTAAACATGAGAGTTTTCAAAAACATTCACAGAGGAGCCAAACATAATAATTAGTTGATTTAGTCTGATGTTTCTTATATAATGAAGTAAATATGATACCCATAATAATGAAGAATAAAGTAATAGGAGGTTTACTGATGACATACAACAAAAATTCACTTTGATCTTCGCCAGCTTTGATCAGTGTATTTGAATATCTTACTGGGATGACGATTTGGGATATTTTCATCAATAAGCAACTATTAGTGACTAATGCAAAGGATCAAAGCGACGCCAGACATTGTCAAAAGTATACTGCCTGACCCGACTTACCAAAGTCTACATAGACTGTTTGACACTACTTTTATTAGTCTTACAAAAATATGTTAAGTCTTATTTTCGAAAGTTTACACATTACTTTCAATATAGTTTAAACCTTATTGATAAACTTTACCTTCAGCAGTCTTTGAATTAAACTTAACTTTCAATTTTTAAACTTTACCTTACTTTTAATAGCTTAAACTTTACTTTAAATAGTCAAACTTAACTTTCCATAGTTTAAATTTTATCTTCTATAGTTTTAAATTTTATCTTCAATAGTTCTACAAATTTTATTTCACTAATTTTTTTCGACAGTTTAACAAACTTATTATTTTTTGTCTCGTGAAATTTCTTTTTGTTTCCAAAATCCGCTTTAACAACAAACATGATTGTCATAATCAAATCGAGAAAAATTGTGGTTATATATGTGATAAATGACAACAGACTAAGTAAAGGAAAAGGGATAATGATAAATAATAAAATTAAATAATGTTTTATGATGTTTTATGCTAATTATATGAGGGTAAGACTTTACTCTCCTCTGTTTCTAATTGTACAATATCTAAATTATTTTCGATTTTTTATTACACTGGAAAGTAATACTAGTATTTAAGTAGTAGTCCACCTAAGAATCATGCAAAATTGAAGAAAAGTGATTCAACGATAAAAAGGCTACAGTGGTTTATTTTTAACGAAAGATAGTTCGAAGTATATAGAATAAGAAATAAATAAAAATTTGCTCATAACTTCCTGGTTGTGGGAGAAATCTTGCCATTTTGTTACAATGGTTTCTATTGAAATTATTGACAATTTTAAGAGTTATCTCCCTTTCTTACATTCTTCCAATGCATTCTATATTTTTTTTTCTCAGGATCAGGGCTAGTTTGGAAAGAGAGCACAAAAGATCATCACAGGGTGCCTGTAGGAGTAACACATCAAAAATAAATTGGTGTAGGCTTTCCACCCATCAATCACCCTTTGCACGATTCTTATAAAGAGTGGTACTTAATTAAATGGTACTCGAGTCCAGATTGATCCTCCAAGTTTGGTAATTTTGCTATTACCTTTATTTTTTATTGTATACTGTCTGAATTAAATCTCATTTTTTTCGTTACAAGGGAAAGTACATGTACAAATTAATAAATTGGTTCTCGTTTCCAAATTGATCTGTTAACAGTTTCTTATTTGTTTCACTTCTCTTTGATAGTCATGCCACCCTGAAATGTTTTCCTTCTAGAAATTGCCTTATTGAATTATCCTTTCTTCAATGTTAGTTTTTTCATACCTCGTTGCCCGTTGACATTACTCCAACAGTCGGCAACTTGAAGCAGGAGACACGTGTGACACCAACCGTTGCTAAGGTACCCAATTCTGATGGTCCTAATCTTTGACCTTTCTGTAGAACTAATTCTCCTTTTTCAATATCAGAACCAACTGGCCTGAAGCATAAAAAACAACTCGTTACAAAAAACAAATAACAACTTACATTCTACTTATAATGGCCACGAAGTCAAAGCTTAAACCAAGTATACTAAAACTGTGTTTATTTGCATATTGCCCTTTTACACTCTTTTAAACACATGCAGCAAACTGAAACCCCAATTCTAAATCATACTTTAAAACATACATAAAAACTTTAGTCAACTTTATACTAACAATATAAGTCACCCAAATTGATCATAAAAGCCAAGGTCGAATGGTAAAATTGTGCCAAGCTGCTTTATTACATCACCATATGCTCTTTGAAACATTGGATGTTCAGTTACACGTTAAAAAATACATCAATAGAAATGTGCCAATTACTCAACATAATATTGAAAAGCAAGGTCAAATGATGCACATGTGAAAAGATGGTTTATTTCATTAACGGTCTGTCATTTGTCCAAATATCCAAAGCCAAGTTAAAACGATGGAGGTGCAGCAGTGGTAACAGCATACATGACCCCCGGACATGTCGTGCTGTTTCACCAGCAAAGTTTGAGTCTCCCATTCATAAATTGTGGCTTATAAGGACTTGATAGAGATTTCAAGAATTTAAAAGATGGGGACTTATGAATGTTGCTGTGGTAAAAGTCGTTCTACATCTCTATAAATCAATGGCAATGACAATAAAACCAGCGGAAATAGAAATACGTTCAGATGTCCAAAATCATTGATTCTCCATTAAAAAATAAAGATAGACGGATGCCAAATGATTGCAAAAAGGCAAACAAAATTACAAACCTAAGTCTAAAATGCATTACATATGTTGACTTTTATTTATATCTATAATGTTTATAGCAAAGTCGTAAACATATCTGATTGAAAAATATTGAGAACAATTAAACTTTATACTCATTGATGTTGCAATAATAATAAGGAAAGTTACATTTCTACTAATGAAAATATTATGTAAGACCTGTTTGTATGGCAGCACCTTTCTATTAATACGCTTGGTTTCCAAACAATTTACCGGCTTGTATTACAATTTACTTGAAATTTGTACTGACAACCCTGGTAATATTCCAAATCTTTCATTATAAGCTCTTCCATTAAAAAACTTTTTGCCATATGTTTTTGTATAAGTAATTACAATATATTCAACATACAATTATCATTAAAGTTTATCTGGCTGGCTTGATGCAAGAAACAAACTACAAAGAAGCAAAGGTGTACCAATGTCGTAAATGTGAAAAGGCCAAAAGAATCGATAGACATGAATTCAACATGACAACAAACAACACAACATACAAAACACATATCTCATAAACAGCAACGTTAACTCAAGTAAAACATGAGACAAATTAAATTCCTCAATAAAAAGCTTCGCCGAACGCAGCATGATACGACCGCAACATGTCAAACCATACACCAGTGCGTTTTATGACCAATATGAATAGTCACTTGCTCTGGACACATGCAGCCTATGGTGGACAGACAAAGTATTTTGACACGTGCAGCCTTTGGTGAACTTTCCTCGTTATATTACAGTTTAACAAAAATATCACCCCTTTTTGGGGCCCCTAATTAAGGATATCTGTTACCTTTCATTTTTGCAGAGTGTTCACAATTCACAAATTGACAAGAATTATATCAAGAAAGAAAAAATTGAAAGAGGCAAAGAGGCACCAATTGGGCATTCGAGTGTCAAAAAACGAAACCGGTAAACACGAACAAGAACAGCACAAAGAAACACAAAACACAAAATCAACCGAACGGAAATCGACAACGCTAGCTCAAGTCGTAACATGAATGAACTCAGGTGCTCTGGAAAAGTAAGCGGTTCCTGCCTGCTATAGCACACCCATCGTGGTGCTAATTTCAAATTCATTGTGTCAAATCTGGGAAAGGAAGACAAAACAAATGTCTACGACAAACCAACATCTGCACTCATTTGAGAGATAGAAATCCCATATTTGTCTATGAGTGCACAGTGTCTACCGCAAAATTTCTTGAGTGAAGACAGCAACCGTGGAGCAACATAACACTGTGTCAGCAATTTCTGTGTCAAACGTGATGCTCGGACAATAATTAAACTGAGTTTCGATTTTGGCCACTAATTTTAAGGAACATCGTTATGAAATTTCATATCAATCGGATAACTTGTACAAAAGTTTAAACAGACGACGACACAGACGCAGACGACGACAACGACGACGACAACGACAGCATCATACCGTCATACGTCCGCAATTTTTTTGTGGTTCCATAAAAGGCCTTGTCTAAATTTGTAACCTTCAAGTTTTCCTTGATTTGTCTTTTCTTCTTACACATTGCTCTGGATCATCCAAGGTCGGTAATTTTGTTATTTCCTTTATTTGAATTAGTATCATTAAATATTAGAAAATAGTAAAATTCAACTCTGGTGCTGGTTCATATTTCAAAATGTATCCTTCATTCATTCACGATTTAATCATTATAGTTTTACATTACAAACTAACAACATGAAAAAAAAAATATTTCCTTTCCTAAAATAGTCAAAATAGGAAACTATAACAGCATAAACGACACCCATAATGTTTATTTGATAAAGGTTTTACAAATTGTAAATTTAAACTAAAATTTTTCATGTAAAAATATCTTATGTTTACTGATCAAATCAAGAATGTCAAAATTATAAACTTTAAGATATATACTCATGGACAAAAGAAACGTTACATATTTGAATACTTAAGAAAATTTGTAAAATAAAAAAAAAATCATAATAATTTTCAGAAATAAAAAAGAAACGGCTCAATTGTATCCGACAAAGAAAAATGAACTTGAATTGACCTTAATTTTAAGTATCCTAAGATCAAAAATATTTTAGACAACTTATTGGGGTTTATAAACTTTTGTGTTTTTCTTTCAATTCAATACACAAGGGGGCATTAAATTTGACCTTTTGGACAAAAAAGATTAAATCTTCAATACCAATTTTCAAATTCATTTGTTTTTAAGAAAAGCAAAATGGCGGCTTCTTTTTTCACTATTTTCAAGAAATTTTCCATGATAAACCTCGTCAAGGTTACGTTTTTGACAATAAAACAACTAAAAGACCAAAATGTTTAATGTTTCTGATTGGCATTAATTTTTAGGGTGTAACGTTTCTTTTGTCCATGAATACAATATAATACATGTACAACAGCCTAAATTGAGGTAGTGGTGCAGCTTCCAAAATGAAACTTCAATTCCATACCTAATATTAAAAAAATACTTGACATATACTGGTTCGAGAGTACTTCTTCAAAAGAAGTACATGTACCCGCCAGATTGTCGATTTATTTGTTTTTCCATAAAATTATGATACAATAGCTCATATTGATTAGCAACCTTTCTTTTTTAGGACCGGGTCAAATTTCCAATCTTAAGTCCAACAAGTAATTTCATAATATATGTTTGAGAACCGTGGTGAGATTAATTTACGTGCTTGTGAGATCTACTCTCTGACCTGTAATGTGATGATTTGCGAACCTGATATCTTGTCCTACTTTTGGAACAGACATAATTTCTATCTCTACTTCTGTCCTTCCATCATCAGCATCCCTGACAAGTCGCGTGTCTTCTACCTGAACAACGGCGTCAGCGCCCACAGGCACGGGAGCGCCAGTATTTATCCTCATACAATAGCCTGGCTGCACTTGGTCTAATGGCTTTAAATATATTGGTACACTTACATAAATTATTGACGTAAATGACTTAATACGTTTCATTATTTGTTACGCAACCGAAACATTATTGGTAGGGTTTTCTAAAAATTATCTGTAATAGCAGCATGTCTTAAATCTCAAATTTTGTTAATTTTTTTCTAAATATCAAATTTTCTATTATAGAGCTTTTTCTAGCCTGGTTTCAAAACCGTCTTGTACATGAGAAACAAATTACTTTTGATTAGTTCAAATGTTTCAATTTATCAACTAATTACAAAAAATAATTATTATGTAAGAAAAACGCACAAAAATAGAAAAATATTTAGCGAGTGATGTCATTTGCATTTAAAAGATGGAAACATAATTCAAGATAGTCTTATATAATAAAGTTAGTGGTTATACTGATCCCGATACTGATCGTTGGATTTTGAGTCTGAAATTGCAGAGTTGCTGCATCGGGTGCTGCATCAACCTGCATTCCCTTAAGCCAATTACATATCACTCTAACGTCTGTTTGCAATAAAAACAAGAAATATGCAGAATGTTTTGTAATTTGATTTTTACAACAGATTTTATTTCTTTAAATAATTGCAAAAACGGAATATTTCAATGATATATTAACGAACTGAACCATCTGGTTCCCATATTTAAGTTTTTACTTACCAGGGAACCAGCTGTGGAATCACCAATCACAAGTCGTTTTCCATCCCCATCGGAAGCTGTGGAAATCAAATTCACATTTCGTTCATTCTTTTGAATTAACACTACATACCTTTTGATATTACTTTCTATGTTTTTTAATCATTATATATAAAGTAAGTATGCCTGAGGGAGAAACAAAGGAGCATCAAAAGGGAATTCAAAATCGTAAGTATAAACAGGCCAAGACAAAATCAACAAACTATGAAAATAACACGGGGAAACAGACAACACAACATACCAAAAACACATTCTATATATAAAATTACATTAGCAACACACACTCAAGAACTTAAGTGATCCAGAGGGGGAAGCATGTTTTGCTTGTTCTAACACAATTGTGTAATAAGATAATGAACATCAATGAAAGACCCGAAACAGAGTTGAGTCAACCCTACGTCAGACTACTAAGAGTCTACCTAACGACATAAGGAGTGCTGTAAGACTCTGATTCTGAGATTGCGCTGTCCCTTGCTTTGTTTTACATCCATGTTTTTAACAAGAGGCTCCAATTAAGCCTTCTTAATAACTGTGGCAGGCTTCTTTGGAGCCTCTTGTTTATTTGAACGACGACACAAGCGTGTGACACATAGTATATTGTCAAATAGAACTAAATATAGGAATATGTCTTAAATCATTGCTTATTCATTAAAATAACGACAAATGGATGGTAACTAAGCATTAAGATTTATTACATTTGTTGCCTTTTATTCATACCTATATTGTTTAGTAGCCGTAAAACATCTGAATGAAATTAATTTGTTTTCTCATTGGTGGCAATTAGGTCAGAAATGCACCAACTGACACAGCTGGACACAATATAAAATGAACTGACCATATTAGTATAAAATATCAGAACAAGTAGATCACGACTGCAAAAGCATATATATTAATTGATCTTGATATTGATCAGCACCGTTGCTAATGCAACTCCATACCAAATAAAAATGCTGTACCATAACCGATTCAGAAAAAAAAATACCATTGGCCATTAGTATAAAACCCCAAAGTCAACAGACAATGAATGCAGGAGCAAACATCTGTACTGATGCTAATGCAAATGCATTCAAAATAGCAATGGTGTACCATTATTTGTTGACATAAAACGTTAACTTTTAAATTAGTATTAAATTTCAAAGTCAATTCACCATGACTGCAGAGGCATACAGACGAAAGCTCGTAAATTTAATCAGTACTGATGTTCATGCAACTGCATACCAATTACCAACGGTGTATCATAACTGCTTCATGTTACGCCAACACAAGAGAAAAAACATCAACATTGGTCGAATTAGTATAAATCTCTAAGTAAGTAGACTCTAGGACCATACAGATGAAACGCTCTTTAATATTCTGTTCTGATGCTTATGCAACTACATACTAAATTTCAATGGTGTTACATAACTGCTTCATGTTAAACAGACGCAAGAAAAAGGTTACCATTGGCCAAATCGGTTTAAAATCTAATGGTCAGAAGACCAAGACTACAGGAGCATACACAAAATGCTGACACCAAATACCAATTATATACCATAACCGTTCCATGCTTAACAGACGAAAGACACAACATCTAACATTCGCAAATGAAGTCAGTAGACCGTGAGTATACAGATGAAACACTTATGAAATTTGTCGGTACTGGTAATAATAAAACTTCATCCCAAACATAAATGGTGTACCATAACATGTTCACATAAAAAGGACTTAAGAATAAACATATACAATTGTGAATGCCGCCGCCGCCACCGGAATCACCATTCCTAGGTCATTCTGGCATGTATATCAGATTTGATTTTAATTAGACTGATGATGTCAGATGAGTAGTGTGAGTAAACGATGGATGCAGAGATAGCATTGAGTCACTAGCTGGGCTGAAAATACCCCAGAGAGACTTCCTAAAGACGGGTTAACAGGCCTCACTCCAACTGATCTATTGGATAAAAATCTTAGTGGGATATATTTTTGTTTAAATTGAGGAATTGGTTCTGTTGGTTTGGTTCCAACAATATACCACAATGAGTTATGAGGACCAAACCATTTGCTAGTCTTGATTGATGCTTTGTAGATGATCCATGGATTCTAAGGATTTCGCGGTCGAAATCGGAAACTTTAAGATCATCTGTACATGACATTTTGAGAAATCAAACTCACAGTCTTTCGCTTTTTAAAAGTTTGTCTTTTGGGTGAAAATTGGTGAAGGATTTATATATACTGCAAGTAGCCCGCCGATTTTAATGGGTGAATGCTCTTTGCTCCTCCTCCTCCTCTGGTACATCATATAACTACAGGTTAAACAAATCTTGTAACATACTGTACAATTAAGTTTCGATTTTGGCCCCTGTTGACCCTATAATTACGTAATAGGGGGAAAAGGGGGGTCGCAAAAATTAATTCTCAATTTTGTATCCGCTATTCGACAAGAACCAACATGCAATAAAAATTTTCAATATCAGATCACAAGTAAAAAAGTTTCGATTTTGGTCCCCTTTGGCCCCTAATTACATAACAGGGGGAGGGCGGTCGCAAAAATTAATTCTCAATTTTGCATCTGCTATTTGACAAGAACAAACATGCAAAAAAAATTCAAAATTGTACCACAAATAAGTTTCGATTTTGGCCGCTTTTGGACCCTAATTACGTAATAGGGGGAAAAGGGGTGGTCGCAAAATTTCATTCTTAATTTTGTATCACCCATTTGACGAGAACAAATAAAAACTTGCTAAAAAAATTTCAAAATCGGACCTCAATTAAAAAAAAAATCGATTTTGGCCCCTAACTACATAACGGGGAAAAAAAGGGGCACGAAAATTCATCAGGTTCATTCTTTTATTGTAAGAAACATTCTTGACAAATTTCACAGCAATAGGCCAACTAGGACCAAAGTTATGGTGGAAACAAATAAAATATATGAATTTGTTGCCCCTTTTGGGCCCCTAATTTCGAAAGGAAAAAACGGGGACCCCAAAATCAATCCCATTCATCCTTTTATGGTAAGGAACATCAATGTCAAATTTCATAGCAATCAGATAACTATTACTAAAGTTAATGTGAAAACAAACAAAAAAGTAGTATTTTTGGCCCTTTTTTGGCCCCTAATTTCTAAACGAAACAAGAGGCTCCCAGGAGCCTGAATCGCTCACCTGGTCTTGATGTCAACCGTATGAAGAACTAAGTAGAGCTGAATAAGATGAACACTTAAGCAAGCAACAGCTTTTCTCTTTCAGCAATAATTTTCATTCTGTAAGCCAAAAACGTGCTAAATGTTATTTTAAGGGCCGTCTGAACACTTTGACTCTATAGAGACATTTAAGCAAGCAACTACTTTTCTTTATCTGCTAAGTTTCATTATATAAGCCAAAAACATGAAAACATGATAATTTAGGGGCTGTTATCGCTTTAAGGGGTCATCTGACAACTTTGACCCTTTGGAGACTTTTGTAGAGCTGAATCAGCTGAACATTTTAGCAAGCAACAGCTTTTCTCTATCTGCTATAGTTTTCTTTCTATAGGCCAAAAACACTATTTTTCGCCTTTAAGGGGCTGTAACCCCTAAAAATGGTCATCTGACAACTTTGACCTTATGGGGACTTTTGTAGAGCTAAATGAGCTGAACATTTAGCAAGCAACAACTTTTTTCTCTATCTGCAATAGTTTTCATTTTATAGGCCAAAAACACTATTTTTGGCCTTTAAGGGGCTTAACCCCTATAAGGGGTCATCTGACAACTTTGACCTTATGGACATTTTTGTGGAGGTAAATGAGCTGAACATTTAAGCAAGCAACAGCTTTTCTCCATCTGCAATAGTTTTCATTCTATAGGCAAAAACATGAAAACATGATAATTTAGGGGCTGTAATCCCTTTAAGGAGTCATCTGACAACTTTGACCCTTTGGAGACTTTTGTAGAGCTGAATCAGCTGAACATTTAAGCAAGCAACAGCTTTTCCCTATCTGAAATAGTTTTCATTCTATAGGCAAAAAAACACTATTTTTCGCCTTTAAGGGACTGTAACCCCTATAAGGGGTCATCTGACAACTTTTACCTTATGGAGGCTTTTGTAGAGCTAAATGAGCTGAACATTTAAGCAAGCAACAACTTTTCTCTATCTGCAATAGTTTTCATTTTATAGGCCAAAAACACTATTTTTGGCCTTTAAGGGGCCTTAACCCCTATAAGGGGTTATCTGACAACTTTGACCTTATGGACATTTTTGTGGAGGTAAATGAGCTGAACATAAGCAAGCAACAGCTTTTCTCTATCTGCAATAGTTTTCATTCTATAGGCAAAAAACACTATTTTTCGCATTTAAAGGGCTGTAACCCTTATAATGGGTCATCTGACAACTTCAACCCTATGGAGACTTTTGTAGAGCTAAATGAGCTGAACATCTAAGCAAGCAACAGCTTTTCTCTATCTGCAATAGTTTTCATTCTATAGGGCAAAAACATGAAAAAGGCCATTTTTGACCTTAAAAGGACCATAACCCCTATAAGAGGTCATCTGACAACTTCAACCCAATGGAGACTTTTGTAGAGCTTTTGATTCTGAAGAGCCTGAGATCCTTTGGATTTTTCTATCTGTTATGGTTGTTGAGTTATAAGCCATTTTAAGTGGTTTTACCCTACGTTCTATTTTTAGTAACAGCAGCCATGTTTTTTATCGAATCATTTCAAAATGACGATCATTTGTTGCCAACATGTCATATACCATTCCTGAAAAGTTTTAGTTAAATTGTTAAAGTGGTTTCAGAGGAGAAGATTTTTGAAATTGTTAACGGACGACGACAGACGACGACAGACGACGGACGACGGACGACGACGGACGCATAGTGATGGCATAAGCTCACATGGCCTTTGGCCAGATGAGCTAAAAAGGGGGGACCTCCAAAATCAATCCCATTCATCCTTTTATGGTAAGGAACATCATTGTAAAATTTCATAGCAATCGGATAACTGGAACTAAAGTTATTGTGGAAACACTAAAAAGTTAACAGACAACGTCGACGACAACGACGACGACAGCATCATACCATAATGCGTCCGCAAATTTTTTGCGGTCGTATAAAAATGACTTGCCACCTGAAGGCACTTTAGGAATGACTTTCGACTTCCATTTGGTTTAAAACGACCCAACTTGAAAATTCATTGAAAACGACCTGTATAACCCTAATTTAAATATACCTTTAAAGTTCACCTTAAACATGTAAAGGCGTTCTAATAGCGACCTTGCGACCAGGGTTATTTACACTGCGGTAGCCCCATAACATATTTCCAATGACTTTGGTTATACAAGCAAATAAAGAAGTACAGGTAAAAATATTGTATCCGAATGTCAAAAGTCCGGAAGGGCACAGACAAAACCAGTAAACACCAACAAGAACAGGACAAAAACAGACAACATATAAAACATGGAAACACAAAAATAACTGAATATCAATCAACAACGCGAACTCCAGTCGAAACGAGAGTGAATTCATGTGCGGGAATATGGAATCAAATTTTGCGATGAAAAACTCGTTCTGGTGTCTTCTTCAAAAAGTGACCTGCAAAAACTGTAACGGTATTTCTTTTGCTTTATATCCGACACCACAATAATAAGTTACAGCTATTGGCATCTGAATGTACTATAATTTCACAGATTTCTAGTCCCAAGTTTAATCCCATCACTCAATCCACAGCAGTCCAATTCAGATTTAATAAAGCCATTTAAGACTAAATTTAGATCGAATCAGCAGTAAAGCTAATGCTTATAGCTATTTCAGAACAATAAATATTTGCTCTACAAAATAAAATGCTCGATTTGTTCCCTTCCTCACAAATGGTGACTAATTGTATTAAGATCCTTCTATTTAGCAATGTTTACCGTCAGTGTCTAAATAGACCATTGATAAACACTGTTTTCTTGCATTAACTAATGGCTACTATTCCCTTCTAATGCTCAGACCTATTATAGTTTCCGCCGATTAATAGGTCCATATTGTAAATGTCAACCATTTCAATGAACAGTTTGGAAACTAATGATTCGTCATGGATGATTACCCTCTCAGAATAAGTTATGTTTTCAGAATAAGGAGTTCCTAATCCAGCAGAGAATTATGGGATAGTTTACGATGAATGGTTTTCCCATTTTACAGATGTCTCTCACCGAGGATTGTCAACAAAGTTGTAAACAGCTGGGTTTTATTTTATTTTTAATGGACACAACAATAATAGCTGTAAACCAAATAAATTCAATCCCATGGGAAAGATTGAAGTTCGTTGTCTTTTGAATATTTCAGTTGGATTCTTTCAAAATAACATTTCATCATAAATTGAAGGAAAAAAACGCCAGAAATTTGTGTGATGTTTTCTTATTATACGTGTAGATCATAGAGAACACATCTGATGCTGTATTTGTCTCTCTTATTTAAACAAAAATCATCAAGACTTTCCTCTTAACTCATCTTATAATACATGTTATTTTATTTTATATTAAATTTAAACAATAGACTAAAACAATAACTGGGGACTTGGGAGAGAAGATACTCTATAGATAGTTTACTGTATTTTCTGTTGTTGTTCATGTTGTACATTGTATGTTTCAACTCTGTATTTAAGTTTGTATTGTAAATATATGTTGTTATCCCTAATTGGGACATGTTTGCATTAATAAATAATATGGAGTAGGCATTGCCTAAATGCGAGCATAGCTAAAAGAGCCTACGTTTTGTTTATTTTCCAATATTTCCATTTGCTTATTGTGGGGCGAGATGGTATGGGGCGATTATGCTTCGAGACACGTTAGTTTCGTACGTGCATATAACCAAGACGAAACGAGCAGCTTATGTGTATTTATTATTTTAAGAATATTATTTTCTTGTAAAAAGTGCAATTTATTATTTTTTTAAGCATTATTTCTTTTCTTATAAATTATTTTAACATTCACTCCGGTCCTGTAAAAATAATAACCCTTTCCGGACCATAGAAAATCTAAATCAGCATTAGCAAATGTCTCGTGGAAACAAATACCGTAGAGCTCTCCGCTCGAGCGGGCACTTCGTGCCCGCTTACGAGCTATGCTCGCTATTAATAATCTTGCTCAATGCAATTAATAATTTCCTGATAATACCCAACTTAATATATGGTGTCACTAGCTACATACCAAGCTTAACAAAATTATGTACTGTAGTTTCAGATGAGTTGGACTGGCAAAAGCCTAAGTGGGGATATTCAGTAAATTTCTAAGTTCATAGGACCATAACTCCCTAAATAGTTAAAGCATAAGAAACCCTGGTAAAATGCAAAGCATTATATGTTGTTCTAACTATAAGTTTAATACAATTTCCTTCAGTTTGATATGCTGATAATGTGATAAATGAGTAATTTCGGCATTTTTTTTTAAGTTCAAAGGTCTATAACTTCCACACAAATTTGATGATCAAATAACCCTGGCATTATGCACAACTACACATCATGTTCTTCTAACGTTCCGAGTTTCATTGAATTCCGTTCAGTAGTTTAAGAGGAGTAGCGCTGAATAACTTTGCGATAGACAGTCGGATGGGTGAACGGCCATGAAAAAAAAACAATGTGTCTCCCCAACATGGTGGGATGAGACATATATAATGATATAGAAACAAGAATCAACTTCTTTTGATAGTAAAAGCAGTTTCAAATAATTTATACATCTATGGCCTGGAAAATATCAAACAATTTGAGCCACAAAAAAGATATTAAAATTCACAATCTTCACAGCCTTGCATTACTTTTTAGTAATTGGTTTTGGAAAAAAAATATAAAACAAAACACCAATGATGACCTACCTATTACTGCGTATCCATCTTTTATAGAGGCTGGGAAAGGGGGTAGAGGATCCTGGGCTCTGACATCCTGGGCAAGGTATCGACCTAGTGCTTCTATAAATAAGAACAAATATAGTAATGACATAGTGCTTCTATAAATATAACCAAATGATGACCCAGTGCTTCCATAAAAAAAACAATAAAGACCTTAATCTTATATAAATAGAAATGCATTCACTTTCAACTTTCAACTTATAACGAAATATATTTTAGGCTGATAGAGAAAGAAAGATAACTTAATCGGCTTTTTTACAGTATATTAAATGCAATGTACTGCTGAAGCCAATCGATTAGTTATCTGTACATACTTCTAAAGAACACATCCTCTGTGCCCAGTATGTCTGTCTGTTCCACCACCATGTTGACCGCATCCTCAACAGATACCAGAGGAAAGGGTGACTCCCGTGCTCTGTAGGCTACCTTTCCTGGGTCTACCTGGCCTATTATTGTATAATGTAAAAAAGCAGTAGTGGCACAGTTGGTCTGATAAACATTCTGGGGAATATTGAACAAAACTGATTGCAACCAAAATTTATTGGTTAAATAACTCATCCATATGAATAAAGCATCCATTATAATTTTTAAAGTTAAATGCTTTTAAAGAAATCCTAATGAATTAACAATTTTGAAAAAAAAATATTAATATCTTAGGATTCAAGTAAAGAAAACTATTCTATTGTGCAAGAACATAAATGATACAACGCCCAAGGAATTGTAAGCGACTTGTTATGAACAAATGCCTGCTCACTAACTTGGTATATCAGTAGTTATTTACTCACTATGTTGATGGTGATGTCCGTGTTCATGGTGGTGATGGTGATGGTGAGCTGGATGGTGACCAGCGTGTGGACGATGCTCGTTCTGGTGGTGACAAGATTTCTGCAAAACAAAAAATCAGAACTTCAACAATTCGAATAGCTTTCTAGCAGAGGGTAAATATCTTCACCTGAACTGCCGGTTACCTTTGAGTTGGTTAGCAACATATGCGGAGCATGTTCCTAATCTTTTAAAGACAAAAACTGCGGGTTCATACATCTTTTTGATTCTATATATAATCTTCCGAATTTGAAGACCATATAATGTTCCGCAAAACAGACTCTGTGTTGAATTTGAAACAGCAGGCTATTAAGCATGATATCTAGACACACAAAAAGGAGACACCGAATGGAAAAGGAACTAGAGGCTCCCAGGAGCCTGAATCGCTCACCTGATCTCTTATGCTAAAGCCTCTTACCTGGTGTGCAACATGGTCTACATGTACTTGGTAAGTAACATTCAAGAAACTAGTTAGGATAGAAAACACTTACAAGATCAAGAATACAAGTTAAAATTGATTGTATTTAGGATGATCTGACAATTTTGACCCTGAAATCATTGTTGTAGATCTTAAAGAGCTGAACAATTTTGCAATGCTAACTATTCCTCTAACTTTTATGGCTTTTGAGATTAAGTCCAAAAACTGTGAAAATTGTCAATTTTGACGATTAAGGGGAAATAGCTCCTATAAGGAGTCGTCCCACAATTTTGACTCAATGGAGAGTTTTGTAGAAATTTTGATGCTGAAGAAGGAAGGTTGCTTCGGATTTTCTCTATATCTTATACTTCTTGAGCTATACGCTAAAAAACTATGGTCTGACCCCGCTGTTCTATTCTTAGTAACGACGGTCATGTTTGTTGATCGAAGTTTACAAATTTCACAAACTTGGTAGAGGACATCCTAAATATCAAGTGTACATTTGTAAAGTTTCACAGCAATCCCATCAGTGGTTTCAGAGAAGAAGATTTTTAAAAATCAGTTAAAATTGATAGAAAAATCAGTTAAAGGGAGATAACTCTTAAATGGTTGATCTGACAATTTTGACCCTGATATCATTTTTGTAGATCTCAATGAGCTGAACAATTTTGCAGTGCTAACTTTTCCTTACAGTTTTCAAGATTAAAGTCCAAAAACTGTGAAAATGGTCAATTTTGACGATTAAGGCCGGAAATAACTCCTATAAGGAGTCGTTCCACAACTTTGACTCAATGGAGAGTTTTGTAGAGATTTTGATGCTGAAGAAGGGTGGTTGCTTCGAATTTTCTCTATCTCTTATACTTTTTGAGCTATAAGCTAAAACTATGGTGTGACCCCCTGTTCTATTTTTAGTAACGACGGCCATGTTGGTTGGTCGACGTTCACTGACAAACTTGGTAGAGGACATCCTAAAGATCAAGTGTACAAAGTTTCAAAGCAATCCCATCAGTGGTTTCAGAGAAGAAGATGTGTGAAGAAAAGTTAACGGACGGACGGACGACGGACGCTTAACAATGACAATAGCTCACATGACCCTTCGGATCAGGTGAGATAAAAATGATCCACTAAAATCCAACGATGTAATCTGTCGACAAACAAAAAGTAGCATGGACTACATCAGATAAAGTAGATGTTACATGAATAACCATAGGAAGTTACTAGCAAACAAAGGACATTTGTCAAGACAAACCATAAATATTGACGTTTTTTTTGCCCCTTTGATCCTTAATTTCCCAAAAACAGTTACATATATTGAAAAGCTGATTAAAAATTTCAGGCATGGATTTCTACAAGGATTCCATTATAAAGGGATTTGGAAAACGGAGACTACCTTTTAAAACAAGTCCTTTTCGCTCATCTGTTCATTAAGCCATAAGTGTAAGGGTGTCATCTGACTACTTAAATACTGTGGATATTTTTGTGGCTTATTGACTGTTTTATATCCGTTTTGTATTTGTATTTTGAAACCACTGGGTCGATAACCGCTGCTGATGTACCAGAGGTCCCCGAGGATAATCATAAGCCTGATCGTCGGACTTGTCTGACATGAATTTACAAATAGATGTTTTATATGTGTATGTCATTGAAAGGATGGGTTGCGATAAGACCCCTTTTCAGCCCACCATGAAAGTCAAACATAAAATTAGATCAATTCTACCACAAAATGTCTTGTTGAAAAGGTAGACGTTTATATTTGTTGAACGTAATCGTCTTAAGTATAAAAGCTCTTTGAACCACCTCAAATGATTTCAACATTGTGCCTACGGAGAAGTGGTCAAATTGAGTGATATATAACATTCCCGAAAGTATAGCCTTGCACGCGGAACCAGCTCCATATTTTGTTCCAAAACTTGTATTACTAAGACACATTTTTGGTGAAAGTTTCAAGCTGGTTCCGCGTGCAAGACATACTGAAAAATTAAAAAGAGTATAATTTTTAACCTCGTAGTCAATAGTTTCACAATATTTAAAACATCTAGGTTTTCTTCGTTTTTCTTAAGATTAGTCGTTATTTTTATTTCAAAATTGTTGTTCAATATAATGTTAATATACAAGGAACCTTCAATAAAATTGATGAATCGCATTATGCACATTTGTTACAAAATTTGAATGTATTGAAGGTCTAGCGGGAATATTCCTTACATCAAGGTGAAATTTCTTTCAAAATGGGTCAATTTTGAACTCGATTTTCCAACTTGTGTGTATGCAAAAGTATGAAAAAGAATTATTTCCTAACAGTACAACCATTTGGCTACAAAATAAGATAAAAAGTAACAAGTTTGGAAATACTTTTTATTTTTCGCCTCTACATGGGCCAAAATGATCTAATTAAAATTACACGTTAGTTTGGATCTTTCTTTTTTTTTGCTCTGGCGATCCACTAACGTTAGTGGATCGCCAGAGCAAAAAAAAAGAAAGATCCAAACTAACGTGTAATTTTAATTAGATTGAAATAGGGCCTTATCGCAACCCATTCTTTCCGATTTTTGAATTCAATTTTTTTTAAAACACCAGGTTTCTTTGCCTGTACTGCACATGGTCCATATCATTGGTGCTGTCAGAATTTGTCTTCCATGTTTGAAATTTTTTGTTTTGATTTAAAAAATCGTATTGCATCACAGGGACTTGCGCCCCTCTATCAATATTTTGTTAAAGTCAATGTGCGGTGGTTTTTTTTTCGTATCGAACATTGACTTTTACAAAATATTGATAGAAGGGAGCAAGTCCCTGTGATTGCATTTGGGTATTATAGAGTAGGGGTCGATTATTTTTTTTAATCGATGTAAATGACCAGAATTCAAGCCCCTGTGGGCATAATCAGAATCACAGTGAGTCACGGGTGTGTATTTGAACTGTAAGATGATCGAAATTTTCATTAGATCCATCGCTAAGAAATGGTGGAAATGCCATGTTTGGAAAATAAATGTTACATGCCGAGTTGGTTAACTTTGTTAAGCAAAGATATGGAATTCTAAGTTGACTGCGTGGTCAGACAAGTGATCGAAAATGGCACGCACCTTATAACATGCCGTATATTAAGTACTTGTTTGTCGACATTTTGTTATTTTAGTAAAAAAAAGCATCTTGTTACGACTTGAGTTCGCGTTGTTGATTTCTGTTCGGTTTATTTTCTGTTTTGTATTTCCTTATGCTGTTCTTGTTCGTGTTTACCGGTTCTGCGTTGAACTTTCGGACTTTTGACACTCGAATGCCCCATTGGTGCCTCTTTGCTTCTTTCATAAAAAGTTTTTCCTTGTGTTTGACAATACATTATGGGATAAGTAGGCCACAGTTTAATGATTTCACACCTTGTTTAAGAGAACTCAATAAGTATACAAAAGTCGTCGAAATTACAAGAAATTACTCTATAAGGACTAATAAGATAAAGTTATCAAATTGGAAAAAAGCAAGAATGCATTTGATCTTTTAATTTGAAAAAAAATACTGCTTTAAGTTTTAAATAGAAAATAATGAGATGTGGAATAAGTGTACGCGACACAGCCCACAATCAAGCGGAAATGCAGAAAAAATATTCACAATGGACAACCGTTAGCAGCCTTAAACGAGGGAAGTAGGCGCTGCTCCCGGTTCTGCAATTGGCCTATGGTCTAAATATAATGCATATAATTCAAATCCAGTCCTTAAATAGTCACAGATAGACTTCCTTCTAATACAAGGAACAGAAAAACATCAAAAAGACAAGTACAAACGAAAGCTTTGTCAAAAATTCCTGGCTTAGGACAGGCACATATAATACGTGACGGGGTTAAACTAGTTTTTTTGGGCCAAACCGCCCCATATCAATATTCCTAGACAAAGCACAAAAACTAATCACACAATAAAAATCAAATCGATCAAAGTTCAATTCCACTAGAGAGAATCTTAGACAAAAGACAACAAGAGAAACGACGAACTCTCTATAGAACACTGTTGTTACTGACAGCTAGCTGATAATCATCAATCGACTGATGTAAAAAACAAGAGTTAACACTAAAGTATGTCTCGCCTGCCGGCACCATCAGAAACAATTATTCTTTCTTACTTCCACTATATTTTGAATTTACATGGATTTTCAGTTTCTGAGATCAAAAGATGTATATAGAACTTACACATTGCAAATATATGCAATAAAAATAATCAAAGTCACTCAACCGGAAAATCAAGGTCAAGGTCAAAAGATGGGGATGCAACTGTGCTAAGCTACTACTGGGGCATATGTATACCAAGTTTCATCAACCTAAGACCTATAGTTCTTGAGATATGGAGGTGCTCGCAAAACTTTTTCATTGCTATTATATGTATTGAAAATTGTCAAAGTCACTCAACCGGAAAATCAAGGTCAAGGTCAAAAGATGGGGATGCAAATGTGGTAAGCTACTACTGGGGCATATGCATACCTAGTTTCATCAACCTAGGACCTATAGTTCTTGAGATATGGAGGTGCTCGCAAAACTTTTCAATTGCTATTATATGTATTGAAAATTGTCAAAGTCACTCAACCGGAAAATCAAGGTCAAGGTCAAAAGATGGGGATGCAACAGAGCTAAGCTACTACTGGGGCATATGCATACCAAGTTTCATCAACCTAGGACCTATAGTTCTTGAGATATGGAGGTGCTCGCAAAACTTTTTCATTGCTATTATATGTATTGAAAAATGTCAAAGTCAATCAACCGGAAAATCAAGGTCAAGGTCAAAAGATGGGGATGCAACTGTGCTAAGCTACTACTGGGGCATATGCATACCAAGTTTCATCAACCCAGGACCTATAGTTCTTGAGATATGGAGGTGCTCATAAAACTTTTCCAAAAAGTTAACGCCGCCGTCGCCGCCGTCGCCGCCGTCGCCGCCGTCGCCGCCGCCGCCGCCGCCGGTAAAGTAACACCTATGTCCCGCTCTGCTTTGCAGGCGAGACAAAAATCAAACATATCGATTTTAAATCCGACACAACACGATTTGGTGAAGTGTCATCACACAAAACCGACATGCTTGATCGCTATAATGCTTTAAAATGACAATAGTAAAAACGCTTATGGAAGTTTTAAAGTAAGTATCATGTTATCAATATTTCTACCAAAAAACACTAAATTCAAAGATTTAAATAAAATGTTCAATTCATATCATTTCCGTAATAAATTTTGAAGCCAAGTTTTCATTTCCAATGGATTGTTTTTAAACTTGTGAGCTTTATAAAAACATTACTATAAAATTCAGGATGTGACATTCCTTTCACTTTCAGAAAAAGACGTGTTCAATTAAATTTTTCAATAAGAGATCGATACTTGTGGAAGAATTACTAACTTTTAAAAATCGACAATGTTTGTTCATCAAAATATTTAAAATGATTTTGGTGAAGCGTATTGATTCTTCTTTCCTGGTTTTGACCGTCAATTATGATTCTGTTGTTGAATATAACCAGATATTTCAACATTTGTACAGAAAACATGCACTTTGTACATATTTCGCCTCCTAGAAGGCTACAAGGTTGTGGTAAGAGTGGTTTTTCACTTCGCTTAGCATGGAAATCAATGGCAAAGCAATACTGTTGTCCGATTTTAACTTTGAAATGCGTTGAGTACAAACATGTGTAAATATTTATTGCATAACTTTCGTTCTATCCAATTAAGCTGTAACATTATTAGATTATCAGTTGCAAACATATTAGATCAGAGGCTGTCAGTGTATGCATTGTATCAATGACATCAGGAAATTTTGATCTGTCTGCTATTTGTAAATATAACAAGAACGGAATTCCTGAGTCCCCCGCCAAAAAGTCCGCTTGCTAAACAGGAAGTCGGTAAGCGTTAGGCCTGGAAACGCATCCCACCATATGAGACCCCTACCAGAAGCTGCATATCAAATATCAAAAGCCTAGGAATATTTTGTTACGGGAAATAGTGCGACGGACGGACGAACGCCCAGTATTTCTATGTCCCCGCTCGGCGTTTCAACGGGGGACAATAACAACACCAACTTATACAATTCCTGTTTTTATTTCTTGACAAAGACAGCAAAATACAGTGCATTCATGTAAAACTAAAGCAAGTAGTATTTTTTGAATATACTTCTTAAGAAAAATGTCTATAGCAGCACACCCTTTAATTAAATACTTCGTTCAATTGTAGAAAAAACAAAATAAAAAGCAACGCCGTTCGAGCGCAGAATGATACGACAGCAACATGTTGAACCCTGTACGTTGAAGGCCCAATATAGATAGTCTATTCCTTTGGACACATGTGGCCCATGGTGGACACATAGATTTTTGACACATGCATCCTATGGTATACTTTAAAATGCATATTTGACACATAGATATTAACTTATTTATACAATAGTTAATTGACGTTTTTCGCCCTTTGACCCCTCATTTCTTATTTTTTCTAAAAATGGTAAGCGCCTACAATTAGCCCATATAATCATCATATGTGTAAGACTCAAATCTGTGTCCGGCCTTAGATCTGTGTCGTTCCTCAAATCTGTGTCCATTCTCAAATCCATGTCCCTCTTAAAGTGTTTACTCCTCAAATACGTGTCCTTTTAAAGACTCAGATCTGTGTCCCATCCAAAATGATTTTTCTTAGATCAGTGTCCTTTCCTCAAATCTATGTCCTCTCGAAAAGGTTTTCCCTCAGATCTATGTCCTCCATCAAGCGTAAAATAAACAAGGTTAATACAAGTAAATATGTGATGCTAACAAGAGAAATGTTAACATGCATATTCATTAATTAAACTGCTGAAGAAACATTCATGACTGACTATTGACTGCTCTCAACAGTCAGATATCTTATGAAAATCCATGACCTTTGAAAATGATGATTTTTCATGACATTAGAATAAAAGAATTGTAATGGAAAACCATGACTTCATATAAAGTACAACAAGGTCATGAAAATCTATGATCTTTTAATTACATTTTTGTGATGGAAATTCATGACCTGAAGATGGTACGAAGTCATGAAAAATCATCATTTTAAAAGATCATGAAAAATCTTGACTTTTAGAAAGTCATGATTTTCCATGACTTTTCGCTATTTTTGTCATGAAAAACCATGACAAAACGTGTAAACATGAAAGACTCCGGAGTAGAAAATGGGCAAGAAACTCAATATAATTGCGAGTAACTTCAAATCCTAAATTGTAGATGTGTTCTTGAATAATTTCAAAACATCTTTATTGATTTGGTTTTGTACGAATTTGGTAAAATAAAGCGAACAAATGTCATTCTTGTACATAATTTTTACCTCTGATTTTTTAGGTTTTTTAGATTTTCGTTATTTCAGACGACAACAAATGGGTCAAATGTCAAAAAGAAGTAACTAAACTGAGATTAGAATCGGGTGATACTAAATAATCTGTAAAGACAGTGCAAATTTTCATTAAATCAGACAGGGATGTTCAAAACAAATCAGTTTTATTTAATCCCTGAATCAGACAAATATCAGTGCTGACAGAAAAACGGTGAAATGTCATGTAAAATCATCATTTTCAAAGGTCATGGTTTTTCATAAGATATCTGACTGCTCAAGCACTCATATTTTTGGAACCGCCAATTTTACTTGTTTTTATTTCAATATTACCTGTGAAAAGGTAGGATGACTACTAATCTAATCTTTTTCGGTCACTTTTAAAGAATCAAATCATCCTTTGATATTTGACTTTTGTTTTGCAATACCAGTTTATATCCATGAAAATAAAGGTAAACAAAACTGCCGAACTTGGAGGACCGATCTCAAATGTCCGAGAGAAAAGCACAAACAAGAAAAGCATGCCAGAGAAATTGCGATGGTCCTGACTTGAAACGGGCATTTCCAAAAGAAAATCAAATGGTGGGTTAAGTGTCGTATAACATCCCTCTTCCGTTGTGATCTTGGGGTAACTGTTTGTCGCCCTTCTTTGGACACAGATCTGAGGGGGACATAGATTTGGGTTTTCAATGATAATGAACACAGATCTTAGAGAATTAGTATATTTAAGACATAAATCTGATTCTAACATAATGTAAACTTCATAACAACTGGCTGGCCTACTTAACTTAATTTCTTGTGTAAAACTATTTGTCTCGACAAGCTCTATTTTATGGTGTGTTTTTTTTGTTTTTTTTTTTTTTTGTTTTTTTTTTGCCCCTTTGACTCCTAATATCTCGAAAATGGTAAGAGATATTGCAAATGTATGGAAGTCTATTTCTGTCATCGCGAAAAAATATGTTGCGATAATTTATCTTGAAAAGTCGTGATAATTTGGTCATTTTGTCGACATAATACGAATTTACCTCTTGTAGTCACGATAATTTATCGCAAATCGTCGAGATAATCTTGTCGTTTGTCGTGATAAAATATTATCGTTATCACAACTTTTGGCCTGTCAATGCCGATATCAATCATTAACATAAAGGGTTATTGCGATAAGTTATCGCGATATTTACGTTTTTTAGGTTAAAATTGAGTTGCCTTATCTCAATTCCTAAAATTGAATATTGCAATTTATCTGTTTAAAGTCATGATAATGCCCAGCACTGCCCAGCAGGCACTTAAACGTTTCATCAACGTTCAAGTGCCTTAATTCCAAGCAAAATTTATTGTCTCACACTGGAATTTTTCTAAAATCATTGAAGGTTAGCGCTGCTTGTGGAGTTTTTATTTCCCGTGGTTAGCCCACTCTAGCATCATTACTTGTGTTGTAAAAGGCATCAAAGCTAAAAGTTATCCGTTCAGATTTTCTAAACCCTAAGGTTCTGCCTACCCCTGGAATGGGTTGGTCTTAGTCATAATTTGGTTTTTCCCGTTTGGATGTTTTAGCTCACCCCACCCGAAGGGTCATGTGAATTATTGGCATCGTTAATCGTCCGTCGTCCGTCCGTCGTCTGTCCGTCCGTTTACTTTTCTTCAAACGTCTTCTTCTCTGAAACCACTAATGGGGTTGCTTTGAAACTTTGTACAATTGATCTTTATTATGTCCTCATCCAAGTTTGTGAAATTTGTGAACGTCGATCAACCAACATGGCTGCTGTTACGAAAAGTAGAACAGGGGGTCAGACCATAGTTTTTAACTTATAGCTCAAAATGTATAAGAGATAGAGAAAATCCGAAGCAACCTTCCTTCTTCGGCATCAAAAGCTCTACAAAACTCTCCATTGAGTCAAAGTTGTAGGACGACTCCTTATAGGAGTTATTTCCCCTAAATCGTCAAAATTGACAATTTTCACAGTTTTTGGACTTTATCTTAAAAGCCATAAGAGTAATAGTAATAGTTAGCATTGCATAATTGTTCAGCTTACAAAGATCTACAAAAATGATTTCGGGGTCAAAATGGTCAGATCATCCTTTTATGTGTTTTCAATCAATTCTAACTTCATTGTTTTTTTTTTCAAATGGAAGGCTTTGTTACTTTGTATTCTTGATCTTAAAAGTGTTTTCTATCCTGTCTAGTATCTTTAATGTATAATACTTACTAAGTACATGTAGACCATGTTGCACACTAGGTCAGAAGCTTTAGCATAAGAAATTATTTGAGCGATTCAGGCTCCTGGGAGTCTCTAGTTTTGATTTTATTGTTCAATGTTCTTCATAATCTGGATATATTTTGAATTAAAAAACGATCGATGTCTTGAATGGACGAAACGCGCATCAGACGTTAGAAAATTTATTGTCTGTGATTATAGAACGTTGAATCAACGTTGATGTCAGGTCATTTTGTTGACATATCATCATATTATAGAACATATAATATAGAATATCATAGAACGTTGATCACTGAGGCCACGCCGAATTAATTACTTTTTCGTCGGACCTTCTGCACGTGAAATTGTATATAAAGGAGAAAATATCAATTTCTTTTACCTGCATTAAAAAGAAACCCGCCCGCGTCCGGAGCTGAAAGTGGTGTTATTTATTTTTAAATGTCTGTCTTTTGCAAAAGTTAACAAGCATTAAATTACCGATATTGAAACAAGTGCTCCAATTAACTGGAGTCTGTTGTTATCCTATCACTTGTAAGCCTAGCATAGTATTCAACAAAGCAACAGAAGTTCAGTTTAGTGCTTAAATAGTTGCGATACACTCGAACGATTGAAATGCTCCCTAAATTACTATGAATTAAGGCACTTGAACGTTGATAAAACGTTAAAGTGCCTGCCGGGCAGTGCCGGGCATTATCAAGACTTTAAAAAGATAAATTGCGATATTTGATTTTAGGAATTGAGATGAGATAACTCAATGTTAACCTAAACATATTTGTACAGTTTGGTGGACGTGTTTTTCAGCAAACAATAGGTATCCCAATGGGCACAAATTGTGCACCATTGCTTGCCGATTTGTTTCTTCATTCATATGAAGCAGACTTCTTACAATCACTTCTAGACAAAAAGGACCGCAAACTTGCTTTATCCTTCAATCTCACATTTCGTTATATTGATGATGTCCTTTCACTAAACAATCCTCGATTTGGTGACTATTTACATCTCATATATCCGAAGGAACTTGAGGTAAAGGACACTACAGATTCTAGGAGGTCTGCTTCATATTTGGATCTATTTCTCGAAATTGACACACAAGGAAGGCTTTGTACAAAGCTCTATGACAAACGTGATGACTTCAACTTTCCAATAGTTAACTTTCCCTTTCTGTGTAGCAACATTCCGTCCGCTCCAGCATATGGAGTTTACGTATCACAATTGATTCGTTATTCCAGAGCATGTGGGGAGTACAACGATTTCCTTGATAGAGCTACACGGCTGACAAGCAAATTGTTAACACAGGGGTACGTTGCTCCAAGGTTGTTGTCATCACTCAAGAAATTTTACGGACGACATCATGTGCTTGTATGCAAATACGGGATTTCTATCTCTCAGATGAGCACAGATGTTGGTTTGACATAGAGTTTTGTAATGCCATCCTTTCCGGATTTGACCAACACTTAATCGATCTTTGGCAACGTGACGGGTGTGCTATAGCAAGCAGGATCTGCTTACTCTTCCGGAGCACCTGAGTTCACTCTCGTTTCGACTTGAGTTCGCGTTGCTGAATGCGGTTTTGTTGTTATGTGTGTGTGTTTTATGTTGTTATGTGGTTTGTTTTGTTGTGATGATTTTTTGTCTGCCGGTTTTGTCTTTGTCTTCACGGTTTTATGACACTGATTACTCCTTTGGTACACCTTTGCTTCTAAAAACGTAAATATCGCGATAACTTATCGCAATAACCCTTTATGTTAATAATTGATATCGGCATCGACAGGCCAAAAGTTGTGATAACGATAATATTTTATCACGACAAACGACAAGATTATCTCGACGATTTGCGATAAATTATCGTGACTACAAGAGGTAAAATTCGTATTATGTCGACAAAATGACCAAAATATCACGACTTTTCAAGATAAAGTATCGCAACATATTTTTTTTTTCTCGATGACAGAAATAGACTTCCATACAAATGTGATTGAAAAATGCATCATGCAAGGATTCTCACAAGGATCCTAATGAAAAACAATTGAAAATCGGACTAGAATTAAAAAAAAAGAGTTGATTTCTGTGGCGTGGCCCATCTTTGGTTCCCTGTAGCAATGGAACGGTGCAATATATATCAAAACCATCGACACTTAGAGTGGACGGAATTTAATGGGGAATTCAACTAAAAAAAAAGAATTTTTAAAATCAAATGAATAGTAAAAATTCTATAACAGTTTGGTCAATACACCCGTTTTAACACCTTTTGGTCCTTTTTTCTAAAATAATAAGGGTCACAAACCCCAAATGCAATAAAAAGCTTTCTTTGGTGGATATAATCATCAAAATCAAACTTGATAACAATTGGCTGACCAACTACAACTAATTTTCTTGTGTAAAAATTTACTCAAGCTATCGCACGGAAACTTAATGTTCCCAGACGACAACAACGACAACGACATTTCATTATACGATCGATTGTGGTCGTTCAAAAATTGATACTTGCAGACCAGAAATTTTCAAAAGGTTCAAAAGGCCCCATTTCTTATCATAAAGTCACAAGTCTAAAACGGAGAAGACATCCTAAGTTGCAAAACTTGCGTCTTATCCTTTTGTCTTGATTTTTGGACAATGAAATATGTTTAAATTAAGTCTCAAACATAATAGTTTCAAAGCAACTTTTCTCCTCGATAAAAAATCCAAAAACAGAAAAAGAGCTAGGCATATTATCAAAGAATCAAAGTAAAAACGCCAGGGTATTCAAATGTCAGGAGTCCGAAAAGACTATGACAAAAACAGGTTTCACATAAATAAAAACTTGAATCCAGGTGTTCAAACAATTTAGTCGCTTGTCCTTAGTGAAAAACATAAAAAAATAAATAAGCCCAGCAATCTCATTTGTTCCTAATATTCAACTCTGATTGATTGTCTTTTGAGTGCTAGTAGTAGGACAAATGGTGATATACACAATGGATCATAAAGCTCTACGTCATCTGTGAAAATAGGCAATTTCAATTTAAAAAGGCGAACATTTGTACTGCTCGCTGTTTTGCAATTATTTTTTTTATTACACTTGGATATATGATAAATAATGAAGAAAAAAGTGATAGTCCGAACTATGAAGATACTTCTCGCCGTGAAAATTTAATATATAATGCAATTAAATCAATGATTTAAAAGTACTTAATAAGTTATTAAAGAATTACCCTCTTTTACAGTCAAGTTGGATCAACATGTTGCTCCAAGAACAAAGATATCACAAAATATATTAAAATCCAATATACTAGAATATTTTTATCAAATATACACGTCAAGTCTGACACAACAAGAGTTGACACTAAACTATGTCTCGCCTGTCAGCGCCATCACAGAACTCATTGAAGGTCTAGCGGGCCTTTGGAAAAGTTAAAGTCAAGGCCATGCAACAGGTGACAGAATTCCATTTAACCATCACAAAAATGTCTGAAGTGTGTTCTAGATACCATAGTTATTGAGAAACAATGAAAAAAGACCAGCATTAACTAAGTCATTCAACCATGAAAATGGGGTCAAGGTCACATTACATGGTGACGTCAGTTGTGTATACCATAATTCCCAAATATCAGATGCCTATAGCTATAATATTATACTTTTCACTTAACTAATTTTCCACCCAAAAATCATCAAAGTTCACAAAGTCACTGAACCGTGAAAATGGGGTCATGGTCACGCAACATGGTGTCAGTTGTGTAGACCAAAATCCTGAATGTCTGTATACCAAATATCAGATGCCTAGCTATTATAGTTTTAACTTAATTTATTTTCCACAAAAGTTTTAATTGTTCCAAAAAATCTAAGTCGACAGAGTCACTGAACCATGTAAATTGTGTCAAGGTCACAGGACATGGTTTCAGTTGCATAGACCATAACTCCAGGTGACTGTATACCAGATATCAGATGCCTAGCTATTATACTTTTCACTTAATTCACTTTCCACAAAAGTCTTACAAAGAGTTTTTGGCCCCAAAAATCATCTAAGTCCATATAGTCACTGAACCATGAAAATGGGTCAAGGTCAAACGGCATGGCACCAGTTGCATAGACCATAGCCCTTAATGTATGTATACCAGATATCAGATGCCTAACTATTATACTTTTCACTTAATTCATTTTCCACAAAAGTCTTACAAAGAAGTTTTTTTGCCCCAAAAATAATCTAAGTTCACAGAGTCAGTGAACCACGAAAATGGGGTCAAATTCAAACGGCATGGCACTGGTTCCATAGACCATAACCCAAAGTGTCTGTATACCAGCTATGAGATGCCTAGCTATTATAGTTTTCACTCAATTCATTTTCCACAAAAGTCTTACAAAGGGGTATTTTGGCCCCAAAAATAATCTAAGTTCACAGAGTCAGTGAACCATGAAATTGGGGTCAAGGTCAAATGGCATGGTGCCGGTTGCGTAGACCATAACCTGTACTTTCTGTATACTAAATATCAGACGCCTAGTTTTTATACTTTTCTTGGAATTCATTTTCCACAAAAGTCTTACAAAGGGTTTTTTTTGGCCCGAAAAAACATCTAAGTTCACAGAGTCGCTGAACCATGAAATTGGGGTCAGGGTCAAACGGCATGGTGCCAGTTGCGTAGACCATAACCTGTACTGTCTGTATACCAAATATCAGATGCCTAGCTACTATACTTTTTTTGGAATTCATTTTCCACAAAAGTCTTACAAAAAAGTTTACGCCGCCACCGGAAAGTAATACCTATGTCTTGCCTTCAGCGACTAAAGTCGCAGGCGAGACAAAAATTGCTAACAAAAGGTTATATGCTTCTCGGTTGTTGTGTTAACTTGTGAAATTTTATGGAAGACTATTTTTCTTGAATCATCTGTTTCTTCGTGCTGTTCACGTTCGTGCTAACTGGTTTCTCTTTGCCCTTTCGGACTTTTGACATTGGACCCATATTGCTTCATACCTCTGTAAATTTTCAGCATTTAGTCAAAATTTATTCCATTCTTGGTTGGGATAATTTCGCACTTTTCAAAGTAAACTAAGTCACGAGAAGCCTTGTTAATAACATAGACATATGTCAAGTATACAAAAATTGGACCAAGCAGACATTACAAGTAACTTGTAAGACCACAACTAAAATACGACACAACAGTATGGAACCTTTTCCATAAAACCATATAGACAAACTAGAAGAGGTACTAAGAAGAGCAGCAAGATATGTAAACAACCAATACAGGTAAAGGGGTAGTGTAGCAGGCTTGATAAAGCAAATAGAGAGGGAATCTGTAGTTACAACAAGAAAGGAACTTACGATGAATTATATGATAGTCAGTGACATTCATGGTTGCGACCCGGACACATACAACACTTATAATAATCAAATAGATCACTCAGAAATGCACAAGGACAGCAAAACATAGTGTATAAATGCATCAATAGCACTTGTCTTCTTGAGAGAAAACCTACAGCAGCACATCCTTAGGGAGCGACCATTCGAATTTTATGGGGGGGGGGGGGGGGGGGCTATGGTGAAATTTGAAATAAAAAGGGGTTGCACTTAGTCGTGCTAAGGAAACACCCACTCGACTATTCGGAAAACAGGAAGTATATGCATGACTGACATGGAAAGAGGAGGCACGTTACAATTCATCATGCTTAAGCTGCATACCAAATTTGAAATCAATCCTTTCAGTAGAACGTCTGAAATCTATTACGAAAAAACACTTAAGGAAGTCTTAAGTCGGCTAAGAAAACAGGAAGCAGATGCGCGACTGACTTAAAAGGGGGAGGCACGGTACAACTCATCATGCTAAAGCTGTATACCAAATTTAAAATAAATCCCTTTGGTAGAAGCTGAGAAATCTGTTACGATTTTTTCCCCTTTTTGACCCTTAAAATAGTCTTAATAGAAGAAAATGAGATGTGGAATAAGTGTACGCGACACAACCTACATTATAAACGTATATTTTAAATATCCACAATGGAAAACAGCCAGCAGCCTTCAATGTGACCAGCGGTCGCTGCTCGCTGTCTTTCAATTGGCCCCTGGATTGAAAATAAAATACATATGATTCAAGCCCAATCCCAAAGTGCATTGAAAGACCCTCTTCTTGACAAAAAACAATTAACAAAAATTCGACAAAATACAAACATAAGCTTTGATAAAGATTCCTGGCTTAGGACAGGCACATTAAAATGTGGCGGGGTTAAACTAGTTTTTTGGCGCCAACCTTCCCCCTAATGATAATCAATAACAAAGCACAAACTAACACACAGTAAAAATCAAATCGATAGAAGTTCAATTCAACAAGAGAGTATCTGAGACAAAAGGACAACAGGTAATTAACGGGACGTAAAGATACTCTCCTGAGAACACTCGAAGTTACTGACAGCTAGCTAAGAAGCATCCATCGACTGATGTAAAAAAATAAGTCGGTTTGGAAAACAGGAAGTAGATAACCGACTGACCTAAAAAGTACAGGAAATGAACATCCCATCATGATTAAGCTGTCTACCAAAATTAAAATCAATCCTTCAGTAGAAGCTGAGATATTGTTCCGGACGAACAGACGGGCGGACAAGGTGATTGCAATATGGCCATCTCTCTAACGAGTGGGGTATAAAAAGGCAGGATGGCAAAAATCCAGAAATAACAAGGGGTTATACTCGGTCGTGCTAAGGATTACCCACTCGACCGTTCTGAAAATAGGAATAAGACGCCTGACTGACCTGGAAAGGGGAGGCACGGTACAACTCATCATGATAATGCAGTATACAAAATTGAAATCAATCCCTTCAATAGAAGCCCAAATGTCTATTTCTGACCCATAAAAAGTCTAAGTTGGCTCAGAAAACAGGAATCGGATTCGCGACTAACCTGAAAAAGGGCGGCACGGTACAACTCACCTTTCAGTAGAAGCCGACAAATCTGTTACGAAAGTTTTTTAACGGACGGACGGACAGACAGACGGACAAGGTGATTGCAATAAAGCCTCTTTCTTACGAATTGGGGTAGAAAATGGCAGGAAAGTGTTTTGAATTAAAAAAGGACAGGATGGTATTTTTGGTTAAATAATTTATACAATATCTTTATTAGCATAATTACGTCCATTAGGACCAAAGCAACATACAAACTAGTGCTGACTGTGTTGGGGATGCCCAACACAAAAATGTCTCCCAAACGAATGAATTTTTGATAGTGTATTCTTATTCGCCATCCTTAAAAACCCCTGGATAGAAAATTTTGTTAAAATCGAAGCATTTTTGCAATTTTTGCTTTTTCGGTGGCGGCCATTTTGAAAATGGTGGCCATCTTGAAAATTTTAATTTTACGTATCAAGTCTACTTATAACCTTCTACTAGCATACCAAATTTCATCAAAATCCATCCAGTAGTTTCCGAGATAATTTTAGGGTACCCTTTTGCCGTGGCGGCCATTTTGAAAATGGCGGCCATCTTGAAAATTTCGAAGTGTCTGTGCACACCTCCAATAACCAATCTACCATCATACAAAGTTTCGTGCAATTCCATTTTGTCGTTTTCAAAAAACCTTTCGGACAGTTTCATGTACGGAAGAAAGAAGAAAAAAAAAGAATAATAACTAGTTCTAATTGTGATCGCAAGCGAGTCACATAGATGTCCCCTCACGTACCCCTCTTTGTCAATATGTCTCTTGGCATTTAATGAGATAACTTAATATACCAAATTTTCATCAAAATAGGAGTAAGTTAAATTTTGGCGGGAAACGGCGGCCATTTTAAAAATGGCTGCTGATAAATAAATTTCAATGTCAAAAATCAATTCGCCATACCTTATTACCTTAGATACCAATTTTCATCAATATCGTAGTAACTTAAATTTTGGCGGGAAATAGCGGCCATTTTGAAAATGGCCGACGATAGCTAAATTTCAAAGTCAAAAATTAACTCGCCATACCACTCTTACTTTATATACCAATTTTCATTAAAATCGGAGTAACTTTAATTTTTGGCGGGAAAATGGTGGCCATTTTGAAAATGGCTGACGATGAAAAAAAATTCATGTCAAAAATCAATTCGCCATACCACTATTACCTTATTTATCAATTTTCATCAAAATCGGAGTAATTTTAATTTTGGCGGGAAACGGCGGCCATTTTGAAAATGGCCGACGATTAAAAAATTTTGATTTCAAAAATCAACTCACCATACCACTATTACCATATATACCAATTTTCATCAAAATCGGAGTAAGTTTAAATTTTGGCGGGAAACGGGGGCCATTTTGAAAATGGCCGACGATAAAAAAATTTCGATGCCAAAAATGAACTCGGCATACCACTATTACCTTGTAAACCAATTTTCATTAAGAAATAACAAAGTTAAGAATTTTTACATTACTATTACAAAATATATTGTTCCAAGAAAGATAACTCAATTGGACAAAAAAATCAAATTTCGATTTTTTGCAAAATTTTGAGAACCGTAAGTCCGATTTTCAAAATTTTTTTTTTAAATGAAAGGTATCGAAAGTCTACACTTACCCCATAAAGGAATTTGTGTTACCCCTGCCGGATCAGAAATGCCAGGTAAAATTCAACTTCGGTTTCGAGGAGCCATTTTGAGGCCCTTTTTTGACCTATAAGGGGTCGTTCGATTTCGACGAAAAATACAAAAAGCACAATCTCCCATTCCATACTCTTGATATATGAAGTTTCAGCTTCCTACCTTAAAAGATGTCGAAAAAATGAGGTGGACAAGTTCACGATCCAGAATACCGAGAAAAATAATAATAATAATAATAATAATAACTAGTTCTAATTGTGATCGCAAGCGAGTCACATACATGTCCCCTCACGTACCCCTCTTTGTCAATATGTGTTTGGGCATTTGAGAATACCTAATATAACAATTTTCATCAAGATCGGAGTAAGATTAATTTTGGCGGGAAACGGCGGTCATTTTGAAAATGGCCAACGATATAAAATTTTTGATGTCAAAAATAAACTCTCCATACCACAATAACCTTATATACCAATTTTCATTAAAATCGGAGTAACTTTGATTTTTGGCGGGAAACGGCGGCCATTTTGAAAATGGCCAACGAATTAAAAATTTCGATGTCAAAAATCAACTTGCCATAGCACTATTACCTTATATACCAATTTTCGTCAAAATCGGAGTAACTTTAATTTTGGCGGGAAAAGGCGGCCATTTTGAAAATGGCCGACGATAGAAAAATTTTGATGTCAAAAATCATCTCGCCATACCACTATTACCTTATATACCAATTTTCATCAAAATCGGAGCAAGTTTAAATTTTGGCGGGAAATTTTAGCCGCCATTTTGAAAATGGCCGCCAAAAAAATTTTTCGATACCAAAAATGAACTCGGCATACCACTATAACCTTGTAAACCAATTTTCAATAAGAAATAACAAAGTTGAGAATTTTTACATTACTATTACATAATACAGAATACAAAGAAAGATAACTCAATGTGACAAAAAAATTAAATTTCGTTTTTTTGCAAAATTTTGAAAACCGTAAGTCCGATTTTCAAATTTTTTTTTTTAAATGAAAGGTATTGAAAGTCTCCACTTACCCCATAAAGGAATTTGACCTACCCCAGCTGGATCAGAAATGCCAGGTAAAAATTCAACTTCGGTTTCGAGGAGCCATTTTGAGGCCCTTTTTTGACCCATAAGGGGTCGTTCGATTTCGACGAAAAATACAAAAAGCACAATCTCCCATTCCATACTCTTGATATATGAAGATTCAGCTTCCTACCTTAAAAGATGTCGAAAAAATGAGGTGGACAAGTTCACGGTCCAGAATACCGAGAAAAATAATAATAATAATAATAATAACTAGTTCTAATTGTGATCGCAAGCGAGTCACAAAAATGTCCCCTCACGTACCCCTCTTTGTCAATGTCTATTGGCATTTGAGATAACTTAATTTATCCAATTTTCATCAAAATAGGAGTAAGTTTAATTGTGGCGGGAAACGGCGGCCATTTTTAAAATGGCTGACAATAGAAATATTTCGATGTCAAAAATCAACTCACCATACACATATTACCTTATATACCAATTTTCGTTAAAATCTGAGTAAATTTAATTTTGGCGGGAAACGACGGCCATTTTGAAAATGGCCGACGATAAAAAAAATTTGATGTCAAAAATCAACTTGCCATACCACTATTACCTCATATATCAATTTTCATTAAAATCGGAGTAATTTTAATTTAGGCGGGAAATGGCGGCCATTTTAAAAATGGCGGCCCAAAAAAAATTTTCGATTCCAAAATTGAACTCGGCATACCACTATTACCTTGTAAACCAATTTTCATCAAAATCAGAATAACTTTAATTTTGGCGGGAAACGGCGGCCATTTTGAAAATGGCCGACGAAGGAAAAATTTTGATATCAAAAATCAACTCGCCATACCACAATTACCTTATATACCAATTTTCATTAAAATCGGAGTAATTTTAATTTTGGCGGGAAATGGCGGCCATTTTTAAAATGGCCGCCCCAAAAAAAATTTCGATTCCAAAATTGAACTCGGCATACCACTATTACCTTGTAAACCAATTTTCATTAAGAAATAACAAAGTTGAGAATTTTTTTCATTAATATCACAAAATATATGGTACAAAGAAAGATAACTCAATCTTACAAAAAAAATAATTTTCGATTTTTTGCAAAATTTTGAAAACGGTAAGTCCGATTTTCAAAATTTTTTTTTTAAATGAAAGGTATTGTATATCCGCACTTAACCTATAAGGGAATTTTTCCTACCCCTGCCGGATCAGAAATGCCAGGAAAAATTCAACTTCGGTTTCGAGGAGCCATTTTGAGGCCCTTTTTTTACCTATATGGGGTCGTTCGATTTCGGCGAAAAATACAAAAAGCACAATCTCTCATTCCATACTCTTGATTTATGAATTTTCAGCTTCCTACCTTAAAAGATGTCGAAAAAATGAGGTGGACAAGTTCACGATCCAGAATACCGAGAAAAATAATAATAATAATAATAATAATAATAATAATAATAATAATAATAATAATAATAAGAAACCGAGCAAAAACAATATGTCCCCGACACTTCGTGTTCGGGGACATAATAAGAAACCGAGCAAAAACAATATGTCCCCGACACTTCGTGTTCGGGGACATAATAATAATAATAACTAGTTCTAATTGTGATCGCAAGCGAGTCACATACATGTCCCCTCACGTACCCCTCTTTGCCAATATATCTGGCTTTTGTGGGAACCCTTTTAAGCAATGACGCCCTTATCATTCCATTGAAGCACCCTTTTTACAAGCATTGGTAGCGTACTTGTAAACTATTATGGTGACTAGCGAGCATAACTACCGCTCTCGTCCTCCACAATGGAGCCACTCTTCAATGAAATGCTAAAAACGTTTCGGAGAAGCTTTTGGTTGACATCCATATAAGATATTATTCTCCCTTAATCTCATATGGTCGAGAAGAGTCACACAGTCGCATCCAAAAGCTGTTGCATCAGACCATAACCAAATTTTGATGCTAAAAATGAACTCCCCATACCACAATTACCCTGTATATTAATTTTCATTAAAATCGGAGAAAGTCTAATTTTGGCGGGAAACAGTGGCCATTTTGAAAATGGCCGATCATAAATAAATTTCAATGTCAAAAATCAACTCGCCATACCACTGTTACCTTATATACCAATTTTGGTCAAAATCGGAGTAACTTTAATTTTGGCGGGAAATGGCGGCCATTTTGAAAATGGCAGACGATAGAAAAATTTTAATGTCAAAAATCATCTCGCCATACCACTATTACCCTCTGTATACCAATTTTCGTCAAAATCGGAGTAACTTTAATTTTGGCGGGAAATGGCGGCCATTTTGAAAATGGCCGACGATAGAAAAATTTTGATGTCAAAAATCATCTCGCCATACCACTATTACCTTATATACCAATTTTCATCAAAATCGGAGCAAGTTTAAATTTTGGCGGGAAATTTTAGCCGCCATTTTGAAAATGGCCGCCAAAAAAAAATTTTCGATACCAAATATGAACTTGGCATACCACCTTTACCTTGTAAACCAATTTTCATTAAGAAATAACAAAGTTAAGAATTTTAACATTACTATTACATAATACAAAGTACAAAGAAAGATAACTCAATGTGACAAAAAAATTAAATTTCGATTTTTTGCAAAATTTTGAAAACCGTAAGTCCGATTTTCAAATTTTTTTTTTTAAATGAAAGGTATTGAAAGTCTGCACTTACCCCATAAAGGAATTTGTCCTACCCCTGCCGGATCAGAAATGCCAGGTAAAATTCAACTTTGGTTTCGAGGAGCCATTTTGAGGCCCTTTTTTGACCTATAAGGGGTCGTTCAATTTCGACGAAAAATACAAAAAGCACAATCTCCCATTCCATACTCTTGATATATGAAGATTCAGCTTCCTACCTTAAAAGATGTCGAAAAAATGAGGTGGACAAGTTCACGGTCCAGAATACCGAGAAAAATAATAATAATAATAATAATAATAATAATAATAATAATAATAATAATAAGAAACCGAGCAAAAACAATATGTCCCCGACACTTCGTGTTCGGGGACATAATAATAATAATAAGAAACCGAGCAAAAACAATATGTCCCCGACACTTCGTGTTCGGGGACATAATAAGAAGAAACAGAGTAAAAGCAATATGTCTCCCAACACATAGTGTTTGGGAGACATAATAATACATAACGCACAAGCTGAAATAAAAGTCACATGTATAGATCAATTTGAATAAAAACAAATGATCCATATAAGCATGTACGAATGTAAAAAAAAATTATACAAATAAGGAACCTGTCCGATCAGGGTCTGAAGCCCTCAGTTCTAAAGACTGTTGAATAAAGACTCCAGTGTGACAAACAAGTTCTGTATTAAAGAGGCACAATATTTTAATTAATTTAGTTTGAGTGTCCAGTCCTTCGAAAGAGGTTATGTAATATTTTAATTCATTCAAAAAATCCTTTCGTAAAGAGGCATTTATTTCACAATCAAAAAAGAAATGTTTTTCATCATCTAAGACTTGGCATTTTCTACATAATCTTTGTTCCCTTGGGATTCTTGTGTAGCGACCAACTTCAATGCCAAGAGAATGGTCACTTAATCTAAATTTGGTTATTAACTGTCTAAAATTACAATTTCTATGTTCAAGATACTTTTCTAAATTACAGTCTTTTTTAATTTTTCCATACCAATATAGTTTTGAAGATGTGTCAAATTTGGAAATTTTTTCCAATAATTTTTCATATTTTTCAAAAACTGCTTTTTTGGCTGTATCTTTGAACTTTTCTTTAGTTAAGTTAAATTGGTCAGCATTTATATCCAAATCTTTTAAAATATCTGCAAATGTATACCATGAATAAACTCCCTTACTATGTAAAGATTTATTAACTGTAAATGATTCATAGACTAAAGGATTTACATTATTTGAATTTAATCTGTAGTAGTACATAAGGGTTTGAATTTTTATAAATGAATCTAAAGTAAACCTACCAAGCTCTGATCTTGTGCCTATATTTGAAGCCTTCCTTTTTAGCCCTAATACTGCCTTACAGAATTTTGTGTGAACTTTTTCGAAAGGGAATTTTTCAACAAGTGATAAGAAATCACAATAATTGTTGTTTTTAATTGCTTTTTTTTCAGAATTGTAGATTGAGTTTAAAAAAATATCCATATACCAAATTTCAGAATTATATGTCAAGATTGGTCTAATGAGTGTATCGAAAAGTTTACATGATAAAGTAGTAGGTACATAATTAAAATTTGACATATAGCTCCTTAACAGAAATAAAACTTTGATACCTTTTTTTGACAGCTCTTCAGAGGATGGTTTAAAATTTCCTCTGGTATTTATAATATTTCCTAAAAATGTAAAGTCTTTAACTTCACTTAATTGTTTATTGTTACATAAGAAAGGACCGGACTCTTTGTAATAGTTTTGAAATACCATTATTTTGGTTTTATTTGTATTGACAGTTAGCTGCCATTTATTGCAATATTAAGAAAATTTATTTAAAGCATTTTGTAATCCATCATGCGATTCTGATAGTAAAACTAGATCATCTGCATAACTAAGACTTGGAACCTTAGTTTGATCCAAAGTTGGGGGAACACACGTATTATCAAATATGGAATGCAAGTCATTTATATAACAATTAAATAGGGTAGGGCTAAGGCTATCCCCCTGACGAACTCCTCGTTTGATGGGGAAGAAAGCAGAATGTTCATTCCCAATTTTTAGTGACGATTCACATAAATGGTACATGTTTTTTAAAGTGTTGTAAAATTTCCCCCCAACCTTGTCACCTATCAATTTATATAATAAACCTTTATGCCATACAGAGTCAAATGCCCCCTTTAGATCCACAAAACATGCAAATACATGTAACTTCTTCTGTTTTTTTAAATATTTAGTAACAAGAGTTTTTAGAATAAATAGACCATCTGATGTTCTGTGATTAGAACGGAATCCAAATTGAAAATTGGAAAATTTATTTTCATAATGTGTTATAAGTCTTTTATTTAAAACAGAACTGAACAATTTTGCTAGACAGTTTAAAATGGAAATACCTATATAGTTTGCAATATCTGTTTTATCCCCCTTTTTATAAATAATTTATAGTAGCTTCAGTGTTAAAAAAAATCTTTAAAAAATGCACACATTAGCGCGCAAAAAATCTAGGCTCTGCTTTTACCGAAAATAAAAAAGCAGGACGATAAAAATATCCATAGCCCTCCCCCATAAAATCCCTTACCCCGCCACGATATTCATCAATAGTTAAATATATTTGTATACTATACATCTATAAAGAGACAAAAAAGAAATGAGTTATCTTTCTTAGACCAGAATTTTTTTTTCATTTTAAAATTTTGAAAATTTACAAAGTGGCAAATCTTCAATAGTGTTTTTCGGATCAACCTGAGAATTGAACTTGACCTGTACTTTATTTTACTCAACAGCTGTGCAAAATATTATTCAAATCCCTTGACGCGTTTTCAAGTCATCAACTGGAAACCTTTGGGGGCGGACAGACAGATGGACGGACGGGCAGACACCGAAAGAAACTGAGGGTATAACATAATACCTCGCCACTTCGTGTGGCGGGGTATAAAAAAATAGATTGAAAGCAACAGTAAATCTAAGTGGTCCTTATATAATCCTAGAACAATCGAAATGTCACCTGTTTTTCCTGGTTTTAACCTTTATCCAGCCTGCCAGTATATTCACAAAGTTGAATGTGGGTAGTATACAGAATTATGTAACAGTAGCGTTTTATTACTTGACATAATTGATTCTTAATTGGAAAAAGAATAACTCAAAAGATTTTGATGTAACCAGGGAGGAATTAGCTTAGTAATTTAATACTTCCATGATGCAACTTTAACTAGACCAGAAGCTCTTTTCAAATAGCAAAAGGGAGGGGGTTGTAGACGAAATTATACTTATTGAATTTTACAGCTATTATTTGATTTAATTTAACTAACCTGCTTCAAATATTGACATCAACATTTAAAAAAAGACTATTTAATTACTATTAATTTACTTTTTGGTTAATGATAAATTAGATCTATATTTTTTGTAACTGATTTTTGACATTTATCACAAAGTAAAATATCAATATTGAGGGTCCGTCGATTTACCCAAAAACACCAAAAAACACCCAAAGATACCCAAAAACACCCAAAATCACCCAAAAACAACACAAAAATTTTTAATGTGGAAAAAATGATTTTTATAAAGTATATACTATCTTAATATTAAATTATATTTATGATTTTTATCGATAACCGAAATCAACAGTTACATTATATCAATGCGGACAAAACGACATGATTTTTCAAATATTAAAATATGTACATTTTTCAAAGAGCTTTGTAAAAAACTAAACAAAAATTTGAGTAATTACATAAATTAGTTATTGCATTTCTAAATATATGTGAATAACTAATAGATGAAAGGCGCATCGAAAATGTCTAAAATATGAAATAAGACGCATTGTATACGACACACTAAAAATACATGCTGAGAAAACTTCTGATTAGAAAATTATCAGTACTGTTATGAAAGTATTGTAAATTGAAATCAAGCACGTGACGCAAAAATCATATATAACTTTAAAAATTATAAATATGTGGATCTCAGCTGCTAATGTTATCACTTACAGCAATACATGCTTAAACTGTTAAACATGATTCTTTTACACTTCTCAGAGTAGAAACATGCACGCGAAGAAATATGCAATATATCTAGATTCGTGCGAGATTTTAATCGTAAAATGCTGAAAAAAATTAGATCAGTTTACTTTAGTATATATACAATGCAACACTTGGCTTGAGAGTTTCCGATGAGTCTTTAATACGAAAAAACGTACGTCAGGCATAGTTCAATATAAGTCGATTCCCTAAAATTTAGTAGTTTTGTTTTTGTAAAATGATTGCTTTCAGGCCAGGGTCTAACGGGGTCTAATTGTAATTATTCAAAATAAAGACAAGTCCACTTTTTGCAGAAGAAATTTTTTAAAATGTTGTTACATGTACAAAATATAATACTTTCGTTTTAACAAAAATGTACCCGTATTGCTGGACGAAAAGAGCGAAAATGACATTTGTTTTTCTGTTGTGTCTCTATCTTTTTGTTTCATCGAGTATGCCAATTTATTGTTATTGTGACATGACAGAGGTTTTTTTTGGTCCACCAAAAGCCGTTCTGAAGAAGCATCTTTTTCAAAACATTGGATTCATATCTTTATATTTTATGTTTATTGCTTGTTATATGTGCGGTACTATTGGTGTAATACTTGTTTTATCTTCTCTTTTAACTTTTTTTGGCTAGGAGGAAGCATTTCTGATATGACTCCAATGAACAAAAACTTTGTTAATGTTAAAGGATAAAATAATACACGTTTACTATTCTGATCTGTAATTAATGTTGAAACTTACAGAAAAATTTTAATGAAAAGCTTTGACGAGCGCAGCATATTGAAACCTGTACGTTTGAGGCCCAATATATGGATAGTCAATTTCTCTGGACACATGAAGCCCACTGTGAACTGACAAGTTTTTTTGACACGTGTAGCCATTGGGTATTTTTCAAAAGCGAGACAAAAGTTGCATTTTTGCCCCTCATTTTTGGCCCCTTTTTCTAAACAAAAAAGGGGTGGATCCTCAAACCCATTCCATCTAAGATTTAATTATAAGGAATATCGTTGAAAAAGTTTATAGCAATTAATCCTGGATCCGCCCCTGCATTTGAAGATTATTTGAAAATTTTGACCCTAAAAGATGATGTGTAGATTAAGAACTACAAATACTTTTTTACCTATTGAAACGGGAAGATGGAAAAATATTAATCGGGAAAATAGATACTTTATCCTATGTTGATTATAAAAGCTTAGGGGACGAATTCCATTATATATATGCTTGAATCATCCAGAAAGTTACAAGTAAATTTACTTAAACAATGAACATTCGGAAAATATGAGCAACAAGTTCGGTTTTTATTGGAGTGTTGAGAAGTTTGACAAAAAATGTTTCCGAAGCCCAAAACTGCAATTTTTACGTCGTATGACATTATTCACACTGGTATAAAATTAAGCTGAGATTTTTAAAAGAAGACAACGGTTCAAGTATAAAGGGTATAATATACTATATGATATTTTTTAATATACCAAAATCATAGGACTCCGTCAATATGACATGTATAACTCAAATAATTAAAAAAAGGTACCGGCATCTTGAAATATGCGAAACATTTTGCTCTAAATCTTATGTTTCGCGTCTACAGCACTAAAACTGCGTCTTTTCAATTTTCTCGGAACGTACTTGTTTATCTGTGTCATTAGATAACGAAATAAAAATATCTACATAATCTACACTTGACTTTGATATATATAAGCTTTTTGTTGTAATGTTATCGACAATATCTTAGAATTAATTTTCTTCAAACTTGGATATTGTGCCCTACGTCTATACTCATACTGAATAAACTTCACAAATTATAAGAAAATTATTTACTTGTGTTTAATCTCATTAGAGCTGCTGTAAAGGAGTAGGCATTCCCAATGTCTTCTTTATAACACTGTGAACATGTGAACTTGAGTGCACCACAGAAACCTTCAATGTCAAGAAGAGTCACATTCTCACAACCGTAGTGGTAAAACGATTAACAAGCTGAACATTCTATTTGGGTACAATTGCCACAAGGCCAGAAAGCAGAACATTTAGTATACGAAACTTTGCGTTATGAAATTAATTGAAAAGAATACAAATAATTGCGTTTGATAAAAAAGTATCCATATATATTACGTAAAACAACGGGAGAAAAAATTGTATTAACGATTCATTTTTCTTTATTTTAAGCTTAATAAGAAATATCCAATTCAAAACGGTTTCAACATTTTATGACCATGATAATAAAGGTGTGATGCAACGTCCAGCTCTTCACACTAGTACTATAATTTTATTACTCGATTTTATCTCTGAAAACAACAGGACTTCTGCTTTGATATGATGACAGGTTCCACTACCTACTGTTAATTAGTGTTTATTAATGTTAATTAATATGTAAAGGACGCCAATTAAAGCTAAAAAATAATTTTAACTGCTGTGCTTGAAACATATATTTAGATATACTGGCAAAATACCCACAAGTTACTAATCTGGAATGGTTCTATGATCGTTAATATTATCTAGATAAATCTATGATAGAAAATATAACCAATAAATAATCTTTTTAATATTTTCTATTTATTTATTTTTTAAGAAATATATTTTTGAATACTTTTGCACAACAAGCATAATTTAATTTTGTTTTTAATTTTCCTATAAACAAAATGAATTTTACATGGACACGTTCATCGATTTAAATGGGAGGACAATATGTTGGTATGCACTTACATGTATATTTTACAAATAATATGTAGGACCACAAGTTCTTGACAAACAAAATACATACCATCAACAACTTTATTATTTAAGCATTAAATTCCAGTATATTCTATGAAAAGAAGAAAAAGCAACGATAAGCTGAGCGTCATCATCAAATGATGCTGAATATACCAACGCATCCATGTATCCCGAATTCATTTCTAAACAGTCAATTAGTCATAAATTGTCTATTTACAATGTTTTTTTCCTACATTTATCATTGTATTTAGCTGTTTTGGGGTGATTTTGGGTGTTTTTGGGTGTTTTTTGGTGTTTTTGGGTAAATCGACGGACCGCAATATTGTTAGATACTTTATAAAAGGATAAATGCCTGTAACAGATGTTATACAAGGTATATGTCCTAACTGACCTGTATTATAGATTCTTTTGAATCCTCATCAAAATCCATACTTCACTTTCAACTATTTATAATTACTAATAATAGTGTATATATTCCTGTCATTTAACTCATGGACTTTATTATGGTGTACCAAAAGGTTCAAAATAATTTAAATGACGACTAGGTGATAAAATGTAGCGCCTAGGCGACATTTTAGTCGACAATGCGATTTCATTTCTCGCATAGGCGATATTTTTTATCGCCTATGCGATATTTTTTATTGATTTGGTGGTACATTTTACCGCCTATGCGATACTTTATTTCGAATTGTCTTTCTTGTAATATTTTACTCGGTTCGAATAGAATTTAACACGAGCGTCCGAAGTGGTTCAAAATTAAATATATCGACTAGACAATAATTGAATAAAGCACTCTATAAATGACACAAACAATATATGTTAATAACGTGTTTCTCTTGTGAGCCACTCCTCAATGGGTGGTAGATAATGTTTATTGACAATTAACTGTCACGCCTTAATTCGTGCGAATGCAATAAATGGTAGGATCCCTTGGATTTTTCTTTTTATCAGTTAGCTAATAATATGAAATAGGCATTGCCTAACTGCGAGCACAGCATAATGGATTGGTTGACAAATATTTTTGTAAATATTACAATATCTCCACATTACAACATAAAAACAGAACACGGATGGATTCTCATGATCATATGACGGAGTTCCACGAGTAATAAAATCTTTTAGAAATCAAAGTATCACATCGAAAGAACCCCATTCCCGCAAAGACGTGGACACTTTGATTCTAAAACATTTGTTTACTAGTCATTTGTTTACCTAAAAGTAAAAACATCTGCGAGGTGCGTTTTTGTAAATTTCCGAATGAATATATTATGATTGATCAATTTTTAACCGACGACATATAAAGTAAACGTTGTAAACATTTTTAATGAACGAATAAAAAGATTTAATTTCGAATGCAATGATATAAAATCTGAAATCATCGTAGTTATTTTTATTTTGGTGCATTTTCTAGAACGTTCAATTTGGGACGAGATGCTAGGGGCGATTGAACTCCGGATTCCTTTGATTAGCATATCTGGACAAAAAAAAAATTAATATCAGCATTAGGCAAATTTTCGCGGGAACTTGCTTCGTGCCCACTACGAGCTATGCTCGCTATAACATCAACATACATTTTTCAATATTTTGGCTAGAGCGCCTCTGATGAGTCTTGAATAAGCGAAACTCGCGTCAGGCGCCGGGATCAGGCGTAGCAATTTTTTTTGTCTGGAACTTTGTTGTAATTCTAACACCCGTTAAGGTTTTTATGCCCCCGCGACGACATGTTGGGGAGCATTAAGTTTTATTCATGTCCGTCCGTACAAATTTCTGTCAAGCTTTTCTCAGGAATCCGTACATGAGAATGATTTGAAACTTGGTAGGATGGTTCAGTATGACCCACTGTACGTCCTAAGCCATTTTGAGACCTGTCGGACATCTACTACCTGTTTGGGACTTAGGCCAATGTGAAAATATGTTAACATGACTATGAAAATTTCTGCCAAGCTTTTCTCGGGAACGATACATGAGAATGATTTGAAACTTGGTAGGATTGTTCAGTATGACAAACTATATGTCTTAAAAGCGATTTTGAGACCTGTCGGAAATCTACTTCCTGTTTGAGACTTAGGCCGATGTGAAAATATGTGAACATGACTGAAAATTTCCGTCAAGCTTTTCTCAGGAACCGTACATGGGAATGATTTGAAACTTGGTAGGATTGTTCAATATGACAAACTTTATGTCCTAAGCGATTTTGAGACCTGTCAGACATCTACTTCTTGCTTATGACTAGGCTGGTATAAAAATTAATTTGAAAATTTCCGCCAAACTTTTCTCAGAAACTGTACATGGGTATGATTTGAAACTTGGTAGGATGGATCACTATGACAAACTGTACGTCCTTAGCGACTTTCAGGTCTGTCGGACATCTACTTCCTGTTTGTTGCCTAGCGGGGGGGGGGTGGCATCCGTGTCCCATGGACACATTCCTTCTTTATCACGGCCACCAATCGTGCTCATGCATAACCGAATGTTATGCAAAAAAATCCGTGAGATCGACTTCCTGTTATGCAAAAGATCGACTAAAACTATCACCTTGTCACAAAAACTCAGCAAAATATTTAAGCTGGAGAGATATTTTGACAATCCGGCGATGTGACGGGCTCGAGAAGTCTTTTTCCTTTTCAGTCATCTGTCTTAAAACCTCTACATGTATCATAATTTTCCTTAAAAGCTTTTGTCATGGGACTTGAAACCTGATTTTTCTACAAATTGCATTAAAAGTTTTTAATTCTGTACTTTATAACCACACCGATACTGTGATTTCATCATCCATACACATGCCAAAAATCTAAAACAGTTTTGTTTGTCAATTCACTAAGGTTTTCGCAAAACCAGTAAACACCAACAAGAACGGAACAAAAACAGACAGCATGTAAAACATGGAAACACAAAATAACTGAATATCAATCAACAACGCAAACTCCAGTCGAAACAAGAGTGAACTCAGGTGCTCCGGAAGAGTAAGCAGTTCCTGCTTGCTATAGCACGCCCGTCGCGTTGCCAATAGTCCATTCAGCGTGTCAAATCCGGTAAAGGAAGACAAAACATAAAACCTAAGACAAACCAACATCTGCACTCATCTGAGAGATCGAAATCCCGTATTTGTCTATAAGTGCATGATGTCTTCCGTAAAATTTCTTGAGTGAAGACACCAACCGAGGAGCAACATAACCCTGTGTGAGCAATTTTTGCGTCAGACGTGTCGCTCTGCAAAGGAAATCGATGTTAGTCCCGCACGCTCTGGAGTAACGAATCAATTGAGATACGTAAACTCCATAAGCTGGAGCGGACGGAATGTTGCTACACAAGAGGGGAAAGTTTACGATTGGAAAGTTGAAGTCATTACGTTTGTCAAAGAGCCTTGTTGAAAGTCTTCCTTGAGAGTCAATTTCGAGATGTAGATCTAAATATGAGCAGACTTCCTAGAATCCGTTGTGTCCTTTATCTCAAGCTCCTGGGGATATATGCGATGGAGAAAAAAAAGCCGTAAAGGGGAACGGCAAATTTAATCCTAAAAAAAATTGAAGTTCCCCTTTATATTAATATTTAATAAAAATTAATTAAAGGGGAATGGTATTTTTTTTATAATGTATTTTAAGCATTCCATGAAGGACACTATCTGGTCCTGATGCTTTTTGGGGATCTAAAACTTTAATAGTATCAACCTTTTCGCTTTGCCGTATTGATTTACTTGTTAGTTTTTCTGAATTTAATTCAAAGTATGGAAGGTCTTGGATCTGAAACCCAGCGGAAGTATTTATTAATGAGCTGTGAGCATTTTTTGTTGTCATCACAAAGCGTTGAAACATTTATGATATATGATGAGTGCGTAAAAGATATTTTTAAGAAGCTGCATACTCAAAAGAATAATATTAGGCGTAAAAGCAAGTGCACAATCATATAAGTCTCAGAGAGGCTCGATTTGACAGTGAACCAATAATAATTACATATTTATGTGACAGTCTGTAGGTTATACATGTATGTCATGTATGTTTTAACTTAACTAATTTTGATAATTAGCAACCTTGCGATCGTGATAAATGATTTTGACGTACGGTACCATTTATTTGTTTATTTCCAATTCAAAACTGTTTCCAATCAATTTTCTAGTTCAGTTTTAATTTCTTACAAATAGACATTAATATATTTAAAGACAAGGGGAGATGTAGATATCGCTATTTAATATTGATTTATTGTATGTCTGTGGTCAAATAAAAGTTCAAGTCAAGTTTTATGGTTCTACATGCCGTTAGGTTTAATGACTAACGGTGTCCTGTTAATTGTCTGATTACTAGTGCACATGTTACTTCTGTCAGTGCAAGCATGGAAGTATCAAAGTACCTAAATTAATACCCCCACGATGCAAGTAATCATCATGGCTCATGCTGAACAGAGTTTGTTAAACCCATTTGACCTATACTAATAGACTGATTTAAACATATTTTATTCAATAAGAAAAGGATTGGATAGCAGGCCAAGGCCTATAAGTATCCTCTCCATGGAACAAGGTTACAAAATTTGACAATAGTAATATAACATGCATGCACAAATAAAAATACAAAGAGCTAATGATTTACAGTATAAATGATCTCATATATCATGTATATAGTTAAAGTCATTGTACATGGAATTAACTAATTTAATCAGAAGAATTTTGCATTACTGGTCATAAGAGTAAAAATTTAAAATATTATTTTACTAAAAGGTGTACTATACTGTGGTTGCTATTTATCAAAAGTAAAATTGAAAAACTCCAATGTTATATCATTAGGTTAAGTATTTAATTAACATGCATGCATTTCTAATGCATTTTTTTATGAAGAAAAAATAATAATAATTTTGTGAAGATTTTCATTTAATCTGATAAAATGCATGTATAGGAATAAAGATTAGAAGAAGAGAAAAATCAATTCAAGAGAAAATAAGATAGGGGTAGATAAAAATAAATGGAATATAAAAACATTCAAAAGGAAAAAAAATATTTGTAAATAGTTACTATGTTGCTCAGGGTATGAGGTTTTCATTTTAAAATCGTTTACTGTTTCTTATAAATGTATGTAACGCCATAACAAGTTTCTTATTATTTTCAAAATTAAGTGTGTCAGATCCAAATAAGATGTTTTGAACAGAGAATTCTATTCCCAGTTCAAAACACACATTTTGTAGTTCTTGTCTAAGTATATTATACAAAGGACAAGTCATAAGGAAATGTTCTTTGTCTTCATTAACATCTCTGCAATGTGGACAGTTTGGTGTGTCAGTCAAGTGATGGCACCAGAGATCAGAATTGAGATTACTAGCACCATTCCTCAACTGACAAGCAATGATATTTTCTTTTCTGTTACCAATATTGAAGTATTCAGGTGTCTGTTTGATATCTGAATTTAGTTGCCTTTTAAACGCATCAACAGAAGGACTAGACCTGGTTGATGCAGGAAGAGCATTCCATAGTCGCAATACAGATGGTAAAAAACTCTTATCATAAGTAACAGTATTACAAAATGGAAGTAGAAAATTATCTAATGAAGTAGGCTGTCTCAAATTGTAATGATGAATATTAACAGAGTATGGTTGTACCATGTCTAATAGATATTGAGGAGTTTGACCATTAATAATCTTGTAAAGAAGTACTAATTTGTGCTTTTCTCGCCTCTTAAATAGAGGTTCCCAACCCAACTCCTCATATAGTTTAGACCTTGAGGAATTAATTCGAAGGCCTGTGATGATTCTTCCAGCTTCTACTTGAACGCTTTCTAATAAATTGGACTCATATAGTGTACAGTTATCCCACACAACATCTGCATATTCCATTATAGGTCTGATAAAAGAAAAATACAGGTTAATCAATACTTTTCTAGACACCTGATACTTCAACATTCTTAGTATATTAAGTCTACTACAAGCTTTTTCATATATTTTTTCAATGTGAGTCTTCCATTTGCAGTTATTCTGAAGGTCAAGACCCAAGTGGGTATGAGTGTTTACATCCTTCACTTGGTTATCAGGACCTCCAAAATAGACAGAATGTTGCTCAGCATTTCGACGTGTAAACAACAAGGACTCTTTCTTGGTTGGATTGAATTTTATAGCCCAATTTTGGGACCAATTATAAATGTGATCAAGGTCAGTAGTAAGTAAATTTGCAGCCTGACCATAATCATTATCTTCAATAACAACGAACAGAGAGGTATCATCTGCAAATAATCGAATACAACAGTTCAAACCATCTACAATGCTATTAATATAAATAAGGAATAAAAAAGGACCTAATACTGAACCCTGTGGAACCCCTGCATCAATATTTTCCCAGGAAGAGGAAAATCCATCCAAGACAACCTTTTGTTTTCTATTATCTAAATAATCTGCGATCCAATTTAGCAACGTCGTATTAATACCAACATGTCGAAGTTTGTAAAGAAGCCCTTTATGCCATACTCTATCAAAGGCTTTAGAAATATCACAAAATATAAATCGCACATCATTTCCAGAATCAGATTGCTTACAATCGTATTATAAATTTCTATCAACTGGTTGACAGTAGAGTCTTTCGGCACAAAGCCTGACTGGTGTTCTGTTAAAAGCTGATGGTCCAAAACATAGTTATGCATGTGCTTTACTATAATTTTTTCCATCATTTTACATAAAACACAAGTAAGGGAGATTGGGCGGTAGTTTGAAACATCAGATGTCACTCCTTTGTTTTTATAAATAGGTGTAACATGTGAATGTTTCCATACATAAGGTAGGCGTCCACACCGCAGAGACTGGTTAAACAGGTATGTAAGAGGTTTAATAAGTGATGATGATATTTTGCTCAATACCAATGGTGCAATCCCATCTGGTCCACTTGGTTTATTAGAGTTAAGTAATTCCAGTTGGTCTTTCACCTCTTGTTCCCTAATGATAAATTCAGGAGATGTTCTATCAGATGTTGCATCTTGCTCATCAGGGAGAACAGGCTCCTCATCTATATAGACGATTAAATGTACGCGACACGAAACGGAAATGAGAAAACAGACACGATCTTCAACATTACCATAGGTCGCTGCTCCCCGTCTTGCATTGGCCCAAGATACATAAGTTTCAAGACCAATCCCTAAATTATCAACAAAAGTCCATTTCTGGACATCGAATAATAAACAAATAGATGACAGCGACAAACAAATGCTTTGACAAAGATTCCTGGCTTATGACAGGCACATATAAAATGTGGCGGGGTTAAACTAGTTTTTTGGGCCCAATCTTCCCCTTATTGATAATTTTGTACAAAGCACAAAAATAACACTAAAAATAGGGCATGTAATGGGACATTAAATGATACCCCGCCACGTTATAATATCAAAAGTTCATAAAATTTGATTTCAAAGTGGCATATCTCGAAAACTGTTTTTCGGATCATGCTGGAAATTGAACTTGACATGTATTTTATTGTACTCAATAGCTGTACAAAATATCAATTGAATCCCATGACGTGTTTTCAAGTTATTGGTCGGAAACTCAAAATTTCATAAAATTTGATTTTTCAAAGTGGCCTTTCTCGAAAACTATTTTTTGGATCAAGCTGAAAATTAATCTTGACTTGTATTTTATTGTACTTAACAGCTGTGCAAAATATCATTTAAATCCTTTGACGCGTTTTCAAGTTATTGGTCGGAAACTCAAAATTTCATGAAATTTGATTTTTCAAAGTGGCCTATCTCAAAAACTATTTTTCGGATCATGCTGGAAATCGTACTTGACCTGTATTTTATTGTACTAAACAGCTGTGAAAAATATCATTCAAATCCTCTGACGCCTTTTCAAGTTATTGGTCGGAAACTCAAAATTTCATGAAATTTGATTTTTCAAAGTGGCCTATCTCGAAAACCATTTTTTGGATCATGCTGGAAATCGAACTTGACCTGTATTTTATTATACTAAACAGCTGTGTAAAATATCATTCAAATCCTTTAACGCGTTTTCAAGTTATTGGTCGGAAACCTTCGGGGGACGGACAGACGGACAGACGGACAGACAGACGGACGGACGGACAGACACCGAAAAAAACTGAGGGTATAACATAATACCCTGCCACTTCGTGTGGCGGGGTATAAAAATCAAATCGATAAAAGTCCAATTCATCAGGAGAGAACCTGAGACAAGAGCACTATACGAGAACAACGAGACGTTAAGGAACACTCTTGAGAACAATTGTCGCTACTGACAGCTAGCTAAGAAGCATATTTCGACTGATTAAATAAAAAGCTACGCCGAGCGCAGCATGATACGACCGCAACAAGTTGAACCCTGTACGTTGGAGGCCCAATATGGATAGTCCATTGCTTTGGTCACATGAAGCCCATGGTGGACTTACAAAGCTTTTTGACACATGCATCCTGTGGTGGACTTATAGAAATGCATTTTTGACAAATATATTTACATCAACGCCTTATTTCTATACATGTATTAATTTACAATTTTGGCCCTTTGACCCCTAATTCCTCAAAAATGGTAAAAGATATTGCTAATCCGATAAAAAATAATAGGAAATTGTGTACATGGAATCCGATGAAAAAAAAGATTTTGAAAATCGGACCACAAATAAAAAAGTTGATTTTATGGGCGTGGCCTGTCTTTAGCCCCCTGTAACAATGTAATGGTGAAAAACATATCAAAATCATTGACACATTTTGTTGACAGAATTTAATGATGAATTCAACAAAGAAAGAATTTTCAAAATCTAATGAATAATAAACATTCTACAACAGTTTTGTCAATACACCCGTTTTAGCCCTTTTTGGCCCTTTTTTCTAAAACAGTAGGGGCCACAAACCCCAAATACAAAACAAAGATTCCTTTAGTGGATATAATCATCATATATAAACTTATATCAATTGGCAGGCCCACTACAACTTGATTTTTGGTATAAAACTATTTGCATTGACAAACTTTTAAAAATGGCGTTTTTGGCCCCTTTGACCCCTAATTTCTCAAAAACGGTAAGAGATATTGCTAATCTGATTGAAAAACGCAGGCAGGGATTTTCACAAGGATTCCAATGAAAAAAAGATTTTGAAAATCGGACCACAAATAAAAAAGTCGATTTTTGGGGTGTGGCCCCTTTTTGACCCCCCTGTAGCAATGTAACGGTGCAATAAATATCAAAATCATTGACACATTCAGTTGACAGAATTTAATGAGGAATTCATTAAAAAAAGAATTTTCAAAATCGAATGAATAACAAACATTTTACAACAGTTTTGTCAATGCACCCGTTTTAGCCCCTTTTGGCCCTTTTTTCTAATACGGTAGGGGCTACAAACCCCAAATACAATACCAACCTTCCTTTAGTGGTTACAAACATCATATCAAAATTTTAAAACAATTGGTCAACAATTACTCAAGTTATCGCACGGAAACCAAATGTTCCCAGACGACAACGACGACAACGACGACGACGACGACATCGCCATAACATAATACGATCGCAAAATTTTGCGGTCGTATAAAAAAATAAAAACATCGATTCTAAATCCGACAGAACACTTCAAACGACAAATGATTTAGTGCTACATTGTATATCATCACACAAAACAGACATATTTTATCGCTGTAATGCTTAAAAATGAAACCATAGTCAAAAGGTTATAAATTAAAGTTTTACAGTTATAATCAAATTATCAATATTTTACCAAAAACACAAAATTTAAAGATTTAACTAAAACTTCAAACTCGTATCCTTTTTTAAATATATTTTTAAGCCAATTTACCATGTCTAAAGGATTGTTTTTGAATTTCCAAGCCTTATAAACATTTCCATACCATTCAGGATGTAATATACCTTTGACAATCAAAAATCGACGCGTACAGTTAAATTTTTCAATAAGATACCTATATTTATGAACGAATTTTGTTAAAGATTTGACTAGTTTGTGGTATCAATAACCTTGTTTTAGTATTTTTTCTGTAATGAAACGGTTTTCATCATTAAAATCAGAAACACCACTGCAAATTCGAGCATATCTGACTAACTGTGAAATGTAGATAAGAGGGAGCTAGAGGTATATCGCCTTCAAGAAAAGGAGAATTAACAATAGGGAAAGAAAAGTCATCACGAAGTCATCTTTGTCAATGCAAAATTTTGAAAAAGATATATATATCTGGGAGTTTTTTCTTTCCTTGGGAGGGGCATGTACTAAAAGCTGTAGTGTAGTGAAGTCTGAAGTGTGTAATTGAATCTTATGGTGAAGTTTCACTTTTCCCACCCAAAAGAAGTTTTTTTTTTAAATTAAAAGATTAAAAGATTTTTTTCCCCTTAAGCTTTAAAATTTAACTTTTAAGCCTAAATATGCAGAAAAACTAATATACATGACTAAAGTGATACAATGGTACAAACAAGAATGATCAAAATTTACAAAAAAAATCTTTGGATAGCCATGACGAAACCGGTCGCATGATATAAATACCAGAACGCAACAGAAACACCGACGAATATAGCTAATAGATGATTTTGAGTGCGTTCGCATAAATCAGATACGCTACGTTTACAAAGTTTTGTGAATATGTGTGCAGGCGCGTATCAACCCGTTCGCAAATACGCAGAACTTAGCATAAACATGGTCAAATCAGCAAAACTTTTAAAAATACGGTTTTTAAATTAAATTAAGTAAAACAACTTCACTGTTCACCCTTTCTGCACTGGCCACTATCAGCTCCTAACGAATTTTTGATAAAAAATATTACATTTTTAACCCACCTATGCCATGTAAGTACAATAACTGTCAAAAGTTGCAAAACAAACAAGAGGCTCCCATTAGCCTGAATCGCTCACCTGAACTACACAGATACACATATGTTGTTGAAATTATTGTGCTTAACCATATGCAATTTAAATTTTTGAAATATCTTGTATAGTTTTTAAGATACAGGGCTAAATAATTGCAAAATTTTGAAAAAAAATACAAACAAGAGGCTCTCAGGAGCCTGAATCGCTCACCTGGTCTTGATGTTGACCCTATAAAAACTTTTCTAGAGCTTAATGAGCTCAACACTTAAGCAAGTAACAGCTTTTCTCTATCTACTATAGTTTCATTCTGTGGCCAAAGGCCCAAATCATGAAAAAAATGTTATTTTAGGGGCCATCTGACAAATTCGACCCATGAAAACTTTTGTAGCGCGAAATGAACTGAACATTTAAGCAAGCAACAGCTTTTCTCTATCTGCTATAGTTTTCATTTTAAAGGCCAAAAACATGAAAAAAAAACGTTATTTAAAGAGCCGTAACCCCTCTCTGACAACTATCACCATATGAAGACATTGAAGAGCTAAATAAACTCAACATTTAAGCAAGCAACAGCTTTTCTATATCTGCTATAGTTCCTAATTCTATAGGCCAAAAACATTAAAAAAAAGTCACTTTAGGGGCCGTTACCCCTAAAAGGGGTCGTCTGACAACTCTGATCTTATGGAGACTTTTGTAGAGCTAAATGAACTGAACATTTAAGCAAGCAACAGCTTCTCCCTATCTCCTATAGTTTTCATTCCATAGGCCAAAAACATGAAAAAACGTTATTTTAGGGGCCGAAACCCCTATAAGGGGACATCTGACAACTTCAACTCTATGAAGACTTCTGTAGAGCTAAATAAGCTGAACATTTAAGCAAGGAACAGCTTCTTTCTTTCTGCTATAGTTTTCATTCCATAGGCCAAAAATATGAAAAAAAACGGTTTTTTTAGGGGCTGTAACCCCTTTAAAGGGTCATCTGACAACTTGGACCCTATGGATACTTTTGTAGGGCTAAATGAGCTGAACATTTAAGCAAGCAACAACATTTCTCTATCTGTCATAGTTTTCATTCGATAAGCCAAAAACATGAAAAATGCTATTTTTTACCTTTAAGGAGCCGTAACTCCTATAAGGGGTCATCTGACAACTTCTACTCAATGGAGACTTTTGTAGAGCTTTTAATGCTGAAGCAGTTACGTGGCATCAGATTTCATTTACTCTTATACTTTTTGATTTACAAGCCAAAAACAGTAGTCTGACCCCCTAGTCTATTTTTAGTAACGGCGGCCATGTTGTTGGAACGGCGGTCACCATTTGTGCAATCTTGGTAGAAGACATCCCATAGATGAAGTGTGCAAAGTTTCAAAGCAATCCTTTCAGTCCTTTCTGAGGAGAAGATTTTCAAAGAAAAGTTAACGACGACGACGACGACGGACGCCAAGTGATGGCAATAGTCCGAAGGTCCATGTGAGCTAAAAGGGCGATAACTCCCATATCATCCGTCGGATCTTTTTCAAAGTTTCAGGACAGGTAGATCTTAATATGCTGATCACTTTTGATTCTTGCACAATTTTGATTTCTGTAACCATTTTTGAGTTATTAACAAAAAACTACAATGTACCCCTATGTTCTATTTTTAGCCATGGCGGCCATGTTTTTTGACGAATTAAAAATCCGAACGATAGAGTTGTAGCATATATGCTATTTAACAAGTGTGCTAAGTTTAAATGCATTTGGTCTTATGGTGTCAGACAAGTTAATCTTTGAAATTCAGGGGAAGAGTAATGAAAAATGGTAAATTTTGACGTTTTAATTAAGGGCAATAACCCCTAAAAGGAATGGTCCTACAGCTTAAACTTATTACATTAAATGTAGATCTTGACGTGCTTTATAATATGCAATTTGTATTGTTGAAATATCTTGTATAGTTTTCAAGAAATAGGTGCAAAATTTTGACAAAATCCATAAAAAGGGCAATAACTCCTACATCGGCTGTTGGATCTCTTTGAAAATTTCTGGGCAGGTAGATCTTAAGGTACTGATCACTTTTACAATCTGCAAAAATTTTGATATCTGGTACCGTTTTTGAGTTATTTGCAAAAAACTGTAATTTGACCCCTATGTTCTATTTTTAGCCATGGCGGCCATTTTTTTTTTTATAAATCAAAATTCCAAACGATAGTTTTGTTCACATAATGCCACTAAACAACTGTACTAAGTTTGGTTGCAATTGGACTTATGGCGTCGGACAAGTTAACGTTTATAAAAATGGTTTACAGACGACGACGACGACGACGGACGCCAAGTGATGGTAAAAGCTCACCTGGACCTTCGTCCAGGTGAGCTAAAAAAAGACTTTTGAAATAGAGCTAACCCTCCATATGCTGTTTTAGAAGGCCTTTCAATTTTGTTATTCACAATCTTTTTTACCTCCGCTTGAAAGTTTATATGTAACTACTTTTGATATGGTAAATCATTGTAGGCACGCCCGTCAGCCATGCACCCAGTATCTCAGGGTACCGTTTATGGATTTTCATGAAACTCAGTTTACACAATCTGTAACTCAATGAAGCTGTGCACCTCCCATATTGAAAGTTCGCTTGCTTTTATCCTAGGGATGCGGGTGGTGCTTATTTGTGTGTAGTTTTCCATTTTTATTAAGTATAAAATCGGCATCCATAACACCAAGACAAAGCCAGGGGATCTCGATCGAAATCCCGTATTTTCAGTATACATTGTACGACCACATGATGTTTCATATATAAACACGCCATGATAAAATTGCCTATTAAAGATCACAAAATTTTGTAAGGACAGAACACAACCTAGGAGTAACATTAACATTGTGATTTCTAGTGTTAGAGAAATCCACATCTTTTTTCTGGATCTACATAAAAAATGTATGCATTGCTTTAATGTGCTTCATTTACGTTTAGCGTTTTTAACGAAATAGAAAAAAGGACAGTCTTGAACACAAACGTTCATTCCACCGTGTAAGAAACTTAGTCATAACTAGGCAGAGTTCTATGTTCTTAAAATTAAACTACTATTAAAAAAAATCAATTGTATTTAAGTCTGTATTTAGAGACCGACCAACTTAAAAGGAGGAGGTATTGGTTTTTTATGCCCCATCTACGAAAGTAGAGGGGCATATAGTGTTCGGGTCCGTCCGTCCATCCGTTTGTCTGTGCGTCCCAAATCCCCATATTTCCAAATTCCCACTTACTGACAAATGCCAAATCAACGATATTGGTACTGTAGGTGCACCTAGTGATGATAAGAACATTGCATGCTTTGGATGCTGGATGTGACCTATATTTTCCGCATGAATGACCACTTATAGAAAAATGGTTTAAGTCCAATCCTTCTTACCGACAAGTGCAATAGCAACCATATTTGTATGGTAAGTGCAATGCATGCTTCGGATGCTGGCATTGACCTATATTTTCTACATGATTGACCACTTATAGAAGAATGGTTAAGTTGAAGTCCATTCCTTCTGATTGACAAGTGCCTTAATAGCAACCATGTTGATGCTTTAGTGAATGCGGGATGGGGCATTATGTCTTTTGGACATACTCTTGTTTTTTTCCTGATCAAATATTTTTTTTACGAACAATTATTTATTTTTTTAATAGAAAATGGGATGGGTTAAAGCCCATTCCTGCTTACTGATATTGGTATGGTAGGTGCGCCTAGTGATGCTAAGCATAATGCATGGTTCAGATGCTGGGTGTGTCCTCTTTTTGCATGGACGAGCACTAAAATTTTGAAAAGTTAAAGTAAATTTCCACTTAGTGACAATATCGGATATGATTATCTAGTGCAGTCCTACGGAAATCCAATTGGAGCTATGAAGGGGAAGGGAACCGGGAGTCGATGGAGAGGGAAGCGGTAGTAATGGGGGAGGGAAGCGGGAATCGATGGGGAGGGAACCAGGAATTTGATACCCTCTGCCTACCCACACTATAACATCATTGTTTTTAAATAAAAAGGTACATGTTGTACCTATTCCTGGAGTTGAATTGCTGTTTGGGGGTGGGTGGGGTTAAATTATATCTTAATTTTAAATGAAGAAACGTGTCTAGGGGCCTATATCGAAGCATGAGTCCGATTTTTACTTTTAAAAATATACAAACTTTATCTTAAAGTCATTTTTCCTTTCCGTTTCCGCTTCTGTTCCACGTCCTTTGTCCATCTTTAAGTAACATTTATTTTCTAAAAAATGTGCATGTTGTTGTACATATATTAACTGAATATTTAAAGAGACAATCTTTCTTTGCTTATTAGGTTTGCCTTTGTATTTTGTGACGTAGAATAAGACGACGCTTTTTGTTTGAAGCAAGTAGTACAGGGTTATTTGTTTCAGGTCCATTGACTTGCTGGTCGCATTGCTGGTGTTGCGTATAAATTGCTCAAATTTCAACTTAGACTAACCAGAGATGTATCGAGGAATCTAAAAGTTTTGGAATATCAATGGGACATTCAAATGTCAAAATCCGAAAGGGCAAAGACAAAACACGTACATGCTCGAAGAAACTGAAAACACAAAAACTCAAAAATACCTGAAAAGCAACCAACAGCGCGAACTCAAGTCGTGACTCCGGAGAACGCAAGCACTTCCTGACTCTTAACGCTGTCAATGGCAATTCAGCGTATCAAATCTGATAAAAGAAGACAAAACAAAATCCTTAAATAAACGACCATCTGCACTCATCTGAAAGATGTCCTCCATTAAACGTGATGAGTGAAGACAACACGTCCGTTATTCCTGACGACGTCCAAACGCAGATTTCGCAGGTTCCTGTGAAAAAATCGGACGCAAGGGATACAAGTTTGAAGCAAGGAATTGTAAAGGAGTAAATGATAAAAAACATTTGTTACCAAATCAGATGAAGATAATATTGTTTATTTGCTTACCCCAACAAATCATAAACATATAGGAATTTTTGGCTTTTTAAAACAGGCATTAGAACTGAAGGCAAAGTCTCTTAACTTGTTCAGATCATTAATATAGCATGTACCTCTGTCAAAAACTTGGCATAATTATAGGGAAATTTAAAAATAAACAAAATTCTTGGTCCATCAGTAGTGATGCTTATTAGGTTTTGTATTTATAGCAAACACATAAAAACGCAATTTCTGACCATTAAGGGGTTACATGTATATATAACTCGTATAAGGGGTCGTAAGACAACAAAATGTTTCAACCTAGATTTGTTTTGTTGAGTTTAGTTAGCTGAGTTTAACTTACGAACGACGAATGCCAAGTGATGACAATTGACTCCCATGGCCCTTATGGTCAGGTTTAAAAAAGTTATTTTGTTACCTTAAAAGGGCAATACAGTCATTCTCAAATTTTATGTACAATTGATATAAGCAAATGTGAAAAAAATTCAGTTAATGTAATGAAAGTTGACCGTTTCATTCGAAAACAATCATAGAAAACAAATCAAAAAGTGTTTTCCACAAGATATATAAAAACGTTTTAGATCTTTTTATCCAAATATAGCTGTAGAAAGACAGTGAGGCGTGTTTTATTAAAAAAACCAAACACATTCAGAGATAAAAAATAATAGCTTTGAGTTTAGTTTCATGTTGAATCCATTAGAATTTCAAAGTTTGGTGAATGCATGTTTTAAAAAAACTCTTTTCCAGGATGTGTATTTATTTTTAACTTTCCTTGTCGATGTCAATCTTTTAGATATCAATGTTTGAAAGTTTGACACTGCTGACAAAAACAAATGAAATAATTTTTAAACAGTATTTTTTAAAAGCTTTGCTATCAAACGTTATCAAAGGCGTTTATATTTCCAAAAACTTTTTCCTTTTTGAAAAAAATTCCCGAAGCTAAGTACAATCAGGCAAAAAAAATTACCTGTCATGCATCTTTATTGTTTTAAACGATGATTTATTTAAATTGTTCGAAAAATATTTGTGTAAGACAGAGTAAAACAGACTTCTTAAACGTGTAACGCCTAATTTGTTAAAAGTAACGCATGTTAAACCAAGAATATGTCCAAAAGACATAGTGCCCCATCTCGCAACATTTATTTTTTCCGCAATCACTAAAGCATCAACATGGTTGCTATTAAGGCACTTGTCAATCAGAAGGAATGGACCTCAACTTATCCATTCTTCTATAAGTGGTCAATCATGTGGAAAATATAGGTCAATGCCAGCATCCAAAGCATGCATTGTGCTAAGCATCACTAGGTGCACCTACCATACCAATATAGTTGATGTGGCACATGTCAGTAACAAGAGGCTCCCAGGAGCCTGAATCGCTCACCTGGTCTTGATGTCAACCCTATGAAGACTTTTGTATAGCTAAATGAGCTTTTCTCTATCTACAATAGTTTTCATTCTAAATAAGCAAAAAGGAATCGACTTAAACCATTCTTCTATAAGTTTTCATTCATACGGAAAATGTAGGTCACAGCCAGCATCTGAAGCATGCATTGTGCTTAGCATCACTAGGTGCAGCTACCATAACAATATAGAAGATGTGGCACATGTCAGTAAGTGGGAATGGACTTTAACCACTCTTCTTTAAGAGGCCATCCATGCGGTAAATATAGGTCATATCCAGCATCCGAAGCATGCATTGTGCTTAGCATCATTAGCGCACCTACCATACCAATATGGTTGATGTGGCACTTGTCAGTAAGAAGGATTGGACTTTAACCATTTTTCTATAAGTGTTCATTCATGCGAAAAATATAGGTCACAGTCAGCATCCGAAGCATGCATTGTGCTAAGCATCACTATGTGCACATACCATACCAATATGGTTGATGTGGCAATTGTCAGTAAGTGGGAATAGACTTCGACAATTTATTTGTACGTGATCATTCATGCGGAAAATATAGGTCACATCAAGCATCCGAAGCATGCATTGTGCTTAGCATCACTAGGTGCACATAATTTACCAATATCATTTATTTGACATTTGTCAGTAAGTGGGAATTTGGAAATATGTGGATTTGGGACGGACGGACGAACGAACGGACGGACGGACGGACGAACAGACCCGAACACTATATGCCCCTCTACTTTCGTAGATGGGGCATACAAATCATTCGTTTCATGAGTTTAATTTTCAGATAAAAGGCTTCTAGAAAATAAACGGAATTATATTATTTCATCATATTGTAAAATAAAACTATGCAGGTACTTGATACTGTTTGACTTTTTTTACACATTATAGTAACGCTGGTTAAGCTACTATCGTCTGCATCCGTTTTATTACGATACATGTGTTTAATTTTCCATGAATGCTTAAAAAGGTCGCTTTGGACAACATTTTTCTTAATTTTTTTCTCTACACTGCGCCTGCATAATAAAAAGCTACGCCGAGGGCAGCATGATACGACCCCTCCATGTTGAACCCTGTCCGCTTGCGGCACAATATCACGGGGTATTACTGGCAACGTTGAACACTGGCAAAATAAACGGCAGTCCATATTTTTAAACGGTGTATGGTTTTGAACAAAGGAAAAGACAATAGAAGGCAGAAGTAGACGGCAGTTCATCATTGAAAACGACAACAGACGACGGCAGTTTTTGGAAAGGTTGAACACAGTTTTTACAAAATTTTCAGTTCATTATTAATTGCCAATCTCGTATCTATAATTTTTGAAAACTTATATCTATATCTGCACTAATACTAGTATCTAAACCTGATTTCTCTAAAGATGTAATACCAATATCAATGGCATATGGGAAATGGGCTATGGGGGTGTTCTGCTTTTTTTTATTTTCGAAAAACGCAGAGCCTGGATGTTTTTTTGCGGGGTAACCACGGGCAATTTTTAATATTTAAAGCTACTCTAAATTTTTCGGTCAAAATTATCATTCTGCCTTTTTTCAATTCAAAGCTCTGCCATAGGTCTTTTTATTTAAAATTTCACCATAGCCCCCTCTAAAAATCAAATGGTCGCTTCCTAAGTACGACCAATTTTTCCCGGTTGCGATATATGCAACCACTTGTGGTATTTTTCCGGCCACAAAATTTGACTTCAAATGAAAAATATTTCATAGCTGTGAAGTATGATACTTTTAAGATAACTATTATCCAGCTTTTTATACGACCGCAAAAAAAAAATGCAGACGTATAATGGTATATGCTGTCGTCGTCTGCGTCTGCGTCGTTGTCCAGAACTTTAGTGTTCCCACAATAACTTAAGTTCAAGTTATCCGATTGCTATGAAATTTGACAATGATGTTCTTTACCATCAAAGGATGGATGGGATTGATTTTGGGGGTTCCCCCTTTTTTTGTTTAGAAATTAGGGGCCAAAAATGCTACTTTTATGTTTGTTGGCACGATAACTTAAGTTCTAGTTATCCCATTGCTTTGTTATTTGGCAATAATGTTCGTTAACATAGAAGGATGAATGGGATTGATTTTTGGGGTCCCCCCTTTTTTCGTTTTAAAATTAGGGGTCCAAAGGGGCAAACAAATTCAAATTTTGTATTTTTTTTCCACTATAACTTAAATCCTAGTTGGCCTATTGCTGTGAAATTTTTCAAGAATGTTTCTTACAATAACAGATTGAACCTGATGAATTTTCCCACCACTCCCCTTTCCCCTGTTATGTAATTTGGGGTCAAAAGGGGCCAAAATCGAAACTTTTTTATTTGTGGTCCGATTTTGAAATTTTTCTTGCTTGTTTGTTCATGTCAAATAGCCGATACAAAATTTAGAATAAATTTTTGCGATCCCCCCTTTTCCCCCTATTACGTAATTAGGGGCCAAAATTGAAATAAAAAAATGTGGTACGATTTTGAACATTTTTTTTGCATGTTTTGTCATTTCATACCCTTTATTCAATAAAGTTTTAAGCCAATAGCGAATACAAAATTGAGAATTATTTTTGTGACCCCTTTTTTCTCACCGAAACTTTTTACTCGTTTAAACCTCACCAAAAAATTCCAGTAACCAAAACTCATCAATCCACAATAGGCTTTTAAAATGTGAGTGGAAAGTCCACCATAAACTGCATGTGTCAAAAACCATGGGGCTACATGTGTCCAGAACAATTGACTATCCATATTGGGCCTAAAACGTACAGGGTTCAACATGCTGCGGTCGCAGTGGCGTAGCTAGGTTTTAATTACTTTGCACGCAGAACTAACGGCAGGGGGTCTGGGGGCCGCTTAAGGCCCCCAGTGGGTCCAGGGCTAAGCCCTGGTAGGGGGTCCAGGGGGGCGAAGCCCCCCGGAAGCTCAGCGAATATTGGATTTTGGAACTAAATCTTAAGCTTAATTTTCCTATGAAATTGACACAGTCACAATCATTCAAGAAAGTAACAAAGGTGTAAGTACCAAAGGGGTAATAAAACATCATTATACCGATAGACATAAAATAAAATCCATCACAACGAAACAAACCACATAACAAGTTAACCGCATCTACCAACCTGAACTCCAGAACTTTATTTCAAATTGACAATGCATTTTTATTATACTTTTTTGTACGAATTTGCAACATTTCATTCAGATATGTTTCAATGATAAATCTAAAGAATAAACAGATAAAAAACAAAATGAATCGCAAAATTTTTCGGATTCAGATACTTCATTTAAAAAAAAAATGAAACGAAAAAGAAAATGATCTTAATAGTGAACCGACAATATTGTCAGACCAAAAAACACAATATATCCCAACAATATCCTAATAATTTGAATGTTTATGTTGAATAATGACTATAATATAGTGGTTTGAAAGAAGATTTATTTTCTTTTATGAAAGCAACATTTTTTCTGCGTTTTGCATTGTCAAAAATGTCAATAACGTCTTTTAAGTTGATTTCAAAGTCGATGTGAATATGCATGAGAGCTAATGAGGACAGTCTCTCTTGTCCCATTGTAAATCTCAGATATGTTTTCATCCTTTTCATTACGCTGAAAGATCGTTCAGCGGTCGCAGTTGTAGGAGGCATTGTCAAACTGTTCAGCAAGTTCAACGGCTTCATCGTACAGTGCGTCATTAACTGTTCCGTCATTTCTTTCAATTTCAAAGACTCGTATGAGGGCTTGACATTCAGTAACGTAGACTAGTACTTTTTAACATCAGACTAAAAGTAGGAGCTGAATTCTTCCCAAATGAAGTGAACGAGTTTGGTTGTTTTGTAGGAGCTTGAGTAGGAAAACATAGACTAATGGGATATTATATTATTTTATTATTCTATATTTAAAAAAAAATAAATAAAAAAAAAAAAAAATTGCCGTTTCGTTTGTGCACGCAGGTGCGTCGTTGCGTCAATGGTAGCTACGCCACTGGGTCGTATCATCATAGACCTGTATATTAAATATTTAATATACAGATCTATGGTATCATGCTGCGCTCGGCGAAGCTTTTTATTCCCGGTTTATTTTTTTTTAAGTGAGACAGTTGTGAGTATACCAATAACAAGTTAAAGTTAAGTATTGGAATATACAAGACACGTGCAGCGCACCAAATGTGACATTATTTAGAAAAATATAATTTTTGAAGTTTTTATTCTTATATTTATTTTCGACCTTAATTAAACTCGGTGACGGATCCACATATTTTTTTAAAAAATGGGTGTTTAAATCTGTACGAAAATTATAAAATTTTTAACGTAGTTTGTTCGTATAAAACACAAATTTATACAATTATATGATGTAAAATGTATTTGTTAAATTTGACGAAGTAACCAAGACACACCAAGTAGCGGGTCCAGGGGAAAGGGGGTGCGGGGATTGGACCCCTATTTCATTGGAACATGTTGTTATTGTTGTGCAGATTTCGTGCATAATTTACATGGATCTCACCTTTTACCCCCAGTAGTTAATAATTGAGTCACTTCTAAATTTCTGAAACCTCCCCTGTACATTTTAAAAAAACAACACCTTTTTAAAAACTATTAGGTTGAACAGTGGAAAAGTTACTGTTTGTGTCATATGCAAAGAACGTCTAGGCATTTTATAGATGAACATTTTCAAAGGCGGGGCATTGGGGTGGGGAAACTTCTTATACATTATTAAATGCTTTAGTACATACATGCCCTGATATAAGATATTGATAAAACGTGACATGTACCCCAAGCATTGGAATAGTAGCTGCATTGCTCTTGGTTTAAGTCTCTGTCGAGCAGAGCGGGACATAGATTTTTCTTTAACGGCAGCGGTATAACTTTTGAGCACCTCAATATCTTAAGAACTCACTGTAGGTCCTAGGTTAATGAAACTTGACATGTATATGTCCCAGTAGTAGCTTAGCACAGTTGCATCCCCATCTTTTCACCTTGACCTTGATTTTCCAGTTGAGTGACTGACAATTTTCTATACATATCATAGCAGTGTTAAGGTTTTATGAGCACCGCCATATGTCAAGAACTAAAGGTTCTAGGTTGATGAAACTTAACATGCATATGCCCCGGTAGTAGGTTTGCACAAATTCATCCCCATCTTTTGACCTTGACCTTAATTTTCCAGTTAAGTGATTTTGGCAATGTTCTATTTATATACATGTAATAGCGGTGTTAAGGTTGTACTTGCACCTCCATATGTCAAGCACTATAGGTTCTAGGTTGATGAGACTTGATATGCATATACGTCAGTAGTAGCTTAGCACAGTTGCATCCCCATTATTTGACCTTGACCTTGATTCTCCAGTTGAGTGATTGACAATTTTCTATACATATAATAGCATTGCTATTAAAGGTTTTATGAGGACCTCCATATCTCAAGAAGTATAGGTTCTAGGTTGAAGAAACTTTGTATGCATATATTATGCCCCAGTAATAGCTTAGCACAGTTGCATCCCAGACTTTTGACCTTGACATTGTTTTTTGGAGTGAATTTGATAATTCTTATTGCATATCTTAGCAATGTTAGTTGAAACACCATCATGACCATGTTTCTTTCCTTGTAATGCACATGGGCTATGTCCTTGGTGCTGGATTTGGCTTTCCTGTTCGAACTTTTTGGTTTTGAGTACTTTTCGTTCAATACTTTTGGTTTTTTATCTTCCAATATTTTGAATCAAGTGCTGATGATGAGAGGTTACTCCTTGAAACATCGATAAACAGCATAATCAAATTAACCGTTTTATACCCGTTTTTGATATTTGTATTTTAACACAATTTTATCTCGGAAACTGAAAATCCTTATAAATTTATGAATATTAACAGTGGAAGTAAGGTTGGAAGTCGAAACATACTTTAGTGTTAACTCTTGTATTATCTGGTTGTACAAAGTCATTTTCAATATTTTAGTTGCATCCATTACAGTTAAGGACCAAGGATTTATTTTGAAGGGGGAGGCAGGCTTGTTTTAAATGTATTGAATTTTATTTTGATGGATAAGCAAATATTTAGACAGCAGAGGTTAAGAAAAATATTAGTCATCCTAATGTCGACTTCATTTGTTGTAGATAGTGTTTAAGGTGAAACCTAGAAGGGGGGCCTTGGAGCTTTTATTGCTCATCTAGTCCTTAAGCTGTAAGGGAACTGTTTTATGACCCCTATAAAAGATTATCTGATAACTTCAACCTAAAGGATACTTTTATAGAGAGCTCAATCTTAGCAAATCTTTTCTGCAATCTTTAATATTCATTAGGCCAAAATATTTTTTTAAATGCAGTCGTAACCCTTATAAAGGGTCATTTGACACATTCTACCCAATGCAGCCTTCTTTAGAGCTCAATTTGCTGAAGGTTTAAACAAAGCAACATCTTTTCTCTATCTGTAACTATCAATATAGTTTTCATACTATATAAAAAAAACCCCACATTTTGTTTTACCTTAAAACGGCCATTAGTCATCTGGCAAATTCGATCCACTAGAGACTTGTGGAAAGCTTAATCATCTGAATATTTAAGCAAGCAACATATTTTCTATTTCTTCAAAAGTTTCATTTTATATTCCAAAAACATGAAAAAAAACCCAACTTTTTATACCTTTAAAGGACCATTGCCACTACAAGGAGTCTTCTGACAACTTCGATCCAATTTGAAACTTTTGTAAAGCTTTGATGCTGAAGAACGGTTGCGTCAAAGGTTTCTCATATATTTTTTATTTTAATACAAGCCAAGTAAAGTAGTTTGACCTTCTGGTCTATTTTAGCACCGACAGCCATGTTTTTGACAGATAAGAAATCGAAGGACATTAGTCACTGCCTCCTCCCCACTTTTAGTAATATTGAAATGTGTCATCTAAGTGTATATGTAGTGCCACCGGTACATCTATGGTAGAAATAGATAGCGAATAGTAAATAAATGAAAATAACAAGTAACCAAAATTGATCAAAATTAGAGCAATAAACATTATTTGTAAAATTTATGTAAACAGTTAGAGAATTTTGCACTTCAAATTACAGTTATTAAAACGAAAATACATTGATACAAAGTATTTATTTAGTTTAAGATTACTGCCTTTACCTGTTGCCGCGACTGTCGTCGTAACTGTTGTACAAATGTTTCAATTATGTTTTTTATATGTTATTTTGGTGGGGGTCACTTGTCAAATCAAAATAAACTTACATATAGAATATGTCAAAATAAGGGGGATAAAGGAAGAAAATAGCATATTTGATAGAGAAAATGTGCAAAATTGATCACCTTAACCTTTTAAACGAAAAAAAACCCTTTTATTTTGTGATACAGTTTGTTGAAATTTAGCCAGAGTATAGCTTAGAGGCATACCAATTAGCAGTTGTATAAAATATTCATTTGTAAGTTCATTTATAATTATCGATTTGATAAAATCAAACTACTCACTCAACATTGTCTTGTTTTTGCGATGGGACTGCCGTTTATTTTGCCAGTGTTCAATGTTGCCGGTAATACCCCGTGAATATGGATTGTCAAATCCTTTGAACACATGCAGCCCATGGCGGACTCACAAAGCTTTTTGACACATGCATTCTTTGGAGGACTTTCAATGCATATTTGAATATTTTTTATATACATTTATACCAACCATAAGGCGCTTTTGGTCTGTTTGATCCTTAAGTTCCCCCAAAATGATAGGAGATATTGCAAATCTGATTGAAAAACACAGCTAGGGATGTTTACAAGGATTCCAATGATAAAAAGATTTTGAAAATCGGGACACAAATAAAAAAGACGATTTTTCTTTACAAACGTAAGCGATGTGGTTTTGGAGCAATTGTACATGGATTTTGAGAATGACTGAATAATTCTACAGAAGGTAAACGGACAATTAACTTCAAGGGGGTACTCATCTCTAATCCGCATTTCCTCCTAAACCCCTCGATGGAATTTTATTTTTATTTTCACTCAATCTTTGTGACATTGGGTAGATGTGCACCCCTTAGTAGAAATTTGATCTCATCAATGTTTTTTTTTAATTCAATTTAAATTTATTTATTTTTTTATTTTTTGGGGGGGAGGGGTGGAGGTGGGGGTATTATTTGTGAACAGCTGCCCAAAGTTTTTCTTGATTCAATTCCGTAGAACCTATTCAAAAGACTAACTTCGAGCATGTTTTTATTGAAAAAAAAAGCCGTGGTCAATTTTCAAAATTGCAGTTATCGGCTTCTTTTTAAAGTTGTCATTAGAACTTAGGACCAAACTAGTTTTCACATACTGAGATCAAAGAAAATAAAAATGATCCCCTCTTAAGAGACCATGGTTATAAATGCAACCTTTAGTAAACCAGCATTGTTCTGAATGTTAACAATAAATTATGTGTAATTTCGGCCTTCTTTCATGTTAATGTTGTAGAAAGCTGGTCATTAATATTAATAATATATAATATAATATAATATAATATAATATAATATAATATTTATTTGTTTAACACATTTACAATAAATGGTTATAACACATACATAATGACATATTAAAGATTGAGACATAATGCAAACAATAGATACTGGGTCTTGATGCAACCCTACACCCATTCACCACAATTGGTAAATAAGTGAGTACAGAATCGCACCAAGACGCAGCTCCGAAAACAATATTTGACGACAGAGATAAAAATAAAAGAAAATTAAGAACTATATACCTGGAGCGGTAGTGACTTAGAGAAAAGTACATATTCATTTATACTTATTAAATGTTTTGGTTAATTTAACTCTTGACATTTTTTTATATACTCAATTACTGCTTTTATTATTATTAAAGAGTTGCTGTTCAATATGAAAGACATTTTGTTTTCAGTTATAGAATTGAAATCTTTATGAACATTTTTGACCTTATGAGTAAGCTCTTGTCTAAATATATTGTAGGCAGGACAGTGGATGAAAAAGTGCATTTCATCTTCGATTTGTGACAAATTACATTTTAAACAGATTCTTTCACTTCTGGGAATATTGTTATATCGTCCTCTTTCTATTGCTAGACAGTGGGCACTTAATCTATATTTACAAATAATAGATCTATCAGATTTGAATCTGCAGATATCAACATATGGAGGTCTTTGATTGAATTGACATATTAATTACAAATACTTAAATTCTTCAACCATGCACATAAACCAGAGGGCGTAACAATATATGCATAAGTCCGCCCATCGTTACCTCCTGTCCTTCTTTGACAGGTATTTCTCCAATACCCAATTATCGATCTTGCGACAATTTTACTTTTGAACCACTCAGTACGCTTCAACTTGAAAAGTGAACAATCGCAATTTGCACAAAAATGTCGATTATGCGATATATAATATCGATTATGCGACATTTTTATCGGCTTTGCAATAATTTTTATCGCCTATGCAATATTTTGTACCGCCTATGCGGTATTATTTATCGCATAAGCGCTATGATATACTTTTGAACCTAATGGTACACCATACTTTATGACATGTATATAGAATGCAGTGTCAACAGATTTTATTTGTCAGATTAAACATGCAACACAATGTGTAAATCCTAATAACTTTCAACATCCTATTTACATATGTAAGAATCATGGAATATTTTTTTCCAAATATATGTATATTCTGTGTCCATAATTCCAGAGAGGATATACGTTTGTACATTTTATGTAGATTTTCAGCAATATTGTGATTATTGTCCTGTGTCATCCTCCCCTATAGTCCTCAGAGGGCTGTGAATAGAGCCCATTTGAAAATTTCTGGATCCACCGTGTCATTTTAGGAATTGGAACTGTGAGGAAGTGAAGCAGGGAGGGGTAGTCATGTGCAAGCAGTTAGATTTTTGTCTCATCCTTACACATTTCTCTACAATATCTTACGGTGTAAGATTTGACTTTCTTTTTCTATAAGCTTATGGATAACAAGCAAGTTAATCTTAACAGGACCATGCACTGGAGATAGCTTCATATCAAGATTTATAACTGAACAAAGTCTGAAAACATCTAGACAGAAAGATTAAGCCAAGTCTTAGCAGGAAACCAAAAGTAATTTAATAAAATATTGTTAAACACATATTCATATAATGATGGTTAGTTCAATCCATCTTTCCATCTGGCTATTTGTACCTGCTACTTCTCTTAAACCCAAAACAGTTCCTAAAAAAAATTCAGGGGGCCTTTCTTATATAATGTAGTAGAGCAATCCCTTTTTATTTCATTGATTATGAGGTGGGAATAGAAACTTATTTGTGAGCTGGGTAATTTTTATTTTTTATTTCAACATGAAGTTATTTCTGGTACATGTACAAAGTTTCATAAAAGTTGCAAGTGAAAATATAATTAAACAAGAAGAAAGAACAAAATCTAAAAGTTAAAAGAAACTTTCTATATTTAACTACAAATACTGAGAGTAGCAACTCACAAATAAATACCCTGCTCCTTAAAAATCCTTATGATGAGTTTAAAAACAAGAGGTGCACATCTTCATTTTGTCACAAAGATTGTATGAAAGTTTAATGGAAATCTATCCAGTGGTTCAGATGGAGTTGAGATAAATGGTGGTTATGACTGATAGATGGACAGACACACAGACAGACAGACACTCTTTTGCTACACACTCCTAATTTAAAGCAAGGATATTAAACAAATAAAAATGCATATCAATGACTTTATTGTATATTCAACAAATCAAAAATGGGTGTATATAAATATCAAATAATCAACAATAATTCTGTAATTTAAAATGGAATCATATAAAAGTGTCTATGGATTTCAATAGATTTTTACAACAAATAACAATGTAAAGTATTAAAATACATAAAAAGTAATACTATGGCACAAAATAAATTCCTCTAACATATTTAACAAAATAAATATATATTGTATAATTATGGCACAAACAGATATAATAAACAAACTACAACAATTTGATATAAATTACATGTACATGTAGTTCACCAATAAGGGCAAGAAGTACCACAAAACTGTACAGGGGTGTTTAATGATTTCTAGAAATAGAATGTTAAATAAGAAGCTCTCAAGAAACTGAATTGCTCGCCAAGTCCTTTACCTATAAGCGTCTCTTCTGTGAGCTTTTAACCCCAATAAGGTAACACCCAAAGGGACTTTCATAGAGCCTAATGAGCTGGAAGATTTAAAACTCAACAGCTTTTCTCTTTTTGCAATAGTTTTAATTCAAACTATTCTTCTACCATTTTACCCTATAAAGGGCCATTACCCCTATGAGTCAAAAGTCGCTCAATTGAAAAGCCAAGGTCAAGATCAAAATATAAGGATGCAACTGTAGCAGTCGAGTACTGACATATAATCATATCAAGTTTCAATGACCCATGAAATATCAAGGTAATGGTCAAAAGATGAGGAGGCAACTGTACTAAACTACTACTGGGACAAGTTTCATCAACCATTGCTCATAAAACTTTTACATTTTACATGCCTGTACCAAGTTAGGACCATTGCAATCCACCAATTCTCCGGTATGACTGATTCGTTTTCGTCATTTTTTCTGGATTGATCATTCAAGTTTGGTAGTTTTGTTATTACCTTTATTTAAAAGTTTAGTGATGAAGCTGCCAGTAAAGTAACACAATCTTGTTCTTCTTCACAGGCCAAAGAAAAAGTGCCCTAATCAATATTTTACTTTTAATAATTGAGAACAGAAATACTTACTCAAAACAGAGAATCTTAACTAAAAAATAATGAGCATAAGAAATGACCTATAACATAAACAGGGCGTTACTGTCAGCTACATGTATGTAAACAAGGTAAAACAAATTAATATGGCACAAAACAACATGTACATAATATATAATATTAAAGTACACTGCTTCTTGGAAAAAGATGCATGGATATCTTATGTACATGTACATGTATATATGGATTTCAGACTATTTAGCATGATTTATGTAAAGTACAAAGTAAATGCATTTGGAATGATTTAACCTTAAAGATGCATGTACTGAGGCTTATTTATGGAATGTTTACAGATAATTATGCTTATGTGTAAGATTATAAGCATCTTGGTATACAATTATAAGAAGCTATCCACGTCATCACTTATGTGATGGAGATTCGGCATAGATAACAGTTTCTTGACTGAGACATGATGGATAAGTCGCCAGTAAATTACCAGCTGATGTATCATCCACTTTATAAGCCGTGAATGTATAAACCTCCGTATCGTTCCTAGACTTAGGTGTTTCTTCTGTTTCCTCCTCAACCTGTTTCCTAGCATTGTAAGTTTTCATCTGACGTCTTCGTTTCAGACATGCCATATATTTAGATAGTTGTTTCTTATCTTTATCGACTGATTTTGGTCTTGTTCTTCCATCCTTCTTTGTCTCAGAGTAACTTGTAAAAATACTGTCCCTACTGACTGCCGTCATTCTCTTCTGGTCCTGGGGTAATGTCCACAGCATGTTATCAGGGACATGCTGACCTTTGACCTGTATTCTCCAGTGACTGACATCGCTCAGAAGGAGCTTCATATGAACCATCACATCACAGTTGTGTCTGTCCTGTTTGTGTGCCATTCCTGGACATCCTGAGCAAAGAAGAATATAAACTTTAAATTAATTGATAACTTATACTACCTGTACTTTCAGTGGAAAAAAGTGCTCTACATGTATTGCTTGTCTAAGTGTGTATTTTTTCAAAGATATCATATTTAATCAGCAATCTTAATCTAAAACATCTTATCAAAACGTATGTCAGTATGTAAGCTTCAAATTTATTTATATGCATTATATTACATTAATTTTAGGTCCTCAAATAATGGTCCATGTACTATAAAATACTACTCACCATCAATACATTTACCAAATCCTCCACAAGTTCTCTTGCAGTTTCCATGCCCTGGACAGAACAAATACCAATTGACAACATATTCATCTCTTGTCATTTTATTGTCAAAAAGTCGTTTCTTCCTCCTCCCTTCCTCAGTCAACTCGAAATAGTCGTCCAATCTATTCCTGTCATGAATGGCATCTCCCCTTTTCCAACTCCCTTGATCCACTGCATAGTTCTGCCTTTTCAGAGTGACCAGATTTCTTTTAACGTGCCTTTTCCCCTTATTAAGGTAAATTCCTTTGATTTTTGGATGAGCAGCAAAAAACTTGTAAACATTTTTACCAACTTCACATGTACGAGTTTCAATATATGGTTTTACATTCCGAGCAGCTCTTTTTGTCTTTTGTTCTGGTTTGTAAACGGCACTAGTATCACTATCAAAAGTTTGAGTTCTCGACAATGGTCTTGAAGGGAATTTCTTTCTAATACTTCTATACGATTTTGGTAATACAAATTTATCATTAGAAGCCTCTGTTTCAATATCATAAATACTAATGTCATGCTTCACTGGATTCTCATCGTCAGATTCCACATAAGAAACCAACTCATGTACGGGAGAACCATGGCTTGAAACAGGATCTTCCATCTCATCATCAGCAGGTGCTTCCTCTTGTGTAAGATTTCCATCTTCTAAGGAGATCTCTGCCACACCAACTTCTTTATGGTTGGTTATATCACTGTTTGTCAAAGTATTTTGTGGCGGGTTATTTAGATCTGCAGCACTAATTTTAGTGTGATAGCTCATGTCATAGTTGGTCAATGTACTGTTTTCACTGCTATTAAAGGCTATTGCTCCAACAAGTTGAATTCTTGACACACCAGAAAAACATTGATTTAAATATTCATCCATGGAATAATTTTCTTCAGTCTTTGTTGGTTCATTATTTGGATGAGAAAAGCTTACAGATGGTTGAGATAAATTGCCATTGCTTCCACAATGGATTTCAACACTCTCATTAAAGTTGGTAGACATGTTTTGTTCACTATCAAGAACTAGATTCACTATATTATTAGTACATATTGAATCATTTGAAGAGTTTAAGATCATGCTACTGTGTTGTTCATTGTTACGGTGAATATCAGATAAGTTCAAACTTGTATCAGAATATCTTGGATGAGTTACACCTGTTTGATTTAGGACCATGCTATTGCTTTGTTCACTGTTATGGCTGATTTCAGGCAAGTTCAAACCTGTATCAGAATATCTTTGGCCAGATACACCTGTTTCATTCAAGTATTCAACATCTTGTCCAGTGTCTAAATTGACCTGCCTTTCGTTATCATATACAACTAATTCCGGCTCTATTATCTCTACAGCTAGATTTTCTGTTTCTGGAATAGAGTTTAAACTTCCATTGCTACTATCTCTCTTATCAATAAAACACTCAGTATTTCTGCCATCACAATCTAAATCAAGTACTTCCTGTTGTTTTACATGCTGCTTGACCATGACCCCAAGAATTCGTCCACGATGTTTCCGTTTTTGCTTGTCACTTTTGAGGAATTGTTTGGAGTATTTTTTAAGAACATCCCTGGCAACGTCCATGTGTCTGTTCTCCTAAGGAAAGTAAAAATGTAGTGTTACTAAAAATAAGACACAAACACTTGGTTGTTAAAGCTTTATTTCATATAAAAAGAAGCCAGTTATAAATAATAGAATAAGATATATACCGGCAGGTAAAAATACACAACAAAGCACAAGAACCTATTAAAAATGTACATAAGCAAAATGATATTCAAGTGGAAAGATTATCTTAATACAAAAAGAACTTATTATAAGTCATATAAATACAGACAGCAAACAAAGTGTGTACAAACATACACATACATACATGTTACCTATTATTATTTAGAACTTATCATCAATACAAAAATAAACTGGTCAAAAATATTCAGTAAAGACAGTACACACAGGTAAACACAATGTAGTGATTTTGACAGAATTTAATTGACTAGTTGTATAGCAGTCCTAGGCAATACATTGTTGACAAGTATTTAAATTGCCTGCATAAGGTAATGGTTTTATTCAAAAATACACAATCAATCTCCACAAATTCATTTATTTCTTAAAAATCTACAAAACATGAAAGCCACTAGAATTGTTAATGTTGAGTATGTCAGACAGACGCTTCCAACAGATAAACAGACACAGAACATTACAACATCAACATAGAAAAAAAACGACAGAAATCCAGAAAACATGCATATAAACTGAAATGTTAAAAGTAACAATATTTACTTTTAAGCTACTTGTATAAGATACATATATGATCAAATTATATTTCATAAGATTGTGATTGCTTTACTCCCCAGCAGTGAAAATTCAGCAACAATGAACAGATAAACATTTGCATGAAAGAGTTGATGATGAAGTGAGAAACAGGAATGGGACTCAGGACCACTGAACTATAATATGTCAAAAGTTACCTACCTTGTCATGTTTGACCTCTAACCCCTGCAGTTTGGCATGAGTTTTCTGGACTTGAGTTTTGTCACTTCTCAGTAAGTCTACAGCATGGGGTATTCCAGGCAAGGCGAAACGAAAACATTCCTGAAATAGACCCAAAAATTAGGTTAAGCAGTACAAAAACATTCCTAAAATAAAATCAAGTTTCCATATAAAAAGTAGTTTCATTTTACAGCAGGAAATTCTTTAGTGTGAATATAATCATATGGCAAAGTTTGTAATAGTGAGCAACAAAATGATATGTAGAAGAATTGTTTCGTCTTTCTAATCACCCTCTTAATTGAGGGAAGATTTTTCAACCACTTTAAGCGGATTTCCATTTCAGCTATACCTTAGTACATGGATTTAGTCAATTCTTTATTCCAAACTTCATTTTTAAAGTTGAATTCTTGCTTAAAACTTAACACTTTAAAGTTAAAAAGGTACTTCAACTACATTTTAGAGGTCAAAATAAACATCTAGTTTAAAGGCTGAATAATTACTGGTAGCATACCTCAGATCCTATAGATGATTAAAACATTTAGTTTCGAGTTAAGTGGAAAATTAGCATACCTCTGATCCTTTAGTACTTCCAGGAAGGTTAACTATCAAGGTCTGTAGTAGACATTTAGTTTAGAGTTTAGAGGAAAATAAGCATACCTCTGATCCTTTAGTACTTCCAGGAAGGTTAACTATCAAGGTCTGTAGTAGACATTTAGTTTAGAGTTTAGAGGAAAATAAGCATACCTCTGATCCTTTAGTACTTCCAGGAAGGTTAACTATCAAGGTCTGTAGTAGACATTTAGTTTAGAGTTAAGTGGAAAATAAGCATACCTCTGATCCTTTAGTACTTCCAGGAAGGTTAACTATCAAGGTCTGTCCTCTACTTCCACAAACCAATCTAAACAAACACAGATGAATTAAGTTGTAAGCATTAAGATACATGCTTCCTTATCTACTTCATTTTACATGAAACTGAATTTTACAAACTTTGATCTAGAGGTGCTAAAGACAACTTAAAACTTGAAAACCTTTAAATTATTATAGTTTTTTTTCGGGTGTATACTTTTAAATGACTATTACGAGTTAGCTCACAGTAGAATATGCCCCTCCTTACATGGACCTCTATATTGCAAATAAAAATTAAGTACAATTATTTACACTGAATGATATTCAAGAGCATTTTTTTATATACACATCTCCAGATAATGTACTTCATTCATGTTAAGTTTCATGAATTCCATCAAGCCATCAATGAAGAGTTGAGATTACAATATATGTGAACAGAAGGACAGACAGACAGATCATTTCCTATATGCCCCATCCTAATGGAGCAGTCTAAGCCTGGGAGTTAAAGAGTAATATTTGAATCTTTGTTTCAACATCATGAATATTACCTAGATAACATGGCCAGTTTGGTAACTTGTAGAGACTGTGATATCATAGCGATAGTTAGTCCATTTGCTTCTTTTTCTAGGATAGATTTTGTTGCCTATAAAAATATTGAAAGGTTTCTTAGAAGGTTCCTGTACATAGAGAATCAATTAAGCTATCTAAGTTGTCATTTTTTTTTAAGATTTGTGTACAATATACTTACACAAAGCATGTATAAACTTAAAAGTCAAAACAACTCCTGTAGAAAGAAACAATATGTAATATCTTGTTTAAAAATATATATGTAATACACTTTCACAGATGCTCTTCCACTATGTAGATTAGAGGTTCTAGAAAATAACATTTTTACTTTTGAAAAAAAAAACATGTTAGTTTTAACAAGTGAAAAAGAAAAATTCCATAACTTTAAACTATTTCTTTATTTAAAACTAAATTGCAAATTCCACTTCAATTCTGATTAGAAAACTTTTTTTTTTAAATTTATTACTAGAAGGCAGCAATATTGAACAGATCAAATAACATCTATTTTCTAAGGAACTTAATTGACAAGGGATAAACAGACTCACCTCAGGTGTGACATCCCTTGGAGAGAATCCTGTGCCACCAGTGGTCAAAATCAAATTAAGCTTGAGCTTATCACACCATTCCATCAACTTGTTCTAAAAAATAATTCATCACTCCAGTTTTCAATGACAAAGACAGAAGACAAATCTTTTTGCTTGTAAGAAGCAAAGAGGCACCAATGGGGCATTCGAGTGTCAAAAGTCCGAAAGTCAATGATGAAACCGGTAAACACGAACAAAAAAAGCACGAAGAAACACAAAACACAAAATCAACTGAACGGAAATCAACAATGCGAACTCAAGTCGTAACAAGAGTGAACTCAGGTGCTCAGGAAGAGTAATAGCAGTTCCTGTCTGCTATAGCACACCGGTTGTGTTGCTAAATTCCAGTTCAGTGTGTCAAATCCGGTAAAGAAAGACAAAACAAGTTTCTATGACAAACTAACATCTGTACTCATCTGAGAGACAGAAATCCCAGAAGTCTAGGAGTGCAGGGTGTCTACCGTAAAATTTCTTGAGTGAATTATACATGTAGGTAAAATGATTTTTTTTTGCTTGTTTACAGTAAAATGATTTTTTTTTGCTTATCTATAGTAAAAAAAATTTTTGCTTCTTTACAGTTAAATGAATTGTTTTGCTTGTTTACAGTAAAACATTTTTTTTTGCTTGTTTATAGTAAAATAATTGTATTGTAACTATGACTTCATAGAAGTATCAATGACATTAGATTGAATACAAGCTGAAGAGAAGACAGTCAAAATGTATCAGGAGAATAATTTTGTGATAATTAAGAAGGCCCAGGGCTGAAACATCTAATAAATGGTTCATTGGTTCATTTTTACCTTTGTATTAGGTTATCATTCCAATAGAAACAAATTTTTTTTGGCTTGTTTACAGTAAAATGTTTTTTTTTTTTTTGTTTGCTTACAGTAAAACAAATTTCTTGGCGTGTTAACAGTAAGTTGAATTGTTTTGCTTGTTTACAGTAAAATGTTTTTTTGCTTGTTTGTAGTAAAATGATTTTATTTTTGCCTGTTTATAGTAAAATGGGTTTTTTTTGCTAGTTAATAGCAAAATGATTTTTTTTTTTTGCTTGTTTATAGTAAAATGGGTTTTTTTGCTTGTTTATAGTAAAATGATTTTTTTTTTGCTTGTTTATAGTAAAATGAATGAATACCAAATATAAAAAAAACAAGAATGGAATTCCAGGGTCCCCCACCTGTGAAGCAAAAATTATCGAACACACCTGATTTTTAAACTTGACCAAGGTATTAGTGATTTAAACATTTGGTATAAATTTCATGAAAATCCGTCATCATCTGGATGAGAGCGCTTACAAGGTCTGTTTCACAAAAAAAACAGAGTCATTTTTATGGTCAAAGTCCCCTAACTCCTACAATAATTTTCAAAAAATGCTGATTGTCGAACATGACCAAGGTATTAGTAATATATACATTTGGTATAGATTTCATGAAAATCTGTCAACATCTGTAGGGATGAGAGCGCTTACAAGGTCTGTTTTGCAAAAAAACAGAGTCGTTTTTATGGTCAAAGTCCCCTAACTCCTACAAAAATTATCAAAAAATGCTGATTGTCAAACTTGACCAAGGTATTAGAGGTTTAAACATTTGGTATGAATTTCATGAAAATCCGTCAACATCTGTAAGGATGAGAGCGCTTACAAGGTCTGTTTTACAAAAAAACAGTCGTTTTTATGGTCAAAGTCCCCTAACTCCTACAAAAATTATCCAAAAATGCTGATTGTCAACTTGACCAAGGTATTAGTGATATAAACATTTGGTATAAATTTCATGAAAATCTGTCAACATCTGTAGGGATGAGAGCGCTTACAAGGTCTGTTTAGCAAAAAAAAAACAGTCGTTTTTATGGTCAAAGTCCCATAATTCCTACAATGTATAAAGATTATTGAAAAATGCTGATTTTTGAACTTGTCCAAAGTACTAGTAATATAAACATTTGGAATTAATTTAATGAAAATCCGTCAACATCTGTAGGGATGAGAGCACTTACAAGGTCTGTTTTGCCAAAAAAACAGTCTTTTTTATGGTCAAAGTCCCATAACTCCGACAAAAATTATTGAAAAATGCTGATTTTTTTAACTTGACCAATGTATTAATATTAGTGATATAAACATTTGGTATAAGTTTCATGAAAATCCAACAAAATTTGTAGCCTTGAGAGCGCTTACAAAAAGTGTGACAGAGGGAAGGAAGGACGGAAAGACGGACGGATGCCCGGCATTTCTATATCCCCACTCCGCTTTGTGGCAAGGACAACTCTCAATTCATTACCCATTTACCAGAAAAAACATCTATTCAATATCTATATATAAAAATCAATTTACTCAAATAAAAACTTTACTGGGAGAAATAGAGACATGATGACAAGGATTTTTAAACACCATAAATCTATAAAACCAAATGTAGCAAAAATAAGTCAAATAAAATTGTTTATAATTAACCATTACCTGAATTGTTTCCAAATCATCGGGTACAATTTCTTTACTGGTCACCTCCCCGTTTTGACTGAAAATAATAACATTATGAATTACACTACTACACTCTTCAGCAATAAACATTTATTAAATAATGTGAATGTGCATATTACATGTATTATTTTTATTGGTTTTTTTCTTTTTTTTTTTCTTTTTATGAGAGGCATCTTTTTTTTCTAGAGGCATTGTGGTTATAATATCATAATTATTGACAATTTAACTTAAAACTCTAAAGAATTCATCTTTTCTTTTTCTGTAGGACAAAGCGTATTTGATCCATTCTGTCAATGCCTAGTTGTGACTTCTTTGATTACTAACATTTACATTTCATATGAAATAAGTGGTCAATATACATCTTCCTTTATCAATATCTTTAATTTCATTGACCAAGAGAGAAACATCTTCGCTAGCCAAGGGTTACGATCCAGGGAAAATGGCTATTCTTAAAAGTCATTGTTATCAATGTTGCTTACATACCATTAAATACTACTTCGCCATTCTTTGACATTTTCGATCAGATTCCAACATTTTGGTTTTCATATATAAGAATTTTTCAGGTTACTTATAAATATGAAATAAGGAATATAAATCTAACTGTGTCACAGTGAATCCTGTCTTAACCAAACCCTATTTGAACTAAATAGTTGATAAGTATAGACAATATAGAGAATATGTTTGTCCAAATTGTAAAGAAACAAAAAGATGGGACAGAAAAGCCATTTTTGTCCAGTCATGATTTTGGTTTATTTTAAGTTTTTTGCTTTGAAAGGTTTTGCTGTTTTACATTTTTTTTAAATTCTTAACTAAATCTTTCTTACATTAATCCTTCACCAACAATCAATCTACAAAGATTTGCTCCACTCAAGTCTTCAGCTGTGTTTGCAGAACAACTGTCACTAACTAGAATAAAAAAAGCAGAAAACTTATATTTGCCTAAAACAAAATAGAAAATAAGCATAATGTCTTTTTTTTTCCTTTGATACTCATGTATAGGAACAGTGTTAATACATGTCTACCTATTTTCTCTAGTAGGTTATAAATAGCCTTAGATGTTATTAAATCTGTTGAGGTTTTAATCTTTCACTCATTTGGTAATGAGCAAGTTTGTCACCAAAGCAGTTAGGGTTAAATCACTGGTTACATTGTTATAGATCATGCTCCCCAGTTACATTTGGCACCTTCCGGTAAATTATCAAAACCACAAGATTCAGACAGCTAGTTCACAGTGATTTCTTACACAAAAATTGTTAACACAGGGCAACATTGTTCTTCGGTTGTTGTGTTGGCTAAAGAAATTTTATGGAAGACTTCATGCATTCATAGACAAATACAGGCGAGGGCTACCAACCTTCCTGATTTTTACAGTTTTTCTTCAGCCAACATGAACTGCTTACTCTTTAGGAGCACCTGAGTTCACTCTCATTACATAAAATGCATTATGACTTCAGTTTGCATTTTTGATTGCTATTCAGTTGTTCTTGTGTACATGTAGTCTATTTCTTTGTGCTATTCTCATTGGTGTTTACTGGTTTCGTCTTAGTGCTTTAAGCCATTTATCATTCTGATGCCCCATTGTATGGCAAACGGTTGTTATATTTATTCAATTTCAAGATATCTTTATCAAGTTAATTAAGATATCTCATTAACTAAATAAGATATCTTTTAAACTTAATTATTGAGATACCTTGATTATTACAAGATATCTTTTAAAACTGAATACAAATAAATCTTATTAAATATAAAAGATATCTTATCTTATTAATAAATAAATTTAAAGTTAAAAATATATCTTTATAGGTTTTTTTAAGATATCTTATTAACTATATAAGATATGTCATATGCAGTTTCTCATAAAATATTTTATAAACCTAATAAGATATCCTTTTAAGCAGGTTATAAAGATATCTTATTAAACATATAAGATATCTCACAAAGTATTTGTTAAAGAGGATATCTTTGAAAAGATATAAGATATCTTGTAAAACAAATAAGATATCTTATTTACTATATAAGATATATCAAGTTTATACATATAACAATGGCTTGCCATACCATTGGTACCTCTTTGCTTCTTCTAAAAATATTTATTAAGATACAAAGATTCAAGGAGGGTTAAGTAGCAAAACAATTTAATAATAATGTTCTAAATAGCAGGTAATAAAAGCTTATCTTTCATGTTTATTGACTTTGAAAGAGGTTTACATCTTAATCTCATTCAGTAATAGGGTGTAATGATACATATACATCATGATGCATTAGAATCTTATTATCTTATGATATTGATATTAACAATTCCAATGTAATTCTTAATTTTTGTGTTTCATTGATGATTCCTACTAAGTTTTTTTTTTGTTTTTTTTGGTTTTACAACAAAAAATTCTGTAACTGAAACCCTTTAATCATGTTAATTATTCATGAAAAGGACAGGATATACATGTATGGAAATTATGGATATTGGATTGGATTGTAGATCAAGAATCATGGTGAGAATCAGATTATGGGATATTGGAATCATTACACCCGTTCAGTAACAAGCTGTTTTGTCACCAGAGAGGTCAGGGTTCAGTTCCCTAGTTACAGCAATGTATCAGGCTCCTTATGATATTCAGTTTAGCAGGAAATACTTATCCCATAATTCCTGTGGATTTGATTTATTTGAATTGTATCAAGGTGAGCTTTCAGGGCAATGCCTTTATAATATGTGAGCGAAGCATTTTCTAATGTAGAAAGTATGCCAAATTGCAAAAGACTCATAATTTGATAGAACAAATATCTGTTTCTCATTTGGATTTTTTGGAAGTTTTCAAAAAGTCTGTTAAACAGAAAAAAACAGGGGGTAGTCATGGTAATACCATCACATGGTCCCTAATAACCTCGTCCTTTCTATCCAAATCAAATTATATACTGTATCTTCGAGATTTAAGACCAATGCCCTTTTCATATTACATGTATCATAAAGCTTATAATATTTGGGCATGGCATAAATGTAGGTTTGTTAATCAGGTTGGGCACAAGCCCCCAAATGGGGAGTAGTTACTCAAATGAGTAACTACCCCTCAAATGAATAACTGTTTTACAATGATAAAAAATGAATTTTTGAAAAGATGATTTTTTATTTTAAAATTGGCACATCTTTATAACAATTGAAACGAAATTTCCAAATGAAGTTTATATATGGGATATGAATACAAGATGTTTTTGTAATACGAAAAAAGTTAAAATTAGTGATATAAATTTTTAAAATACATATGCATTTGAGATAGATTGAACATTGAAATCCCCTGACTTGAGAAGGAATATTACACCTTTTAATAAATAACTAATAATGCAAAGTATGTGTGCTTATACATGTAAATCAACATCTAACTAGACTAAATCGTCAATGAGATTAACAGAATTCAGTTGTAAAAATAGTAATCAGACGGCCACACGTACTCAGCTTGGGTCATAAAGTTAATTAGATTAAATGACAATTAAGGTAATTATGAGGAGTGCAAAATCACGTTTATTTTTCATGATTGTTGGAACTAGAGCAGCCAGGTCATGCTTCACTGTTTAATGTTTTTCAAGTTTTTCTGTAGTACTATTTTGTTAGTTTTTTTTTTCTGTTTGTATAATTCTGAATATTTTGGTATCATCTGCAAAAAACGTAGGAATCAGAGCTTATTGTGTCTGCAGGGAGATCGTTATATAAAAATATAGTACGAAGAACACGGGACCAAATATCGCGCCTTGTGGAATTCCTGAATGTCACTTCTGTCGGGTCTGATAACTCAACATTGTGGGGCTTTATCGAATGCTTACTGGAAATCGGTTAAACAAAATCTACATGATAGCCATTATCTAGTGCTTCTGTTTATTTGTTTAAGTTTTCTAGCAGTTGAAGTTATGTTGTTTGTTGGAATACATTTGTTTGTTTTCATATGGTCAACTATGTGTTCCCGACAGTACCATTTTCCGTGATCTTATACATACTATAATCTCCAGTATAATTCTAATTCCCTTTTTGAAAATTGCACTAATTTTGGATTTTTCAAGCCAGTTGGTACTTTTCCTAAAGTCACGGTCATTAATAAATTTAAATAACTTTAATATTCCAGCTAATTGTTTAGATATTTTCATAGACTTGTATGTTATAATGTCTAATACATGTCATGATACAAATACACCGTGTAAGAACTTTTTGTTGGTGGTTATCTGTAATACCTTAAAACCGTTAAATAGAAAATAAAGAGATGTGGAATAAATGTACGCGACACAGCCCACAATTAAACAGCAATTTAGAAAAACCACAATGGACAACCGCCAGCAGCCTTCAACGAGGCCATTTGGCACTGCTCGCGGTTCTGCAATTGGCCCATGGTCTAAATAAGATGCATATAATTCAAATCCAGCCCTGAAATAGTCACAGATAGACCCCTTCTTAAACAAGGAACAGAAAACATCAAAAAGACAAGTACAAACGAAAGCTTTGTCAAAGAATCCTGGCTTAGGACAGGCACATGTAATATGTGGCCGGATTAAGCAAAGATGAATGCACTTACAAACCCAACGGTATTTCTAAAAAAAAAAATTAAACTAGACAAATGACTTTATGATATTATTTTTCATTATTGCATTGGTAAAAAAACCCTTTTGTGGCAATCCAAAAAAACGAAATTAGAATCATTCAAAATTTGCATAGATTAATGTGATGAAGAAACAAACTTGGTGCAAAAAGCTCACCGGCTGATTATTTCAGCAATTGTACATGAATTATTTTATGGTAAGTGATGTGTTTCTTATCAATGATTCAACATATTCTGAAAAAAAAAATTTTTCTATTGACCAGAGTTTTTTTTCTTTGCTTGAAGAATAATGCTCTATAAAACATGTAAAACATATGACTATATATGGCATATACATGTATCATGTGTATAGGGCAAACGTGCATAGTGGCGAACATGTACCAGGGTGAACGCAAATAAGGGCCAACGGACCTGGATTCGGAATCTATGGCCTTTGAAATATGGAATTTTTGTCGTTGTTCATAGTCATATCATTTCTTTCAAACAAGATATTTTAATACACATCTTTTGGAAAAGTTTCTCCATATTATCATGATTATACACGTGCCATCTTGAGTCAAAGTAATCTTATTAAAAAATTTATTTTTTTATCATTGTAAAATAGTTACTCATTTGAGGGGTGGTTACTCATTTGAGTAACTACTCCCCATTTGGGGTGTTCATGGATCTGGTGTGTTGCAATCAGGGATGTCCAAAACAGTTTTATTTAATCCCTGGTTGCAATATAATAAAAATGAATTGACAGCATGTAAAAAGAGTTCTTTTGAAAATGATTACATGAACTGTTTGGATAATTGCAAGTACTGTTTGGTGTTTCCTGGGGTTTACCTGTCAAAATTCCAACTTTGACTGCTTTTGTTGTCATTTTGTGGAGGGGATAAATTTCTTCGGGGAGCGAAACAAAGCAAAACCAAAAACTCGCGGAAAGTGCTCTCTTGCCTTTTCTTCTGCCTAATGAAAAACACTGAGGGTCGATTTACGCCCCCAAGATGTACATGATTTTTCAGCAGAGAATTATGGTTTTATTCCCCAATGACAACGCATTTCCTTTGCAGACATTATGAGAAACACCTTTAATATTATTGTTTCCTCTTCTCCTTTTCTGAAACCTGCTTTCTTCTTCTAGCCAGAAATGACAGAACCAGTTGCTACTTTGGATGTGATCACTGAAATTTCAGAAAGTTCAAATGGTTTAGAAACAACTGATAATACTCAGATTCAAAATAAAGACAGCTCTACTAATGTTAATGAAAACAATCACTTGCCAACTAAAGTCGAAACCCCATTGTCAAGGTCCAGCACAAGGCAGAAAAGCAGCAAACTCCCAGAAGAGGTAAGGCTGCAATTTGTCTTATTGATGTTGTTGCAGTGGGAAAAATCCTTCGTTGACTTCAGAGCATCCCGCGTAGCAGGTATCACAAATGTTAATAATGTCTGAGTTATTCCTTCACCATAAATATATTGTCACTGTCCGACTGCCCTAACAGTATGAATGTCATAAATGAGATTCCTACTTATCTCTTCAATACCGCACACTATGTCTTTGTGTTCCCAAATGATCGCGGTGACTCGGCAATCGGAACTGTCCATTAGACACTATATCAATATTTCCTTAAAGAGAGTATCGGCTGTGCTAGCGCTGGGTTTAGTAATCATTATGAGATTTAGGGTCGAGGGGTGTTTTTCTCTGGCGTGTTGGTGTGTAATGCATTGAAGTAGAAGGTGTTGTCGGTCTTCATCACCAGAATTACAGCTTGGGCAGATTGGAGATACGGCATGCTGGTTGTACTTTGCCCGATTTGTCTGTAGTGTATAGGTTCCTGTCAGTATACGCGCCTTGATGTCAGCTTTCCTTGTGCTCCTGGTATTGTTTGGCACTGAACTCCATAACTGGTGTGCTTTCTTTGTTGGTTTTTGTGGCAAGTTGAAGTACACCGCTGTCGACTTCTCTTGTAGATCTTGGCTCCATTCGGCATTTAGGTGTTGTTGGACTGCTTCATCTAGCATGGTCTTCCACTTTCCCTTTGATGGTGTATTCTCAATGAGCTCAAATGCATCCGGTAGGTTGTATTTCTGAAACAGGATACAAATTTGTGTAAACCAGCTGTTGCTGTTGATATCCTTTATTGCTAATTATCTCTTGGCAATCTGGTATTCTGATGTCTTTTTATTCCTGATGATGTTGTAGAAGTTGGTAAGAGTGTTCTTTTCTATCTGTACTGTGATAGGTGTTGCTGCGATGAGTGCGTAAGTTACTGTGTTCGAACTTCGCTCAGGTAGTCCTTGGAGTTGTTTTAGTAGTCATCGGTCAAAACGATTCAGCTCATCCTTCTCTTGTATATTTCACATCTTCACTGTAACAACAGGAATGTATCTCATTATGCGTTCATTGTTACAAGAACAATTCAGACCTACTGTAGGCTACTACCAGGGGCAGATCCAGGAATTTTTCAAAGGGGCGTTACACCTTATAGTGCACTGAAGAAGATAGGGGATTCCAAGCCAGTTTTGCCGAAAATCTTCACTTTACATCACTAAATTTTCCAAGGACTCCATCTTGAATTGCCTTTGACTACATTGCATAATGTCTGCAGAAGGTCACAGTTTGGAAGTTACTGTCCGATTTTTAGTCCATGTTAGCTAAATTGCCATTATTTGGTGTCTGTTGGCTGTCCATGAGTATAAACATGCATTTATATGTGAAACAATCCAATAAATTTATCTCTAGGTAAATAAAGTTTTTTCTTGTCATATTTCAGGATCTTATTTTAGCTGCTACTTATGTAAATGATGCTAAATCTGGTAGAAATTTTGAGTATAGAACAGATCCTAATTATGTCAGGTTGGTATTTTTATTGTGCTTGGAGTTGTTTTAGAATTTATATAAAGATAATTGAACCAATGAATTAAGGAATGAGTTGTCAAAGATCAATGTTTAAGAATTGATATCACTAAAAAATATACTGTGAAAGTACTTAAATTCGTGGGTATCAATTTTCATGGATTGGAAATAAACTCCTTATTTGTGGATTCCTGAATTCGTGGTTAAAAAAATATCTCTATTAAAAGCAATGTGTAATACACAGTTCGTTGGGAACTTTATTTCGTGGTTTGCCTGACCCACGAAAACCACGAAAATTGGTACCCCACGAATAATAATATTTTCACAGTAATGTTGTTATTACCATCATTTTACATGTAGTTTAATTTACTACATGTATGTAAAATAATTTGAAAGACAAAACACAACACTAACAACAAGAAGGCACATATCACCAGTAAACTGAGTGCTTATACTACATGTATATGTAATCAAGTTTCTATTTTTAGCTCTTATAATTTGTACCACACATGGGTTCTGAGATGGATGTTATATTTTTTCATCATTGTGGACCTTTCACTGGCCATAGTTGAGGAGCCTGCTAAACCAAGTCTTCTATTACCACTCTGGGTAATTATATTTACATTTGATTCATTTTGTTGGGCCTGGTGGGCATGTGGTTTAAGGGGGCTGGTTTAAATACATTTTTGTACCACACTATCGAACACTAGCCGATCTACTCTCAGGTGGTGTTTGAGTCTGGCTTAAAATTTACAAAAATGGGACTTCCCAACTTGTATGTGATAAGGTTTGTCAGTCAGTTACCTGCGCAAGGTCATGGTTTCCTCCAGGTAATCTGTTTTCCTCTACTATTAAAACTGACTGCAGTATATGGACCAGGTGTGTTGAAAAGGGCATTAAAACCTAACACACACACTCCTTTTGTCAATGTTTAATTTGAAGCCAAGAACTTGTTAATTGAAAAATACTTTGCAGTTGGTCATATTGTCTTATTTAGATTCTTACAATTTTGTATTCTTTCAACTCATGTTATAAATCATTTTAATCCCTCTTAAGTCAAAGTTTCCCAGACAACAAGATGTACTAAAAGTGTTCACTCTTGTGTTCCTGAAAATATTTTGCAATTGAAGAAAAGTACTATTTTCCCATGATAGTTTTACATTCAGGCCACTTTCTCAGTAGAAGTTTAATGTCTGTAGTTTTCTTCTTCTTCTGTTTTATTTCCAGGCTACCATGTCAGTAGAGGTTGTATGCTTATTGTTTTTCCTGTTCCGTTTCCTTCATTCATCATATTTCAGTGTCCCTAGAGTATTTTGGAGAGACACAAAAAATATCATGATTCTTGTCATAGTTGTAGTGAGTATATATAAAACTTATTAATGATTTCTTTTTGACTCTGAATAGACTGTTGACTTAAAAATGTTCTTAAAGTGTATGTCTGTCATTCTTCATATCTGTAAAGTTTTGGGAATTACTGTGGATTCATTTATTTTTATGGGTACCAATTTTCATGGTTTGACAAAAAAGGACTATTCCCTGGAACCTTGAATTCGTGGTTCTGAAGTCTGCAGCATACAATACTTTGTTAATTTTCATTTTCGTGGAATATCGAATTTCATGGGTAAGGGCCACCCACGAAAACCACAAAAATTGATACCCCATGAATATTAATGAAACCACAGTAATAATTCAACCATCAGTAATAAAACTGTTTGAAAATAACAGTACCATAATATCAGAGAGGTATTTGTATTGATCAGCAAACTAATGAAGTGCTGTGGATTCATTTATTTCTGTTGATACCAATTTGTGGTTTGATGGAAAATGATCAGTTTGTCGAAACTTAAATTTGTGGTTCTGATGTCTGCACCATACAGATCAATGTTAAATTTTGTTTCGTTGGGTTTCTAATTTCATGGATCAAGGCCACCCACGAAAATTGATACCCCATGAAACCACAGCGTTATCAGTGATTCGAAGTACTTATATTATAAAATTAAGGACAATCAAATTTAGATCTATACTTCCTTTCATCAAGTAAATGCACTGAGGAACTATAATTTTAGTGATCAAATAATTACTGGTAGACAAAATTCTCAATATGATAGAAGTTTCTCTTCAAAGTGATTCGTTTAATAATTTCTCAATGTTTACTATAACAAGCAGGAACTGCCTCACTCTTCCTGAGCACCTGGATTTACTCTTGTTACGACTTGGGTTCGCATTGTTGATTTCTGTTTGATTGTTTTTGTCTCGCCTGCGACGAATGTCGCAAAAGGCGAGACTTAGGTATGGTGATTCCGGCGGCGACGGCGACGGCGACGGCGGCGGCGTCCACAATTGGTTAAAGTTTTTGCTTAAGTCTGTTTTGTGTGAACTAATTATGTTACACCATTGATATTTGGTATGCAGATGCATCAGCATCAGTACAGATCAGTTTTAAAAGGATTTCACCTGTATGCTCTTGCAGTCACGGTCTACTGACTTTGAAATTTTATACTGATTTGGCCGAGGTTAACCTTTTTTCTTAAGTCTGTTTAACATGAAGCAGTTATGTTACACCATTGATATTTGGTATGCAGTTGCATCAGCATCAGTACAGATCAGTTTTAAGAGGATTTCACCTGTGTGCTCCTGCAGTCACGGTCTACTGACTTTGAAATTTTACACTGATTTGGCCGAGGTTAACCTTTTTTCTTAAGTCTGTTTAACATGAAGCAGTTATGTTACACCATTGATATTTGGTATGCAGTTGCATCAGCATCAGTACAGGTCAGTTTTTAAAGGATTTCACCTGTATGATCTTGCAGTCACGGTCTACTGACTTTGAGATTTTACACTTTTTTACTTTTTACTTATGTACTTAACATGCTTAAGGAGGATTTTTACTTCATTTTATACTGTGTCCAGTTGCGACAGGCGAGACATGTCTCTGTGTTAACAGTTTATTAAGATATTTTATGTTTGGTGTTTCTTTGCGCTGTTCTCATTCATGCTTACTTGTTTTGTCATTGCCCTTTCAGACTTTTGACACTTGAATGCCAGATTGGTGCGGCTTTGCTTCCTTACTGTTTGTTTACTTTGAATTACAGCTCACCTGTCTTGACATATTATGTTATCTTATCTGGAAAAATGTGGCACCAGATACTCATCCTGTCAGGTGGTCAAGGCCACTGCGGCCACTTGTAATGATCAACTTTTCTGATGGCAAACAGGTATGTTTTTGTTAACATATAAATAGGATTGTTATGCTCCATCTACAAAAGTAGGGGACACTGATAGTGTTTGAGTCTGTTCGTTCATCCGTCAGTCCATCCAAATGAAACACGAGAGCGGGCATTATGTTTTTTGGACATATTCTTGTTTCAATGAAAATTACATTTTTATCCCCTCCCTGTATGAAAGAAGAGGGGGAACCCTGTTTTCCATCAAGTTCTAGTTTCTTTACCGTGAGGGAATAATTCTATCATCATGAAACTTTTAATACATATTCATTACAGAATAAATAAACAATAATCATCATAAAATTATAATGCTCTAATGAACCTTTTTGTTTGATTCAGAGATTGCATAAATCTGAGAATAAGTAAAATAAGCTTCATATACAACTGAATTAAAATTTATACATTTGCTTTCAGATACGACGAGCCTTTAGAAATATTAGAAGGACTGTTCCAGAAATACTGAACATTCTTATATTATTTTTCTTGAGTATGCTGTTGTTTTCCCTGCTAGCTTTAAAATTATTTAATAAAAGGTAAGGAAATGAAATACATATACAAATAAATCTATTACATTATACTGCTATAGTTGTATCAATTTGAATGTGTGTTCATCTGTCAGCAATTAATTATCAATAGCTCACAGAAAAAAAAAATATTCATAGTTAAGTTCTTTTTTTCATTCAGAAACACATAATTTAATTTTGTGATGTTTGAGTGCCTGCGGAACCATTTAAGACTTCAGCAGTATTTAGTTTTAAACTTGTTTGTTTGTTCAGGATTGGGAAACAGACGAACTGCTTCTGTTTATCCCTCTCCAGATTGCATTATATGAGTGGCAGTCTAGTGTAATCTAGTTGTTTTCCTTAACAAAAGTAATAAAAAGCAATTAGTTGACAAAAATATGGGTGTTCAAGAAATTTAAATTACCCAATATTTCAAATGAAGTATGAATTTTACATATACAATGATCCAATTCTATAGGAATACAAAGAAAGCTATTAAAATGTAAAAAAAAATTAACAACTGTGATTAATGATTTTATTACAACTTCTGTTACAGAAATCTCAGTTTCCCTAAGAATGATTTTATTACAATTACTTTTCAGAAATCTCAGTTTCCCTGATGGTGGTGATTATTTCCCAGATTTCCTGGAGAGTTTCTGGAACCTTTATATACTGGTCACTACAGCAAACAACCCTGATGTCATGTAAGGAATAGAGCTATGGCGACTATAAGTCTTACTTAGGGCTTCCTAAATTTTCTGGTTTCAAGGACGTAGAAAAATGTTATATATAATGATATATCAAATAAGAACTGTTTAAAATAAACTAGAATCTTCTGATGACTCAAGGAAGCAGAAAATTTTGGTTTATTTGGTTATTGTTTATGATTTTTTTTTCTAATTTGAATGCCTCAATGTTTACCTAATAGTAACACATGAATTTTAAGTTAAAAGCTTAAGCTAAATTTGTTTTTATAATTTGTACATATTGATATCTTTTGTTTCTTCCCTTTTTCCTCAAAGTAATTAAGCAAGCATTTGTATGCTCTATTTAAAAGAGAAGGGGGCATATAGTATATGGTCTGTTTGTCCAAATGTCCAACTGTTCATCTGTCCTTCCTCATATAAAGGTTTAACAGCTTCTTTGAGGTGGGAACATCATGTGTTTTGATCATATTACATGTATTGTTTTTCGTATTTCACATTTTTTTATGACAAATTTTAAGACTAAAGAGACTATATGTTATAAAAAGACCATTGTTTTTGGTTTTTTGTCTCGCCTGCGAAGCAGAGCGGGACATAGGTGTTACTTTACCGGCGGCGGCGATGACAGCGGCGACGGCGGCGTTAACTTTTTGGAAAAAAAGTTTTATGAGCACCTCCATATCTCAAGAACTATAGGACCTGGGTTGATGAAACTTGGTATGCATATGCCCCAGTAGTAGCTTAGCACAGTTGCATCCCCATCTTTTGACCTTGACCTTGATTTTCAGGTTGAGTGACTTTGACAATTTTCAATACATAAAATAGCAATGAAAAAGTTTTGCGAGCACCTCCATATCTCAAGAACTATAGGTCCTAGGTTGATGAAACTTGGTATGCATATGCCCCAGTAGTAGCTTAGCTCAGTTGCATCCCCATCTTTTGACCTTGACCTTGATTTTTCGGTTGAGTGACTTTGACAATTTTCAATACATATAATAGCAATGAAAAAGTTTTGCGATCACCTCCATATCTCAAGAACTAAAGGTCCTAGGTTGATGAAACTTGGTTTACATATGCCCCAGTAGTAGCTTAGCACAGTTGCATCCCCATCTTTTGACCTTGACCTTGATTTTCCGGTTGAGTGACTTTGATTATTTTTATTGCATATATTTGCAATGTTTAAGTTCTATAAACATCTTTTGATCTCAGAAACTGAAAATCCATGTAAATTCAAAATATAGTGGAAGTAAGAAAGAATAATTGTTTCTGATGGTGCCGCCAGGTGAGACATACTTTAGTGTTAACTCTTGTTTTACATACAAAATAAGATTTAAAGATTTCAATTTATAAAATGTTTGCTTCTTTTACTTTGCCTTGGTAGTTTAGCATTTGTAACACATTTTTATTAATAAATGGCTGTTTCAAAATAAAATTTCATTTTCCAGATAAATATTTATACAAAAAAAAGCCAAACCAGATTATTACATGTATTCGACCATTTTATAGGCAATTTTGAAACAGCATTTTCTTGATTGATTTTTAATAGTTGACCTTTTGTTATCTCACTATTAATTCTTTTTTACTAATTCTTGCACATAACATTTATGCCTACCTATTTTATATTCTAGATGAACTGAGATTCTTTTCTTTTATATTATCAAAACATAAATCTAAATTGTCTTCATTGGCATAAAATGTATTAATTTTGTCTTTTTCATGGAATTTATATAACAATTTAAGACTATTTCTTCTACTTTTGAATTCTCTTTCTTACTGAAGAAAATTTCGGAAAGATTAAATTTTCAAATTAAAATGACAATTTAGTATTAAATTTTTCTATCAATGTTTAAGACAAACTTTTATTTGCATACAAACTATGCTGTAAAATTCATATGTTGTCTTAGCCATTGCATTAAGTTATAATTTTCTTTATATAGGATCAATGTCGATTTTTAATAGCAAAAATTTTTATCAGCAAAAATTACCCTTATATTCAGTTTACCCCTGTATCATGAAAATAAGTTGTAATGTTTGTTAAGTGCACTGCAGTCTCTTCCTTGCCATCTTTGGTGTACTACCATTAAGGCTAGATATCATGACATATTGGCTCTATCATAGTCATTTTTGGCCGGGTTAGAAAATAGTGAATGTGTGGCGGCTGCCAGCTAGTAGATGGGCGGGCAACTGTGCGGGAAGAAATTTTTATGAATAAAAGGTAATATCATTTTATTGATAACATCAAAGTTAAAGAAAACTATAAGAAAAGAAAACACCAACCAAGGAAATGTCTGCCTTAGGCCTTAATAAACTCAGTTTCTTCCTAACATTGCTATTATGTTATTTTCTGTTGCTGTTATAACATTTCTTTATTTTAATTTCTGTTGCCTTCCTAACATTGTTGTTGTTTATATTTTCTGCTCTAGGATGCCTGCTTACGATGAAAGTAATTGGTTTGCACTCTTTTTCATCATCTACATAATTGTGTGTTTATACATATTCATGAGTATTATTTTAGCCGCTATCTATTACAACTATAGAAGGAATTTAAAGGCAAGTTCTTGTCAAATATTCTACTAAAGTATTTTATTTAATATATGAATTTCCTTTTGAATGTAAAGGTTTATATAAAACAAAAGCAAATGGATATTTCACCACTAGATGTGTGTTGCATATACCGTATGAGTTGTTTTTTTCGCGGAGCTAAATTTCCCAGATTTCTTAAAAAATGAAAGATCTTTTTTCACAGAATTCAGAAGCGATTACCTATATGTGAGTATAAACTTTAAGTATACTATTTACCAGATTTAATTTTTGCGGGTTTATATTTTCCACAAGTACCGACAAGTACCGAGAAAAAAGCAAAAATTAGATACCCGCAAAAAAAAACCAACTTATACAGTATGCTACACTACCCACTAGAAATTAAGTCACTGTGACCCATATTTTATGAATAAATGACTTCGATTGATTACTTGGTTAAGGTCCATATCTTGGGTACTACATGTTTGGGGTCAATGATATATTTCACCGCCAGATGTGTCTTTGGTAGCATGACATCACTGAGTGGAAATTAGGTCACTGCAACCTATATCTTTTGTAGGAATGAATTAGGTTAATCTCTTAGTTAAGGTCCATATCCTAGATACTACATGTTGGATATCAATAATATTTCATGACTCGATGTGTCTTCTGTAGCGTGATACCACCCACTAGAAATAAGGTCATTGCAACCTATATTTTACACATGAACAACTTTGGTTCAGATCCCTATGTAAACCACAGGAATGCATATTTAAATTCTTTTGACAAAAGGAATCATTATATACTTGTAGAATGAAATCAAAGCTTCAGTTTTTGGCAAGAGGAAAAAATTAAGCCAAGCTTTTGACATTCTGAAGGAGCAGAGGGCTGGGAAAGTGGTTGTCACCCCTCAGAGATGGTATCAGCTGATGGGACAGGTCATACCAAAGAAAAGCAAATCTCATGTTGACTTACTGATGAAAATACTGGACCCAGGAGTTAACAACTTTATAGGTATTTTTGTTGGGAATTTTATGATGTTACAATGAACCCAATAAAAGTTCACTTTGCTGTTGACTTATTGACAAAGCTTTCATTTGTCTTTTTAGCTCACCTGGACCGAAGGTCCATGTGAGCTATTACCATCACTTGGCGTCCGTCGTCGTCGTCTGTCGTCGTCGTCTGTCGTCGTCTGTCGTCGTCGTCTGTTAACAATTTTTCAAAAATCTTCTCCTCTGAAACTACCAAACAGAATTTAATGAAACTTGGTATGAATGATCCTTAGGGTGTCCTGCACCAAACTTGTGTTTTGATTTTTGATCCGATAAAAAACATGGCCGCCGTTACTAAAAATAGACTAGGGGGGTCAGACTACTGTTTTTGGCTTATAAATCAAAAAGTATAAGAGATAGAGGAAATCTGAGGCCACGCTACTGATTCAGCATCAAAAGCTCTACAAAAGTCTCCATTTGGTCAAAGTTGTCAGATGACCCCTTATAGGGGTTACGGCCCTTTAAAGGTGAAAAATAGCATTTTTTCATGTTTTTGGCCTACAGAATGAAAACTATTGCAGATAGAGATTAGCTGTTGCTTGCTTAAATGTTCAGCTCATTTAACTCTACAAAAGTCTCTATAGGGTCGAAGTTGTCAGATGACCCCTTATAGGGGTTACGGCCCCTTAAAGGTGAAAAATAGCCATTTTTCATGTTTTTGGCCTACAGAATGAAAACTATTGCAGATAGAGATTAGCTGTTGCTTGCTTAAATGTTCAGCTCATTTAGCTCTACGAAATTCTCCATAGGGTCGAAGTTGTCAGATGACTCCTTATAGGGGTTACGACCCCTGAAAAATAGCGATTTTTCATGTTTTTGGCCTACAGAATGAAAACTATTGCAGATAGAGATAAGTTGTTGCTTGCTTAAATGTTCAGCTCATTTAGCTTTACAAAATTCTCCATAGGGTTGAAGTTGTCAGATGATCCCTTATAGGGGTTACGGCCCCTGAAAAATAGCGATTTTTCATGTTTTTGTCCTACAGAATGAAAACTATTGCAGATAGAGATTAGCTGTTGCTTGCTTAAATGTTCAGCCCATTTAGCTCTACAAAATTCTTCATAGGGTCGAAGTTGTCAGATGACCCCTTATAGGGGTTACGGCCCCTGAAAAATAGCCATTTTTCATGTTTTTGGCCTACAGAATGAAAACTATTGCAGATAGAGATTAGCTGTTGCTTGCTTAAATGTTCAGCTCATTTAGCTCTACAAAATTCTCCACAGGGTCGAAGTTGTCAGATGACCCCTTATAGGGGTTACGGCCCCTGAAAAAAGTGATTTTTCATGTTTTTGGCCTACAGAATGAAAACTATTGCAGATAGAGATTAGCTGTTGCTTGCTTAAATGTTCAGCCCATTTAGCTCTACAAAATTCTTCATAGGGCCGAAGTTGTCAGATGACCCCTTATAGGGGTTACGGCCCCTGAAAAATAGCCATTTTTCATGTTTTTGGCCTACAGAATGAAAACTATTGCAGATAGAGATTAGCTGTTGCTTGCTTAAATGTTCAGCTCATTTAGCTCTACAAAATTCTCCACAGGGTCGAAGTTGTCAGATGACCCCTTATAGGGGTTATGGCCCCTGAAAAAAGTGATTTTTCATGTTTTTGGCCTACAGAATGAAAACTAGTGCAGATAGAGATTAGCTGTTGCTTGCTTAAATGTTCAGCTCATTTAGCTCTACAAAAGTATAGGGTCAACATCAAGACCAGGTGAGCGATTCAGGCTCCTGGGAGCCTCTTGTTGTTGTTTTCTGTTCCTTGTTTAAGAAGGGGGTCTATCTGTGACTATTTCAGGACTGGATTTGAATTATATGCATTTTAATTAGACCATGGGCAAATTGCAGAACCGCGAGCAGTGCCAAATGGCCTCGTTGAAGGCTCCTGGCGGTTGTCCATTGTGGTTTTTATGAATTGCCGCTTGATTGTGGGCTGTGTTGCGTACACTTATTCCACATCTCATTATTTTCTACTATTGGTAAAAATAATTTTCCTAAGGGTGAAGGTACCTGGTATTCTTCTTTTTATTGAAGTCAACAAATGTATCATTATGATTATAGAAATTGTAAAAAATGTTACAGAATTGGACTTTATGAACACTTATACTTGAAAACTATTTTCAGCAATGTTCTAAAACTTTGTACAGATGCTATAAAGCATACCATAATATGCATAACTAACTTGAAAATCCATGAAATATTAAAAAAAAAAAAATTAGATTTTGAGTCCATCCTGATCGAACTTGTCAGTATTTGAGTTTTTATTGTAAGACTGACATATATCTGTGGCGGATCCAGAAATTTGTTAAACTCCAGCTTATGGAGTTTACGTATCTCAATTGATTCTTTAATCCAGAGCGTTCAGGACTTACATCGATTTCCTTAGCAGAGCGACACGTCTGACGCAAAAATTGCTCACACAGGGTTATGTTGCTCCTCGGTTGCTGTCTTCACTCAAGAAATTTTACGGAAGACATCATGCACTTACAGACAAATATGGGATTTCGATCTCTCAGATGAGTACAGATGTTGGTTTGTCATAGGGTGTTATTTTGTCTTCCTTTACTGGATTTGACACGCTGAATGGACTATTGGCAATGCGACGGGTGTGCTATAGCAAGCAGGAACTGCTTACTCTTCCGGAGCACCTGAGTTCACTCTTGTTTCGACTGGAGTTCGCGTTATTGATTGATATTCAGTTGTTTTGTGTTTCCATGTTTTACATGTTGTCTGTTTTTGTCCCGTTCTTGTTGGTGTTTACTGGTTTTGTCTCTGCCCTTTCGGACTTTTGACATTTGGATACCCCATCGGTACCTCTGCTTCTTAAATAGGAGGGCGTGCAATGAAAAAAAAATTCTTGAAACTCTTGTTTCATAAAGTTCTTAACCAAATAATCCTGTCAAAAGGGAGGGCGCACGCAGGACAAGCCAGTCCTAAATCTGCAAATGTATATGAAGATTGTTTACATAAAATGTAATGGCTGTTTAAGTACAGAGAAGAAATGTTTCTTTGTAGTTCAAATATCAATCTGATTCTAAATGAATAATACATAATAGTACAGACCCTAAGTTTATAATGGAAGAAGGATATTATGCCCCATAAAATCTGGTTCAACCCACCAATTTAAAAAAAATGCATGCCTGTAAATTTTTGCCATGCTAAATTTACTTCATCGGCATTCAAGATTTATCTTTTATTCACAATACATTAAATATTATATTTATTTTTCAGTTAGGAAAGAATTCTTGAAGCTGGCAGACCTGTTACAGTTGGAACTTACAGAAGTCAAGGACAGAATGACCTTCATAGAAAAACTGATACCTAATGTGTATAACAGTGATCCCAGCAGGCTTCTGAAGAAAATTGCCAGGCACAAGTATGTATTACAACAATATATTGGGCAAACATTATGAACATGATCAAGGTGTTTTGAATTTTCATTTCAAGACAATGTAATGTAAATGTTATTTTCCAGGGTACACATTTTACACTACATTCATAGATACTTTTAAATTTCATGATTTCTGTAAAATATTCATGCACCCTTTGGATCATTAATTGCTTCTTTGAATTTTGCAATTGTCCCAAAATCACAAAATATAACGCATATGAATCAAAACAAATTAGGAATTTGCCTGACTTAAGGCTCCATTCTGTACATAGAACAATGTTAAACACCTAAAGACGAAAGAGCTTTTCTTTTTGCTTTACAGCTATTAATTGCTTAAGACCATATGTGTGATTTCATGTTAATCTTAAAATAATGTATCCTTATATGATATTTTTTTGACTTGATGATATTTGTCATTGCCTGGTTTATTTATATATCATTTATTTTCAAGGGCCTTTCGATATTTTTTTGACTTGATGATATTTATCAACGCCTGGTTTATTGGGTTTGACCTGGATAAAGCTGACTGGTTTTTCTTGGCCATCTTTACATTAGAAATTCTCATCAAACTCTATGTATTTGGACCTAAAGAATTCTTCACCAGATTTTGGAACACGTGAGTATTTATGGAATCATTTCAACACAGAAAGTACTCCATCAAATGTCTTGTCCCCACCTCATGATAGTTTTAAATGATAAGAAATATAATTATTTTAATATGGATTTAACCATATTACTGTGAAAATATTAATTTTTAGAGGGTGTCAATTTTAGTGTTCACACAAACCACAAAACTTGATATTCCAACGGGAAAAAAATGTGATATGTATGCATGCTTATGCGTAAAGAATTTTTTAAAACTTAATATTCCAATGACAAAAAAATGTGGTGCTAATAGTTTAAAGAATCAATTGTTAAAATTCATGAATCCACAAACATGCATTGTATTCTCTATCCTAGAGAAATGCATGGTGCCCAATAGTTTAAGAACTTTCACAGTAATTCATAGAGCTATAGCTTTTTTTTTGTACATTGGAGTTATGTAAATTTATATTATATCTGCTTATTATACCCCATGTTAACTATGTTTGGAGATAATAGAAATCACTGTCCACATTTAAGTTCAGGTCATCCTTAACCATGTTAACTACTTGATGGATTTTGATGAGACTTTATATAAAGGAAAAATATCATGGAAATGTAGCAGGAGTCTGTTTTAAGGAGCTTAATCACAAGATCCTTAGTTTAAGGCGGTTCAGGGGTATAGGAAAAATCCATCAGATTTTTAAAATATTTTGTAGAATTAAACTTTTATAAACGAACATTGAAAAATGAAAAAAAAAAAAAAATAGGGGTCACAGACCTTTCTACATATTTATGATCTTGAGAAGTTGGTGACCAAAAGCATTGTTTTTCAATAGATTATATAGGGTAAAGTTTTTTAGCATCATTGTGAGCTGGAAACCTATTAGATTTTATTTATATTTCACAAATTACAAGCTATTTATGCTATCTTTTAAAAAAACATGAAAAAATCTTGGGATCACAGACGTTCTTTTTCAGCTATTTAAGAAAAACTTATTTTTCCTACACATTTCTATATACAAATTTGTCACACATTTTCCTGCCAATTATCTCCCCTGAAAATAGAAATTTTCAGGAAAAGCTTCATTTCTCTTGAAATATTTATGTTATAATTATTTCATTAATAAAATAAAATTAAGAATTAAATTTTGCATCTCTTGTGATATTTTAAGTCATTTTAATTAAAATGGAGACTAAAAATTTGCCAAATGTCCGAAAAAGATGCTGTTTTATACCCCCGAACGACCTTAAAAGCACAAAAGAGTTAATATATCTATACTGATTTTCAGGTTTGATTTTATTGTTGTATTTGCTGCATTAGTGGCATCATCTATAGAAGCTATTGAAGGAGCATGTGAGTAGATTCTGATACTTATACTTTTGCATACCAAGATTTGATAAATTATGTGATATTATTCATTTGGTTTGGTTTCCATGTTCCCTGATGATTTCCAGATGAAAACTTGAAAACCCATCATAACAACATATATATTAAAAATGCTCATTTTTTAGTACAAGAAAAAGCAATGACTTTTAGCAACCACACTAGATACATATAATCACACTGCTTTCCTTTTGAAAATAAGTGAAAAAAAAAAACTGTAAAAGTTAAAGAATATGGTCTCTAAAGGAATTTTTATAAATCTAACTTTGAAGTCTTACATTCTATTCTCCTGGAACACATCTGATATTGTAAATATTTTATTTTGAATAGCAAGAGTAGAGTTTCAGACGTTAGATTTGCTATTGGTACTTAGAGTGCTTCGTCTGGTCAAAATTTTTGGAAGTATACAAAGGTATTTCCCTTATTTATTTTTATTTTTAGTGTAGGACAGACAATATATCATCTACTGCTACAATTGAACAACCTGAATACTTACATGATTGCAAAATAATTTTAAATGTCATCTATTTTATGATCTGCCAATTTTCTCCTCAATCTCTGGATTGATCTTCTTTCAACTTTGTACATTCAAACTACAACAAAATTTGTATTAATCAATTTTTCTACCCCTCACACAAATTTCATCTATTTAAAACTCGTCAGAGATGCTCTAGCAAAAGATTGAAAATTCCAAACACCAGATGAATATGACATGTATGAAGAGCTTATAACAATAAAACCTAAACATGTCAAAATAGAGCCCAAAATATGAGTAATAACAACTTATGCAGAGGGTAGGAAGAACTTAGGTTAAAAACTTAATGGCATTGTCATAACTGTGTAAAAAAGATGACTGAATGGGTGCTAGTTGGACATCTGTGACTTATTATTCCTATTATGTCTTCACAACCCTGTTGTGTTTTGTGTTACTACCAGTCCCTAAGATCGCAATGAAAGAGGGAGGTTTAGCATGCCATAAAACCTGGTTTAATCCACCATTTTATTTGAAATGCCTGTACAAAGGTAGATCCAGTACCATCTATAATTTTTCCGTTATGTCTTCCATGTTTTTTTTTTTGTTTTTTGTTTGTCATTGAGATTGATCATCCAAGTTCGGTAATTTTGTTATTACCTTTCCTGAAGACACATTTTCTTTATTTACTGTTGTTAAACCAAACGAAAATAATTTTAAACTTAGATAAAAAAAAATATGCTGCAGGCATGGCTTTGTCTATAATATGATTTTCTCTTCTGACTTCAGGTTCAAGGTAGTTCTACAGACAATTATTAACATTGGGCCATCTATATTTACTTATGGAGGTGTCATATTCGTAAGTTTATTTGTCAATTGAAATACATAGGTTTTAGGGGTCTTTTTGTTAAATTCTCACCATTTTATGGAAACAATTACCTGTATCATTAAAGTAATTGATAAATATTGGCACTCAAAAGTAAGATGTATTCATTGCATTTTTAGTAACATTCATTATTTTAAGTTTTTTCTGAGTTTAGTGAAGATCAATAAAAAAATATGATTTCTTAAATTCTAAATAAATGAAATTATTCTCAGTTTTAGACTCATCTTTAACTTTCAGGTATTTTACTACATTTTTGCCATAATTGGGATGGAGATCTTTGCTGGGAAGTTTGATTTCTATGGTTACGAGGAAAACGAGGCTACTGCAGAGAAAACTTTCTGTGGAAACAACGCTCTGAATGGAACCATGTTCTTCAAGTTCCACTATTGTAACAACAACTTTAATGATTTCCTCAAGGCCCTGGTGATCTTGTTTGAGTTGACGGTTGTAAATCAGTGGCATGATATCCTTTTATAGTTTAAGAATTGACATGAAGGAGCCCTATAGTTTTCACTTAGATCTTCTGTCCATCCATCAGTCTACCGCTCTGTCCATCTTTCAATAATTTCAAAACTCAGTAATTTATTTTACATGTATAGCTATTTAGTAGCATATCAAAGTGTGCATATTAAAATTTGTGAAAACTGACTGAATTTTTTATCTTGCAAACAACTCTGTATGATTGTAGAAACGCTTTATAATATCATAAAAGTGCAATTGTGCTAAGACAGTATAAATTATCATGAATGGTCACAATAACTGTATTAGATTGAAATAAAAAGTGCAAAATTTTAATTTAGACACAAGAGAATCTGCATTACTTGAGTTCTAAGAATATTATATCCTTGACACTTGCCACTTATAACATCAGGATTTGTAGCTGTCACCAACAAAGCAGCCAGAATTTACTTCTTCATGTTCCATTTGACATGTGTACTTCTAGTCCTCAAGTAAGTATGGGTACTGTGTGTGTGTGTTGGTGTTTAATGCCCTTTATTGACACACCTGGGCCATGTAACTTTAGGGCGGTCAGTTTTAATGGTGGAGGACACCGGCCATGGGCAGGTAACCACATACAGTTGGGGAAGTCCCTTTTTGTAAATTACAAACAGGACTCCAACACCAGCTGAGAGGTGAACGGCTAGTGATCAATAATGTGATCTTAGACCACTCGGCCAACCATGCCCCGTATGAGTACCATTTATGATACAGAGTACTTTTATACTCTATGGGGCTTACTGCCATACCAGTTAAAGTTATACCAAGTGTTAATTGAAATGGTTTGAAAATTCATCTTACCTACGTATACTACACTCATAGCGGTTTATTCAAACCATGCAAAGTTAGAGTTAACTTACATGTATGTGCTGTTGTCTCATGTTCATTTACTCCATATCCTTTCATAAATTATTGTTTTTCTTGTTATCTATTGAGTGTCTTGATTTGAAATATTGCAAAGAAGACATGTTGCTTTTAGATATTATTCATAATTGAAAGAGTTAAACAGACCCTTTTCTTTTTGTAATATTGTGAATATATACGTATTACATTGCCAATTAATCTTATTTGTGTGCGGTTTTTTTTTCTTCACTTGTCAGCTACCACCAGTAAAATAAAAAACATGTCAAAATAAATAGTCAAATTGATACAGTAAAGAAGTCTTATATTACCCCCCGTGTTGACAATAGATAGATGACTTTTCATTTATTTTTCAGCATTTTTATAGCATTTATATTGGAAGCATTTATACTGGAGTATACACTGGATAAAGCAGGAAAACTAGAATCAGCTGTAGAGAGTAAAATCAAGGAGCTGGGGCTTGGTATAGGGCAGTAAGTATAAGACATATCCCCCTGTCTGTTTGTCTGTCTGTCTGTGCTAATATCACAGTAAAATCAAGGAGCTAGGGCTTGGTATAGGGCAGTAAGTATTAGACATATCCCCTTATCTGTATGTCTGTCTGTTTGTCCTCATAGCACATTAAAATCAAGGAGCTTGGACTGTGTATAGGGCAGTAACCAGTAAGGAGAGGACATGTTACCCCTTCACTCTATCCATCTGTCCTCATACCACATGAAAGCAACTTGATGTAATTTGATAAAACTTTATATTAAGATGTACAATATTATAGAGATTTGAAAAAATCATTGCTCTTTGATATTATTTAGGAGAGATATGAAGGCTTGAATTTCAGTACCATTATCCACAATTACAAGTTTGTAATTGCAAATCCTTCTTAGCTGCTTGATGGATTTTCATAAAGCTTTAGATTAGGATGTACATAACAGCTGAATTGGGGGTTGGTTGTACCAGCAACAGCACCACATACAAGGCTACAACACTGTCTAAGGAGGAAATCATTGACAATCACAAATCTGTCATTTCCTCCTTCGGCCTTTCTGTTGGTGGCAGTAATGATGACATTCCATCCCTGTATTGGATTGCCAAATTACATAAAAATCCATACAAACAGCGCTTCATTGCAGGGTCATCCAAATGTACAACTAAACCTCTTTCAGTTTTGTTGGCTTCAATACTTACGGCAGTAAAATCGGGCCTCCAGAAATATTACAATTGTTGTTATTCTAGAAATGGTGTCAATCAAATGTGGATCCTGAAGAATTCGAAAGAACTGATGGAGATTCTTAACTCTAAATCTTGTAACAGCATCAAAACATTCGATTTCTCCACCACACTTTACACTTCTATTCCAAATGAACAACTGAAATCGCGATCGGCACAGCTGATTAAACACAGCTTTTTCAAAAAGAATGGAAAACGCAGGTACAAATTTCTTGTAGTCGATTATACCAAGACTTACTTTGTCATCAATGAGTCTAAGAAAAAGAACAAATTTACAGAAGACCAAATAATCGACATGCTCAACTTTCTTATTGACAACATATGTTCAGTTTGGTGGCATGTTTTTCAGCAAACAATAGGGATTCCAATGGGCACTAATTGTGCACCTTTGCTTGCTGATTTGTTTCTTCATTCATATGAAGCAGACTTCTTGCAATCTCTTCTAGACAAAAAAGACCGTAGACTAGCGCTCTTTTTCAACCTCACGTTCCGTTATATTGATCATGTCCTTTCACTAAACAATTCTCGATTTGGTGACTTTCTCCATCTCATATATCCACAGGAGCTTGAGATAAAGGACACAACAGATTCTAGGAAGTCTGCTTCATATTTAGATCTACATCTCGAAATTGAATCTCAAGGAAGACTTTCAACAAGGCTCTATGACAAACGTGATGACTTCAACTTTCCAATCGTCAACTTCCCCTTCTTGTGTAGCAACATTCCGCAAAAATTGCTCACACAGGGTTATGTTGCTCCTCGGTTGCTGTCTTCACTCAAGAAATTTTACGGAAGACATCATGCACTTATAGACAAATATGGGATTTCGATCTCTCAGATGAGTCCAGATGTTGATTTGTCATAGGGTGTTGTTTTGTCTTCCTTTACCGGATTTGACACGCTGAATTGACTATTGGCAACGCGACAGGTGTGCTAAAGCAAGCAGGAACTGCTTACTCTTCCGGAGCACCTGAGTTCACTCTTGTTTCAACTGGAGTTTGCGTTGTTGATTGATATCCAGTTGTTTTGTGTTTCCATGTTTTACATGTTGTCTGTTTTTGTCCCGTTCTTGTTGGTGTTTACTGGTTTTGTCTCTGCCCTTTCAGACTTTTGACATTCGGATACCCCATTGGTACCTCTGCTTCTTTGAACAAATTTCATTTCACTCAGATATCACTAAGGGGAGATAAATTAATCTTAGTTTTTGTCTGGCCTGGGAAGCAGAGCAGGACATAGGTGTTACTTTACCGGTGGCCGCAACGGCAGCGTTAACTTTTTGGAAAAGTTTTATGAGCACCTTCATATCTCGAGAACTATAAGTCCTAGGTTAATGAAACTTGGTATGCATATGCCCCAGTAGTAGCTTAGCATAGTTGCATCCCCATCTTTTGACCTCGACCTTGATTTTCCGGTTGAGTGACTTTGATTATTTTTATTGCATTTATTAGCAATGTTTAAGTTCTATAAACATCTTTTGATCTCAGAAACTGAAAATCCATGTAAATTCAAAATATAGTGGAAGTAAGAAAGAATAATTGTTTCTGATGGTGCCGGCAGGCGAGACATACTTTAGTGTTAACTGTTGTTCATTATACAGAGTCCTAATATTAAGCTGTTGTTTATTGTATTTTCAGGGGTAAAAGAAGAACAAATACAATAGAACTGCAGCATGATGACACAGAACTAGTGGCCAATGAACAACTACCAGAAGTACTGGCTGATACTGACTCGGATACTGAGAGTTTACCAGACCTATCTATAGAAACAGGGCTAAAATTCCATCTGAAAAAGAAAAGTAAGTGTTCAGCTTTCAAATTTAATTCCAATAAATATGTGTTAAGCGGGCCATTAGTGTATCTATAGATAATTAATTTGCTTCTTTTACTTCTGCTTTCTTTTCCAAATGTTTGTTACATCTCTATTGATGACACTTTATCAGACTTCATTAGAATCATTAAAAAGACTTGATAAATATTGAAGCATTTCTAAATGAACAGAAGAAAAATTGAATTATGTTTTTTGATTTTTTTTTCAGGTAGAAAGAAAGTAGAAGTTCTGCTTCAGCAGATGTTTGAAGGTGAAATTGATCCAGAGGATGATGGCGGTCATTTTGATGAGGATGAATTAGAGGTCATGCCACGAAAACTGACGTTAGATACAGTTACATGAACAATTTTCTTATTACGTTCCTTTGTTTTGTTACAGCATTATGGATTTGCATTTTGTTCAATTTTTATGCATATTTTTATATCCTATTACAATGGCAATTTTATGTCTTTACTCAATTATATTATCAATGGAGTATACAAATACCTTTTCATTTCTATAAACTTAAGGCTACCAGGAGTCTGAATCACTTATCCAGTCTTAGATACTTTTACTCTTTAATAATTCTGAAGTCTTTTACAACACTTTGGCTGAGCTTTGAAACAAAAATCTGTATTCATTTTTCCCCACTTTTTAAAAGAGGGTGTATACTGTAGAACTACAATGTATAAGGTGTAAACAATATCATGTTTTTTTGATTGTTGTCTTCTTGGTTGCCAATTAGTTGTTTTTGTACAAAGCATAATTTTGAGAGTGCGGGTATCACTATTGAGCATTCACACAGAGATTTACGAGGCACTTACTTAGTACTCTCTGTTTTGGTGCAGTCCCTGATAGTAGAAGGCAACTTGATATGTGTTTCAGAAGAAATCAAATTAAATTTGCACAACTTTCAAGTACAATAAAATGAAAATATCCAGCTAATTCCGAAATAACTATTTTAGGGAAGATCACTTAAGTTTTTTTTCTGTAAGGCCACTTAAACACTCAATCAAATACATTCTATATTTTTTTGCATGAACTATGAATTGATACTTATTTATTTGAACAAGTGTATGCTAGTCATTCGCAATTAATTGTGATACTTAAGTTTGTTCATTATCTGTATTGTTATTCACAGTAAAAAAGCTAGCAGCTGAAAAAACAAAAATAATAACTCTGCATCGGATATTTGTGTTTAGGCAAAAATATTTTGAATTGTAAAGCTGCATTAAGATTTTTTTTTACTAAGAACTTATTTTATTATATTAATATATTTTAATGTTGAGACAAATACTCAGCAATGAATGGCAAAATGTTAGACTTAGTGCAATATTGTTTACTATATGAGTTTATTTTACAAAGTTGACATTTAAGTGCTACTTAAAGTTATTTGTTATTCAAAAGATTTTTATTTACATGAACAATTTTATTATACATATAAATTATGTGCCTGATATAATAAATTTTATCTTTCTTCAATATCTCTTCCTTATTGTTGCCCATTTCTGAAGTGGACGGAATGTTTCTACACAGAAAGGGAAAGTTGACATCATCACGTTTGTATAGATCTTTGTATCAAGCCTTTCTAGTGTGTCAATTTCGATAAATAAATCCAAATATAAAGCAGACCTCCAATGATCTGTTGTGTCAAGTTCCTTTGGATATATGAGATGTAAATATTCACCAAATCGAGCGTGGATCGTTTAGTAAAAGGACATCATCAATATAACGAAGTGTGATATTAAAGGATAAAGCAAGTCTGTGATTGTTTTTGTCTACAAGTGATTGTAAGATGTCTACTTGATATGAATGAAGAAACAAATCGGCAAGCAATGGTGCACAATTTGGTCCAATTTTTATACCAATTGTCTGCTTAAAAACATGTCCATCAAACTGTACAAATATGTTGTCGATAAGAAAGGTGGACATTTCTATTATTTGATCTTCTGTAAATTTGTTTTTCTTACTAGACTAGTCAATGACAAATTATTCTCATTATAATCGACTATATTTGTATCTGTGTTTTCCATTTTTTTGCTACAGCTATGTTTAATCAACATTGCCAAATGACATTAAAATTGTGAATGTAGATTTGAAGTATATAATGTAAAGAAGTGAAAGTTTTAATGCTATTACAAGATGAAAATAACTTAGAATGGAGAATATCGATCAGTTCTTTAGAATTTTGATTGACGCCATTTCTAGAGGAACAACAATCGAAATACATGTACTTTTGAAGCTTGATTTTATTGTCGTCAATATTGATGTTTATAAAACTGAAAGAGGTTTAGTTGAACATTTGGATGATCCAGCAATAAAATGTTGCTTGTTTGGAGTTTTATGTAATTTTTTAATCCAATACTAGGAAGGAATGTTAAAAGAAATGCTTAAGTTCGGAACAAAGGACAGAATTATGTTTGTTGTGGGGTGGCCTTTTTGTCACCAGATTATCTTCAGTGCTATTTATAGATCTTTAAAAAACTTTGATTAATGGATGGCAGATGCAAAGTGATAACAAAACCCTCACATGACCTTTAGGGTCAATCAACAAAGAAAAAAATCTGTCAAAGTCAAAAGTGGCCGGATTTCGTTAAACTGTTACAAAGAGGACAAGATATCTATGGTAAGGGCCATATTTGGCCCCCTAATTTTGGAAAAATAAGATCCTAAGTAAATAGTAATTATTTCATTTCAAGTTTTAAGTTGGATGGTTTAACTTTTTGACTATGGGTTATATAAACCATAATTTTACTCAGTTTTTAGCTCACCTGACCCAAAGGGTCATGTGAGCTATTGCCATCACTTTGCGTCTGTCGTCCGTCGTCTGTCGTCTGTTAGCTTTTTTCAAACATCTTCTTCTCTGAAACTGCTTGGTCAAATGCAGGCAAACTTGATATGGTTGTTCCTTAGGGTATTGTGCAAAAAGTTTGCGTTGGGATTTTTGATACGTCAAAAAACATGGCCGCTGTTACTAAAAATAGAACAGGGGGGTCAAATACAGTTTTTTGCAAATAACTCAAAAACGGTGACAGATATCAAAATTCTGGCATAGGGTAAAAGTGATCAGTACCTCAAGATCTACCTGCCCTGAAATTTTCAAGAAGATCCAACAACCGATGTAGGAGTTATTACCCTTTTCTGGATTTTTTCAAAATTTTGCACTTATTTAGCCCTATATCTTAACAAGTGTGGCCACTAAAAGTATGTCTCGCCTGCCGGCACCATCGCTAAAATCAACTACCTAAGCTTTCATTTCTTGATATAAACACAAAAAGTGTCAGTATACCTATTAACAGATGCCTAGTTATTATACTATTCAAGCAATCCATTGTCCACACAAGTATTACAAAAAGTTTTCTGTCTGAAAAACGACCTAAGTTCACAGAGTCACTGGAGCGTAAAAATGGGGTCATGGTCACATGGCATGGTGACAGTTGCATTGTCCATAACCGCAACTGTCTGTTTACCCAATATCAGATGCCTAGCTATTATAACTTTCCAGCAATACATCTTCCATAAAAGTCTTACAAAAAAGTTTTTCGGCCTGAAAAAGACCTAAGTTCACAGAGTCACTGGAGCGTGAAAATGGGGTCAGGGTCACACGGCATGGTGACAGTTGCATGGACCATAACCTTAACTGTCTGTATACAAAATATCAGATGCCTAGCTATTATACTTTTCAAGCAATTCATCGTCCACAAAAGTCTTACAAAAAAGTTTACGGCCTGAAAAAAGACCTAAGTTCACAGAGTCACTGGAGCGTGAAAATGGGGTCAGGGTCAAACGGCATGGGGACAGTTGCGTAGACCATAACCTGAACTGTCTGTATTCGAAATATCAGATGCCTAGCTATTATACTTTTCAAGCAATTCATCGTCCACAAAAGTCTTACAAAAAAGTTTACGGTCTGAAAAAAGACCTAAGTTCACAGAGTCACTGGAGCGTGAAAATGGGGTCAGGGTCAAACGGCATGGTAACAGTTGCGTAGACCATAACCTGAACTGTCTGTATTCGAAATATCAGATGCCTAGCTATTATACTTTTCAAGCAATTCATCGTCCACAAAAGTCTTACAAAAAAGTTTACGGTCTGAAAAAAGACCTAAGTTCACAGAGTCACTGGAGCGTGAAAATGGGGTCATGGTCAAACGGCATGGTAACAGTTGCGTAGACCATAACCTGAACTGTCTGTATACCAAATATCAGATGCCTAGCTATTATACTTTTCAAGCAATTCATTGTCCACAAAAGTCTTACAAAAAAGTTTACAGCCTGAAAAAAGACCTAAGTTCACAGAGTCACTGGAGCGTGAAAATGGGGTCAGGGTCAAACGGCATAGTGACAGTTGCGTAGACCATAACCTGAACTGTCTGTATACCAAATATCAGATGCCTAGCTATTATACTTTTCAAGCAATTCATTGTCCACAAAAGTCTTACAAAAAAGTTTACGACGCCGCCGCCGCCGTCGCCGCCGCCGCCGGAAAGTAATACCTATGTCTCGCCTTCCGCGACTATTCGTCGCAGGCGAGACAAAAACTATACAAGATATTTTAAAAATTCAAATTGCATATGATTGAGCACATTAAGATCTACATTTCATGTAATTAGGTCAAAGCTGTGGAACCTTTCTTTTAGGAGTTATGGCCCTAAAGCATCAAAATTTACCATTTTTCATTACTTTTTCCCTGAATTTCAAAGATTAACTTGTCTGACACCATACATACAACTTCAACCAAACTTAGCACAATTGTTTAATAGCATAAATGCTACAAGTGTACCGTTCAGATTTTTGATTCGTCAAAAAATATGGCTGCCATGGCTAAAAATAGAACATAGGGGTAAATTGCAGTTTTTTGCTAATAACTCAAAAATGGTTACAGATATCAAAATTCTGATGGGAGACAAAAGTGATCAGCATCTCAAGATCTACCTGCTCTGAAAGTTTCAAGAAGATCCAACAATTGATGTAGGAGTTATTGCCCTTTTTCTGGATTTTTTCAAAAATTTTCACTTATTTAGCCATATATCTTGAAAACTATACAAGATATTTCAAAAATTTAAATTGCATATGATCAAGCACATCAAGATCTACATTTCATTTATTTTAGTTCAAAGCTGTATGACCATTTCTATTAGGAGTTATTGCCCTTAAAACAACAAAATTTACCATTTTTCATTACTTTTCCCCTGAATTTCAAAGATTAACTTGTCTGACACTGTAAGACCAACTGCATCTTAACTTGGCACACTTGTTTAATAGCTTATATGCTACAACTCTATCGTTCATATTTTTGATTAGTAAAAAAACATGGCTGCCATTGCTTAAAATAGAACATAGGGCGTGAATTAATAAAATTTCATTTTTTTGCTAATAACTCAAAAATGGTTTCAGATATCAAAATTGTGCAAAAATCGAAAGTGATCAGCATATTAAGTACCTGTCCTGAAATTTAGGAAAAGATCTGACTGCTGATGTGGGAGTTATTGCCCTTTTTTCAATTTTTTTCTAAATTTTGCACTTATTAAGCCCAATAACTTGAAAACTAACCAAATTATTTCAGAAATTTAAATCGCATATGGTTAAGCACAATAATATCTACAAAATATATGTATCTGTGTAGTTCAGGTGAGTGATTCAGGCTCCTGGGAGCCTCTTGTTAAATTTATAGAAGCCTAAAAATGGGTCAAAAGTAAGGAAGTAGAAGAAAAATGTAATTTTTCATACTTATTTTGATACATGTATTTTCAAAGATCTGCGCCAATGTAGACCATACATTTTTCAACTGATTTATACTTAATTGTTAGTCAAATTAAGATTTCATGAAGAAACAGCCTGGTCTACGTAGGCTCACACTTCTTAAAATTGAAAATATTATCAAAAATTGGTGTATATTCAGGCATTTTGACAGAAATCGTGCATAATGACCATGTTTTGACACAATATTTTCATTCAATATAATGTATGCTTAAAACTTCATTTAAACAAGCTTCTTCATTCATATAAATCATTAAATAACAACAGGGGTTTTCTCTTGGTGAATGCTTTATTTTTTAGCCAACTAGGGGGCCAAATATGGGCTTTATCATACCTTGTCCTTTCTTCCCCACCGGCCTGACATTCACCATTTTATAACCCGGATTTTTCACTCCGTGAAATCCGGCCAAAAATATCTATATTGCAGTTAGACCACAGAATACCAACAAAAATAGTATTTACAAGATAACTAGCACAAGACCTGTACAACTAGATTTGACTATGACAGATATTATCTGTTGCAACAAGGTAAACTGCTTCATCTCCTGGAGCAACTCCGTTCACTCTCATTTTGATATAAGTTCTTGTGTTGTTGCAAATATCTCTTTATGCTATTTTGTATTTACTTAGATATAAGTTCTTGTGTTGTTGCAAATATATCTTTATACTATTTTGTATTTACTTAGATATAAGTGGTTGTGTTGTTGCAAATATCTCTTTGTACTATTTTGTCTTTACTTCTAACATTTCTTGTGTTTGCTTTGTTTCTTTAAAAACACACTTTAACTATATATTTGTTGTAATACAAACATTACAAAATCAATGAAAAAAATTATTTTTATTTGTAAACAAATAATTCAAATTATTTACTATGAAGCTAAAACATTATAACAATAATTCACATGTATTTTTTTCTTAATACATGTAATAAAGGGCAATGTTTATAGGCAAAACTGAAGTTTCATGCAGTCTTTAACAGGATATTTCAACCGACAAATAAATAAAACAAAGATGTGACATCTGATAAATCTGTTGAAAATAATTTATCTTTGTTAACAATATTTTTAAAATGACTATTAGAGTAATTTGCTCAACAAAACTAAATGACACCAGTTTGCAACACACTAAGTCATGATGTAAACTTAACTAAAAAAGTGAGGCTTCCATGAAAAACTTGTCTGGCCCCAATTTTTTTAAAGCTTTGTGTAGGTATGCATGGAAACAGAGCACTTATCCATGAGTGTCCATGTTTTGTTTGAGAAACCTTAATTAACAATCTGAGAGAATAGTAAAATAGAAGATGCACAACTGTGCAATTAAGCTTGAATTGAACCCCTAAAATAACTTGAACAGGCACAGTGACAATACATTTTCTATCATTTAATTAAAAAGCAAGACACAACTTTTCTGTTAGAAACAAAACTGACAGCACTCCATTTTGAACACATGTTATTTAATCTGACTTCAGGTTTAATTTTTTTTTTTATCTCATTGAGTCAGTCAACTTAAAAGACAAAGCAACACTTACTGTCACATAACAAACTTAGGAGATATAACAACAGGAACTCAAGTAATATGGCAATACATTTTAAGTATACATTCTTTAAATAAGTAGCAACAATTTTTACATGTACATACATGCATAATAGAAAATTCACGGCATTCTTTATAAGCTTTATACATGACATTAGTCACATTACAGAAACTAAGACTCATGTATACAAATCCTTCAACTATAAATAGCAGACATTCAATATGACTTATACAAGCACTGTCTTTCATTACGCTAATATTATATATTTTTATGCATTATTATTTCCTGCATGAATACTAGGATTTCTTCTTTGTTAACTTGATCCAAGCATCTTGTGATGAGCAAGTCCACTAAGGCATTAAGGTGATAGGAGTTCTCTATGGCACTTGTCATGGTGATATACTCATCAACATGTATGATACAACACATGTATACTATATACTCATCAGCATTAAGATGTCTCCATGGACATTGCTAAAGCTCTTTGAAGCATGGCCTCTTCACTCTCACCATCTGAAATGTAATAAATAAAATCTTTTCAGTAAATATCCAATTGTGCTTTAGACTTCCAGAGATCAAAATGCACATTATGGGGGATGTTTGTTTCCATAATAAAATATATCCACAAGGTACCATTTAATAATATGAAACTGTTAAAGGTCCAACAAAACAAGGGGTTGCACTAAGTCCTGCTAAGGATGCCCTCACTGAACCATTCAGAAAACAGGAAGTAGATGCCCAACTGCCCTGGGAATAGGAGACAAGGTACAATTCATCATGCTAAAGCTTTGTACCAAATTTGAAATCAATCCCTCCAGTAGAAGCCAAGAAATATGTTATGAAAGTTTGTAATGGACAGACAAACAGACAATATAAATGAGTGGGGTATAAAAAAAAAAATAGCCTTTTCTTAAATTTTAAAAAGATTTCCCCATTTTTTATATCTTTCTTTTTTTTAAACATACATACACATCCACATTGGGAAATAAAGTTTGAATTTTTAGGATAATTCTTGACCATAATTCATACTTTTAATAATAATCATCTCAAAAAATTTTGTTTTGAAGACTTATACACCAACCTTCATTATTATCTACAGATTTGGGTTCAGAACTGGACGTCCCCTCTGAGTTGTTAGTGTTTTCAGGTCTACTAGAGTTGTCTAACTTTGATAAAAATGCTAGTCTTTTGGCTCTTACTTCCTCTTGTGACGGTGGTATAACATCCTTATCATTTGTAGAATCAACACTTTTTGTTGTTTTACTACCTTAAAAACAAACATATCATTATGAATAACTACAAGATTGATCAATGTCTAAATCTGCATTGCACCAAAGAAAATGGCTAAGATAAACATGTAAAACAAAATCATCACATTAGACTTAAACATCTTCAATGCTTCAGTAAGTGTGGTAATTTCTATATATATCCAGTTTAAGGCTTTAGAGTTTCAGATTACACAAAACTAGCAAGTTTCTAGACTTGCTTTGAATTTTGGTGATTGGTCACCCCTCTTTTATAATAAAACTCAATAAATTTGGATAAAATATGTTCCTTATTTTCTTCTGATCTAGTGTCTTATACAGTGTAAAAAGAACCATTTGTAATGGGTATCTTTATAAAAGCTGATGTTTGTATTTGTTGACTTTATGTTATTTGTTATTCCTACAAGAAGAGGGTCTTTCATAGACACTTTAGGATTGGCAGAGTTCTCCCCAGGCCTATCAGATTTTACCGAGATGCTATTGGTCTGTGCCAAGACGCTATCAAAACTCAGATGAAAGATATTGAAGCCATTCAACCCAACTGAGTAATTAACACCTTTTATTGTCAGAAAATCTTGTTTACACAAAATGTTATTTCTGGGGCGAATACTGATTAGGCTTGAAAAATATGTACCGGTAGTTTATTTTCAATCCAGGGCCAAGTGAAAAACAGCCAGCAGCGACTGCTGGTCACATTGAAGGCTGCTGAATGTTTTAAACTAATAAATATCTTCACATACTGGTTTCCTGCTTGTTTTTGTGTGATGGTTGCTCATCATCGCCATCATCTCTTAACAGTCTAGGTTTGACTGGTTGGGTGACTGGCATTAGCTGTAACAGCTGATCTGCCTCACAATCTGGCAAACTGCCAAGCACTATAAATACTGAGTATCCTAAAACAACACAGAAAAAAATATTCAGTTAAAGATACATGAAGTAAGCACATCATTTTTTATCCACAGCATTGCTGATGAGGTCATTTATGTTTGGCTAACTTAAACATCAATCAATGTCAATTTGAAGGGACCTGGCGTTGCCATGTGCAGTGTTTTAGTTAGGATTTTTCAGGCTTACCGGGTAAGTCACTTTTATGGCAGGCATATGTAGGTACCTGCACTGCCAGACACCGTCTTTCTCTAGTAGAAATATACTATGATTGAATTAATCTCTTCAAATTTCACCCATTTATATGAGTAGTTTAAAACCCTTTTCAGTTATTTTTGATTGGAGAAAAAGTTTCAATTAGTTTTTCATTGATTTCTAATCAATGATTTTACTGATTTCTAATAAGGTATTTTTATTTACATCCTAGCTGTTTTTAACCATTCTTATTATTCTTTACAAATCTAATTATTTTCCTCTCATTTTGTCAAAATCAAAGTTTTACCGATTTGTGTAAATTCCATGACGTCAAACATTTTACACTTCAGAAAAATGAAGTGACTAAATAGGCTAAATAAATATGACAAGTGCTATCTAATCACTGCCATGTTTTTCAATAAGCAGGAACTACTCCCCCATGCCAGAGCATCTACTGGAAGTTTGCATTCCTGGCTGCAGTTAACTTGTGTTTTGTGTTGTCTTCAGAGTCTCTTGACTTTGTCTCTGCATTTATGACTTTCAAGATTAGAATACAACTTTTTTGTTAATTTCATAATCTTTAAAAGAAGCAAAGGTGTACCAAAGGGGTAATCAACATCCTAAAACTGTAAAGACAAAGACAAAACCGGTAGACAAAATATCATCATAATGAAACAAACCATACAACAACATAAAACTTACACACACACAAACAACAAAACCGCAATCAGCAACGTGAACTCAAGTCGAAACGAGAGTGAACTCAGGTGTCCCAGAAGAGTAAGTAGTTCCTGCTTGCTATAGCACACCCATGACCCGGAAAGGATGACATTACTAAACTCTATGTCAAACCAACATCTGTGCTCATCTGAGAGATAGAAATCCCGTATTTGTATACAAGAACATGATGTCTTCCGTAAAATTTCTTGAGTGATGACAACAACCTGGGAGCAACCTACCCCTGTGTTAACAATTTGCTTGTCAACTGTGTAGCTCTATCAAGGAAGTCATTGTACTACCCACATGCTCTGGAATAACAAATCAATTGTGATACGTAAACTCCATATGCTGGAGCGGACGTAATGTTGCTACACAGAAAGGGAAAGTTGACTATTGGAAAATTGAAGTCATCACGTTTGTCATGGAGCTTTGTACAAAGCCTTCCTAGTGTGTCAATTTCTAGAAAAAGATCCGAATATGAAGCAGACCTCCTAGAATCTGTAGTGTCCTTTATCTCAAGTTCTTTGGCTTATCTTCTTGCTGGAGCTGGGTCTAATACAAAGACAAATAAGTATCTGAGACAATTTCTATGCTTACCTTCTTGTTGGAGCTGGGTCAAAAACAAAGACAAATAAGTATCGGAGACAAGTTCTGGGCCTGTCAGCAAGGAATTTAAATTAAACCACTGGTGTCCAAGCTTTCTGATAGCCAACCAATGTTCTCGGAAGTTACATATATAGGCTTTCATCTCCCTGAAAATATTTGTTGGTAGTTTAAAATCATGAATTGGGAGCTGAAGCAAGAGCATTTTCATTACAATTTATGCATAAAAGCATGTGTAATAGATCACAAATCAAAATGTATGGTACGGGTACATATTGGTATAAAGAAATAAACGCAATAAAGAAACATAAAAAAATATTTGCAGTTACACATTTTTTTTCATTTTTACATGTAAGTACCAATATTATCCTTATGTCACTTAAGGTCTTGAATGTATTAGCCTAAATAAATAAAATGTTAAATGTTAAAACTTTTAAGTGAGGAAAACAGCCAGACTTAATGCAAAAAAAAATATTAATTAATATATCTAATAAACAATTCATTATGACATATGATACATGTTGTAGTTACTAAAAAACTTGACCAAATATGCAGAGAACACTTCAACACTCAAAGCTAATTTTTATTAAGTGTTACATTACTAACGTAGGATTATTTCTGGCTCTAATGGCCAAGGCATCTTGTGAGTTATAAGGTATCAGATTTAATCCCCACACTGACAGGCCCTTCTGTATTACTTGTATAGAGAAAAATCCACTGTCATCAAAATTACTGGACGGTTGCTGTAATAGAAAAAAAAACTATTAAGTAAATTCCTTGCATTAGATTTACCTGTGTCATGTACATTCTGATCAAAGCTTTAAGGAGAGAAAACTGCAAATCATCTGTTCACAAAAATGTTAAAGGCCAGGTGGGGGGAGTTTGTATTAGCAATATTTATTATAAATAAAACAAACATATATACAAAATGTACCACCTGCATTAATATAAAACTTTGAAACCCATGTGCACAACATACATTTGAAAATGTAGTTTAAGACTGAAAATAAAAATTATTGTTCAACATTTTTGCATAATTTACAAATATATCACATTTATTTCAAGAAAAAAATAAAGTTAACAATGATAAAAGATGATATACACAAAATAGTTCTACCTGCATAAATTTTTGATATTCTTCAGTTTGTAGACCATTGACGGCCATTTGTTCTCTTTCTGATTCATCTAACTGTTGTGCCAGTTCTGCCAAATCCACAGCACTAAAGTATTCTCCTTGTAGCAAGGCATTTAAACAATGCTGAGCACATAGTGAACCCTCTTGCTGAAATAGATAATAAAGAGAAGGTACATTTTTCATGTGAAAAAGTTGATTTTACTTCTAAAGATTTTTGAATTTTCATGCCCTCACAACAACATGTCGGGGCATATAGTTTTGCTCATTCTGTCTGTATTTACATTCCTTTGAAAGAATTTCTGTCAAGCTTTTTTCAGAAACTGTACATGAGAAGGATTTCAAATTTGGCAGGGTAGTCCAGTATGATGACGTACAGGCCATAAGAAAATTTCAGACTTGTTGGACTTCTACTTCCTGTTTGGGACTGGTTTGATGTGGGACTTTCACACATATAATCAATATACTCTTCATCAAAAATGAAGCTGTATCCACCCTTTTACACAACAATAAATTTGTAAATTTACGCAACGATCAAACTACAAAAATATTGCATTCAATGTAGAACAGAACAGAATTTTTATTTGGTCTAAAATCCAAATACATGATTGTTACCAATACAATTACAATTCTACACACATACAAACAAGTGATTAAGACACATACCTCATTATTATCTGTATAACAAAAAGATATATATATAATTTACCAGGTTTGAATAGTAAGTTTGTGTATCAATATTTAAAGTATATATCTATTAGGGAGCGATAATGGTAGAAATGTCAATATTTTTGTTGTACTATGAGCTGAATTTTCCTTCAACGTCCAGTATAGCACGCGCTTGTTTTCCCGAACTTTCGGCGTCTTTTTAACATTTTTATCTTTGAAAATTTTAGACGTCATTAAACGCTCACGTAACCCACATACATGTGACGGATCTGTGATGACAAAGCTGGAGATTTTGATTTTTTTTGGCTGGAGATTGGACAAAAAAGCGGGAGATTTTCAACGCTCATTAAAATTGCATTTCAATGTCAATTGAGGGCACCAGCGTGTGCCAAATATACATGGCTTCACTGATTAATCTTAAACTGTTTATACAATCATCAGGTCAATTATGGCAATAAACTTTTAATTAACACCTATATCTGTTAATTTAACGCCTACCTAATTGACAAACCCCTAAAACACCGGAAATGTTTTATGACTGATCAATTAAAATGTCTATAAAATTAAAATTTTGCCATGTCTTAAAAAGCGGGAGATTACACAAAAAGTCGGGAGAACGGGAGATGGATCAAAAAGTCGGGAGATTTCGTCTCCCGGCGGGAGAATCACATGTATGAACCCACAAGAAAAGCTAATTTGTTTCTATTTTCAAACCAGAAAAAAAAAAAAATTAATTGAAACCTCGGGAGCGTAACAGGATTTACCTGCCTCATATTATAATTCAACATACATCATTAATATCGGACGCAGGCCCACATATGTAGAAATTTTCAAAAGTTAATGGTTTGTATTTTTTCGAAACGGATGTGCCGAGTGTGGCACGAATTTCTATGGGGCCAGAAATTCGATGCTTATTTTTTAATAAATTTTAAATTGACAGATTTAATAACCACAGTTTAATTTCTTTTAAAAATTTACAGGATAATACGGATGGAAAGTCAAAACTAAACTCTCTGAATATATTTTTCAAGGAAACTCTCGTTGTCAAAGAGATGAAATTATCTCGCGGCAAGTTCTCGCGAGAATATTGATTGTAAACAGGTGCGCTGTCAATATCATCGTGATCAGTGAGTCTGATTGTTTATTACTAATTCAACCAATTTATGACGATATTTAAGACATTAACAATAAAACATTTAATTTTACAACACTGAATAGTAAAAAATATTGTCTTAGCTAAGCTGACAATAGAAATAATGAATCCTGTATTGTAACCAGTCATCATGTTCTGCCAGGTTTTTATCCCGGGTTTTTATATTAATTTTCTCCAGCCAATACTTTGAATTAGATATATTGGTCTACAGAAAATCTTCCAAACCTGGCAGAAAAAAAGTTGGTCACTTTTGTTTGTTAACTGTCTGCTGAAGCACGAACTGGGAAATGACGTCACTGATAACGTAAAGCCAAAATATGTAATTTCGTCCCCCGTCAAACGTTGTCCCAAATATTTCGACCCCTTTTCACAATGTTACAATTATTTATAATTTGCACAAATAATTCGATATTTTATAATCTGTTGGGGTATTTGTAATTGATCCATGATATTTAGACAATTATTTTCTAAAGCTGCGTCCCATTTTAGGTTGCACCTATTATCATATTAGACATTACATGGCTGGGTCATAGACATCTATGTAGACATCATATCATATAATTTTATTCTTTTCAAGAAATCCTAAGGGACTTCATATATGTGATTCTCCCGCCGGGAGACAAAATCCCCGACTTTTTAATCCATCTCCAGTTCTTCCGACTTTTTGTGTAATCTCCCGCTTTTTCAAGACATGCCGAAATTTTAGTTTTATAGACATTTTAATTGTTCAATTATAAAACATTTCTGGTGTTTTATGGGTTTGTCAATTAGGTAGACGTTTATTTAACAGGAAAAGGTGTTAATTAAAGGTTTATTGCCATAATCATGATAATTGACCTGATGATTGTATCTACAGTTTGAGATTAATCAGTGAAGCCATGTTTATTTGACACACGCTAGTGCCGTCAATTGACATTGAAATGCAATTTTAATGAGCGTTGAAAATCTCCCGCTTTTTGGTCTTGTTATCTCCAGTCAAAAAAATCAAAATCTCCAGCTTTGTCATCACGGATCCGTCACATGTATGGGACTTGAACATTTTTTCTGTGACTAGGGAAAACCCATAAGTATCCAGTTTCTAAAGTTTAGGTAAATAATTCCTTGTTCTGATTTTGTTTACTTTCTAACTCTAAGTTACTAAGTATTGCCTTTGATGGTCTTTGATGCGTAGAAATTGTAGGTTACTAAGCTGGAATAATAACCATTGGCAAGAGCGGTATTTTGTTGTGTCTTTTTGTAGAAAATTGTGCATAATTAGTTGATAAGTGTTAGTTATTCCCCTGAGGGCGGATGCCCGATGGGGGATAACTGATTTATACCACGGGACTGTAGAGGGTGCTAAATGAAAGTTTATGATAATTAATGAGGGGGGTCTTTCAGGAATTTAACCTTATCTACTGATAAAGCATGATTAATGCAGGCTATCTCGTTACATTTTATGACATAGTGGTATAATAAAGGAATAATTACCTGTTCGTGAAAAATTACTTCCATTTGAAGAGGGGATACATTTGACTAGGGAATGTAACGAGCCTAATCAGGTATCATCACTATATTACCTCGTCCCAAAATTTCTTTCGTCCCTACTTAAAATTATCCTACTGTACGAATATTCCTCTATGGTCTGACATAAATATCAGTTGTCTTTGTCCTAATACGAATACGAATACTAATACGAAAACTTTATTTCAATTCGGCACATATATATAACAATAAACACAGGCTCTGATGAGCTTTTTACCGAATATAGACAAACATAAAATTTCATGCATGCAAACATTACAATGACATCACAAATACAGTAAAATAAATACTGTTAATAAAAGCACTACAGGTCAAGCAGATCAAATTAGTAACATACATATAAAAAGCAAGAATATATAAAGCACTAACATGCACAAGCAGCAATATAGAGTAGGCATAGCTAAAAGGAACACTGTACCTCCGGGTTTGTTTCTGTTTTTTTAATGTGTCATGTTTTACTGTTATATACTTGATTCAAACAACATTTTTTTTCTGCATATTTCTCGGTTTAAAATATGTATTGACCCGCCGTACTTATTTGTTTGTTTATAAGGCAGTGGCTCCGAATACACGCGTGTACCCGACGCCTGGAGGCTATAGGTACACGGAATTATAATATTACATCTGATAATATTGAAAAATAACCCTTTTTAAAAACTTTATTCTCCAAATTATCGCTGGGTTTTGGCTATTGCCAATTTGGAACAAAATTCCTTTTGTTAGGTTCTCTCTAGTAGAATTGGACTTTGATCGATTTGATTTTTATTGTGTGTTTAGTTTTTGTGCTTTGTCTAGGAATATTGATAGGGGGAAGGTTGGGCCCAAACACTTTCCTTTCATTCTCCTGATTACAATCAGGTTATTGATGTTTTACAGTCAGAAAGTAATGTGTTAATTAACTGGTTTAAATTCAATTGTATGCAGGCAAATCCTGAAAAATTTCAGGCAATAGCTGTGGGTAAAAAAACACACAATAAATCTCCTGTTTTTTGATATTGGCACAGCAAAAATTTCTTGTGATGATGTTGTTAAACTTTTAGGTGTTGATATTGACTTTGAGTTAAATTTTGATTTTCACATATCTAATTTGTGCAAAAAAGCTGTTCAGCAATTAAACATTCTTAAACGTATTGGAAAAAACCTCAGTAAGCTGAACAGACTAACCATTTTTCACACTTTTATACAGTCAAATTTTAATTTTTGTCCATTATCTTGGCATTTTTGTTCTGAAGCTAACACAAATAAAATTGAAAAAATACAGGAGAGAGCTTTAAGATTTGTATACTATGATTTTGAATCTACTTATGATAATCTCTTGGAAAAAGCAAAACTACCCACTATGTATGTAAAGAGAACAAGAACTATGGCTATTGAAACTTTTAAGATATTGTATGACTTAGCACCACCTGTTTTAAGCAATTTACTTCATAAGAAAGAGACAAGTTATAATTTTAGATATTCTAATTTGTTACAGGTGCCAAGAGTAAATTCTACAAAGTTTGGTAAGAAATCTTTTAGGTATGCTGCCCCTGTACTTTGGAACTCACTACCAGAAAAATTTCGAAAAACCACCAACTTCAATCAGTTTAAAAGTCAACTATCCTTTTGGAATGGAAAAGATTGTACCTGTTTGGCCTGTCAAAATTATGCTTAATGTTTCATATTTTCTGGTGCAGCATACCCCATCAAAATTACAGTTGCTTCAGTAGTTTATTTCTTTAGCTTGCTATCTTTTTTATTTTTTTAGTCTGCTTTATTTTATTTTTTATAGTTCTGCTTCTTTTTAAGTGTTTGCTTATTCATTATTTTGCTAGCATACTGCTTAGTGTTGCTTTATTTTATAGCTCTGCTTTAGTGCATTTATTTTGCTCTTATTTATTTTACTTTATTATACTGCTCTCATTTAACCGCTGTATCCATATGCATGCATGTTTGAATGTTGTATATTGTTTGTCTATGTGTTCTTAAAATTGTGATGTGTATATATGTTTGTCGGTTCAAAGGCTCATGAGAGCCTAAGTTATTTGTTATTTGTTATCTGTCTTGCCGACTTTAAATAAAAATTATCTATCTATCCATCTAAAAAACTAGTTTAACCCCGCCACATATTACATGTGCCTGTCCTAACCAGGAATCTATGACAAAGCTTTCGTTTGTACTTGTCTTTTTGATGTTTTCTGTTCCTTGTTTAAGAAGGGGGTCTATCTGTGACTATTTCAGGGCTGCATTTGAATTATATGCATCTTATTTATACCATGGGCCAATTGCAGAACCGCGAGCAGTGCCAAATGGCCTCGTTGAAGGCTGCTGGCGGTTGTCCATTGTGGTTTTTTCTAAATTGCCGTTTGATTGTGGGCTGTGTCGCGTACACTTATTCCACATCTCTTTATTTTCTATCCTAGCAATAAACTTTAATCAATTAATTTCACGCGTGTACCTGGAGCCTGTAGATTCCGAATACACGCGTGTACCCGGCGACATAAGCTAAATATGGTTTTTGGTTATAGGTACACGGAATTATGATATAACTTCTAATATGGAAAAATAAACTTTTGAAAAAACTTTATTCTCAAAATCATCGTTAGTTAAAACTACGCATGATCAGTTTCACATACTGCCGAGAGCGAGAATAAAAAGAAGTCTTGCGTTTATTGTCATGACATGCATAACACGGTCCAGCCAGCTGTACCAAAGTAAAAACCGCATCCGCACGTTTGGCTATTGTAAAGAAAGATTATGTTTTAATTGTTTAGGTCTCATACATGTGATTCTCCCGCTGGGAGACGAAATCTCCCGACTTTTTGATCCATCTCCCGTTCTCCCGACTTTTTGTGTAATCTCCCGCTTTTTAAAGACATGGCAAAATTTTAATTTATTAGACATTTTAATTGATCAGCCGCAAAACATTTCCGGTGTTTTAGGGATTTGTCAATTAGGTAGGCGTTAAATTAACAGGTATAGGTGTTAATTAAAAGTTTATTGCCATAATTGACCTGATGATTGTATAAACAGTTTGAGATTAACCAGTGAAGCCATGTATATAAGGAATAAGTACGCAGTATCGACAGACATATAAAAATCTTTTCTCTGTTTGATGCAATTTATTCTAATAAATTCCATAGAAACTGGCATCAAAGTAGTTAGAAAAATAAACAAACTCTCATTTATGGTAGAAATGTCAATATTTTAGTTGTTCTATGAGCTGAATTTTCCTTCAACGTCCGGTTTGGCACGCTTGTTTTCCCAAACTTTCGGCTTCTTTTTAACGCTTTTTATTTAAAAAAATTAGACGTCAGTAAACGCACGCGTTACCCACAGGAAAAGCTACTTTGTTTTGATTTTCAAACAACAACAAAGATGAATGTTACTTCGGTAGCGTCACAGGTTAAACCTGCCTCATATTTAACCATTGATATAGAAGAAAATGAGATGTGGAATAAGTGTACGCGACACAACCTACATTATAAACGTATATTTTAAATATCCACAATGGAAAACAGCATATATTCACACATATACTAGACAATTAACAACTTGAAGTTATGCTAATACCAGTAAACAACTTTACCAAGTTTGGCTCCAGAGAGACTTAATTAGGTGTCATTTGAAGACAATTTATTCAGAGTGTATACGGTGCGTCTAAATACCGCATAGCCCGGCTAAGTGCACTTAGCCCCCAAATATGCACTTAGCCCTATAAAATAATGTTCTTGTGTTACCAAAGTTGGTATATAACCTTCTTATTATTATGAATATCCCAAGTCGAAAGTTTTGTAAAGATATTTTTATCGATTTTTGAGTTATAGAGAAATTTGTAAAATCCTTTGATCTGCCGCTGGCGAATCACGCTGAGAACCGCCAGGTCTAAAATAGCATAGAATAAACAATAATAGATAATATAAAACAATATTATAATTAAAAAAGATTTTACAGAATGTAGTTGGAATATCTTTGAAATCATTTTCGACATGGGGAAATACAATATCAATACTAGGAACTTGTAAGGTGTTGAATTTTGAAATTAAAAACCAGCCGTTTTGTGAAAGTGTTATTGCTAAAATTACCGTGAAGACCTACATGCAACGTGCGTGAGACCATTTGAGCCACTTTAACATGTAAAGAGTATACATCTATAATAATAAAAAAGAATGTTTTTGTATTTAACATTTTATAACAATTATTCAATAGATCGACACAATACTTCGTCCTTGGTTAGCACAATTAAACTACCCTTTGCAGATTGGGAGAGGTATAACTTTTTACCAGAATCAAGCTAGCGAACATGTCCCAGCCATCAATTACATAAAGCCCGGGAAACTGATATACAATGAAGACCAAAGAACAGCAAACAAATAACACATACTTATATACATACTTCAACCTGTCCGATATATGGATGCTACATCATAATAATGTGTTCTTTACCTAATACAATGATTATCTAAGATTTTGCTTATACCAAAAGCCTGTTTCGTGTATCCAATATCTCAGCATTCATTATTTTTAAAGTTTGGCTGATATCTTTTTATTTTAATCTGCTCCCCCGTAATTAAATTCCCCGGTTGTGGACCCCCACCCCCCAGAGTATGCCACATAGGTTAAATTTGCCCTTTTTGACCACGAAGATGAACCGGCAGACATTTATACCTTGGTTAGACTGTCAGACTCACATCATCATTATCTATTTTATTCAACTATTTTCTAATGTTTTGTAAAATCTAATAGCAAATAGATAAAAAAAGTTCTTCAAAGTATATGTTTCCAACATTTACGTAGGTTTACTCATTTTGTTGGTTGGAGGGGGTCTTTTGTTCTTTGTTTTTTATCTTTGTTAATATCTTTTTTTTATAATTTACTCTATATTGAATTTCATAATCTGATTCAGATATTTTTCAAATACATTAGAATAATTCTTGTTCAGTGGACTAACATTTCATTTTTTTAAAAGTTTGGCTTTACTTAACATATTCTTTTTCATTTCTCTGATAAGTCTTCTTCTGGCTAGTATAAGTTCGATTTTCATTTCCCTTATATATTTTTTTGAAATTCTATTAATATGTGACATGCAAGTATTCGAATGATTAACGTTGATTTGTTATTTATATTGTAAAACCAATTTTCTTTAATATCGTCCACAAGTCTTATACTGACAAGAATTTCACTCACTGCTACATTAAGTGGACTAATTTTGTCCATAACCCTTCCCTCCAGACTGTGTCGAAAGCTTTACGGAAATCAACGAAAGTGCAGTATAGTTTTTTTCCATACGCAAAGTAAAATTCTATAAGAGCATGTAAAGTAAATATATTATCAAGAGTCGAATACCCTTTTTATTGGTTTCCGATCATAGAAATCAATGACACATTTACCTGATAATTAATTGGCACCTAATATACAATTTTCAAATACCTGGTTTGCTCCATTGGTCACAGGGCGTATCAGTAAAATAAGGTACAACATTTTCTTGAAAATAAATATTTATTTTTGGATGATTGTTCACGAAAATATATCTTTAATTTCCTTACGTTCATACACATCGGATGCTATAAATATGCATTCAGTAATAAGTGCTAAGTGCACCACAAGCGGCAGATCAAAGGATTTTACAAAATTCTCTACAACTCAAAAACCGATAAAAATATCTTTACAAAACTTTCGACTTGGGATATTAATAATATTTAGAAGGGTATATACCAACTCTGGTAACACTAGAACATTGTTTGATAGGGCTAAGTGCATATTTGGGGGCTAAGTGCACTTAGCCGGGCTATGCGGTATTTAGACGCTCCCGAGTGTATATCAACGTTGTACATTGCGGATTATCTAAAAAAAAAATTCATACCATAGGGATACCATAGGATCATTAATGGACGCTGGCTGCTTCTGCTGCCACTATTTCCATATCTTCATTGTTCTCTACTTGAATATTTGACTTCACGTTACTTCTAGTGTGGATGTTGTCAATGTCCAGTGTGAAGTCAAATTTGCATTCTTGTTTTTCCCAATACTTGTCTAGGGCTTTTTCAAAGTCAATGACTTTTTTACAGTTTACAACTTTTTCAGGAAGGCTATTCCAAGTGTCCACTACTCTCTGGGTAAAGCTGAACTTTCTTGTGTTCAGCTTGGATCTCTCCTTTAATATCTTCTTATTGTGGCCTCTTGTAGTGGTTTCTGGCATAGATGGAAAGAACCCTTCTGTGACCTCCATATCATATATACCAGACATGATCTTGAATGTCTCTATCATGTCCCCCATGATCCTTCTATATTTTAATGTTGGCATTTTAAGCTTTTGAAGCCTTTCTTTGTATGGGAGGTCTTTTAGCGAAGGTATTTGTTTTGTTGCCTTTTCGACTTTTTCTATGTCAGCAACTTTAAAGGGTGACCAGACCGATTCAGCATATTCAAGGTGTGGTCTCACTAGTGCTTGAAATAGGTATCTGAAGCTGCACTGATCAAGATGGGTGTATGTTCTTATTATAAGGCCCATTATGCTGCTGGCTTTATTTACCTGATTTTGTATATGTGTTGTAAAGGACAGACGTTCATCTACTGTTACGCCAATGTCCTTCTCCCCCTCTGATTTTTCCAGGTAAACTTTATCTCTTTTGTCGCTGTATAAATGATAGCTTTTTTTCCTGCAATTAGGTTTATTCTTACTTGATATGGTGACTAGCTTGCATTTATTTGGGTGAAATTTTAAGAGCCATTTATCCGACCAATCTTGTAGTCTGTCAAGGTCTGTCTGGAGTTTGATTTCGTCATCTTCATTTCTGATTTCTTTGTAAATTTTAGTGTCATCGGCATAGAGGTATGTTGTGGAATCTACACATTCTGGCATGTCGTTAATGTAGATCACAAAGAGAATTGGACCCAGAACGCTGCCTTGGGGGATGCTACTAGTTACTCTATGCCTGTTTGACTCTACTCCGTTGACCGACACTCTTTGGGTCCTCCCTTCTAAGAAGTCCTCTACCCATCTGATCAGGGAGCTGTTAAGTTTATATCTCTTCATTTTTTAAATGAGTCTTCTATGTGGGACCTTATCAAAGGCCTTCATGAAGTCCATGTATATGGCGTCAATTGTGCCACCCTCGTCCAGCATCTTTGTCCATTCATCAATAACTTGTAGAAGTTGCAGAGTTGTCAATCTACCAGATATGAACCCGGATTGTTTCTTGCTGAACAAGTTGTTGCTCTTCATATGGTCTACTATTTGTTCTCTGACTAATTTTTCCATGAGTTTTGCATACCACGCTAGTAAGGCTTACTGGTCGATAGTTTCCAGGGTCAGATTTCTCCCCCTTTTTGAAGATTGCTGATATTTTCCCTTGCTTCCACTCATCAGGGATCTTGCCTTCAGCTAGTGATTGATTGAAGATGATAGTTAAGGGGAGAGCAATTACTTCTCTTAGATCTCATAGCTAGAATAATATATTCTGAAATTTCACCTGTTTCACCTGTTTCACCTGTTCTCGAGATCAGTATAGGTCTGTGCCTCTAGGATCCATTATTGTATTGTATTCTCTAATCCCCGCTTCCGGTCCATAAAAGTCGGGAACAAATTTAATGTCCAAGTTTCTCCAGAATTTGTTAAGTCTATTTTTAAAACTGTTTACAGTCGGTGACTCGACCACTTCTGCTGGATTACCGGATTTCCAGGTGGTCCAACTACTGAACGAAACTACATAACGTGACGGTACCCAAATTGCAACAGCTTTGACGGTTTTTGACTCGTATCTTTATCTGGACACGATTGCTTAAAATTTTGGTTGGCTGTGTTTTTAGAGTAAGGTTTACTGTATTTATCCATACAGAAAGAATTTTAATATTTGATACACAAATGTCATTAAACAGATTTAAAGACACTTGGGAACGACCCTAATTTTTCACATCAGGGGTACCCAAATTGCACATGGGGGTAAAAATTTTAATCCTTTAGATTTCTCTTATAAATCTTGCTTCATTTCTAAAAGTAGTTACTTTAATTTATTTTTTTTTAAAAATCCACTCAAGAAAAGGTATGTCAAAATTTTTCAAAGGCATTTTATGACTCCTTGTAGGATTTTTAGACAATTGCACAGTATTTCCCTTAAAAGGTTGTATAATTGTGTATTTTCTTGTTTACAGCTAAAACAATGGTATAGACATGCAAAGTCCGTTGTAAATGAAGCATTTACATCTTTTGAATATCTAAAAACACTAAATGCAAACATAACTGACCTGAAAACAAAGTTAATTTGAAGTCTAAATTTAGGTCTCCATTACGTCATCTATTGCGGACGTGATAGAAAGCACTTTTATTTTAGTTCCGGGTTGAGATTTTGGAATATAAACATGAATTTTGCTGTCTGAATAATTTGGCAACAAATGATATTTAACAAAATGAAAAATATTCAACAATTGTCAAGATTTTCAACATCAACCAGAAGTCTTGTCTGTTGCACTGAAATTTTCAATGTAGTCCAAATAATTAGGCCGTTACGGGGAAGGCTAACGTTTTTATTTGGATTTTTTCTTGGACGCCTTCCTGTAACACAAAAATCATAAAAAAAGCCTTACAAGACGTTCTAATTATTTGGACTATTTTCAATGTGAAGCCATATTGCACAAGGTATGCAATTATCAATATAATTTAATTATTTCTATCAGAAATGACTTTTTTATTAATATTTTCGTTGAATACTTCAGAAAAAAGTCAAATATTAATAATATGAAATAAAAACTGGTCTTACTAAACAATCCTATTATTTTAGAACAATTTATGTAGAGTGTTGCAATTTGGGTACCTGTTGCAATTTGGGTAGCGTTACGTTAAAGAAAGAAAGAAGAAAGTATCTTGATATATTTTTTAGCATTTATTACTGGGCCATAATCATTATCATTAATTGATTACTTTTTTTATATCATTATTAATACTGACCATGAACAAACAGTGTTATGTACTTTGAGAATTTATTTTAATTTTTCTTTAAAATGCGCATGCGTCAATTATTACATTTCCGGGTCAAGAAAAAAGATGTTCAAAAGCAAAACAAGTCACGGTGATATTAAAAAATCTGCACAAAAAGTATCAGATCACAAAAAAGACAGCATCACCAGATTAAAACATCTTCGTTTAGTCATAGGTACGCACTGCCATCCACTGTTTTGTGCATCTCTTCCCCAGGAAGACAACATCCTGCAAAAAAATTATGTGTTCTGCCAATATTTTTAAAAATAATTTGTTTTTATTTGATATTGATCATATTTATTGCATATTTCTTATGTTTTGTTGATATGAATGTAGAAAAAAACTCTATGGTTATACATCAGAAGAAGAGAGATGCTGCCATGCTAGTTATGTAGAGTGAACAAATCAAATCAAATATACTTTATTGCCAAAATAAAGACGCCAATTACTGGCTGACATAATACATGTAACATACAAAGACAATGAATATAGACAGTTATAAGACTAGTAACAATAACGTAACCCTTACTCCGCTACTCTCCGTGAGGGTTATGATTCCCACCCATAGACCTCAACAGAGCAAACTCATTTTGATTTAAGCATACTTTAATACTCTGTATGGGTTTTTTTTCACTTGGAACAATGTGTTTAAGGATAAAATCAATCAAATGTATTGCAAATTGTCAGATATATATCTTAGCTAACAATTTAGTTTACGCTTTTATACTGATCTTGAACTTTGTGAAGTTCAGGAACAAAATTTTAATTACATTAATAATTAAGTAATTGAACATTCCGAAGTTAATATGATGATCGATTTTAGTGAATAATATCATATTCTTAGCAAAAAAAAGAGGATCTGAGTCATAAATCATCTCTGTAAGTGTGTACTCGAGCGCCACCAATTGGTTGCGCTGTGCTCCGTTGAGTTCGATGGGCCAGAATTGTAACCCTCACAGAGAGTAATGGAGTAAGGGTACGTTACCTATCACTATCTACAAAAAAGAAGTTCCATTTTGATGGACTAGCATCATCCCTGGAGACCATCTTCCCAAATGGTGTCAAGAGAAAGTCAGATAATCAGTCCATGAAATTTTTACCCCTGAAAAGAATTGTACCACATATGCAAATGAATCATACTGATGTCTCACACTTATATATTATGATTAGCATGATTAGTCATCCTAAATTTTTATGAAAATCCATGTTCACATTGCAACTACACTTCATTTGCCCAGATAATAAGCTTTAACAGGTCAGGTTTTCTAGATTTCGTTTGACCTATTAATCAATCAAAATTGTAAAAGATTGACCCTAAAAGCTTCGACCTGTTTAAGGAGTTTATTAATCATAGAAGAAAATGAGATGTGGAATAAGTGTACGCGACACAACCTACATTATAAACGTATATTTTAAATATCCACAATGGAAAACAGCCCATACATACATATGTAAGCTAAAATTTGTGTCAAAAAGTGTACATACATGTAATCAATGAGTAATAATGAATTCTCTTTAGAATTTTTATTTTATAATATTTATGATATGTTAATTCTGAAATTCTCCTCTTTTGGTATTGTTTGTAGGAATTTGCGCTTGACTGCAGAAATTTTAATTCTAGACTGATCTGCACATTTTGTCATCTCTTATGTTTCAGAAAACAGTGACACAACTGAAGTAAAGTCATTCTTTGATGCCAACTATTCACACATCTTCTATATATTTAATGATAACTTTGCTCAAATTGAAGCAGATTTGAAACAGAGAGGTGAGTAATATAGAATATTATATACTTTCCTTTTTGATACAATCTATATCTAGGTGAGTATCAGATAATTTTGGTAGGACAAGTCTAATACGACACTAGATGTAGACAATATCAAAAAGGAAAGTATTTAATATTCTTTTTATCTGTTACTTGTAATTAAAAAAAACACACACATTTAACAAGTTTTCAGTACAATTACATCACATTTCATTGCATGACGTCACAGTTATCAAGTGCTCCCACCTGATTTTTTCTTTCTTGTATCACAGACAGTTCATGACACTAAAAAATATCAGGCAGATGAGATCAAAGGGAGAAGCAGCTAATTACCGATAAATATGATTTCCAGATGATAACTAAATACCAAATCAACAGCTCTTAATTTAAAGAAATGAAGGTCATGTTTAATTTAGAGAAAAATTTAAGTAAGATACATTGTACCTTCTCATGCAAGGCAACTTTTATAATTTAAGTCTTATGTACATGTACATGGTATTCATGTGCATGCAAATGTTTTATAACAATTTCTTATTTACTTTCTTTATTTAAGTGACCAGTTTGTGTTATCCCTCAATGTTCTATCCAGGTTTTAATACTACCGTTGAATTTTTCAGCAAACAAAGCTCACAAGGAAGAGTTAGAGGCCATCTTAAATGTGTTTGAGGTAAATGACATGTTTATAATGTCAGTTATTAAAATAAAAAAGGGGAAAGTCAATGAAAACGAACTGAGATTAATATCATGTTATTAATATGTTGAAATTACTTTTGTAGAGAAATAAAATCACAAAATCTGTGACATGCTTAAATGTATTTCTGCCCCATTTTGATTCTTACAGAGAATGTCTCTTAAAGCTATCATTTAAGAGCATGAAGAAATATTTTTTTTTTATTTGAACAATAACTCATGGTCATTTGAATATTTGTCTTTATTTAAACAAGATTCCAAAAATGTTTTTCTTTTATAATATAAGCATGATAAGAATGTGATGCATAACTCTCTAATTTCTAAGCAATTTGTTAATTTTATATATACATGATATAATAAAGTTTATCATTTCATTTGTAGAAAATCTTATTATTGTTGCCAGAATTAGTTCAAAGAAAATGGATGTTCCATGCTATAGGTTAGTAAGACTTGTAACCACAAGTTTATTATCTTTAGATAATTATAACACATCGCTTTGTGAAAGAAAAGTATTAGCATATCAATTTTATATTTACTATTTCTGAAAAATTCTACTCCATATGCAGAAATTCTACTTTCCAATATTTTTCTTTCACCATATTAATATTTTTTAGGAGAAATGTATAGTAAAATGTTTGGTCCTATTGAGTAGAGAAATATTACAGTAAGATAGCAAAGTGTAATTCACCGTTTTTTCTGGAAGGCCTATATACGCTTTGTAGCAAATGATACTAGATTTACCTATGTAATTTTGAAGGTGACTTACTTGAAAATCATATAAGGAAATATTTCAGATAAGTTTAAAATGAAACATTGCCGTCTTTAGAATTTGTCTTGTTGTGTGTTTGTATGGTTTTGATATTCAGCTAGATATCTGATATTTTATTTTCATGTGCTGATATTTAAGATAAAAAATCAACGATCCAAAACTTGTTTAATGAATTTTTTGTAAAAAATTTCAGGTAGGTCAATTATACAAACCATTAATACATTTGAATCTTATTTTAGGAAGAATAATGAAGAAACTATTACACCCTGGAAATGGCATCAAGGTAAACATCACAGGTTATAAAGGAATAGTCTGTCTATCACACTTTCATACAGTATCAAGCACAATTCAAGAAAAGATAACCCCTTCAATCATAGTTTTTGGGTATGAAGGAATTACCCTCTCTTTCTCTTAGTGTTACTTCTCTTAAAAACCACTTGATAGATTTTGATGAAATTTTACAGGAAGGAAATACATGTACATGTACATCATATTGGACGCGTATATAGAATTTCATGCTTCTTGGGTATTATTCGGGGGAGATAATTGGACTTAGGTATATTTTTTTTCTATCATGGAGTTCAAAATGGAACTGGGGGTATAGTTTTAGGGCTCATTTCATCTTCCTTTTGAAGAAATAATTTTTGTTTTAACATTGCAACTTAGTCACAGACTGAATAAAGTTTGTCAGGATGTAAAGTCTGCTGGGAAAGTCTGTCAGTTGCCAGATTTAACAATCCATAGAAAGCCTTGAAAATGATTTTTATTGCTAAGTAATTCAATTTTTTTTAAACTGGTTTAAATTCTAATCGATTTTATGTGTTTTGTACATCCAAAGTCAACAGTGTTTTGCAACAAAGATTTTCATTTTTAAAAAAATCAATTGATTAAAAAATTTGTATTATCTTTTCTTTTCATAGACCCGGAAGGAAGGGATGAGACTGTTTCTCATCTGGTACCAAATCTTACAGGAAGGGGCGTCACAGGAATGTCACGACATCTTTTTACAGCTGGTCCCTGGATTAGGGGAGGGTGTGGATCAGTCAGCCTTGCAGAATAAATCAACAATAGATAGTATGTGGACTATAAACTATACTCTTGATTTGGCAATCTTATTTTCTCCAATTATGACAGAATTATACCTCAAAACAACAAGCTTAAGAAATGGCATATGAAAGGGTCACTATTTCTACCTGAACAATACACACTCTTAATTAATGGCATTGAAACATAAATAAGACATAGTGTTAATTAAGTAATTAAGTTTTATCATTATCTTTCATAACATTGTACAACATTTAACAAAATGAAAAAAGGTGGTCAGTAAATTCGGCTTAAAAAGCGAAAGGAGAACACTGGATAAAGTATAGTGATTAAGTAATGAAGTTTTAACATTGAGCTATATGACAATTAACATTCAAAGGTTATTTTTAGCTCACCTGGCCAAAGGCCATGTGAGCTATTGCCATCACTTGGCGTTCGTCGTCGTCGTTAACTTTTCTTCAAACTTCTTCTCCTCTGAAACGGCTGCACAGATTCAAACCAAATTTGGTCTTATGGTACTTTAGGATATCCCCCACAGAACTGATGTGGGGATTTTTGATTCGTTGAAAAACATGGCTGCCGTTGCTAAAAATAGACCAGGGGGGGTCAGACTACTGTTTTTGGCTTGTAAATCAAAAAGTATAAGAGATAGATGAAATCTGATGCCACCCTACTGCTTCAGCATCAAAAGTTCTACAAAAGTCTCCATTTGGTCCAAGTTGTCAGATGACCCCTTATAGGGGTTACAGCCCCTTAAGTCTCTATAGGGTCGAAGTTGTCAGATGACCCCTTATAGGGGTTACGGCCCCTGAAATAATGTTTTTTTCATGTTTTTGCCCTATAGTATGAAAACTATTGCAGATAGAGAAAAGCTTTTGCTTGCTTAAATGTTCAGCTCATTTAGCTCTACAAAAGTCTCCATAGGGTCGAAGTTGTCAGATGACCCCTTATAGGGGTTATGGCCCCTGAAATAATGTTTTTTTCATGTTTTTGCCCTACAGTATGAAAACTATTGCAGATAGAGAAAAGCTGTTGCTTGCTTAAATGTTCAGCTCATTTAGCTCTACAAAAGTCTCCATAGGGTCAAAGTTGTCAGATGACCCCTTATAGGGGTTATGGGCCCTGAAATAATGTTTTTTCATGTTTTTGGCCTATAGAATGAATACTATAGTAGATAAAGAAAAACTGTTGCTTACTTAAATGTTCAGCTCATTTAGCTCTACAAAAGTCTCAATAGGATTAAAGTTGTCAGATGACCATTAACAGGGGTTACGGCCCCTAAAATAACCTTTTTCATGTTTTTGGCCTATAGAATGAAAACTATAGCAGATAGAGAAAAGCTGTTGCTTGCTTAAATGTTCAGTTTATTTAGCTCTACAAAAGTCTCAATAGGATCGAAGTTGTAAGATGACCCTTTATAGGGGTTACGGCCCCTAAAATAACCTTTTTCATGTTTTTGGCCTATAGAATGAAAACTATAGCAGATAGAGAAAAGCTGTTGCTTTCTTAAATGTTCCGTTTATTTAGCTCTACATAAGTCTCAATAGGATTGAAGTTGTCAGATGACCCCTTATAGGGGTTACGGCCCCTAAAATAACGGTTTTTCATGTTTTTGGCCTATAGAATGAAAACTATAGTAGATAAAGAAAAACTGTTGCTTACTTAAATGTTCAGCTCATTTAGCTCTACAAAATATAGGGTTGACATCAAGACCAGGTGAGCGATTTAGGCTCCTGGGAGCCTCTTGTTTAAGTGTTAGAGGAATTGTTGCATTAAAGGATGTTTTGACCTTGCCTTTCATCAATCAGGGAAGCTTAAATTATATAATAGACTTATTATTATTTCCATGGAAAGATGGTGACTTCAGATAATATTTGGAACTTTCACCATTATTGTGGTAACTTCAGATGATATTATGAACTTAAACCTTTTTACCTTTATTATACCCCCCCCCCCCCCCCCCCCCGCAAACAAAGTTTGGGGGGTATATAGTAAACACCCTGTCTGTCCGTCCGTCCGTCTGTCCGTCTGTCCACATAACTCGTAAGCACTTCTCCTCCTAAACCCCTTGAAGGATTTTGCTGAAACTTTACATGAAGGAATTACATCATATGTAGATGTGCATGAAGAATTTTCATCACAATCAGACATCATTCAGGGGAGATAATTGGACTTAGACTTTTTAAATACATTATTCAATGGGAGACCTCGTAAGCGCAACTCCTCATAAACTGCTTGAAAGATTTTTATGAAACTTTACATGATGGAAGTACATCATATGTAGATGTGCATGAAGAATTTTCATTACAATCAGACATCATTCAGGGGAGATAATTGAACCAAGACTTTTTAAATACATTATTCAATGGGAGACCTCGTAAGCACAATTCCTCCTAAACCGCTTGATTTTGATGAAACTTTACCTGAGGGAAGTACATCATATACAGATATGCAGGAATAATTTTCATTGCTCTTGGATATTATTCAGGGGAGATAATTGGACTTAGACTTTTTAAATACATTATACAACGGGAGACCTTGTAAGTGCAACTCCTAAACTGTATGAAGGATTTTGATTAAACTTTTCATGAAGGAAGTAATCATATGTAGATGTGCATGAAGAATTTATATTGCTCTCGGTTATCATTGAGGGGAGATAACTGGACTTGAAATTTGTTTTTACAGTACAGAGTCCAATATGAAGCGGGGGTTATTTTTTTTGTGAGCTAGCTCACAGTATTACTTGTTAATACAGGTATAGGTGAGATGGTGACCTCAGACGACATTATGAACTTTGAACTTTGCTATTTTTAGGTATAGGTGGGATGGTGACCTCAGATGACATTATGCCTATTTTACCAAACAGTGGAGAAAAACTGCCAGATAATATAACAAAAAACTTTTTTGACTGTTTGATTTACTACTTGGTGTCTGAGGTTTGTATGCCAGAAAATTTGCAAATTGCATCTGGAAATGCTTTTTCAAGCATTTACAGGTATCCTTATAACTTTGTTAAAATGTTTCATATTTTATAATTTTGAAATAGGACAATACAGTTTCATGGCTAACTTAAGCATCCAGCACTTTCGCCTCATACATTCCTTACATTTGAAAAAGTGTCTAAACAAAAGTCTTAAAGGAGTTTAATTTATCTCCAAGCATGTATGTTCAAATATTCTGTAGAAATTTTAAACAAATTGCAAAAGAATTTAAGGTTTGTAGTAGAAGTAGGAGAATTAGAATGTGTACATTTTTGTCAATATATTACTGTTCTATGAAAATAAGCCATTTAAAGTAACTTTTAAAGGGAAACTACAATACATGTATTGATAAAACTGTCTGATAAATAACAAAATAAAACAATCTGCATTTATTTGCTGTAGACATGTGCTCAAATTAAAATGGTATTTCCATATCTGTTTTAGGAGTAGATGCATAAAGTTTTGTTTTAATTGCAGGTCTAATTATGGTTAATGATGAACTTTATGACAAATGGTATTCCCATATCAGTTATAGATGTATTAAGTTTTGTTTTAATTGCAGGTCTCTAAGATTGAGTGGATGAATGAACACATGAGAGAAACTGGATTTGTCTTCCTTTTTGATAAGTTTAAGTCGTCCTATGTTCAATGGTTGTTACCAGACTTTGATAAATCATTCAGTATATATTCTCCCAATCTAGGTAAGTGTAGAAGAATTTTTATGCCCCATCTACAAAAGTACTTATTTTATGTTGGGAAAAATATTCAGTATTATTCAGTCATTTAACTTGACTTTCTCTTTGTTTATAGACATTTATTCATTACAATGTATTACAATGGGTCTTGGATTAAATTAACTAATTGCAATATTTTCAATGAAATATAAATTACAACAAAGTTCCAGACAATAAATTTTGCTACACCTGACACGCGATTCGTCTATTCAAGACTCATCAGAGGCGCTCTACCAAATTTTTTTTTAATGCCAAACACTGAATGAATATGAAGAGCATAAAGAACAAATATACCAACAAAAAATCCGAAAACTAGAAACCAAATTATGACTAAGGCCATCCTATGTCTGGGCTAGGAAGAGACTTAGGCTTTTGACAATTTTGAAATTTAAAAGGATGATTTATAGCTTTGATGTGTTCGCCAACACAAAAGTGTTGATGCCGGAGCGGGCTAACCTCGGGGAATTAAAACTCCACCACCAGCGCTAACCATTACGGATGTTAGAAATATAAATTACAACAAAGTTCCAGACAGATAACAGCCTTGGTTGTAAAATAACAGACACTGCTTGCCATTTTGTGAAAATAGTTAGATTGAACAACAATTCCAAGGTCATTGGATGAGGACATTAGGTTATTTGCCATCTTATGGCAAGAGAAAGCATAGCTTATATACAAATATTCTTAACTTAGGACAAACACTGATATTTTTCACTCAGCGTAGAAATTATAAACTGTTCTTTTAAAAACAACTTTAGTCGATAGCCATTTACATGTATACGTAGCTTCTTAAACTTATTTATTTACAGAAATCCCCAGTGTCAGAAACATAGAATCACTGTCAAGTAAGGAACTGCCTAATAATGTAACAGAATGTAGATACTCCTATATCAAATGGCTGGCTCACTTCATGGTTAATAGGAAAGATGATACAGTAAACAGGTAGGGTTCAAATTAACAGAATGTAGATACTCCTATATCAAATGGCTAGCTCACTTCATGGTTAATAGGAAAGATGATATAGTAAACAGGTCAGTTTAAATTAACAGAATGTAGATACTCCTATATCAAATGGCTGGCTCACTTCATGGTTAATAGAACAGAACATAACATAAAAAGGATTAAATAGACCTATCTAATTTTCAATGTCATCTAAATAATATGAAAATAAATGATTTTAATAATTTCAACAAATGATTTCCATGCACATAGTAAATATATCTTATGTCAAATATGCATTGAAAGTCCACCACAGAATGCATATGTCAAAAACCTTTGTCAGTCTTTCGTCGGCTGCATGTCCAAAGCTAATGAATATCCATATTAGGCCTCTAATGTGCAGCTTTACCATGCTGGGCTCTTGGTGTTTAATTTTATGTAATTACTTTTTCCACCAATTTAACTTCATCTCTACACAGTTTTTGTCTCACCTGCGACTTTAGTCGCTGAAGGCGAGACATAGATATTACTTTCCTGCGATGGCAACATAATTTTTGTCTCGCCTGCGAAGCAGAGCAGGACATAGGTGTTACTTTACCGGCGGCGGCGACGGCAGCGTTATAACTTTTTGGAAAAGTTTTATGAGCACCTCCATATCTCAAGAACTATAAGTCCTAGGTTGATGAAACTTGGTATGCATATGCCCCAGTAGTAGCTTAGCACAGTTGCATCCCCATCTTTTGACCTTGACCTTGATTTTCCGGTTGAGTGACTCTGACAATTTTCAATACATATAATAGCAATGGAAAAGTTTTGCGAGCAGCTTCATATCTCAAGAACTATAGGTCCTAGGTTGATGAAACTTGGTATGCATATGCCCCAGTAGTAGCTTAGCACAGTTGCATCCCCATCTTTTGACCTTGACCTTGATTTTCCGGTTGAGTGACTTTGACAATTTTCAATACATATAATAGCAATGGAAAAGTTTTGTGAGCACCTCCATATCTCAAGAACTATAAGTCCTAGGTTGATGAAACTTGTTATGCATATGCCCAAGTAGTAGCTTGGCACAGTTGCATCCCCATCTTTTGACCTTGACCTTGATTTTCCGGTTGAGTGACTTTGACAATTTTCAATACATATAATAGCAATGGAAAAGTTTTGCGAGCACCTCCATATCTCAAGAACTATAGGTCCTAGGTTGATGAAACTTGTTATGCATATGCCCCAGTAGTAGCTTAGCACATTGCATCCCCATCTTTTGACCTTGACCTTGATTTTCCGGTTGAGTGACTTTGATTATTTTTATTGCATATATTTGCAATGTTTAAGTTCTATAAACATCTTTTGATCTCAGAAACTAAAAATCCATGTAAATTCAAAATATAATGGAAGTAAGAAAGAATATTTGTTTCTGATGATGCCGGCAGGCGAGACATACTTTAGTGTTAACTCTTGTTTTTGTAAGACTTATGTGAAAAATGAATTACAAGAAAAGTATAATAGCTAGGAATCTGATATCTGGTATACAGACACTTCGGTTTATGGTCTATGGCTCTATGCAACTTGTGCCATGCCATTTTACCCTGGTCCCATTTTCATGGTTCAGTGACTCTGTGGACTTAGATGATGTTTTGGGCCAAAAAACCTCTTTGTAAGACTTTTTGTGGAAAATGAATAAAGTGAAAAGTATAATACCTATGCATCTGATATCTGGAGTACAGACGCCTGGAGTTATGATCTATACAACTGACACCATGTCCTGTGACCTTGACACAATTTTCATGGTTGAGTTACTCTGTAGACTTAGATGTTTTTTGTGGCCAAAAAAAACCCTTTGTTAGACTTTTGTGGAAAATGAATTACAAGAAGAAAAGTATAATAGCTAAGCATCTGCAATTTGATATTCGGATAGTTCAGGTTTATGGTCTATGCAACTGGCACCATGCCATTTGACCCTGACCCCAATTACATGGTTCAGCGACTCTGTGAACTTAGATTTTTTTTTTCAGGCCAAAAAACTCTTTTGTAAGACTTGTGGAAAATGAATTGAGTGAAAAGTATAATAGCTAGGAATCTGATATCTGGTATACAGACACTTCAGCTTATGGTCTATGGCTCTATGCAACTTGTGCCATGCCATTTTACCCTGGTCCCATTTTCATGGTTCAGTGACTCTGTGGACTTAGATGATTTTTGGGGCCAAAAAACCTCTTTGTAAGACTTTTTGTGGAAAATGAATTAAGTGAAAAGTGTAATACCTAGGCATCTGATATCTGGTATACAGACACCTGGAGTTATGGTCTATGCAACTGACACCATGTCCTGTGACCTTGATAGATGATTTTAGGGACAATTAAAACTTTTGTGGAAAATTAATTACAAAAATAAGTTGAAAGTATAATAGCTAGGCATCTGAAATTTGGTATACAGACATTTGAGGTTTCAGTATACACAACTGACACCATGTTGTGTGACCCTGACCCCATTTTCACGGTTCAATAACTTTGTGAATGTAGATGATTTTTTGGTGGAAAATGAGTTAAGTGAAAAGTATAATATTATATATAGCAAGGCATCTGATATTTCGGGATTATGCTATACACAACTGACTTCACCATGTTATGTGACCTTGACCCCGTTTTCATGGTTGAATGACTTAGTGAATGTTGGTCTTTTTTCATTGTTTCTCAATAATTATGGTATCTAGAACACACTTTAGACATTTTTGTGATGATTAAATGGAATTCTGTCATCTGTCACATGACCTTGACGTTAACTTTTCTGAAGGCCCAGCTAGACCTTCAATGAGTTCTGTGATGGTGCCGACAGGCAAGACATACTTTAGTGTCATCTTGTTAACTATTGTAGTGAGCCAGTTCATACAACAGAAGAAGCTACAGATGTAGAAAGCTCCAAGGAACAGATGGAGTTCCGTACTAACACAGGTGAGAGAATTCCTGGAAGTAATACTAGTACCCTTTCTACTGGTTCCCATAACTCAGAGAACGACTCTATGAATTCCAGTCTATGTTACGAGGAGTTTGGACCTGAGAATGACATTGTCAGACATGTGTTGATGTCCACCAGAGAAAATGTCAACTTTATACATGAATCTTTTAGACAGGTAATAATTAAATGACATTGGCATTTTTACATTAACAATGATACTGTCTTTGATAAATGAGAATTTGTCAATGATATTACAATAAAAGATAAATTTTACAGATGTTTTAGTTTATAAATATTTCCAAGATCAGAATTGTAAGCAGGAAAATGCATTGATACATTTTTGTACCGAGATCAAGAAAGTAAAATGATGATCTGTGTATCTCTGTTTTGCTCTAAGAATTCATTGTTTATTAAGTTATTATGCCAATGTGTTGCAAAAGAACGTTTAGGAGTCACTTTGACACTAACTGTTGTCTTGGGTTGTTGTCCTGCAGCGTCACAAATTTTTCCGTCTCAGTTTTCTGGGCAGCCTCATGACACAGCCTCTTGATATTTGGCATGTAGCTCCACCCAAGAGTACTATAAGGTGTGAAGTGATCTTATAGCCGTAACTCATCTACTTCCTGTTAACTGAATATTTTATGACGCAGGCGACATTCGTCTTCCATGGAAGACAGCCATTCTAGTGTTATTATAAACTGGCTATGATAATCTTTTGTAAATAATAATGAATTTAATCGGACATCTAGAACAACTGAAAAAATCAACAAAATAATGAAAATTTATTTAAATGTGTGAGACAGCAGTTTTAATGTTTTTCACATATTTTCTTAATTTAAATGGATGTCACCTGTCCAATAATTACTTTTCAAATGGTAAATGGATCCATTTAAATATCTTCCTGAATTGATATGCTTCATAACATAGTACTGACAACAGCTGCTTTTTGGCTCACCAACTTCACTGACCTAATATGAAACCTCTTTCTCCTCTAAGACACCTCATTGCAAAAAAGCTGCTGGTGTCATTTAAATTCTGTTGAAAAAGGTACCACTTTTAAGAATTAGAAAACAGTTGTAACATTTATTCACTGCTCTTAATAGAGGGACAGATAACAAACTATAATTTGTCATATTAATATATAAATAGTTGATTTGTAAATCTATATTTTCTCTTTCAGACCTTATTGTTTACATTTAAGCAGTCTAAAGCCATCAAAGCTGTGATTGGGGTATATAAAGAATGGTTTCAAGTAAGTTTCATTCTGGAAAACAGCCCTGTAAAACAGAAACCTCATGCAAATATTTCACTGCTTGTTATCCTTGTAAAAAATAGCTAGTTTCAAGCTGAGGGTTTATAAATATGATAAAACTATCAAGTTGCAATTGTTATAAAATTGGAATAAAACATATTGTGTTAAAAAAAAAAACTTTTGAACAATCTTATTTGGGCCCCACATCTTTCCATGCAATGAGTATGCAGCCACCCCATAGTTTTCACTTTGTCCATTCGTCTGTCTGTACTCAATTTTTTGTGAACTATGTGCCTATTAAAATGTCATGTAAATCCATTAAATATTTTTGGAAAAACTTGATTTTTTGCTGATAGGGTTCTTACTGACATTGTCAGCATTCTAGTATTCCAATTTAAATAAAGACTTACATTGTGCATAATGTTTTGGTGAAAAGGAAAAAATTATATTAGAAAAACAATAAAACAATTAAAAGATAAGTGATAGTGGCATTGTTGCACTGCATGCTTGGGTTTGGTTTGTAAGTGATTAGTCACTTTAGAATGTTTGCATTAATCATATTTAACTTTTCCACACTTAAAAGAAACCCACATTTTAAGTTTTAATTTTCGCGCAAGAAGCTTAAACCAGCTTTTCTATTATTTCCAGATACATGCATGTAAGATAGCATGATGATAGATGATATTGTTTTATTATATAGATGAAATATCCTGATTTCCTAGTTAGATAAATTTCCAGATGCTCACTTAGTGAATTACAGGATTTATTTCTCTCGCGTGTAATTTTATTTCACCCTCCTGAAGTTTCCTACAAAAAATAAATGACATAGATTAGTACACGATAGAAGTTCATCGTTCAATAATTTCATTTGTTTTCATTATTTTGATGATGTATTTGCCACATTTGTTTGATTTATCTATATAATAAAAAGTATAACTAAGTTGGGGTGCTGATTATCAATTTTAATGTCACTTGTGTTAAATAATGCAAAGAGATTCAATTTGTGCACGGAACAAGTTCAGCGCACTTGTTGAATCCCGCCGTTATTCAACACTTATGACATTAAAATTGATATTAGCCATCCCTCATAAGTTATACTTTAAATATCTTCTAAGATGATTTGTTAAATAAGTAACAATAAGCATCATGAACAATAAAGTTTTATGACTGTTTGGTTAATTTTTCCAATTATAGCTTTCATAGTCCAATTTCAGAAAACCCTGTATGCATGAGTTGGTCCTCAACTTAACCATTTAGTGCATGAATTGACCTACTAACATTTCTTTGTTTACCAGCATGCAGAAAGCAAACCAGTATTCATGCAAGAACCTTGTGACTTGGAGCATGGGAATCGACTAAGTCGTGAAATAGCAGATCTAACCTCGTCTATTCTCTGTGATATCGTGGAAGAAGATGCTTCATCTGAAGTATGTAGATAATAAGGAGCTGTCATGTAAAAGGTGGCTCTTTATAGATACTGCCCTATCCATATGTTTGATTGTCTCTAGATGATAGATGTATATTATTTGGATTTTTATACTCCTGCTATGACATGTAGGAGGGCATTAAGTTTAACTCATGTTCGTCCTTCTGTATGAATTTCTGTTAATCTTTTCTCGGAAGCCGTACATGAGAATGATAACAATTTTGACATGGTTGTTCAGGATTACAAATTGTATGTCCTTAGCTGCTTTATTGCCACTACTCCCTGTTTTAGACTGGGCAGATATGAAAATTTCATTAAAGCCTCTCTCGGTAGTAATACATAAGGGTAAAAACGTCAGAAATGTTTGAATCTTTGCAACATATATGCTTCTAGTGATGTTAAACTTGGGTTTTTTCTATTATTTGTATATTTTGCTGTTTTGGGCTCTACACAGGGGCATCTGTGTCCCATGGACACATTCTTCATTCTTATACCACTGCAAAAAAAATTGTGGATGTATAATGCTATGATGCTGTTTGCGTCTGCGTTTTCTGTTAACTTAAGTGTTCCCACAATAACTTTAGTTCTAGTTATTCGATTGCTATGAAATTTAAGAATGATGTTCCTTATCTTACAAGGATGGATGGGATTGATTTTGGGGGTTTCCCCTTTTTTTGTTCAGAAATTAGGGGCCAAAAATGCTATTTCTTTGTTTGTTGTCACGATTACTTCAGTTTAAGTTGTCTGATTGCTTTGTAATTTAGTAGTGATGTTTCTTATCATAAAAGGATGGATGGGATTGATTTTGGGGGTTCCCCCTTTTTTCGTTAGGAAATTGGGGGCCCAAAAGGGGCAAAAAATTCAAATATTTTATTTGTTCCTACAATAACTTTTGTCCTAGTTAGCCAATTAGTATGAAATTTGTCAATGATGTTCCTTACCATTAAAGAATGGGCCTGATTGAATTTTTTGTGTCCCCCCTTTTTTCCCCATTATGTAATTAGGGGCCGAAATTGAAACTTAATATTTTTGGTCCAATTTTGAATTTTTTTTTGCAAGTTTATTCTTGTCAAGTAGCGAATCAAAATTGAGAATTAATTTTTGCCACCATCCCCTTTTTCACCTGTTACGGAATTAGGGGCCTAAAGGGGCATTAATCAAAACTTTTTTTATTTCTGGTCCGATTTTGAAAATTTTTTTTGCAAGTTTAATTTTGTCAAGTAGCGAATCCAATTTTTAGAATTAATTTTTGCGACCACCCCCCATTTCACCTGTTAGGGGTCAAAAAGGGCATTTGACAATTTTATTTTGCAAGTTTATTTTTGTCAAGTTGCAGATATATTTTTGTGTCCCTTTTTTACTGTTATGTTATTAGGGACCAAAAGGGGCCAAAATTGTAACTTTTTTATTTCTTATCCGATAAAAAAAATTGTTTTGCAAGTTCTTCTTTGACAAGTATTGATTCCAAATTTGAGAATTCATTTTTGCTACCCCACCTTTTTTTGCTCGACATTACCTAAGGGACTGTAATCATAATTTTTTTTAATTTTTGGTTTGATATTTGATTTTTTTTTAACCAAACATTATTCTTTTCAAGAGTAGAATACAAAATTGAAAATTCATATTTTTACCTCCTGAGTCGAAAGTCCATCAGAGAAGCATGTGTCAAAAACCTTTGTCAGTCCACCATGGGCTGAATGGGTCCAGAGTGATAGACTATCCATATTGGACCTAAAACATACAGGGTTCGACATGTTGCGGTTGTATCATGCTGCGCTCGGCGAAGCTTTTTATTTTGTTTCAAATAAACATACCGTAATTGGTCTTAATACTATTAAAAATAAAGTGTAGGTTTTCAAAATATCTTAAAAAGTGGAGAGAAAATAATAATATTTTCGTTTACATTTATGCATCAATTGATTAATGTATTTTCATAATGGGATGGGTAGTTCATTTGTTTGTTATTATTCCTAGTTTTTAACATTAATTTGATGTAGGAAAAAAAAAGCTAAAATTAATTGAAGATTTTTGAATAATTGTCCTTGGAAATGATAAAAATATTCTGCCTATTTCATAAATCCTTGCGTTTTGAATGTATCCCCTTAACTAGTTACATCAACCCCCCTCAGTAACATTGACTTCCCTTGGGTTAAGGGTGCACTATAGATATCCTAAGCTTTAAGAAAAAACAGCTTTTTGCATGTGGTGCCCCACTGGAATTAATTGCTAGAGTTATATTGCCTGTAGGGGAAAATATGTTTGGCTGTATAGAATTACCAGTGGTATGGATGTACTACATATATACTGTATGAACTTGCTAATTTTACTTTTTCTAAAGTTAAAAAATCATGACTATAAAGTATTTAATGTTATAAGAAATAAGTGAATAATAGTTACTGTTTTTGTGGAAATTTGGCAGGGTGATATTTTCAAAATTTTATTACATAACCTTTCGTGTTGGGGATAATTTTGCGTTTGTACTGATTTTTTATTCTTTGCTTAATGAAAGAGCCATTTGCACAGGGGATATTTTCTTGGACATTTTGAGATTGTAAATTAAAGGAATCTAACCACCACCAGTAAAATTTCCACTTTACAGTCCTGAGTAGATTGAAAAATTAAAAAGGAAGAAGATACCACAAAACACCTAGTGATGACTGTTTGAATGCTTTACCATACTAGATGCAGAGTGGTACCAATGTCAAAAGTCTAAAAGGGCAAAGACAAAACCTGTAAACACAAATGGGATTAGCATGAAGAAATTCAAAAACAACTGCATAGCAATCAATAATGTGAACTCAAGTTGTAACAAGAGTAAATTAATGTGCTGTGGAAGATAAAGCAGTTCCTGTTTGCCATAGCACACCTGTTGCGCTACCAATACAATAAGTCTATGAACATAAACAAGGCTCATTCATTTATTTAAAATAAGCCACCACATGGTAAGACATTCATAAATAAAACTCGAAATTTTTTTTTTTTACTTTAATAAAGGCAATAATTTCAAACATTTATTTGTATTTGACAGGAGTCTGCACTGATGAGTTCAGGTAGAAGTAAGCCTTCGTCGTCAGAGAAGTTAGACAAGACAGGTGTATGTATACGTAATCCGTCTTATCTCGGAGCCATAGAAGATCTGGCTGAAGACCACAAATGTTGTGATGTACAAGCCGGAGTACAAAAAGTTTATCAGATCTTCATCACTAATGCTGCCAATGTCTTCCTTCTGAGGACAGAGGATGGGGATCTAATCATGGAACAGGTCTGGTCAAAATCTTAAATTAGATGCAACTGCTTTCAATATTTGATGATTTTGATTTACTGATTAAGTGGTTTAGAATAAAAAACTCAAATTTAATAATGAATAACAGGAATTGTGCAGTAAAAAAGAAGGCAATCTTTGAAAAAAATCAATGAAATGTTAACATGATGAAAAGGACTTTTAAAAAGTGTTAGATAGGGTCTGTGTTAAATTCAAAATATTCCATAATCAATAATTGATTAATGCAGATTGTCATGACAATGTTATATTACATTGACTCTTTTCTTTCCAGATTGAGTTGTGTAAAAAAGTAATTAATATCTACAGAACAATGGTGATGACTGTCAAAATGGAACAAAAAACTTGGTAAATATTTTTAAAAGAATGTTTTATAACCACAGGATATTACCAGCTACATATATTGCTAGCAAACTGAAGACAGGCCAAAAAAAATTAATGGTAGACAATAAGAGATGTGGAATAAGTGTATGGAACACAACCAACATAAAGAAAAGGCAATTAAAAAAACACAAAATGGAGTAGACAGCAGACTAAGATTAGATTGTAAATCAAGCATCATGTTTATAGCTGTTATATGTAATTCATGATCATGTAAACATTTTTATAAAACAGAATCAAAAGCTCCTAAGCTGTATTATAGGGTTAAGTTGACAATTTAAGGATGTTGAAAAAAATGCAATTCTCCGAATATTAGACTTTGTATACCAATCCATTTGCATATAACTGTTTCATTGTTACAAAACATTCAATTGACATTTACATATACAAAAGCAATCAACTTTTAAAGTCATGTTCAAACAAGCTCAATATTTATTGTTATACAGTGAAACCTGTCCAAACCGAACAGCAATGGGACTCAAGGATTTGTTTGGTTTTAGCAGGTGTTCAGTTTTGTCAGGTTTCAAGTACAACCGGAAATGGACTATTATAGATAAATGAAAAAATATATAACTAAAATGACAGTCTATCATAAAACTTGAAGTTGAAAATGCAATATAATTATATACATGAATATATAAAAGTAAAAGTCTTTTAGTAACAAAATTGAATTCCTCTTGGTTATTTTTGGTGTAGCTTGTGATTCACTTATTCACTTATTTTATTTTAACAATGAAATTATTTTCTCATCAATTAGACCAGTTATTAAGCTATGTTTTGGTGACAATCATTAACAAAATTCAGGGTTGAGAAACTTATTGTTATCAAAACATTCATATAGCTGCATGTTTTGATAATAAATGCTCATATCCTAATCATTTTGACAGCTTGGGTATTCTTTTCAATTTCTTGTAAAAACATACATGTAATTGTCATTGAAAAAGCAGAAAGTACATCCTTGATTTTCGATAATGAGTTCGGTATGGACTAGGTATTATAATATGATTTAATAACTAAAGGGAATAAAAATTGGTTCGGTATTCGGAATGGACAGTATTCGGTTTTAACAGGTTAAATTACTTTATATTTTATCAAAAATTCTTTGGGACTTGAGAATTTGTTCGGTTTGATGTGAAATTCGGTTTAGTCAGGGTTCGGTTTGGACAGTTTTCACTGTATACTGAATTATTTTCAGGGAACAAATGTTAAACATATTACTTGCTATCACTTCTGGTATACTGGACAGTAATGTTCCTAGAGAAAGAGAAACTACACTAGGAGGGAAGCTAGCACAGCCTATATTTCAGGTATGTATACTGTCTTAAGTCTGTACCTAGAGAAAGAGAGACCACACTAGGAGGGAAGCTAGCACAGCCTATATTTCAGGTATGTATACTGTCTGAAGTCTGTACCTAGAGAAAGAAAGACCACACTGGGAGGGAAGCTAGCACAGCCTATATTTCAGGTATGTATACTGTCTTAAGTCTGTACCTAGAGAAAGAGAGACCACACTGGGAGGGAAGCTAGCACAGCCTATATTTCAGGTATGTATACTGTCTGAAGTCTGTACCTAGAGAAAGAGAGACCACACTGGGAGGGAAGCTAGCACAGCCTATATTTCAGGTTTGTATACTCTCTGAAGTCTGTACCTAGAGAAAGAGAAACCACACTGGGAGGGAAGCTAGCACAGCCTATATTTCAGGTATGTATACTGTCTGAAGTCTGTAACTAGAGAAAGAGAAACTACACTGGGAGGGAAGCTAGCACAGCCTATATTTCAGGTAAGTATACTGTCTTAAGTCTGTACCTAGAGAAAGAGAAACTACACTGGGAGGGAAGCTAGCACAGCCTATATTTCAGGTATGTATACTGTCTGAAGTCTGTACCTAAAGAAAGAGAGACCACACTAGGAGGGAAGCTAGCACAGCCTATATTTCAGGTATGTATACTGTCTGAAGTCTGTACCTAGAGAAAGAAAGACCACACTGGGAGGGAAGCTAGCACAGCCTATATTTCAGGTATGTATACTGTCTTAAGTCTGTACCTAGAGAAAGAGAGACCACACTGGGAGGGAAGCTAGCACAGCCTATATTTCAGGTATGTATACTGTCTGAAGTCTGTACCTAGAGAAAGAGAGACCACACTGGGAGGGAAGCTAGCACAGCCTATATTTCAGGTTTGTATACTCTCTGAAGTCTGTACCTAGAGAAAGAGAAACCACACTGGGAGGGAAGCTAGCACAGCCTATATTTCAGGTATGTATACTGTCTGAAGTCTGTAACTAGAGAAAGAGAAACTACACTGGGAGGGAAGCTAGCACAGCCTATATTTCAGGTAAGTATACTGTCTTAAGTCTGTACCTAGAGAAAGAGAGACTACACTGGGAGGGAAGCTAGCACAGCCTATATTTCAGGTAAGTATACTGTCTTAAGTCTGTACCTAAAGAAAGAGAAACTACACTGGGAGGGAAGCTAGCACAGCCTATATTTCAGGTATGTATACTGTCTGAAGTCTGTACCTAGAGAAAGAGAGACAACACTGGGAGGGAAGCTAGCACAGCCTATATTTCAGGTATGTATACTGTCTGAAGTCTGTACCTAGAGAAAGAGAGACTACACTGGGAGGGAAGCTAGCACAGCCTATATTTCAGGTAAGTATACTGTCTGAAGTCTGTACCTAGAGAAAGAGAGACCACACTAGGAGGGAAGCTAGCACAGCCTATATTTCAGGTATGTATACTGTCTGAAGTCTGTACCTAAAGAAAGAGAAACTACACTGGGAGGGAAGCTAGCACAGCCTATATTTCAGGTATGTATACTGTCTTAAGTCTGTACCTAGAGAAAGAGAGACTACACTGGGAGGGAAGCTAGCACAGCCTATATTTCAGGTAAGTATACTGTCTGAAGTCTGTACCTAGAGAAAGAGAGACAACACTGGGAGGGAAGCTAGCACAGCCTATATTTCAGGTAAGTATACTGTCTTAAGTCTGTACCTAGAGAAAGAGAGACAACACTGGGAGGGAAGCTAGCACAGCCTATATTTCAGGTAAGTATACTGTCTTAAGTCTGTACCTAGAGAAAGAGAGACTACACTGGGAGGGAAGCTAGCACAGCCTATATTTCAGGTAAGTATACTGTCTGAAGTCTGTACCTAGAGAAAGAGAGACAACACTGGGAGGGAAGCTAGCACAGCCTATATTTCAGGTAAGTATACTGTCTTAAGTCTGTACCTAGAGAAAGAGAGACAACACTGGGAGGGAAGCTAGCACAGCCTATATTTCAGGTATGTATACTGTCTGAAGTCTGTACCTAGAGAAAGAGAGACTACACTGGGAGGGAAGCTAGCACAGCCTATATTTCAGGTATGTATACTCTCTGAAGTCTGTACCTAGAGAAAGAGAGACTACACTGGGAGGGAAGCTAGCACAGCCTATATTTCAGGTAAGTATACTGTCTTAAGTCTGTACCTAGAGAAAGAGAGACCACACTAGGAGGGAAGCTAGCACAGCCTATATTTCAGGTATGTATACTGTCTGAAGTCTGTACCTAGAGAAAGAGAAACTACACTGGGAGGGAAGCTAGCACAGTCTATATTTCAGGTATGTATACTGTCTGAAGTCTGTACCTAGAGAAAGAGAAACTACACTGGGAGGGAAGCTAGCACAGCCTATATTTCAGGTATGTATACTGTCTGAAGTCTGTACCTAAAGAAAGAGAGACTACACTGGGAGGGAAGCTAGCACAGCCTATATTTCAGGTATGTATACTGTCTGAAGTCTGTACCTAGAGAAAGAGAAACTACACTGGGAGGGAAGCTAGCACAGCCTATATTTCAGGTAAGTATACTGTCTGAAGTCTGTACCTAGAGAAAGAGAGACCACACTAGGAGGGAAGCTAGCACAGCCTATATTTCAGGTATGTATACTGTCTGAAGTCTGTACCTAGAGAAAGAGAGACCACACTAGGAGGGAAGCTAGCACAGCCTATATTTCAGGTATGTATACTGTCTGAAGTCTGTACCTAGAGAAAGAGAAACTACACTGGGAGGGAAGCTAGCACAGCCTATATTTCAGGTATGTATACTGTCTGAAGTCTGTACCTAAAGAAAGAGAAACTACACTAGGAGGGAAGCTAGCACAGCCTATATTTCAGGTAAGTATACTGTCTGAAGTCTGTACCTAAAGAAAGAGAAACTACACTGGGAGGGAAGCTAGCACAGACTATATTTCAGGTATGTATACTGTCTGAAGTCTTTACCTAGAGAAAGAGAAACTACACTGGGAGGGAAGCTAGCACAGCCTATATTTCAGGTATGTATACTGTCTTAAGTCTGTACCTTAAAGAAAGAGAGACCACACTGGGATGGAAGCTAGCACAGCCTATATTTCAGGTATGTATACTGTCTGAAGTCTTTACCTAGAGAAAGAGAAACTACACTGGGAGGGAAGCTAGCACAGCCTATATTTCAGGTATGTATACTGTCTTAAGTCTGTACCTTAAAGAAAGAGAGACCACACTGGGAGGGAAGCTAGCACAGCCTATATTTCAGGTATGTATACTGTCTGAAGTCTGTACCTAGAGAAAGAGAAACTACACTGGGAGGGAAGCTAGCACAGCCTATATTTCAGGTAAGTATTCTCTCTGAAGTCTGTACCTAGAGAAAGAGAGACTACACTGGGAGGGAAGCTAGCACAGCCTATATTTCAGGTATGTATACTGTCTGAAGTCTGTACCTAGAGAAAGAGAAACTACACTGGGAGGGAAGCTAGCACAGCCTATATTTCAGGTATGTATACTGTCTGAAGTCTGTACCTAGAGAAAGAGAAACTACACTGGGAGGGAAGCTAGCACAGCCTATATTTCAGGTATGTATACTCTCTGAAGTCTGTACCTAGAGAAAGAGAGACTACACTGGGAGGGAAGCTAGCACAGCCTATATTTCAGGTATGTATACTGTCTGAAGTCTGTACCTAGAGAAAGAGAGACCACACTAGGAGGGAAGCTAGCACAGCCTATATTTCAGGTATGTATACTCTCTGAAGTCTGTACCTAGAGAAAGAGAGACCACACTAGGAGGGAAGCTAGCACAGCCTATATTTCAGGTATGTATACTGTCTGAAGTCTGTACCTAGAGAAAGAGAAACTACACTGGGAGGGAAGCTAGCACAGCCTATATTTCAGGTATGTATACTGTCTGAAGTCTGTACCTAAAGAAAGAGAGACAACACTAGGAGGGAAGCTAGCACAGCCTATATTTCAGGTATGTATACTGTCTGAAGTCTGTACCTAGAGAAAGAGAGACCACACTAGGAGGGAAGCTAGCACAGCCTATATTTCAGGTATGTATACTGTCTGAAGTCTGTAACTAGAGAAAGAGAAACTACACTGGGAGGGAAGCTAGCACAGCCTATATTTCAGGTATGTATACTGTCTGAAGTCTGTACCTAGAGAAAGAGAGACCACACTGGGAGGGAAGCTAGCACAGCCTATATTTCAGGTATGTATACTGTCTGAAGTCTGTACCTAGAGAAAGAGAGACTACACTGGGAGGGAAGCTAGCACAGCCTATATTTCAGGTATGTATACTGTCTGAAGTCTGTACCTAAAGAAAGAGAGACCACACTGGGAGGGAAGCTAGCACAGCCTATATTTCAGGTATGTATACTGTCTGAAGTCTGTACCTAGAGAAAAAGAGACCACACTGGGAGGGAAGCTAGCACAGCCTATATTTCAGGTATGTATACTGTCTGAAGTCTGTACCTAAAGAAAGAGAGACCACACTGGGAGGGAAGCTAGCACAGCCTATATTTCAGGTATGTATTTTGTCTGAAGTCTGTACCTAGAGAAAAAGAGACCACACTGGGAGGGAAGCTAGCACAGCCTATATTTCAGGTATGTATACTGTCTTAAGTCTGTACCTTAAAGAAAGAGAAACTACAGTGGGAGGGAAGCTAGCACAGCCTATATTTCAGGTATGTATACTGTCTGAAGTCTGTACCTAAAGAAAGAGAGACCACACTGGGAGGGAAGCTAGCACAGCCTATATTTCAGGTATGTATACTGTCTGAAGTCTGTACCTAAAGAAAGAGAAACCACACTGGGAGGGAAGCTAGCACAGCCTATATTTCAGGTATGTATACTGTCTGAAGTCTGTACCTAAAGAAAGAGAAACCACACTTGGAGGGAAGCTAGCACAGCCTATATTTCAGGTATGTATACTGTCTGAAGTCTGTACCTAAAGAAAGAGAGACCACACTAGGAGGGAAGCTAGCACAGCCTATATTTCAGGTATGTATACTGTCTGAAGTCTGTACCTAGAGAAAGAGAGACCACACTTGGAGGGAAGCTAGCACAGCCTGTATTTCAGGTATGTATACTGTCTGAAGTCTGTACCTAAAGAAAGAGAGACCACACTTGGAGGGAAGCTAGCACAGCCTATATTTCAGGTATGTATACTGTCTGAAGTCTGTACCTAAAGAAAGAGAGACCACACTGGGAGGGAAGCTAGCACAGCCTATATTTCAGGTATGTATACTGTCTGAAGTCTGTATCTAGAGAAAGAGAAACTACACTGGGAGGGAAGCTAGCACAGCCTATATTTCAGGTATGTATACTATCTGAAGTCTGTACCTAAAGAAAGAGAGACCACACTGGGAGGGAAGCTAGCACAACCTATATTTCAGGTATGTATACTATCTGAAGTCTGTACCTAAAGAAAGAGAGACCACACTAGGAGGGAAGCTAGCACAGCCTATATTTCAGGTATGTATACTATCTGAAGTCTGTACCTAAAGAAAGAGAGACTACACTGGGAGGGAAGCTAGCACAGCCTATATTTCAGGTATGTATACTGTCTGAAGTCTGTACCTAAAGAAAGAGAGACCACACTAGGAGGGAAGCTAGCACAGCCTATATTTCAGGTATGTATACTGTCTGAAGTCTGTACCTAAAGAAAGAGAAACTACACTGGGAGGGAAGCTAGCACAACCTATATTTCAGGTATGTATACTATCTGAAGTCTGTACCTAGAGAAAGAGAAACTACACTGGGAGGGAAGCTAGCACAGCCTATATTTCAGGTATGTATACTGTCTGAAGTCTGTACCTAAAGAAAGAGAAACTACACTGGGAGGGAAGCTAGCACAACCTATATTTCAGGTATGTATACTGTCTGAAGTCTATTCCTAGAGAAAGAGAGACCACACTGGGAGGGAAGCTAGCACAGCCTATATTTCAGGTATGTATTCTGTCTGAAGTCTGTACCTAAAGAAAGAGAAACTACACTTGGAGGGAAGCTAGCACAGCCTTTATTTCAGGTATGTATACTGTCTGAAGTCTGTACCTAAAGAAAGAGAAACCACACTTGGAGGGAAGCTAGCACAGCCTATATTTCAGGTATGTATACTGTCTGAAGTCTGTACCTAAAGAAAGAGAAACCACACTAGGAGGGAAGCTAGCACAGCCTATATTTCAGGTATGTATACTGTCTGAAGTCTGTACCTAGAGAAAGAGAAACCACACTAGGAGGGAAGCTAGCACAGCCTGTATTTCAGGTACTGTGGTTTCATTATTATCCATGGAGTATCAGTTTTTGTTGTTCTAGTGGGTAGCCTTCATCCATGAAATTTGATGCCTAATGAAAAGCATCTGTATGCTGGAGACATCAAAACCACGAAATTAAGAATCCAGGAACTGATCTTTTTTTAACAAACCAGGAAAATTGGTACCCACGAAAATAAATGAATCTACAGTATATATACTCTCTACAGTCTGCTTTCTTATCAACTAGTCAGTGTATCATTTTGATATAGCTTGTTGTCTAAGAATTTACAAGGTAAGCTTAGTTTTTGTGTCGCCTGCGACGAAAAGTAGCGGAAGGCGAGACATAGGTATTACTTTCCGGCGACGGCAGCGGCGTCGTAAACTTTTTTGTAAGACTTTTGTGGACAATGAATTGCTTGAAAAGTATAATAGCTAGGCATCTGATATTTGTTATACAGACAGTTCAGATTATGGTCTACGCAACTGTCACCATGCTGTGTGACCCTGACCACATTTTCAGGCTCCAGTGACTCTGTGAACTTTGGTCTTTTTTCAGGCTGTAAACTTTTTTGTAAGACTTTTGTGGACGATAAATTGCTGGAAAAGTATAATAGCTAGGCATCTGATATTTGGTATACAGACAGTTCAGGTTATGGTCTATGCAACTGTCACCATGCCGTGTGACCCTGACCCCATTTTCACGCTCCAGTGACTCTGTGAACTTAGGTCTTTTTTCAGGCTGTAAACTTTTTTGTAAGACTTTTGTGGACGATGAATTGCTGGAAAAGTATAATAGCTAGGCATCTGATATTTGGTATACAGACAGTTCAGGTTATGGTCTATGCAACTGTCACCATGCCGTGTGACCCTGACCACATTTTCACGCTCCAGTGACTCTGTGAACTGTAAGACTTTTGTGGACAATGAATTCTGGAAAAGTATAATAGCTAGGCATCTGATATTGGGTATACAGACAGTTGAGGTTATGGTTAACGTAGCAGTCTCCATGCCATGTGACCATGACCCCATTTTTAGGGTCCAGTGACTCTGTGAACTTAGGTCTTTTTTTCAGAAAACTTTTTACAATACTTGTGTGGACAATAAATTGCTTGAAAAGTATAATAGCTAGGCATCTGATACTGGTTATACAGACACAATTTGTGTTTATATCAAGAAATGAAAGCTTAGGTGGTTGATTTTAGTGATGGTGCCGGCAGGCGAGACATACTTTTAGCGGCCACACTTGTTATTATTACCGGTAAATGATGTGAAATTCAGCATTGGTGATATTGAACTTAAAATTACAAGGAAAATAACCTGAGTATTTCATAATGGCTTTAACTTAAGCAGGGATCGCGCTGGGCTTGGCCAATGTCGCAAATTGCGATTTTTTTTTCTTGCTGGCGACAAAAAACGGCTGCTGGCGATTTTTCTGGCGCCTAAGTAAGTTTTATCATTTTCGACCGGAAATTGAATACACATTGCCAGTAATGATCAATATGTCAACAGGTAAGTTATCGTGTGTAACCACGTGTCGCCACGGATGAGCAGGTAGATAATTGAATAGGTAAACGGTAGATCACAGCAGGTTGAAGAAAAGGATTAACGACTAATTAGAAATTAGGCTCACATCTTTTGATAATGCAATAAAGGTGTCAAAACATTGATCAGGAACAAATTTCTGATGTACACCTGAATGAATTTAATTGTCCAAGCCAATTTGAGAAAGTATCGTGTGTTGATTGCACACATGGCCTCATATCAGCCAAGGTGTCAAAACAATTAATTGCCGTTAAATCAAAATTATCTCCAGCTTGGGATGAGTTTTTATTCACAAAACAATGAGAGAAAAGTAATCTGTACCTTATTAAGTTCCTCAAATAATCACAAGCATGTAAACAAACCATTCTATTTTTAGAACAGTTTAAATGAGGTTACTGAGGGATATACACAATAATGATTTCAGTAATCAAACAAAGAAAGGGAAGATAAATAAATCAAACTAAAACTAATTTTATTATTTTTATTTAAAAAAAAAAAAAGAAACTAAAAAGAAGTTGTTTTAGGAACAAAAATATTTTACCAAACTATTTAATACCATCAGCTGTTTTTTTTTTTTTTTCAAAATGAAATAAATAAACAAACACATAACAACACTGGAATGAGAAGTTTTTATTTGAGAAAATCATGATAATTTTTATTAAAACATTCTTATAATGTACAGGATTCAATAGAAACCAAGTGAGTCATGATTGATGAATCTTTATAAGGGAACGGTCATTATTTACTAGCTGGGGGGGCTGGAAATTTTTCGACCAGATATAGCTTTCCAGAAATTGACCCCCCCATTTAAATCCGAAAAAAATTTTGACCCCCCCAAAGACAGCTCAAAATTTTTTTTGACCCCCCCAATCCCCACAACAAAATTTTAAGATCTGTAATAGAACGTTAATCACCATTGACTACATTGTACTTATGTATATTAATATAAGTAACAGTCTATGTAAGAAGTTGGATGTGGTGGCACACGAAGGAAAACACAAACTTTTGATCATGAAAGTTTATTAATTTAAATTATCTGAGTAACACCATTTTGGTATATTAAAGTTCCTGAACTTCTGCCTTTTAAATATTGAATTGTTTGAAATTCAGTTGAATTCTTATAACAGTTTTCATATGTCACAGGGGCTTGAATTTTCGCCTTTTATATAAACTATTATGTCAACTATTAAAAAATATCGGCTGCTTACTCTATGAAACCAACATCAAAGGTTGGTTTTAGAGAGTAGGGGTTAATTGATATTTGGCCGCATTTCACGGAGTGAAAATTCGGGTGATAAAATGTCGGGCGGTTAAAAATTTTTCATTACATTTTTCTCGGCAACTACTTTATCAACACCCCTTAATATTTGGTATACAGTATCAGCATGGGTCCTAAAATGTGAGATTCGATTTCAGGTGTGTCGCCCACCTACTTCCTGTTTAACAAAATTGTTTACTCTTACAATTTTTTTTTAAAAAAGATTATATAAATGACCAAACTTCAAGCCCCTGTTTTCCAGAAAGGATGTATTCTTGCCATTTTTCCCTATGGATAATTGGTAAAATTTTGCACCAAAAGGAAGTTAACACTTATTCAAATGTAAAATCTAGTTAGAATGACTTTTTTGTATCAAAATGAATGCATCTGGGCCAAAAAAGCTAACCAAAAATCCAAACACATCAAAACTCTATAAATATAGCTCGCATATTTAATGTTTCTGGCCTGGGGGGGAGGGGGTAACTCTGGTATTTTATGACAAAGGTGTGCATTTTGAAGATTTTAATCCGTACCCGAATCTATCTAATGCTATATGGAACCCGCTTCATCATTGGCTATCTCAAAGATCCATAACCTTGGACAATACACCCCTCCACATGAGATTAGATAATAAGTACAGACCAGAAGATTATAACACTATGTGGTAATGGATAAATTAAATTACTTATCACTGTCCAGATGTTTATATTTGATCTTATATTTAGGCACTGTGATTTATTCTTAACAAAGATTAAACATGTTAAATCTGGGAATTCTTCATGAAATACTGAGAATACATTTTTGATTAGTAAAATTGGCAGCATGTAATTTTGACCCCCCCCCTAAATTAGACTGGAGAAAAAAATGACCCCCCCAATCGAGACATACAAATTTTTTTGACCCCCCTAAAATTTTCCAGCCCCCCCAGCTGATAAATAATGACCGTTCCCTAATGTGTCCAATGTGTCAAACACTGATCTTTTGCAATCTCTGTTGGTCATGAAAATGTGATGGATTCTACAAAATTTTATCTTTGCTTTCCTTAATAATACTTTTTTCATAGTGCTCATTTAGTGCTTTCAGTGATATTTATTCTCTAGGTTGAGTATTCATTCATATGGTGCTGTTTTTTTGTGTATTGTTATGTTTATTGTATTGTTATTATTTAATTTGTATATGGCAATAAACATGATAAATAAAAATAAATCATGGTATGTTTTATTTCAAAAAGATATAAAACAAGAAAGGCTCCACCTTTATCATTTATTATAAAAAAAAGTCTTTCAATGAGAATAAACCATCCTTCAACATGCACCTGAAAAAAGACTGAAAACAATATTTTTAATATATACATCTATACGAGGGCTGTCCGTAAAGTTCGTGGACAAGCAAAGATTTGAACCAATACGACGTACTAGGGATTAGTTTTTTACATTATAATATTATTGAACATTTTCCTTTATTTCTGGTATATTGTTTTGCATATGTTCGACATAAATAGTGCTACGTTTTTAATTATTTGATTGGCTGTATGGTGGGTCGGAGCAATGTAAGGAATTTTTCGGAAATATTCAGAATACTTAAAACAAGATCTCGCTATGCATATACAATATATAGCGATGCAATAAAACCTGTACTACAGTGTTGCCAATAGTTAGGATGATGCACATACCAAATTTGAAGGGTCTATAATTTTAATTTATTGAGAAATTGGTATTTTGAGAATTGACATCAGTTTCATTGACGTAGAAAAAGTAACGTTTTGCGATAAGGTGGAGCGATGGACGGTTATAAAATTGTATGTTTGGGTCTAAAAAATATCAACAGATATACACAGATTCTTTAAATTGTGAAAAAACTTACTAAGAGTGACTTCTGATGGCATGTGCATTTCAGATTGAGATAGAAAATAACCGTTTTGCATGATTGTGGTATTAAGATATATCAATATTTCCTATATAGTACTGTCCCCACCAATAGACTTTGCTTGGAGTTGTATTGTTGATGTCAAGAACTTGAATTTCAATGCAATTTGTGAATCAAATGTTTCCAGAAATGAAACAATACATGCAGAAATATGAATTAAGATACATCTGAAAATATATTATGTTCAAAACTCATAAAAGTTTTTAAAATATTGCATTCAATATGACCATATAAAAAAGAAATTGTTTAATTTGACGTCGAAAAATGTGAACGTCTTGCTCCGGGTTATGAATACGATTTATTTTCTAAATGATGAAAAATCAGTTTGTAGTTGTTTGTTTATTCTTAAATTTGGTACACCAATTAATAAGACTACTCATTCTATTAAAACAAAATTTGAAGTAAATCCAATAAAAAACTATTTATTTTATATCAACTGTCCACGAACTTTAGGGACAGCCCTCGTAAAATTACATTACACAAACATGACCCCTCAATGAAAACGGTACTGGCTACACTTAATAAAAACTGGCAACTTAATTTGAAATCTGACAATTTTTCTGGCGACAAAAATTTTGAGGCCAGAGCAGCCCCTGCTTAAGCCAGGCAAAATGTGAAAGTATCTATTATACATATTAGAGAACCTGTTGTCTGGAATTTAGTAATTTGCACATCATGTGTATTTTTTTAATGCCAAATTGGAAATCATGTTACAGAGAAAAAGTAAAGATGTTTTAATAAAGTTTGCCATAGACATTGTTTCTGCTGATCATAATTTATTTACAAACAATAATAAATATTTTTTCTTCCTTATTTCAAGACGTTGATAGTATCCTGGATCAAAGCCAACCTGAATGTATTTATCAGTGTGGAATTATGGGATAGTTTGTTAGAAGTGTTATCGTCACGTACATCCTGGCCAGAACTAATAGCTGAATGGGCTGTAAGTTATATTATTTTAAATGGTAGCAACTGGGGAAAGAAGTTTATGTATTGTTATTTAGTAAAATTAATAAAATTTTATTAAACTAGAGAAACATTATTATTGAACAAAATTGGTATAAAGAAAGTACACCATATGTAGTTGTGCATATTACCAGGAAATTTCTGTCCTCTAATTTTTGTGGGAGTTATGACCCTTTGCTCAAAATCCTCATTTATCATCTTGTCAGCTCAACTCCTCTGAAACTACTGAACCAAATTAAACAAAACTTGGTATATAAGAATTACACCATATGTAGATGTGCATGTTACCAGGAAATTTTGATCCTCTAATATTTGTCAGAGTTATGGCACTTTGAACTTTAAACTTTTTGGGGAAACGGGGGAAGACATTGTTTTTTCAGGCAAAACAAACTTTCATTTGCCTTTGCTATTCACAGAAAACAATGGAGACGTTGACCAGAGTCATGGCACGGCATGTCTATAATCTGGATTTATTAGATCTTCCTCTCCAAAGACTCAGTGAACAGAAGGAGAAAAGGAGACGAGGCAGAAGTCAAGGTAATTTTGATGTACTAAGACTTTCATGAGCTGCATTCTCATGATCTTGATTTTTTTTCATCAAACTTGCATCATATGATTTCAGTTCAGATGTTTATCCAACAAAAGTTTGATGTCAAAAATGCCAGATTTAATTTGGAAAATCAAGTGAGACACTATTTCCATCTAACTGTTTTTAAACTAGATTTTAAAATCAAAATGGCAAAATTTGATGGAAAATCAGCCATAAAATTTACTACATGTTAATTGCATATCTTCCAGGCATATTCACACTGCATTTAATATGGTATATAAAGTTAGAAAGAAAACTTATCATGAGATCGCATATACAGGATTTGATTTTATTTGTTTATCTATTTTTTTAATCATTAGAAATATACATACCTAGAAGTCCATCTCCACCCACCCTTAGATCATGGTATTATAAATCAAGCTCATCCCAAAATTTCATGTTATTATGTCACCCCTTTCCAGAAGAGGGATCCGTATTGCTTTTGTTTCAATTCTTCATCTTCTTTTCCTTCCTATTCTTCTCATACAAAGCTTGTCTGTGCAATGTCTTTTTTACCCTTTGACATAGGGCTTTGATATTTGTCATATGTTTGACATAGGGCTTTGATATTTGTCATATGTTTGACATAGGGCTTTGATATTTGTCATATGTTTGACATAGGGCTTTGATATTTGTCATATGTTTGACATAGGGCTTTGATATTTGTCATATGTTTGACATAGGGCTTTGATATTTGTCATATGTTTGACATAGGGCTTTGATATTTGTCATATGTTTGACATAGGGCTTTGATATTTGTCATATGTTTGACATAGGGCTTTGATATTTGTCATATGTTTGACATAGGGCTTTGATATTTGTCATATGGATGTATCAATACAAGATGATGTGTTTTGTACCAAGATGACTTCATATGACATTGACCTTGGAATTTTCATGTAAAGCGTGTCTGTGCCTTAACTTTTTTATCCTTTGACATGAGACTTTGATATTTCACATATTGATGTATTTCCATGAGACATTTTGTTATGTACCAAAATTACCTTGATTTGACCTTTGAAATTAAGGTCAAATAAATGTTCAGTTTACATGCAAAGAGTGTCTGGGCCATAACTTTTTCATCCTTTGGCTTATGGATTTGATATTTGTCATGTGATTGTTTCATCATTAAAATAAGTGTCAACGACCCTGACCTCTGAACACAAGTTCAAATCAATGCTAATTTTACATACAAAGCATTTCTTTTTATAACCTGCTTTGAAGAAGAGTGGGGGAGGGGTATACTGTTGTACCCTTGTCCGTCCGTTTGTCCATAACAAAAATTTTCGTCACAGTTTTCTCAGCAACTACTAGAGATAGAGGTCTGATATTTTGCATATAGCTTTTTCGTACAGTCCCATATGGTGTAGCGATTTTATGTTCATAGGTCAACTACTTCATGTTTACCAAATACTTTGTTTTTTGCACATAGTGAACATAAATGCAAAATTTTTGTCAAAGTTTTTTCAGCAGTTACAAGAGATAGAGGTCTGATATTTGGCATATAGCTGTATCTTATAGTCCCATATGTTGTATAGCAAATTTATGTTCCTAGGTCAACTACTTCCTGTTTACCGAGTATTCAAACTTGTATGCATGGCATAGTTTGGGGAGAGGGGTATCACTGGTGAGCATTAGCTCACAGATTTACTTGTTTTTACCCTTTGATATAGGGCTTTGATTTTCAACATAAGGATATATCATCATTAAATGATGTGTTGTGTTGCCAAATGACCTTGACCTCTGATCTCAAGTTTAATAAATGCTAATTCTGTATGCGAAGTGTGTCTGTGACATAACTTTTATCCTCTGACATAAAGCTTTGATGTTTCACATGAGGATTTATCACCAAGATGCAGTATGTCATGTTCAGGAATAACTATATATGACCTTGACCTTTGATCTCAAGGTCATATATATGCCAAGGGTATATGCTAAACATGTCCTGTCAATACTTTGTTCCCCTTTGACATAGGGCAATGACTATCCTCACAAGTTGATGTGTCGGGTACCAAAGTGACCCATATGACCTTGATCTCTGATATTAAAGTCATATTTATGTTAATGACCTTTGACATAAAGGTTGAACTTTTATTTTGATAAATTTAGACAGGGAAGTGGAAAATATGTGTAATATAAGTTGGTAAAAGAAGATGTATAGACAATTTTTGACCTCAAAACTGTTATGTACTCTTTCTCTGTTCGTGAATAGATCTATATAATATTTACTCATCTCTTATGTTATAGACACACCTAAAAATAAGACTAAGTTGAACGACAAGAGTTTTTCTCGTGCTTGGAGTAAGAGTGATTTACCAGATGGAGAGAGAATTTCATCATCCAGTATCCATGTCCCTTCATTTGAAAGAGGAAAACTCAACAAAAGTGATGGTAAGTCCTTATACACATGTATCTATTTATAACTTTTTTTTCTGAATTTTGATTGACCAATATAAACTTTTAAATTCTTTTCTTAAGTCTTTCTAACTGTAACTTCTCTAAGGCATGAGATTTCTGACTTAAAAAGCATGCTATTTTTATGGTATGCAGCTTTGAGAAGTCTTTGGCATGTAAAATTTCTAATTACATTGTACTAGTATTATGAAATATGCTACTTTGGCATGCTCTTTTGTCTAATTCATACTTTTAGTTATAGTTTTGTAATGTTTTAGAAAATTAAGCATATAGTGTTTGTGACATGCATAAGGCTTCCCTTTTTGATGACTGAGTGAGATATTGTCATCATTATGAATCTTTTATCTGTTTATCAATCCAAAAACATAAAAAGAAGCAGTTGGGACAAAAATAAATTTGGAAGTATCATTTCTTTGAAGCTGAAAACCTTACAATACTATTTTAAATAAAAATTAGATGAGGAAGGCTTTTAAACTGTTCAACATGTTCTAAGTGCAAAAAATAAAAACAAGGTGGGGGGCTATGGCAGGGTCAATGATGGACCTGCTTCCTGAAGACTTTGTAGCTCACCGTGAGCTTATGCAATCACTATGGGTCCGTCAACTGTAACTAATTTTAAAAGTCTTCTCCTTTGATACCACAGAACGGATTTGACTGAAACTTTGCAGAATTGATATATGACATGTTGGCAACATATACTCCTTATTTTTTTAAAGGATTAGATTAAAAAACATGGCTAACGTTACTAAAAATAGAACATATGGTAAAATCACTTAAAATGGCTTATAACTCAAAAACTAAAACAGATAGGAAAATTCTGAAGGATTGAAGGCTCTTCAGAATCGAAAGTTCTATAAAAGTTTTTTGTTCTGTCAAAGCTGTCAGATGATACCTTAAAGAGGTTACAAACATTTGAAGGTAAAAAATGACATTTTTTCATTGTTTTAGAATGAAAACTATTGCAGATAGAGAAAAGCTCTTGCTTACAAGTCATTAAGTACCAAAAAGTCCCCATTAGGTCAAAGTTGTCAAATGACCTGGCCCCTTAAAGGGTTTTGGCCCTTTGAAGGTAAAGATTTTTTTTCATGTTTCTACCTGCGTTGCCGAAGGCGAAAGCAGGTCTAGTAGTCAGGTCACTCCGTCTGTCCGTCAAGCTATGGGGTGCCTGTCTTGTGTAATCTGAATCTCAAGAACCAAACACTAGATCTTTCTGAAATTTAATACAGTTTTACAGATATATTTAAGATGTGCACCTCCCCTTTTAGGATCATTTTATAATTTCGTTTAGAAATTAGGGGCCCAAAAGGGACCAAAAAAGTGACTTTTTTAATTGTTTCCACAATAACTTTTGTTTTGGATAACCAAATGCTATGAAACTTTACAGTAATGTTACTTACCATAAAAGGAAGGGATGAGTTGATTTTGGGTGTCCCCTCTTTTTAATTTAGAAAATAGGGGCCCTAAAGGGGCCAAAAAAGCGTCTTTTATCTTTGTTTCCACACTTACTTTTGTTCAGGTTGACCAAATGATATGAACTTAACAATTTTGTTACTTACCATAAAAGGAAGGATGGGGTTGATTTTGGGTGTCCCCTCTGTTTAATTTAGAAATAAGGGGCCCAAAAAGGGCCAAAAATGACACTTTAATTTGTTTTCCACAATATCTCTAGTTCTTGTTGACTGATTGCTATAAAATTTTCCAATATTGTTCCTTACCCTAAAATGATTGATTTGAATGATAATTGAGAACTACCTTTTTTTTGTTGAGAAATAAGGGGCCCAAAAAGGGGGAAAATACAACTATTTTAATTTATGGTCTGATTTAGAAAAAAAAAATGCAAGTTAATTTTTGTCATAAATGCATTATATTGGATACAAATTGGAGGATATTTTTTTCAACCAACTTTTCTTTTAAGCAATAAGGGGGACAAAAGGGGGGAAAATAATGCTGGCGGTTGTCCATTGTGGTTTTTCTAAATTGCTGTTCAATTGTGGGGTGTGTCGCGTACACTTATTCCACAACTCATTATTTTTTATTTAATTTTTTGGTCTTATTTTATTATTATTTTTTAAATTCTTGTTAGATATAAGGATAATGAATATTTTTATTCTAAATATTTATTGTCAGTATATAATGGGTTGCATGTGATGAATATGTTTTGTCAGTCCACCATAGGAATGGATGCAAGTGTCAAAAACTATTGACTGTCCATATTGGGCTTAGAACATACACGTTTCACTGTTTTGCCGTGGGACGCAGGGCCAGATATCGATTGGTCTTGTTGTCCTATAGAATGAAAACTATTGCAGATAGAAAAAGTTATTGCTTGCCTAGACCTTCAGCTCATTAAGATTTACAAAAAATCTTCATCAAATCAAAGTTTTTAAATGTACCCTTTGGAGGCCGATGTTGGACAACAATGTGGTATTCTATGAAAGTCACAGCTGTTTATTTTTTTATCATTATCAACTTTTAATTTAAAAGCAAAGAAAAATTTGTGAGATGAAATAACTGCCTGTCACAACATCCCTATGACAGTTAGTTAGCAAATGTCAGTCTGAGACCAACACTGTATTTTAGGGGCAGGAGGTAGTAGAACCAGGCCAGATTTACCAGGGCTCAAGCCAAGGTCGATCAGTAACGCTGCCTCACCGTCACATTCCAGAACACCTTCTAATGCTTCAGATACGGCTCTCTATATCAACTTTAAAAAAGAACATTTAACTGCAGATCATAATGAGTTCTTAGAACAGCTTAAAGGTATTTCTTATGCCCACAGGTTTATTTTTGACCCAAAAAAAATGAAAGCTATATGATAAATATTTGGAATCAACAAAGAACGTTTTTTTTTTCAATGAACACCATTTGTATTTCATCATGACTTTATATTACTTTTTTAAAATATTGTAAAAATAGAAGAGAGAGTTGTTTGTGTGACAAGTGACTGTAGATAACATGCATGATTTCCTTCCTGTGCATGTAAGCTACTAAATACTGAGGATTAACAAGTAAACATACCATGTATTGATAACTTTACTATTGATTGATACTTATTTGATTTGTTTTCTAATGCTGTGTATTAGCCTTAAACGTAGCAGAAATACTTTTGGATTTTCTGATTTCTCAATATTATAATTGATACATGTACATTGATGTTTGAAGTTTCTGCATATCTTTTTTCAACACACACTACAATATATAAGGGAGATATTTTCATAACTTATAATGTTTTATTGTTTTGCTAGTAAATGAGACCATTGTTCATGAGTCTCTCAAAAGTGCATTTGTGTTTTTAATTGTTCATTGTGACAAAGAAGAATTTGCTTTTGTGTATTTTTACAGAAACTTCAAGTTCACAGAAAAAAGATTTAGGGAATAGTTCAGAACAAGAAAATGGTAAGATCTAGATTATTTTAATGCCTTTATTTGAAGGTTTCTTGATTATTTATTACTGATTTTCTACAACTTCTTATAAATGCTTATGCTCCTTTTAAACATATAGATTAGCTTGGTAAGCACTTTTTGAAACTATTATAAATGGCTGTCACTTTGTCAACACTGTTGTCAATAGATAGTTAATTTGGAGTAGATCTGCTATAACTTAAGGATTGGAAAAAATCAAAGGATTATAAAATTTGGTCAGAATGCATTCCTATTTCTTATTTTAGCACCAAAAATTTAAAGTCCAATTAATTTTTTGGTCAAATACAAGAATTTGTGTTAAAAGTTAGATTGATCATGTGATGGTATTGTATAATATAATGTCCCATTATTTCCATATTTTTATACCCAATGCAACAAAGTTGCAATGGGTATAATGTTTTTGACTGGTCCGTCCGTCAGTCAGTCTGTCCGTGATCAAAATTTTCATCACAGATTTCTCAGCAACTATTAATCATAGTCTTTTGATATTTTGAATGTAGCTTTAGGAGTCCCAATTAGGGGGATACATTTTCAGGTCTGTCAGTCTTTTACTTCCTGTTTAATGAGCCGACTTGGAAAGACAACAGCTCTGATTTTTTTATTCCAAACTCGAAATATATAATCTCTGTCCATAATGTGGCGTGTGGGTATGTGAGCGTGCTCACTAAGGTTCTTTTATTTTGTATGCTTTCTTTGAATAGATGGCGCTGAAGACCAGGAAGTAGAATCCATTACAATGTCATCATTGGATGAGAAAACCCAAGACGAATCGTTAGAGGTTTTTGACAAAGAAAATAGTCACAGATGTAAGAAAATTATCAGTTGTTGTACAAATATAATCTTTTTGATTTACTATGAGTTCCTATTAAACTTTTCCAAAACAAAATGGAAGAAGAACATTGTTTTTCAAGATCAATAGTATTTTTTTTAGTTAAGAGTGACATCTAATGTTAAACGTACCTTGTGTTGTAAGAGTGACATCTAATGTTAAACGTACCTTGTGTTGTAAGAGTGACATCTAATGTTAAACGTACCTTGTGTTGTAAGAGTGACATCTAATGTTAGACAAATGTTGCTTTGTAAAAGTGACATCTAATGTTAAACATATGTTGTTTTGTAAAAGTGACATCTAATGTTAAACATATGTTGTTTTGTTGTCTGTATTTTTGCAGAAAGAAAATATATCTCTCTTGATCATCTTCTGTTTTAGTTATTTAGTTGACTCAACCAGCTATTCCTAACTTTTTATTACAGATTCTAGAACACCATCTCCAGCATCAGTTAACTCAGAAAGTCCCTCACCTATCAGTGAACTTACAGTGGATAATCAGACACAACATAAGAACAGCCCTACACCAGATCGGGACAGTCTACATATAGAAATGGTTGTGGTCTCTGATGAATCTCCTCTAGCTCGAGGTAGTGTATTCTCCCTAATAAAAAACTACCCCAGGCTAAATAAGACAGCATGTATATTAAAGACCTTTTCGTTGCAGGTAAATATCATAAGTTTGACCTAGGTACATGTATTTAAAAAAATTATTCATTTTTATTCTTCAATCATTATCTCATTCAGTTGAAATACATTTATTTGTTTGTTTTCTAGTATCAGAATCTCTAGAAGACATTAAAGGAGTTTTAGCTGGCGGTTTGGTACAAGGATGGACACCAGATGTCGCTGTTGGTCTGTGGAAGAGGATGTTAGGAATTCTGGGTAATGTGAACAGAATTGACGATTCAGAAAATCATGCACACGTGTTTGAGGAGCTCAGTTTACTGGTTGAGAACATGAATAAGGTAACTCAAATGAAATTTTTATCAACATGGATTTTTCATCAATTATCATATTTTATGGATTTTTCTTCCATCATTATATTTTATGGATTTTTCTTCAACATTATATATTTAATCATATAAACCTAACTTATGACATATTTGGTTAGTCAGTAAAATATACATGTAACTGTTTATTTTATCAATATATTGATATTATATTTTCATCATACTTCAAACAAACTGCTTTACATTTATAATATTTAAAGAAGTAATAAAATTATGTTGTAAATGAATTATTATTCAGCCAAACTACAATTGATCTACAAAACTATTGTAGATACATTATCAAACATTCTCAATGTAAGCATTTTGTGTATTACAGATGAAGGAGAATTTGTGTATATCTTTGACCAACACATCCACACCCCAGCCATCAGAACTTATACCCCCGCTCTTCTTCTTTGCTCCCTGGTTGTTTGAGGTAAAAAAAATTATCATAGCATTGTCTGATTTAGAAACTTTACAAAGAAATAAAACTGTCTGGATTCATAGGCACAGGGCTTTTATAGTCAAAACTGAAATAAAAAAAGAGATTTGTTTTGCTATTAGTTGTTGTTGTTCATGTGTACTACAATTTGACTTAAAACAAATCATATAGGATTTTGGAATGAATTCATCATATCAGAAATATCGTCTCAAACTGATGATTATGTTGAATCTGATTATAAGAGCAAATTGAATTTTTTCAAGGAACAGAGGAAATTCTTGGAGAGTCTTAAGGTAGCAATGCTCATGAAAATGATGATGTATAGAATATAAAGACATACTGTTATTTTAACCCCCGTTTTCTTTTCTTTCAGTGTTTATTATTGTCAAATAGATATAAGAAGGGGAAGTTACTGGCATACCAGTTATTGAGTCAGATTATAGTTCAGCGACACGATGTCCCGATACCCTCAGAGATGTTGTCACAGTTTTATTTATGTCTCCACAGAGGACTAACAGCCAATGATCAGGTGCTTTGTCTTTAAGATTGTGTTGATGTTATGCTTAGATACTTAGATAATATTCAACTCTATACATAATGTAAAATTTGGTAATTTTCATGATAGAAAATAACTTTACATGTAAAATTTATCATCTAAGAACACAGAGCAGAGATTGTTCCATAGTTAAAGAACTGTCTTGATGTGTTGTAATATAATGCTAACATTTGTCTTTACCAGGATGTGATTAATGTGCTAGTGAAATACTGTGGTGTCAAGTTCTTCTCCATGCCTCTGAATGGTTCTACTTTACTGATCTCAGACTTTGTACTGGCTGCAGGGGCTGTCATATCTGCCGTGGATCTAACTGATGTAAGTTTATGCAGTTCTTAAAAATTTCTTACATATGCTTTATATTGTAGAATAAATGGAAACAATTCAGATATTTTAACAAAACTTGGAGATAAAAAATTATCCATTATAATCTAGGATTATTTCATAAAATTTGTCAAAACAGGATGACCTGCTAAAAATTCATCGTTATTATATCTTCTAGAAACAATATTCATGACAGTAAATAGATATCAAACTTGATCTAAAGAATTCTTGAGATCAAATATTTTAATTTGACTTGTTTTTTCCTCAGTGTCCTAAGCTAGAGGCAGTCTCTATCCTGGGTGGACTAATGTGTTTCCCCAACCATTTGGAGAAGGTCCAAGTTCTTTCTGCTACTAACTTTGCATTGGAAACTCTACAAGCTAAAGAATTTAAGGTTTGTGGCTGCATGTAGTCTTTTTGGAGGGTGGAAATCTAAATGTACATGTATTTAATTTGTTTGAAAGATATTTTATGCAAGGTTAACTTTGGGTTGAATTGAATTCAATCTACAGGGTTAGGATAAGGAATGAAATTGAGGAATCAGTTAATGGAATTTTATCTGTGTAACTCTAATTCTGTAAGTAATTCACTTATATTTATTTATTTATTTTAAAATAAAAACATTGTTTATTTAAAAGACAAGTTATTTTATTTTTTTCTAGGAGAATATTATGAATCATCTTTTAAGAGCTGGAAAGAAAGAAAAAGATGGGTATCCCAGGTTAGACTGCTACATAACTGTAGAGAAGAGGAAAAAAATTGACCACAACACACAAATGAAAAAGCTTATAGCTTATTCTCCCAGTAGTGAAATAAAAAATACAACTAAGTTATGTTAGGGTCTCTTAAACATAGGAAAAATTTTGAACAAAATTACTAAGAAAGAAACAGAGAAGTTACCTATGGGGGATTCAAATGTCAGAGTCCGAAAATGCAAAGACAACATCAGTTAATACAAAAACAACAAGAACCAACAGGCAACAGAAAAACACACACAAAACCAAACTACAATCAGCAACACACATTCAAGTCGTAGTAAATTTATGTGAGTCAAAAGAGTAAGTAAGCAATTCACCTGCTGGTGGCAATAATTTCAAGAGTTGTATTTTACAGTATAATACGTTAGTTGTCATTGTTTTGGTATTTGGTTATTTTAGCAATGGTAAAATAATATTATTCAGATTCCCTTATAATGTTATAAGACTAATTGTTCTTGATTGTACTGTTTTAGATCTATTGCCATTAGTGGCATTGGTATATTTCTGTATGAAGAACTCAGTCATGGAACACTGCACCCAAAACTCAATGAAGCATTTATTGTGCTTCTGGGCAATCTAAGGGTAAGTACATTGAAAACCATAATGTATATCAACTGTTACTACAGAATTTTCTGAGAAAATATTTTTAAAAGCTTTGAAAAGAAAAATAAATGGGTCACACACTATCAATTGTTTTGTGTCAAAACTACTTGTTGCAGGCATTTTATTATTAACATGTACTATCATCCAAAAGTACTAAATGACTTTATGAGATAATATTCAGTAATTTATCCACTTCCTGTTGACCAAGTATTTTGAATGTAAGAGACATTTATTATGTCACTTTAATGTACTTTCTAAAATATAACTAGTACCAACAATTATGATGAATTACCTCCCTTTTCAGTGTGTAAACAGAAGTGTTGCTAAGGTAGCCACTGATGTCTTGACCATGTTGGTGGATCATATCAAAGTCTTGTTAGACTACCATCCAGAACTGCCAAAACGTATCATTGAGGTAGGATTTATTAACTTCCTGTTTTACATATTGCTCTCTAACATTCATTTTCATTAGAATTAAGGTTTTTGACTCATTTAATAGGTAAAAATATAAACGTATTTACTTCTGTTGTCAGGTTCTTGAAACATGGATGTGATAACTCAAAGATAATGGGATGTCACACAACCTTCATTATCAGGGGCAATTAAAAAATCCACAGTGGAAAACCTGTATTCATGTACACAGTCTAATAATCCCAAATGGTTACAATTGCTACATTTCAGGTTGTGATGGCAACAGTATCAACACTTATACCAGTAGCAGGGGCTATAAATTCTGATGAAGAAAAAAAGGTACGAACTGTGTGTATTCAAACTATCTATGCTCCTTAACATTGTTATATAAAAAGCTTAGCACCAGATTTGAATTCAAACTGTTTAAAATCAAAAAGCTTGTTATAACAATTTATGAGCAGCAGCATTTAAACTTTGTTCATTTATTCTATCCCATTGTATACAAAAGTATTGGGTTAAAGCTGTTTGTAAGGCAGAAGTTAAACAAGCACTTAAGAGCAGAGAATTACACAAACTCAAGCCTTTCTATTTAATGCATTGATATTGTAAAAAAAATATTAGGTGTGTAACATTGGTCTGAAGGTATAATGGTAAAATACAAAAGTAATAAATGATTTTAATTGTTTTCAGTTGATCATATCCATGATGTTTTGTGTGGTTGACTGGTGTATGAAGATGCCTATCAATTCTCTACTTGAGACGACAGATTCTGATAAAGGATGTATTTATAAAGTGTTTCAGGTAAAGTTTGTTTTCTATAGAATTTGTTATAAAGTAGACTCTTTCTTGAAGTGATATCTTGTTTTATCAATGTCTAGCACTGAGATATGGACTTTCTGAAAAATGTTAAAAAGGTATTTGACCTGATTCTCAACAAAGTCACTATTTTTGTCAAACTGCAGAGAAACAGTTTGTTATTGCTTCCCAGGTTAATTGTATATGAAGACATTTTTTACCTGTGATTAGATAATGAAATAGAATATAGATCAAATTTTCCTCAGGTCATGAACCTTACTCTTTCATGAAAGTGTACATTTGGCATTTTCTCCAGATTTCATAAAGTGAAAAATCCGGGCTATAAAATGATGAATATCAGGCAGAAGCAGCAGATAAAAATTTCCTTTACAGTTTTCTCAGCAACATCTAATTACAGCCACTTGATATTTTGTATAGTGCATGAGAATTGGGTCCCATAACGTGGGATTTGACTTCATATCTGCTGATCACCTACTTCCTGTTTACCCAAATCTGGCCATTTTTGATTTTCACAGATTTCTCTAGCAAAGATTGCATATTTCATGACTCAGATGTTTCTTGTTCTGTCTCTTTTGTACCTGGTTACTCTTGGTTTAAAAAGCATGCACTATTTCAGTATTATTCTGTTCATTACAGATGTTAAACTATGCTGTGTCTGGTCATTCTGAGGAATCACTGAGTCAAATGAAGCAGTCATTGATGGGGATGATACAAGACTCTGACTTTGACTTTCTCAGAGATCTGACAGTGGACTACCAGAGACGATACAGTCCAGAGAAATTCACCAGTCAACAGTCAGAAACCAGACAGGAGGACACAGTTAAACTAGCTGCTAAAACAGTGAGTTAAGGGAATCGGCATTAGCTGTAGGCTAAAATTCCTACTGTGACTGTTGTGGATTTTAAGTTGTTATTGGTTTATGTAATTGCTTTGCATACAATTATTTTATATCTACTTATATTTTTTTTATAAAAAAGAAGCAACAAAATGCTATAGTTGCATGCTTGTCAATTTCTATTAGACCTTAAATAATTATTAGATGTGAAATAAGCCATAAATTTTATTGGTAAATACTTTGTTTAATTGTAGATATATTGTTTATTATATTATATATTTTATATTATATATTATATATACAAAGAATAACTTTTTCCTCAGTTTATAAACCATCTTGTGAATCACCTGTGTCATTTCCCGATGGGAGCTGGAGCTTCACGGATCAATAGTTCTGTCCAGGAATATCACGACATGGAAGACAACAATCATGATGACCTCAAATCTGACCTTTTCTTCTCACCCAATATACAAGTAAGATATTCAAGATACAGTTGTATAGGATATACTGGTAACAATACCATTATTGTATTAACATATTATAGTTACACACTGCACAGATCTATCATTTAGTGTCATAAGGAATAACCTATTGATTGTTCAGTTGTTGATGACTAGATCTTTTACTTAGTCTATATCATTTTATTTCATAAATTAACCGACCTACCTGACAAATATACATATGGATTTCTTAACTCCGGTTATTAGCTCGCTCCGGAAGTCAAAAACATCGTGTGACGTGACTTCCGCCCAGCCCTCCATGCTTTAGTTTCTTCTCTGGCGCCGAGGACATCGGTTGTCTTCAGCGCAGCTCAGCTCTATAATATGTCTGAACCCAAAGGGACAGAGGTAGTTAGCGAAGGCGAACAATTGCCGACTTCGCTTATTGACGATAACGAGGAGGAGAGTGCTAGAACAACACGAAGGTCAGTACTTTTGCCAAGTAAATCTTCGTCAGGTAGCAAAAAGAAAAAGTCCAAATATGATATGCTTGACGAGAAGTGGAATGAGAAATTTGTTGATTTCGATAAGAATATTGACAATAAACTTGACAGTTTCTTTAATAAAATTGTGTCAACGTTGTCTGACTTACCACAAAGGAATTCAGATGTCAATTCTCATGAATTGGGTGATAATCAGTCACAAAGACGTTTATCGCCAGATAGAAGGTCACAAAGACCTGCCCATGATGAACAGTTGTCACAAAGACGACGAGTAGTAGATTTTTCGGACCACAGTGAGAGTGGTGACGAAAATGAGGATCAAATTTCACTTCAAATAGGTGAAAATGAAAGATCTGATTTAGATGAGCACGAAGACACAAAGTCAGAAGATGATCAGGGTGAAAAAACTAAGAAATGTTTATTTGACATTTTTGGTAATGATGCAATAACTAAGAAATCAGAAAAGAAAACTGGTATTGCAATAGATGAGTCACAAAGACAGGTTCTAAGTACAAGTTGGCGTTCTGATAAGCCCAATTCATTAACTGCTTTTGCAGAGGAAAATTTAGAGGCTTTCCCTATTGAAGAAGAAACAGAAAAATTTCTTCAGGTACCAACTTTAGATAGCATGATTGAAAGCTGTTTAGTAAACAAACATGGTAAAAGGGCTGCTTTCACAAAGGCAAATAAAACTTTATTTTCACAACCTTACAAAATGTTGGAAAAAATTGCTTATCGTGGTCAACTGTCAGCTCACTTAGGTATTGTTATGCAGATGTATATTCAACAGTCACTAGGTACTTTAGTTGAATCTTTGTCTGAGGCCCCTGTAAATTTAGATAAGGTAATACAACAGGTGCGAGATACCTTTGCAATGTCTACCAAGTGTCTAGATCAGCTTGGAAGGACTGGGGCTTTCCATCATATTATCCGCAGACAGTTAGCAATGACTGACACGTCTCTATATACATTAGAAGATAACAGAGACATTTCAGATCTACCACTATGTGGAAATGGAGTTTTTGGAGAACAGCTTACATCCACATTAAAATCCAATAAAGAAAAGAAGAAGACTCTTGAGGATTTATTACCAAAGTTTGAATCAAATGATAAGAAAAGAAAATATAAGTCAGACTCAAATGAAAGTTCAGGTCCTAGTAAGGCTAAGAAGGCTCATGTGTATGAGAAAGATAAGAATGACAATTATCAGTCGGCAGCATCTTTGACTATGTCTTCTTTTCGTATCCCTAAGATACCCAGAAGTTACACGCCTAGGTACAACAAAAGAGGCAAAGGCAAGGGACAGCAAAACAGAACTGAAGGTTCCCAGAAAGGGTCTTCCTCCAAAGGAGGAAAGTCCCAATGACTCGGTAAGAAATTTAATGTTAAAACCAAAGATACCTGTGGGAGGTCGATTGACTCACTTTCTTCCAGAGTGGGAGAAAGTGACAAACGACAAATGGGTTTTGTCAATAATAAGACATGGTTACAAATTGGAATTTCTTCAGAAACCACCATTTTTGGGAGTCAAACAAACTTTAGTAAATTCAAAAAATTTAGAAATTTTAGAAACAGAAATAGAAAGTTTGTTGGAAAAAAATGCAATAGAATTGGTTCCAGAAAATCAAATTATGGGAGGTTTTTACAGTACTCTTTTTCTGGTTCCCAAAAAGACGGGAGATTTAAGACCAGTCATAAATCTTCGTCCTCTCAACAGGTATCTTCGGAAACAGCACTTCAAGATGGACACAATGTCCAAAGTTTTGAACCTAGTCAAACAAGGGGATTGGGCCATTACTCTAGATTTGAAAGATGCATATTTACATGTTCCGATTTTTCAACATCACAGAAAGTATCTAAGGTTCTGTGTGAAAGGGAAGGTGTATCAATTCAAAGCCCTTTGTTTCGGGCCAACAAGTTCACCAAGAGTGTTCACCAAAATAGTAGTAACAATAGCGGCTTATCTTCGAAAACAAAGTGTAAGACTGGCCACTTATCTAGACGATTGGTTGGCAGTGAATCAATCAAAAATGATATTGATAAAAAACAGAGAGACAGTTCTAAATCTCCTTGTTCGACTAGGTTTCATTGTAAACACACAAAAGTCACATTTAGAGCCTTCTCAAGAAATAGTTTACATAGGCGGAAGATTCAGATTAGATCTGGGAAAGGTTTTTCCTACAGACGAGAGATTGAACAAACTAAAATTAGAAATTTACAAGCTATTAAAAGGCCAAAATTCAGCCCGACAATACTTAGTTGTGTTAGGGATAATGGCATCATGTCTGGAAATAATCCCAAACGGTCGCTTGTTCATGAGACCAATTCAATTACACTTACTACAACAGTGGAGCCCTTCAAAGATGAGTCTCGAGTTCAAAATTCAAAAAACATCAGATCTAAAGATTCATCTGAGTTGGTGGTTGTCCCCACAAAATACTCTAAGAGGAAGGTCAATAGTACCAAAGCAAACAGATTTGACAATTACAACCGATGCATCTTTGACAGGTTGGGGAGGTCACATGAACAGTCAGACAATTCAGGGATTATGGTCAGACAAGATGAAAATTTTACACATAAACAATCTAGAATTAGAGGCTGTAATTCGAACTTTCAAACATTTTCTGAAACAGCTGAGAAACAAAACTGTGTTGATCTGATCGGACAACACAACAGTAGTACAGTACATAAACAAACAAGGGGGAACCAAGTCACCTCAGCTATGTCAGTTAGCCTGGAAGCTTTGGCACTTAGCCCTAGAAAACAATATAGGGTTAGTGGCAGCTCACATAGCAGGAGTAGACAATGGTTTGGCAGATCAGTTGAGTCGTTTTCAGATAAAAGCAACAGAATGGTCTCTCAATCAAACAGTTTTGAATCAAATATTCCATCTGTGGGGAACACCGTTAATAGATCTATTCGCGTCCAAACAGAATCGCAAGGCAATAACCTACTGCACATGGATCAAGGATCCAGAGGCGTATGCTCTGGATGCTCTATCGATCCAGTGGGAAGGGATGTTTGCTTATGCGTTTCCCCCTCTATGTCTGCTTCCAAAAGTACTTTGTCACATGGAAAGGTTTCATTGCGAGTTAATTCTAATAGCTCCACTTTGGCCAAGACAGACTTGGTACCCACAAATTCTGCAAATGTTAGTAGCACATCCAATCAAGTTACCACATCTGAAAAATCTACTCAGTCAAGGCAGAAACAAAATTTGTCATCCAAATCCAGAAGTGTTCCAAATGACTGCATGGCGTCTATCGACCAACAGTTTCAAGCAAAAGGTTTTTCAAAAAACACTCGAAAACTGTTGGCAAAGTCATGGAGACTTGGAACACAGAAGGATTATAGATGCAAATTTAGACGATTCAGTAGCTGGTGTCGTGAACGGGAAGTTGATCCGTATAATGCAGCTCTAAACGACTGTGCAAATTTTTTAACAAGTCTATTTCACAATGGTTTAAGTTACAGAACAATTGCAGGGTATCGGTCTATGCTTTCTACAGTCTTAGCTCCTGTTGACAAAGTACCGGTGGGACAGCACCCTTACATTATTAGATTGTTAAGGGGAGTTTTCAATTGTAGACCTCCTGAACGTAAGCTTCTTCCTGAATGGGATCTTCCTCTTGTTTTAGAGGTTTTAAAACAACCACCCTTTGAACCACTACAAGTGGCTAGGTTAAAGTACTTAACTTACAAAGTTGTTTTTCTTATTGCAATAACAACATTTAGAAGGGTAGGAGATATTCAATCTTTAAGAATAGGGGAAGGTTCCATTAATATTCAGAAAAAAGGGCTAACGTTTTTAAGGTATGGTCTTTCCAAACAGGATAGGCCTTCTCATGAAGGGTCTAAGATATTTGTACCATCTTTTCCGAAAAACAAGTTATTAGATCCAAAGAGGGCTGTTTATTTGTATTTAAAAAGAACAGAGGAATTCAGGAAAAAGGACGGGTCAGATGAAACCAAGTTGTTTTTAGGTTTAAATAAACCACATAAACCAGTTACATCACAAACCATTTCAAGATGGATAGTACAACTTATTAAAAAGGCGTACAAAATAAAAAACAAAGAGATAAAAAAGGTCAAAGGACATTCAACAAGGTCAATAGGACCCTCTTGGGCCATTTTCAAAGGAGCAGCTTTGAAAAATGTTTTAGAAAGTGCTGATTGGAGTACTTCAACAACATTTACAAAATTTTATTTAAAAGATGTAAATGTTGATTTTCTAAATATATGATATTTATATATTTTTCAGCTTCCTTGAGATTCTTCCTGGCGAGCTGGTTTTGGTGTATATAGTTTTTCCAGATGATTTTGTTTAATGATTATTGACATGTATGCAGTAAATAGACGAGGATAGTCATTTACTTGTGTGGGATTTTAATATATGACAATGTTGCAGTAAATAGACGAGGATAGTCATTTACTAGTGTGGGATTGTATTCATGGTTTTTAAATTTGAAAATGCTGAAGACATACATATTTCCTGATATCATGATTCCACAGCAGAAGGATTGCTACCAAATCAAGGTAAATCCATATGTATATTTGTCAGGTAGGTCGGTTAATTTATGAAATAAAATTACCAAATTTGTTCTCAAATTATAATTTTGTGAATAAATTATACCTACCTGACAAATATAACAACCCACCCAGCCTTCCCCATCATGATGCAGTTCAATATGGTGTCTCTCGGCGCCATATGAAACTAAAGCATGGAGGGCTGGGCGGAAGTCACGTCACACGATGTTTTTGACTTCCGGAGCGAGCTAATAACCGGAGTTAAGAAATCCATATGTATATTTGTCAGGTAGGTATAATTTATTCACAAAATTATAATTTGAGACCAAATTTGGTAATTATATATCAACTTTATTTACTTTTTTATACGACCGCAAAAAATTTGCGGACGTATATTGGTATGATGCTGTCGTCGTCGTCGTCGTCGTCGTCGTCGTCATCGTTGTCGTTGTCGTCGTCGTCTGGGGACATTTGGTTTCCGTGCGATAACTTGAGTAAATATTGACCAATTGTTATGAAATTTTTATATGATGTTTGTAACCAGTTCCTATTGTATTTGGGGTTGGTGGCCCTTCCCGTTTTGGAAAAAAGGGCCAAAAGGGGCCAATACGGGTGTATTGACAAAACTGTTGTAGAATGTTTATTATTCATTTGATTTTGAAAATTCTTTTTTTATTGAATTTCTTATTAAATTCTGTCAACAAAATGTGTCAATGGTTTTGATGTATATTGAACCGTTACATTGCTACAGGGGGCCAAAGACGGGCCACACCCAAAAAATCAACTTTTTTATTTGTGGTCCGATTTTCAAAATCTTTTTTTCATTGGAATCCTTGTGAAAATCCCTGCCTGCATTTTTCAATCAGATTTGAAATATCTCTTACTGTTTTTGAGATATAAGGGGTCGAAGGGGCAAAAAACACCATTTTAAAAGTTGGTCAAGGCAAATAATTTAGCTGTAGTGGGCCAGCCAATTGTTATGAAGTTTAAATATGATGATTATATACACAGAAGGAAGCTTTTCATTGCATTTTGTGGTCTTAACCTTTTTTTTAAAAAGGGGCTTAATCTTGTCAAAAAAAATGTCAATGAATATAGAAATAATTTTTTTTCTATTAAATGTTATTGTAAATATATATGTGTCAAGTATGCATTTAAAAGTCCACCATAGGTTGCATGTGTAAAAAAGCTTTGTAAGTCCACCATGGGCTGCATGTGACCAAAGCAATAGACTATCCATATTGGGCCTCCAATGTACAGGGTTCTACTTGTTGCGATCGTATCATGCTGCGCTCGGCGTAGCTTTTTATTATTATATTAGTAATGTTTTTGATGTTTTTATTTTTCACAGTTCTTCATTTTAAACAAGAGGACCCTTATCTCATTTATTGAACTTCCTATGAAGGTAAGTGTATAATTAACTGTTAATTGGATATAGAAGATAATATCAGAAAGTAATCCTAATACAATGTTAATATTAATTCAGATATCTGTGGATTTGGTCTTTTTCGGTTATGTTTTAAGTTATTTTATTAAACTAAGCATTCATGCTAATAATATCTCAAGAATTTCAATCTGAAAATAAAAAAAGTTACTTTCATTTAAAATAATATGAATTATCTTCTCTTGATCTCTCTGTAAATCTGTTTACTGTTTCCAGGAGAGTGGTAAGACTAATGAGATAACAGCTGGTCTGACAACAGCTAGGACTGTGTGTCGTGTTATACTGCGAGATCTGACGGGGAAATACTCATGGGATAGCTCAATACTATACTCTCTGCCACAGAGTCAGAGAGAGAAAAACTCACTGAGTAAGTTGTATACTCTAAGAAATACTCTGTCTTGTATATGTGATCCTTATGCAAAGAGTCGGGGGAAGACTCATTCAGTTACAGGTTATAAAGAAATAGGTAAAGTTTATAGGATGATAAAAAAAATTCTTTCAGGCTGATGATATTTCAGTTATATCCTGAAAAAAAAACGTTCAAGCATTTCAAGATAGTGCTTGGATAATATAGTTTTTTGACAAATATAGAAAATAAAGATAAAATTTGCCATCCACAGACATTTGACAGTGGCACACATAATGATGTTCTTTATAAAAAAGAATTATACTCTGAATGATTCATATGTCTATGTCATGTATAGGTGGCACCACATGTAGTAAGACATCATGGACTGTTATCCCTAAGATAGACCAGGAACCAGAACATGACGAACACATACCACTACTGAAGACGGAATCGTCCATCAAGAGATCGTCAGCTCAGATACCTTACTACCAGGAAAATAAAGACAATAGTGATAACTTAAATGATGTAAGTAATAGAATAGCTCAAACTTGGGTTCAGCCTGGTTTATGATTTACCTGTACATTTTAAAGCCTTGACATGCAATAAATCTCTTAGACTTACATGTATATATTCTGTCATAAGATTACAAGGGATATTGTTAATACATAAAGTAAAAACTTTCTCAAAACAGTTTGTGGAAAGACATAAATTATACAGAACCTATTATTATGAAATAAATAGAAAATAAAGAGATGTGGAATAAGTGTACGCGACACAGCCCACAATTAAACGTCAATTTAGAAAAACCACAATGGACAACCGCCAGCAGCCTTCAACGAGGCCATTCAAAGTTGTTACCTTTGTGTGTGTTTTATGATCTATTATTACATAGACGCATGTGAGATACCGATTTTTCCCTGTGAAATAAAATATGGTAAATTCACAGTATGAAATAACAAAAATATTTTCACTCTTGCGTCATTTCCCGCCAAACTGTCAATTGTGACGCCAAAGTTTCAATTATGACGTCATGAATCATATTGCGCTGTCAGCATTACTGCTGATCATCTAAATTCCTACACCATTCATAGATTTGTAAGTAAAACGAATAAATATTGGTGTTTTATCTATGTAATAAATACGATCAATTAGGTCTCATGAATAACAAAATATGATCACTTGTGCGGGTTCACACTCAGATTTTACTTGTGCGTGGAACTTGTTCCACGCACTCCTTTAATCATGATGTGTTCACCCACTCGTGGCCATATTTTGGTTATTCACTCGAAACAAATATTTATCTTATAATTACCTTTACTTTAGAAGTTTTTAATATCTATTTCAACAGTTACTGGGCTATATTGGTCAGACAAGTCCTGAGTGTATCTTAGAACCTGGTCTTCCTCTGAACATTGAGGCCCCAATCCCTGAGGGTCTAGATGAGGAGGCTGAGTCACTAGTGAGGGATATGGTTGTGGAACAAAAGAGGAGGGAGGAGGAGTATTACCAACAACAGCTACATGATCAGAGGTAGCCACTCATCCACTGTTTAAACTGAATCAACCAAGATAAAATTTTGAGAATTTTTTCTATTATTATTATTTATACAAACACAGATACTGGTACTGGTAGTGTATTGTTTAATTTTCTCCAATTTTGGGCAACAGCAATTATTTGGTTGTATGGGTGCAATAGTTAATTGCTGACATGTTTGTTGGAAATGTCAAGTTATACATTAGAAAAAATGAATATGTAATGCAATAATTTAACAAACACAAACATTGTAAAACCAATATCTTTTACAGTATGTCAGCTCACTCCCATACCCCTTCAGATGCCCAGGACCCTTTCACACCATTAAGTGGTATATCAGTTCATATATTAATGCTTGTTATGTATCTTTTACAGTATGGCAGTCCAGCCTCAGACCCCTTCAGAGGCCCAGGACCCTGTTGTATACCAGTACCGGTACATATATTAACAATTTTGGTGTATCTTTTACAGCATGGCAGCCCAGCCTCAGACCCCTTCAGAGGCCCAGGACCCTGTTACACCTTTTCAGATCTGTAGAGTTCTACTGAATCAGATAGGATTGTTAGCTTGGGAGAAAAGGTTTGTAGTTTGTTCCATAGTTAATTATAAAACATGAAATATGAAATACAGATTTTAAAATCTTCAAAGGATTACAACCAGCATTTCATGCAGCCTTCAACATATCCTTGTTTACACTACTTGCTGTTTTGTTGTGAGTTTTAAAAAGAATATATTAAATGATTCAAAACAAACCTCAATGTTACTTATTAATATTCATGTGTTTCTATTTTAATCTTTTCTATTTTCAGAACATGTAACTATTTTATATTGACACTTCTTTCTGTTTTTCAGATGCAGTTTTGATCTTTTAAGGAAGACAGACAGCATGTTACGACAACTGAAATACTTAGATAATCAAAAGTGGTGAGTCAGCATGTTACATGTTTATCTATTTTCTTAGCCTCTTATTTGAATCACTTGTTTGTTGATCCGTCCACTTGTCCACATATCTTATTAGCATGACACCTTTAAAACCACTTAAAACCACTGGAAGGAATTTATGAAACTTGACATGAAGGAAATACATGATATGAAGATATGAAATCTTGGATATTATTCATGAAATCTAAGCTGCAGCTAAAGGGTTTTTATACAATATATTAAGATGGAAATCAATATCTAACAAAGGGTGAATGTTATTTGTTTCAATGATAATTTTACATAGTATTGTTCTTCTTATTTTGTCATTCTACTTGTATTTTTCAGTCGAGAGACACACAAGTTTGCTGTGATATATGTAGCCGAGGGTCAGGAGGATAAAAACTCTATATTATCTAACTCATGTGGTAGTAAAGCTTATGAGGACTTTGTCTCTGGCCTTGGATGGGAGGTAGGATATATTTACAAAAATTGATAGTTTAAAAGCTGTTCACCATTGTGAGCTTTTAAATTACAACTGACTTGTGATGTCATGTACACATAATACACAAAATGTTGTATATATGTTCTTACTTGGGTAAATATTATTATACCCCAAGCACCAAAGTAGAAGTTATGATGTTTTTTACTGGTCTGTCTGATGATCTGATTGGTCTTTTGTCCACTTGTTAACCTGATTAATCCGGTTGACAGGTTAGTATAATATTTTGATAAAATGTTTGGTAATAAAATGTAGATCTACATGTATAAGCATACTATGTCACCATTTTGATTCACCATATTTTGTATTAGCAGTGGAACTTAGATTGATACATTGTATATTGGGGATGCATGGCATATTTTGGGCTAACCATGATTCTATTTACATTTATATATTGAAGATAGCCTTAATGTCTTTTTTTGTATTAATTTCTAATTGTAGGTTGACCTTGAGACCCACCAAGGCTTCTTAGGAGGTCTCCATCAGAACAAATCTACAGGAGACTCCGCCCCATACTTTGCCACCTCGCTCTATGAATGTTTGTTTCATGTATCAACAAGAATGCCATCTGGGACAGATGAAAGCTGTCATACTAAGGTAAATTAGCAATAAAATAGAAATCAAAGTTCAGTATCAATAACAAGTCAGATCAACCACAAATTCAAATTATATAAACCTGATGCATTAATTCATTTGTCTTAATTATATCTAAATGATAAGATTGAAAATTCTCACATAAATAGATGAAAATGAAATAAAAGGTGCAAAAAATCTTTAAAATGAAAATGTCATACAAAGCATACTATGACGACATTTATTCTTGACAACTTGTATAATAAAGAGGATTTAATGGTTTGATCTAAAGCACACATGTTCGATTATACTAGGAAGAATTTGGAGATATCATCATTGTCATTTATGAAAAATAACACAACATTACTAATGTTTTTCAGATCAAACACCTTGGCAATGATGAGGTCCACATCGTCTGGTCTGAACACACTAGGGACTATAGACACGGAATTATACCTACAGAGTTCGGTGATGTCATCATTGTAATATACCCTCTACCTAATGGACTGTACAGAATACAGATCTTAAGGAAACCAGAGGTAGATTTATTGTACATGGACATATGTAGTTTGTGATATGTCTATGATTTTCTGATATCAACTAATGTAATATTTATTAAAAAGATACATAAAAATATTTTTGTAGTTTTTTTTAAATCAATAATTGAACTAGCATTTTTTTGTCCCCCGCCGCAACGCGTCGGAGGGACTTAGTAATGGTCTCCGTCCGTCCGTCTGTCCGTCCGTCACGTTTTTTGTGGGTGCAACTCCTTGGACACTACTGAACCGATGTTGCTGAAACTTTACACACTGATAGGGTACAATTAGTAGATGATCATCCCATATTTGAAATTTTCAAAATGGCTGCCGTTTCCATGGAAACAGGGAAGAAAGGTCAAAATATAGGACATTCAATATCTCGGTTACCTAGGTGCACAGGGTTCTGAAATTTTGTAGGCTAATAGAGCAAAAGGTACTCTATAATAATACGAAAAAAAATTTTGACACGATATTTACAGTTTTCGAGTTATTTACGAATTTGTGATTTTTCAGTCCGAAAAATGGGACTTTGTCAAACGTTTTTGTGGGTGCAACTCCTCGGACACTAATGAACGGATGTTGCTTAAACTTTACACACTGATAGAGTACTGTTAGTAGATGATCATCCCGTATTTGAAATTTTCAAAATGGCCACCGTTTCCATGGAAACAGGGAAGAAAGGTCAAAATATAGGACATCCAATATCTCGGTTACCTAGGAGCACAGGGTTCTGAAATTTTGTAGGCTGATAGAGCAAAAGGTACTCTATAATTATACAAAAAAAAATTTGAAGCGATATTTACGGTTTTCGAGTTATTTACAAATTCATGGAAACAGGGAAGAAAGGTCAAAATATAGGACATCCAATATCTCGGTTACCTAGGAGCACAGGGTTCTGAAATTTTGTAGGCTGATAGATCAAAAGGTACTCTATAATTATACAAAAAAAATTTTGAAGCGATATTTACGGTTTTCGAGTTATTTACAAATTTGTGATTTTTCAGTCCGAAAAATGGGGCTTTGTCAAACGTTTTTGTGGGTGCAACTCCTTGGATACTACTGAATGGATGTTGCTGAAACTTTACACACTGATAGGGTACTGTTAATAGGTGATCATCCCAAATTTTGACAACCTATTTCTATCGTTTCTTAGAGAATATATTGCTTGAATTGACGTATCACACAACTTTTATGCGGCGGCGGGGGACACATGGCTACGCGTAGCAATCTTGTTTTATGTTTATTCAATTTTGTGACTAGCCAAATTAATTTGTGGGACAGGATAGTTTGTTTTTGTCTGTTCATCCATATGTCACACTGTGTTTGATACATTTTCTTGTTGCGTTTCAGATCCCCTACTTTGGACCTCTATTTAATGGTGCTGTATTAGACCGTAAGATTCTACCAGGACTAGTGAGAGCCACAGCTGTGAATGCCAGTCGTGCCAAGAGGGCCCAGATGGCTATGTACCACTCATTGTATCCTAAATAATAATTGAGTCTGTAAAGAGTAGGCTTATGTATGGCTTTACTGGTGTTGGTATTCAAGTGAAGATTAATCTTTCATGTGTGTTGATTGTTTATGGCTGCAGCCAACAAATGTAGAGAAGCAAAGTTGTTTAGGTCAGTTTGTTTATATCCCTCCACTAGACCCTAATCAGGTTGTAAGGTTCAATGTCATCATGACACTTTACACACAGATGCATCAGGGTTTGAACAAAAACTTGAAATAAAATTGTACCCCTGACATCAAAGATCTAGTTGGACGTTCTCATCAACTATAAATAAATAAATACTTATACAGAAGTATAGTTTGGTAGTGAGCACATGTTGTTATTAAATTGTCAAATGAGAGTTATGTTCTAATGAATACCTAGACCAAGTTTTTCCTTAACACTGTACCAGTTATGAGGAGAGAGCTAAAGGGTTTGACCAACTGATTAATCATCATGTAGATAAGACGATGTTTGAGGATTTCTCTGCCTGTGTGTTTGCTCCAGTACTCCCATCAAATTCTACTAGTAAGTATGGATAGTACACATGATTCATACCAGAATTGAAAAAGGCACTACTTAACTAGTAACCTTGATCTTATCATAATACTATTGCAAATAGTATAAATTAAAATAGAAAAAAATGTTTCCTTTTCTGAAATTAGTTGTTGGTATTTTTATTTATTCTTTCAAGTTTATATTTTGCTAAATAATTCTGAGGCAAAGACCTAACACATTATGCTTTGTTAACATTGCCAGTGTACAGCAGTGTTCTCCCCAGGCCCTTATAGCATCGTGGCAATGTGATACTTTCTGTTCCAAAAGTGATGCTATAATCTAAAATCATTATTAATGTATTCTCTAGGGAATGTGATGATATAATTTCAAACCAAAAGATGCTATTTTGAAAATTGCAAATAACCAGGATGTTTTTAGAAATTTCTGGGGAGAACTTAAACACATATATTTACTGAATGCATTTTCACATTTATTCTATAGTTTGTGACCGTTCTGGTACAGATCTGCCACAAAGTGCCAGTTCTAGTTCATTGGAGCAGACAAGTAGTGAGTTATCTCCTCCTAGTGACAGACAAAGTAGAGGTCAGTAATGGTATATGAATGGTTTCTTACATCTTATTTGCCCTATATCAAAAAAATCTAGTCATATTTCATTTCTATGTTTATTTATCATTATTCATTCATAAACTGTATAGCTCATTTACATGCCAAATTCTAAACAGAATCTCAATCTAGGAGTTTATCCTCTCTTAGATAACCATAGACTTCTTACATACACATTATATAGTAACTATGACGGAGCATGAGATGATTATATATCCTTCCTTCTGTTGTGCTTTACTTTCTTTCTATTATGATACAAGAAAGCCATTGTTATTTCTGGATAAATTGAATAAAGTGGTAGATAAAATAGCACCTACAATTTATTGTAAACAAGTTTTATTGTTGATGAGGCTAACATCTTTTCTAAGCTTTTAGAATTAAGACCAGCATTTTTATTGTCAATCTCATAAAACCTCTACGTTCACATCTTAGTCTATCCTGTAGTTTGTATGATGTAGTTGCTATAGTATTTAATTAGAATTTGAAGCATAATATGTTATTGTCAGAAAGGCTTATAGTGCTTGATAAAACCACCAGTCTCTTGAAAAATTATGATCATACTGCTTAAAGTTACTAATAATCCTGTTCTTGTATAAATCATGGTTGTCAAGGTTTCCTTCATAATCTCACGTCTGTATTGCTTGGTAGTTTCTATGTTATAATATCTAATCACATGACCTTGTCTTGTCCAATAAAATTGTTTGTCATTTTAACTTTAGTGCTATCTTAACAAGCTAGGTAAGTTGAATGTTGTATATTTTTTGTCATATTGCAATATTTTATTTGTTTCAATTTAAAAATATTTTTACTTTATTTTTATTTTGTCATACATGTATTTTAAAGCACATTTTGTTTTTTGCATTGTATAAAAAAATGTGCATGATGCATTTCAATAAACGGGAAACAAAATAGAGCATTCAGTTTTCCTAAAAGAAATTGATTTCCCATTATTTTGGTTTTCCTGGTTTCAAAAATCCTATAAAATTTTTATAATAAAAAATCCTTCATTTTCCTATTTTCTCATTTTTATGACCCGTGTCCGTCTGTTTGAATTTCAGTCAAGCTTAACACAGACTGAAACCATAAATGGGGATGATTTAAAACATGGTAGGATGGTTTGGCATGGCAAACTGTATGTCTCAAGCGAATTTCAGGTCTGTTAGACATCCACTTCCTGTTTGGGACTAGGCTGATATAAAAATCTATGAAAATCGACTTGAAAATTTCTGCCAGGCTTTTCTCATAAACTGTACGTGGGAATGATTTTTGAATCTTAATAGGATGGTTCAGTCTAATAAACTGTATGTCCTTAGTGACTTTCAGACCTGTCCGACATCAACTTCCTGTTTGGGCCTAGAATGATATGAAAAACTATGAAATGGACTTGAAATTTCTGTCAAGCTTTTCTCAAGAACAGTACATGGGAATGATTTGAAACATGGTAGGATGGTTCAGTATGACAAACTGTATGTCCTAAGCGACTTTCAGGAACTAGTATGTCGGATGTCTACTTCTGTTTGGGACTAGGCTGATAAAATCAACTAGAAAATTTCCGTCAAGCTTTTCTCAGAAACCGTACATGGGAATGATTTGAAACTTGGTAGGATGATTCAGTATGACAAACTGTAAGTCCTCAGCACTTTCAGGCCTGTGGGATATCTACTTCCTAGCAGTGGCATCAGTGATCCATGGACACATTCCTTCTTTATTGTTTATTGAAAATATTGAACTATTTGAGTCTCAATATATTTAATTTTTATTGTAAGATAATATAAATGTATCATGCTTGTATATTTTTCTTTGTTTTTTTTTTCTGAACTTTTGATTTATCTCCTTTATTAGCTCACCTGACCCGAAGGGTCATGTGAGCTATTGTCATCACTTGGCGTCCGTCGTCCGTCCGTAAACTTTTTAAAACGTTAACTCCTCTGACACCATAATTCCAATTGCAACCAAACTTGGTATGGTTGTTCATTAGCATTCGGTGCTTGGAACTGATGTGGGGATTTTTGATTCGTCGTAAAACATGGCCGCCGTGGCTAAAAATAGAACATAGGGGTAAAATGCAGTTTTTTGCAAATAACTCAAAAACAGCTGCAGATATCAAAATTCTGGCATCGGGTTAAAGTGATCAGCACCTCAAGTTCTACCTATCCTAAAATTCTGAAGAAAATCCAACAATCCATGTAGGACCTTTCCTTTTAGGAGTTATTGCCCTTAGAACGTCAAAATTGAGCATTTTAACAGCATTTCCTCATTACATTGAAAACGTTAACTCCTCTGACACTTTAAGTCAATTGGAACAAAACTTGGTATAGTCGTTTATTAGCATTAGGTGTATAAAACTGATGTGGGGATTTTTGATTGGTCGTAAAACATGGCTGCTGTGGCTAAATATAGAACATAGGGTTAGATGGCAGTTTTTTGCAAATAACTCAAAAACGGTGACAGATTTTAAAATTTTGATTGGGAACAAAAGTGATCAGCACCTTAAGATCTACCAGCTCTGAAATTTTGAAGAAAATCCAACAACCCATGTAGGAGTAATTGCCCTTTTTGTGGATTTTTTGCAAATTTTGCACCTGTTTAGCTCAATATCTTGAAAACTATATAAGATGTTTGAGAAATTTAAATTGCATATTGTTAAGCACATCAAGATCTACAAAATATGTAATAGGGTCAACATTGTAGGACCTTTTCTTTAAGGAGTTATTGCCCCTAGAACGTCAAAATTGAGCTTTTAAAAAGCATTTCCTCATTATATTGAAAACGTTAACTCCTCTGACACTTTAAGTCCAATTGGAACCAAACTTGGTATTGTTGTTTATTAGCATTAGGTGTATAGAACTGATGTGGGGATTTTTGATTGGTTGTAAAACATGGCCGCTGTCGCTAAAAATAGAGGATTGGGTTAAACTGCATTTTTTTGCTAATAACTCAAAAAGGGTGACAGATTTTTAAATTTTGATTGAGAACAAAAGTGATCAGCACCTTAAGATCCACCATATTGTCAGATGACCCCCTTATTAAACTTATGACCCTTTCAATGTCAAATAGATTTTGCCTCAGGCACATATGTCAGGTGAGCGATTCAAGCTCCTGGGAGCCTCTTGTTAAAGGACACATTCCATTGTTAATAATATATGTTGAATAAGTGTACACAACATTTTAACTGTCTATGCTCTGTTACAATACCCCTATGTGGATTCCAATGTCTGTATCACAATACCCCTATGTGGACTCCATTGTGTGTATCACAATACCCCTATGTGGACTCCAATGTGTGTATCACAATACCCCTATGTGGACTCCAATTTGTGTATCTTTCCAATTTGTCATTTTCGAGTTCATTGCTTTTCCAGAAAAATCCCTCAATTAGACAGAAATTATCACGTGACTTTACCAGTTTTTTAGTCAAACTGGTTTGCTGCCTCGTAGACTTATGCAAAAGTGTTTGTGGGTTTATGAAAACAGTGATATCTTTAAAAACAGTAAATACTTCAATTGAATAAAAAAGTATTCTTACACATGTAGAAATATTTCCAGAATTGAGGATTCCATAATTAATAAACAACAAAGCAGTTTTTAATTTGATCTATTGCTCTTTCTTGCACCGGAAGTCATCATGCCCTGAAAAAATTATGATACATAATAGAATTTTTTCTGGGTTCACTAGCCATTCTGCGCTATCGTGAAAATGACAAATTTGTCTCCCTTTGATCCTTTTTTTTAAACAATTTTCAGCTTTCAAAACAACACTTTTTCACATCATGATTTATTGTACCCCGCCGCAAAGCGTCGGAGGGACTTAGTAATGATCTCCGTCCGTCCCTCTCTGTCCGTCCGTCCGTCCGTCACGTTTTTGTGGGTGCAACTCCTCGGACACTACTGAATGGATGTTGCTGAAACTTTACACACTGATAGGGTACTATTAGTAGTTGATCATCCCATATTTGAAATTTTCAAAATGGCCGTTGTTTCCATGGAAACAGGGAAGAAAGGTTAGAAAGGTCAAAATATAGGACATTCAATATCTCGGTTACCTAGGTGCACAGGGTTCTGAAATTTTGTAGGCTGATAGAGCAAAAGGTACTCTATAATAATACGGAAAACAAATTTTGAAGCAATATTTACAGTTTTCGCGTTATTTATGAATTTGTGATTTTCTGGTCCAAAAATGGGACTTTGTCAAAAAAAATTTATGTTCACTGGTTTCCTTCCTTGTTTTGACTGAATTATTTCCTCTCCGAAACAACCAATTTCTATCGTTTCTCAGATAATATATCTATCAAATTCATACCATACAACTTTCATGCGGCGGCGGGGGACACATGGCTACGAGTAGCAATCTTGTCATCTTCAGACTTATTATTATTTTTCATGCATTATACATTAAAACTCTCTACTTATGCATTTTGGAATGATTTATACATTGTTACAGTGTATCCATTTTTAGCTAAAAATCATATTTTAAAACAAATCTTATTTTATATATCATTCATGATTAAATATAAGACAGTAACAACTGATATGTCTGAATCTTAATTTTTCTTTTCAAGAATCTACAAACATCAACAAATATAGATTCTTTTGATAACAAAAAATTTGACATTCATGAATTAAGACTGATTTGCACAGCATTTACAAGGCACATTTCATTCAAGAGAATTTGAAAATGACCCCTGTTTTCAATTGAGGGAATAGTTCTCTTTCATTGGGGTAAATTAAGAATACAGGTAAATAAGGTAATTTGGATAAATTTATGTTATGTTCATAACAAATCTGTGACAAGTAAGTACATGTAATATCTTACAGGTTGTTACATGGGAATTGTAACAATGTTTTGTTACTATAAATGCCATATATAAATCATCAAGCAGGCGAATGATTTCATTTGTTCTTATCAAAACATATATTCATTTCTTTTTAACTCCTAAAATATAGACTTTCTGTATAACTAACTCACTTACCCTTACTCATGTTAAAAAAAATACATGCAATAAGTTTTATAATTTGTTAAAAATTTTCATCATTTTAAGAAATCAACCAATGTTTAGGTGTCAAGTTTATTTAAATATTAAGCAAATTTACCCATGAAGATTTTTTTTTTCTCGCTCAAATGAAAGATTTTTTTCTGCTTATTTGAAATGCCAATTCACTCAAATGAAGTGCATCCCTTTTACAGTATCATTATTTTATAACTAATTGCAAAAATATTTATTTCTAGTCTGGTGCCTTATCATTTACTTTTTCTTAGAAGGTCTCTTACTACTGTGAAAGTAATTAAATTCATGGGCATCAATTTTTTCATGGATTGGAAATAATTTGCATATTAATGAATTCCTGAATTTATAGTCTAAACAAAGTCTTTTATAAAAGCAATGTAGAATTTCTTAAGTCTTTGGGAAAGTTATTTTGTGTTTTACCAGTATTCTAGTAATCACACCTTTAAACTTTCTGTTATTTGCTAGTGACAGAAAAATAAATACCACAGGCAAGTTTTATATCAAGTATTTATCATTTATGTCTTCTTTATGTTATTTTTGTGTATCTTTCAGATACAGCCAGTGATATTGTTGAAGACAATGCAGGAACTATCAAAAGAACAGCTAGGAGACTTTCCCTGCGATCTAAAAAGTCTGGAAAATCTTCATCAGTGACGCCTCCGTCTAGTCCTGTTCTAAAATCATGAAAACTGTGAACAATCTCATATCTTTTATTGTAATATTTATTATTTATTTATTTATTGTTATTACTCAGTAACTAATAAATCTAGTCATTCTTGTTACATTGTATTATTATTTTACTTATTGATAAGCTTGTTGTATGGCAGTAAAAAAAAATCCATCTCTTTAAAAAAAGAATTTAAAGCTAACAAGTACAGATGTTTAGTCCCCTGCCTGTGAGTGGTAAAAAATCTAAGTCTGCTAAAAAACAGGAAGTAGATGATCCACAGATCTGAAAATAAATCCATCCATATGGGACCCTACCTCAAGCTGCATACCATATATTGAAAGCCTATAATTAACAAGCATTCAGAGAGTATTGCAAAACAATACATAGTCCCCTAATGGCCTCATATTTCAGTCACTGGTAACAATTGTCAAACAAATGAATACCTAAACTTGATCAGTTTATTATCTACAAGGAACAGTAAAAAAGTGTAGAAAAGAAAATTGCAATGGATTTTCAAACTTCAAAGGGCCATAACTCCCATAAAAATTTGTGGACTGGCACCAAACTCAAACTTGATCTGTAACTCATCAAGGTTAACTCACATACCAAAAATCATTTCATTATCTGTAAGCATTTAGAAAAAAAGTGTGTAAAACTGAAATTTTAGTGAATTTTCAAAGTTCAAAGGTCCATAACTCCCACAAAAATGTGTGGACTGGCACGAAACTCAAACTTGATCTGTAACTCATCGTGGTTAAATCACATACCAAAAATCAGTTCATTATCTATAAGCGTTTAGAAAAAAAGTGTGGAAAACTGATATTTTAGTGAATTTTCAAAGTTCAAAGGGCCATAACTCCCATACAAGAGACTCCCAGGAGCTGGAATCGCTCACCTGGTCTTGATGTCAACCCTATGAAGACTTTGTAGAATAAGCTGAACATTTAAGCAAGCAACAGCTTTTCTCTTTCAGCAATAGTTTTCATTCTGTAGGCCAAATATGTGCAAAATGATATTTTAAGGGCCGTCTGAACACTTTGACTCTATAGAGACTTTTGTTAAGATCTTAATGAACTGAACATTTAAGCAAGCAACCACTTTTCTTTATCTGCTTTAGTTTTCATTATTTAAGCCAAAAACATAAAAACATGTTTATTTAGGGGCTGTAATCCCTGTAAGGGGTCATCTGACAACTTCGACCCTATGGAGACTTTTGTAGAGCTAAATGAGCTGAACATTACAGCAAGCAACAGCTTTTCTCTATCTGCAATAGTTTTTGTCTCGCCTGCGACGAATGTCGCAAAAGGCGAGACTTAGGTATGGTGATTCCGGCGGCGACGGCGACGGCGACGGCGGCGGCGGCGGCGTCCACAATTGGTTAAAGTTTTTGCTTAAGTCTGTTTTGTGTGAACTAGTTACGTTACACCATTGATATTTGGTATGCAGTTGCATCAGCATCAGTACAGATCAGTTTTAAAAGGATTTCACCTGTATGCTCCTGCAGTCACGGTCTACTGACTTTGAAATTTTACACTGATTTGGCCGAGGTTAACCTTTTTTCTTAAGTCTGTTTAACATGAAGCAGTTATGTTACACCATTGATATTTGGTATGCAGTTGCATCAGCATCAGTACAGATCATTTTTAAAAGGATTTCACCTGTATGCTCCTGAAGTCACGGTCTACTGACTTTGAAATTTTACACTGATTTGGCCAAGGTTAACCTTTTTTCTTAAGTCTGTTTAACATGAAGCAGTTATGGTTCACCATTGATATTGGGTATGCACTTGCATTAGCATTAGTACAGATCAATTTCAAAAGCATTTCATCTGTATGCTTCTGCAGTCACGGTCTTCTGACTTTGAAGTTTTACACCGATTTGGCCGAGGTTAACCTTTTTTCTTACGTCTGTTTAACATGAAGCAGTTATGGTACATCATTGATATTGGGTATGCACATGCATTAGCATCAGTACAGATCAATTTCAAAAGTATTTTATCTGTATGATCCTGCAGTCACAGTCTACTGACTTTGAGATTTTACACTTTTTAACTTTTTACTTATGTCATGAGTGTTTTATATAAAGCAGTTATGGTTCACCATTTATATTTGGTATGCAGCTGCTTAAGCATCAGTTAAGATCAGTTTAAGGAGGATTTTTACTTCATTTTATACTGTGTCCAGTTGCGACAGGCGAGACATGTCTCTGTGTTAACAGTTTATTGTTTAATAGGCCGAAAACACTATTTTTCACCTTTAAGGGGCTGTAACCCCTAAAAGGGGTCATCTGACAACTCTGACCCTATGACAACTTTTGTAGACTAGAGCTAAATGAGCTGAACATTTAAACAAGCAACAACCTTTCTGTATCTGCAATAATTTTCATTCTTTAGGCCAAAAAAAACTATTTTTGCCTTTAAGGGGCTGTAACCCCTTTAAAGGGTCATCTGACAACTTCAACCCTATGGAGACTTTTGTAGAGCTAAATGAGCTGAACATTTAAGCAAGCAACAGCTTTTCTCTATCTGCAATAGTTTTTTATTCTATAGGCCAAAAACACGAAAACCTTTAAAGGGCCATAACCCCTATTAGGGTTCTTCTGACAACGTTGACCAAATGGAGACTTTTGTGAAGCTCAATGAGCTGAATATTTAGGCAAGCAACAGTTTTTCTCTAACTGCAATAGTTTTCAATCTATAGGCCAAAAACACGAAAAATCACTATTTTTCACCTTCAAAGGGCCATAACCCCTCTAAGGGGTCATCAGTTCAGTTCAGGTAACTATCTTCTGCCTAATCTAGGCACACCTCCAGTATTATCGTCCTCTGGAGTAAGGAAATAATGAATATCCTCCACCAAAAGAATATTAGTCGCACACAAATAGTTTTAGTATATCTCAACAAGTGTCACTAAATTTACAGTGCAGGCAATATCAGATAGATGTTTGCTATGACAGTAGCTGAAGCTGATCAGTTTATAGTTTTCCTTTGACACACAAAATTATTGCATAAAATCTAAAAAAAATTCTCCTTTTCCAAAAACCGTCACCACTTCTTCAATCACCAACGCATCACCAACAGGAAGTCCGAAATCCACGAAGTTCAAAGGGCAATAACTCCCATTAAAATTTAAATTTAAATTTAGAGACGCACTAATGCAAATAATCGTAGTGTTTGTACACAGTTATGCTGTTATGAAGAAATCCTAACTCCATGTAATATACGTCTTCTACTAAAATTGACTTGTAGTGTGTTGGTGAACTTTTATCTATTAACATTGTGATTTTAATTCTTGTACGTCAACTCGACGGTGCTTCCAGGAATAGGGGAGGAATTTACCTGAGATTACTGATTACTGGACCAGCACGAAACTCAAACTTGATCTGTAACTCATCAAGGTATACTCACATACCAAAAATCATTTAATTATCTATAAGCGTTTAGAAAAAAAAGTGCGGAAAACTGAAATTTTAGTGAATTTTTAAAGTTCAAAGGGCCATTACTCCCATAAAAATTTGTGGACCGGCACGAAACTCAAACTTGATCTGTAACTCATCAATGTAAACTCACATACCAAAAATCAGTTCATTATCTATTAGCGTTTAGAAAAAAGTGTGGGAAACTGAGGCGTGACAGACGGACAGACGGACAGAGCGCAAACCTATAGTCCCCTTCGGCTTTCGCCGGTAGGGGACTAATAATTGCTTAGAAAACTGTAACGAAAAAAATGTGACTACTGGCGGACACCGCCATTTCTATGTCCCAGATCTGCGTTGTGGTACGGGACAAAAATCATTTGATTTTATGAGTGACAGACCTTAAATCAAAGCCCATGATATGATACCACATGCAGATGCTGCATACCAAATATCAAGAGACTGTGATAAGTAGTTTCTTAGAAAACTGTTAGGTGTACTTAATGTTTTCCCTGCCTGCCCACCCCTCGATATTCACCATTTTATATTGCAAAAATCCATTAAAAATACCCATCTGGCTTTAAAGGGTCACTAGACACAAAAAGAAAAGAGTGATGATAGATAATACTGATTCAAAACATCCAATGTTAAGGGTTGGAGAATATAGAACAGAAAGATATTCCTTTAAATGATTTTTTTTCTGGTTTCATATGTTTAGAGGTTTGATGCGAATGTCATTTTGTTTTCTATGATTTCTGACCATTTTCACTTGTTATAAGAAGCTTCTAAGGTTTATTGACTAAGCATGAACCACTCAATCAAATGAAAGGAAACAAACTTTTACCTCATAGAATGAAACTATTGCAGATGAAGAACTGCTGTTTGTTTAAATGTTCAGCTCAAGAAGCTCTACAAAAGTCTGCATTAGGTCAAAGTTGTTTGATGATTCCACTTATTATTAACAGGTTGGATTTTTTTAAAGAAAACTAATGCAGATGTTAAAAGGGTGTTGATTGCTTAAATCCTCAAATGAAGAAGCTCACTAAAATAATTCATAGAAGATCTAAAATTCAGAAAATGTAATGTTTCCTCTTAAGTTATATGGAAGATCATTTATCTCTACATTCCAAAAAGTCGATGTTATGGCTTTCTAATAGCCAAAGATATCACCTTGACTGTCTTTATAGATTGAAAATCATTACAGGCTCCTTTGTTAAAGAGGACGTTTTGATCACTAATTTTCAGTACTGTGACTCAATTTGATACTACCTGTAAATGCTATATATTACCACAGTTGGTAGGTATAACAAGAACAAAAGGCCACTTGGTGAATGAAAATAAGTATGGACCTTAGATTTACTTTACCAAAGACATTTCAGCTTTTGTTACCCCTGTCATCCGTATACTTCTTTTCAAAAACAAATGCATGACTTTCAAAAATCTCCTTCTCTGAAACTTAACCAAGCTTTTTAGCGTTGTTCTTTCTAAAGTGTCCGTCACAAAACTATGTTCAGATTTTTTTTTAATTATCAACCAAAATGGTCATTATACCCCCGCTTTGAAGAAGAGGTGGGTATACTGGTTTACCTCCGTCCGTCCGTCTGCAACATAACTTTTGTAACATTTTTCTCAGCAACGACATATCACAGTGACTTGAAATTTGGTATATGAGTTTAGTATGAGGTCCTATAAGGTCTGTTGGTTATCTACTTCCTGTTTATCGACTTAGTTAATTTTCAACATTATTAGTCAATTGTTGAAAATTTTCGTAACATTTTTCTCAGCAACTACATAACACAGTGACTTGAAATTTGGTATATGAGTTCAGTATGAGGTCCTATATCGTGAGTATTGACATTAGGTTGGTTGGATATCTACTTCCTGTTAACCGACTTAGTCAGGTTTCAACATTACTGGTCAATTGTTGAAAATTTTCGTAACATTTTTCTATGAATCTACATGTCACAGTGACTTGAAATTTGGTTTATGAGTTCAGTTTGAGGTTCTTTATTGCGAGTATAGAAGAAAGGCACTGGATAGTATTACCTGGAAAAGTAACAATAAGAAAAAAAATATTGTTACCTGACACCGGAAGGACGGACTAACTGAAAACCGTGTAACGGACGCGGACCTGATTTAAGTAACAATAAGTACTTTTTCTAATGGTTACCTGGCGTTATTGTTACCTGATTATATGAATGTGAATATTCTTGTATTTCAGAATATTAATATTAACAGTATGTATATTTCTTTATATTTAATGTTTTTTGTAATTGAAAACTTGAAATGAACAATTATTTATTTTAACTAATAAAATCATCGGTAACTTGAACTGTGGTCATGAAAATACATATAATGAAACACCGTGTTTTCTTTAATACCGCCCAAGTTAATTCATTTGGTCTGTTTTGCCTTCGGCCCTAGGTAATCATGAAAAAATAGCTCACAACATATCAAAATGGCCTCCGAGATGCCGGGATGACATAACAGCGGTTCTGGACGGAAAAGTAATGATTACAACTGAATATCTTGTACAATTTCATCAGCTTCCAAAAAAAAATATTTGATGAAAACATTAATTAAAATAGTATAAAGAAATATATATTGATAAACCAGCATGGCAAAATCTAAAAGAAAATATGACACTTAAGCGTGAAGATGCCCAGTGGAATTGCCTGGTTTGTTCAGATGATGTCCATATTCGGGCCTCCATTGCCCAACTGATGGTTGCCTGGAATGGTATCATCTGTCATGTGTCGGACTAAAAAATCCACATAAAGCAACCTACTGAATGTGTAGGAAATGTAACCAAAAATGAAATAACTCGCACTTAAATTCGTTCTAATTCAAATTTTATCATTGTTTTCATGTGACTGTATGATCAATCAAAATATTAAAATAGGCTAATAAATAATAAACAAGAATTTCGTTGTTAGTTAACACATTTTCAGGTAACAATAACGAGCGGTAACAATAAGAAAATTTGTTATTGTTACTTAAAAAAACAGGTCCGCATCCGTGGACCAGTTAATATTTTACTTTGACTTCCGGCGTCAGGTAACAATATTTTTTTCTTATTGTTACTTTTCCAGGTAAATCCAGGTAATCGTAACCACTATTTACCGACATAGTTTTATTTCTGCATCAAGTAAATGTTCCTTAACCAATATTTCTAAAGTCTTGTCTCTTGCTTTAACTACAATGAAAGAATTTATCATCCGATACTGTGATAAAATTTTCGAAAATAGTGGAATAAATCATTTTTGGAGTGTTAAAAATTCTCTTGATGTTTTAGACAAACTTCGGGCATTTGAAAATACTTTTCAATCCGTAGACAGCTATGACTTTTCCACTTTATATACTAATCTACCTCACAATCTTATCAAAAAGAAATTTGAATATTTAATTAAATGGTGCTTTGACAAATCTAAAAGTGACTACATCTGTTCTAAAGTGTCACAAGTATTTAGTAAATCGTTTTTTAGTAACGAAACCCACAAAGGTTATGTTAATTGGACCGACATAGAAGTTATTACTGCATTAAACTTTCTTTTAAATAATATTTACATCCGGTTCGGTAAACAAATATATCGCCAAGTCATTGGTATTCCAATGGGAACCAATTGTGCTCCACTCATAGCTGATCTGTTTTTATATTGTTACGAATCACAGTTTATGGCCAAGCTACAAAAAGACCCAAACAAAAAACACCTTATCGAAACTTTTAACAATACATATAGGTACTTAGATGACATACTTGCTCTAAACAACCCCACATTCTCAAAGGAGTATGTTCGGAAAGGGCCAAAAACGGCCCTAAATTTCAAATTTGAGACTGCTACTAAATAATGCTGCTAAAATAGTCATAAGACTCTATACTTTATAAAATGTCATAAATAGTGCGTGAATTGTTTACTTATGTGAACAACAGAGACTTTAAAAGTTAGTGAATTTCTGTAAAAATCGCTATTGTTGACATATTTAGCCACTTTTACTGTAAAAAATGATGAATACAATGTTGGCCGCATATTCTGACCAAAATTATTTTTTGATTAAAATATTCGCTTTTAAGTAATAAATAAATAAACAAAAATCTATGTTGGTCAGAGCATGCGGCCACTTTTGATTTTGGCACAATAGTAGTGAAAAGGGGTGAAAAATCGACAAAAATGAAGATTTTCCTATTTTTTCTAATATTTAGGGTGTCATCGAAGGAAACAGTACAATTTTAGCATTAGAAAACTATTATATTTGTTAAATATAGGTATTCTGTGGGTTATTTCCAAAGCATTCATTTAGATTTCTTAAACATGAAAAATCAGCCCAATTACAGGGCCGATTATGGGCCTTTGTGAACATACTCCTTTTATAAATGATATATATCCTAAAGAATTTACCCTAAATAAAGCAAACTCAACCGACAGTAGATGTCCATTTCTAGATTTGGACTTAAGCATTATCAATGGTAGATTACACACTAAAGTATATGATAAACGGGATGACTTTTCATTCCCAATAGTTAATTTTCCGTTTCTTGAAGGAGACGTACCATTAGCTCCAGCTTACGGGGTATACATTTCACAATTAGTCAGGTATGCTCGCATTTGCAGTGATGTGTCTGATTTTAATGATAAAAACCGTTTTATTACAGAAAAATTGCTAAAACAAGGTTACCGTTACCACAAATTAGTCAAATCTTTTACAAAATTTGCACATAAATATGGACATCTCATCGAAAAATTTGATTGTACACGTAGATTTCTGATTGTTAAAGGAATATCTCATCCTGACTTTTATAGCAATGTAGTTTATAAAGCACAAAAATTCAAAAACAACCTTGTGGAAATTAAAAACTGGCTTAAAAAGGATACGAATTCAATGTTTTAGTAAAATCTTTGCATTTGGTATGTTTTGGCAGAAATATTGATAGCTTGATAGTAACTTTAAAACGTTAAATTTTCACTTTATCCACTGTATTATTTATAAGCACCACAGCGATCAAGTATGTCGGTTCTGTATGGTGATGCAACTCTTAATCATTCATTGTTTTGACGTGGGGTGTCGGATTTAGAACTGATGTATTTGATTCTTTTACATCAATCGATAAATGTTTCTTAGCTAGTTGTCAGTAACTTCGAGTGTTCTCAAGAGAGTTCCTCCTTGTCTTGTTGTTTTCGTACAGTATTTTGTCTTAGGTTCTCTCTTGTTGAATTGAACTTTTGTCGATTGAGTTTTACAGTGTGTTTTATATGTAGCTTTGTGCAAGCTTATCAATAGGGGGAAGGTTGGATCCAAAAAACTAGTTTAACCCCGCCACATTTTATATGTGCCTGTCCTAAGCCAGGAAACTTTGCCAAAGTCTTTGTTTGTCATTGTCATTCTATGTTAACTGTTTTATGTCAAGAATTGAGTCTTTCGTTGATGATTTAGGGATTGGTTTTGATACTTTTGTATTGTATTATAAGTCTTGGGCCAATGCAAGACGGTAAGCAGTGACCTATGGTCATGTTGAAGACTGCTTGCTGTTTTCCGTTGTGATTTTTTGAATTGCTGTTTGTTTATGTTTGTTGTGTCACGTACACTTATTCCACATCTCAATATCGTATATAGTTCATTTTTGGTGGTAGCGGGGGTATACTGAGTGAGCAGTAGCTCACAGATTCCTTGTTGTTGCTAAAATTGAACAACTTTGAATGCTTGTATCTAAAACAAATATGACAACAAATTGATCTTAGGCAATCAAACTAAAACACTAGTAAAAATTGTCAGGTGATCTCTAGTATCGGTAATGACCCTTTTTATAACAAAACCACGTTTTTTTCTATTATTTTTTCTTTAAGAGACAAAGGCTATTGCTTGCTAAAATGTTCAGAACAGCTCAAAATGCTATTGAGTTGAGGTCGTCATGTTATCCATTTTAAGGAATATCAAAAATCATGTTTTCAATGCATTTCTGCATTATAACATAAAAACTATTGCAAGTTGCTTTAAGCATGTCCTGTGAGCTTACAGTTGAATTTAAATGAGATAGAATATATAATTCCTAGACGATATTCCAAATTAAATTAGCCACATCTGTTTAGATTGACAGTATAACGAGCAGTTTGAATAATGTTGATTTTCCTTCTAAACAATTTGGATTTTTTAGGAGTAGAAGAAAACCTTAATTCTTATGAGTCAAATGTTACTCTTGATTAATATCAATATGATAAAACTAACACTCACTCTGCTTCTTTGCATTTTTTTTTTGTATTTTAAAAGAAAAACTATTATTTTTTTCAGCAGAATGATGAAAAAAAACTTATAAATTGTAAGAAATGTTAGGCTTCAAATGTGGAAAATAGAGTTTATTTAGTAAAGATATACTTCGAATCTAGAAGTAAAAGCCATATGAAGTCAGTGACACGAACATCATGTTAAAATCTTACCACGGACACTCATATGAAATTCAGGAAATAAACCTCAAAGAAAGCAAGGAATAGGACATGCAAATCTCAGTAAAAGGCAAGGACAAAATCTGTTGACACAAAACATGAACATGAAAAACGCACAAAATTACAAAACACTCACGGGAAACAACAAAACTCGGTCGAAATGAAAGTGACCTCGTGTGTTCCGGAAGGGTAAGCAATTCTTGCTTGTTATAATACAGCCGTTCTTGGTGGCATGTGTTTGCTCTATTGAACTAAGATATTTTCGTATTAGAAAAGCTGTATTTAGTGGTGAATACACTTGACGGACATTTAAGACACCAAAAACAGGAAGCAGCACTTCATCTGTTGTTCCTCATCACAGTCAGTACACCTCCTTAAAAAACTAAAAGCATATACAACTTACTTTAACTATTTCATACAACATTTATTGCAGATATTGAAAAACACGCACTTTTTGTAAACAGAAATTAGAAATGTAGGAATGTCAGATTTGAACAGATGTGTTTTCTGAGTAACGTGTTAGCACTATGATAGCACTTATATGGTCAGCTTTTACTTATTCTTTGATATCGGTAGCAGCGGCAGACTTGTGGACAGAGATCCCATCGCGTGCTTGTTTGCCGAAGCGGCTTTGGCGGCGCTATAACTGACCGGTTGCCTCGCCATCCGAAGGGTCGGGAATGTCTTTCTAGAAATCCTCGGTGTTTCCCGCTTTTTGATGCGATTCTGACTGTCGGAGTTTTCACGTAAGTCCGGGAGTTTGTTTGGAAACAGCGGAGTGATAACTTTTATTGGCCGATACTTCGTAGGTCGACTATTTTGACTTGTCGTCGGTCTAGCTTCGTTATCGGGCTGATATAGATAGTCGTCTGTTTGCAATGATACGGTGACTGACATTGGCGGACCATTAGGGGTTTCTCTCGTGTCATCAATTTTAGGGAATGTTACACTTTCTTCGTTTTTAATACTCTCTATTTTATCAGCTTCTTTTTGGGGTTCTGGTTCTGGTTTTGCCAGAAACGAGTCGGCCTTTTTCTCTTTAGTCTCTTCTTTGTCAACCACTACCAAACTTTCCATACTCACACCTAACTTTTCAGGTTTAAGATTAGGCTTCAGAGGCCGATGAAATGTGACGGGACTTGGCCACGGCCCCACTACACCATCTCCAATGACCGGTAATGTCCGCGATTTCTCGATAATCCACTCCCGCGGTGGGATAATCTTAGGACCCGTCGGATCACACACCTTAATGTCTACCTTTTGTCCAGAAATTGAGAAATCTTCCGTCTTTTTCTGAGGAGAATCGACTTTAGGCTGATGGTCCTCAAAGAATAAACTATCCATAGAATCATACCTATTTAATTGTTTATTTTCTACCACTTTTCCCCTTCTAAATCCATGCAACTGTGGTTTAGATGAAATATCGTCAAAAGAAAATTCCCTACATTTCATAAGATTTGTATTGCTTGATGATCTCTGAAAAGTTTTCATTATCCGTTTGGCCGGGGCGATGGTCGTGTACGATCGCATCCCAGCGAAATCCAGATACAGATTTCTATCACTCGCCATTGAGGGTGGTTCATAGTTCAGTTGTACACTCGGGATGTTCACCGATATTTTGGGAGCGTCCGTCTGGACAGACATATTTCACGAAATTTAGACACCCAATTTCTGTCCTCATTTGTACAGTCAATATAAGTATACATTTCTGTCACACATATTCGAACAATGCATTTTAATATATTACCAAAACATAAGCTTGCACTAGATTTTTAACATGGTTTAATCGCATTAAAATCTTTCATATAAAATTAGATTTAGTTAAAGGTGTAATGGATTTATAGCTGTGTTTTAAATATACGTTATAAACTGTGAAACTGGCTGGATATTAATCTCATTGAATCAATTAAAGTAACCAAAGAACTTTTTAAGTAGTTTCGGTGCAGCATAGTAAAAGAAAGACTGGGGAAATTAAAATTTAAACTCTTAATATGTTTGTAGGACTCCTATTCATGTCAACAATCAAAGATTATGTAAAGATAGATGACAGCTTGATGTATAACACCATAGACCTGTATGTCTATTATAACACAAAGTCAAACCCAATGTCATAATATGCTCTTATCAAAAAATACCCGCTAGTTTGAAAACAGGAAAGAGACAGCCTTTTTGGGATAGACTTTACATGGTACTTTCATCTGGTTCAATTTAAGAGATTTTCAAGTAACAAAAGAGGAATAAACAATGAATAAAATTTTATTTTACAAGGCTTACTCTTCCGAAGCACCTGAGTTCACTCTCGTTTCGACTTGAGTTCACGTTGCTGAATATGGTTTTGTTGTTATGTGTGTGTGTTTTGTTTGTTTTGTTGTTGTTGTGTGGTTTGTTGTAATGCTTTTTTTGCCTTTTCGGTATGTTTGATTACTCCTTTGGTATGCCTTTTCATCTTCCGTAACTACCATCGAGGCAAGTGAGGGATTTGTCTCACTAAATATTTTGGCATATTTTTTTTAAATACAAATGTAATTAATAATTGAATGAAGATTGTCGTTTACAAAATTTGTGTTTCTCCCAAAAACCCTTGTTTTAATGTTTGTTCCTGTCACAAGCAGGTGTTGTTAACAATCCTTTTCTAAGTGTTGTGGCAAATAGAAAAAAACCTTGGAAAAACAAAACCCTTAAAGTGATGAATAGACTTTGCGACCTTGCAGTGTTTCATGTCTGTTGTTTGACCAGTCTAGCGTTTACTTGTCCATTATAAGCATTTCATAATGTTGACTGAGTATGGAAGTATGGCACGCCATATTTATATTTATTCCTCTTTAGAGATATCTCATAAAATTTATAAGATATCTCGTATACTTTATAAGATATCTTATTAAATATATAAGATATCTTATTAAATATATAAGATATCTCATATAAATGGTAGTTTATAAGATATCTTATAAAACATATGAGATATCTTATAAAACATATAAGATATCTTATAAAACAAATAAGATATCTTATAAAACATATAAGATATCTCATAAAGTTTATAAGATATCTTATAAAGATTATTAGATATCTCATATAAAATAATTTATAAGATATCTTATAAAACTTATAAGATATCTTATAAAACTAATAAGATATCTTATAAAGTTTATAAGATATCTCATAAAGTTTATTAGATATCTTATATATTTTATGAGATATCTTATAAGTTATTTTTTATAAGATATCTCATAAAGTTTACGAGATATCTTATAAACTTTATAAGATATCTTATAACTTTTATTAGATATCTTATAAATTATTTTATATAAGATATCTCATAATCTTTATAAGATATCTAATAAACTTAATGAGATATCTTATATGTTTTATAAGATATCTTATATGTTTTATGAGATATCTTATATGTTTTATAAGATATCTCATATGTTTTATAAGATATCTTATAAACTTCCATTTATATGAGATATCTTATATATTTAATAAGATATCTTATAAAGTATATGAGATATCTTATAAACTTTATAAGATATCTTATATTTTTATAAGGCCTCTTTAAAGATATCTCATAAAATTTATAAGATATCTTATATACTTTATAAGATATCTCATAAAGTTTATAAGATATCTGATAAACTTTATCAGATATCTTATAAACTTTATAAGATATCTTATAAAAAATAATTTATAAGATATCTCATATACTTTATAAGATATCTTATAAACATTATGAGATATCTTATAAACTTTATCAGATATCTTATAAACATTGTGTTTAGTAGATATCTCATTTTCTTTTAAAGATATCTTATATAATAAATAAGATAAAAAAAAATCCAAATCCAAAAGACTTGACAACAACAATACTAGAAAGCAGAGAGCTGCGATAAGGAACGTTAAAACAAAGTGAAATCTACATCTGTGTTCACCTGAGGAATCAAAATCTATATAAAATTCTACACGTTGGCGATTGCAGTTGTTTTATGTTGCCTGGTGTTGTCTTTGGACCTCTGACATTTAAAAGTCTAATCGGTACTGTTAAGCCTTGTCTACTAGTACATGATTTCTTCCATAAAATATATTGTGAACGCAAAACCATAGGTCAAAGGAGTAGAGCCACGAAGGCCCCAAATCGGCCCAAAAATTCAACTTTGATATACTTGCTTGTAATTGCTGCTTTGATGTTCATTAGACTTCATATTTTATAAATTGCAATATCTTTTTGTTTAATTGTTTATCAACAAGGAGGACAGTGAGCTAAAAATCAGTCTATTTTGTACAAAATCTCGTTTTTTGACATTTTTCATTGATTTTCATGTATAAATCGGTGAAAACGAAAATGGCCACACCCGTCGACCAAAATTATTTTGTAATAGAAATGTGTATTATTATGTTATAAATTAACTATCAAAAAATTACGATGGTCGACGAATGTGGCCAATACTATTTTTGGCAAAATACGACGAGAAAACAGTGCAAATGGGCAAAAAATTAGGAATTGTATAATATATGGCGTGTTTGAAATGCCAAGGCTAGACCTGTGATGTAGATATTTTGTTAAATCTTACATATATGAAAAGTTCAGTTATGCCTTAACTCATTTTGGATAAATTTACGAAAAGTTGAAGTAGTTTGAAAATTAGTAAAAATACCGGGCCGATTTGAGGCATTCGTGGCTCTACTCCTTTAACATAATAATATTGTCACTTCTTGCTTCATACACTACAGTCTATCAAAAACCAAGGAATTAAGACTTTAAACTTAAAAAAGAATGATTTATAAACAAAACAAGTCTCATGATATAACAGAAATCCTTCTCAAAGGTGAAAGACACGTGGCAATAGATCTGTAAATGCAGTAGCTTGCTTAGATGTATATTAAACCCTTAAACTTGAACAATTACAAATGAGAATATTAAAAGATGATTTATCTTACTATCGTACATATTACTACTTATACTTATAGTACAACATGTACTATTGATGATATTCTGGAGGCAGTGTCTGCACGTCCACGCCGAGTGGACGAATAGACTACAGGCTCCGCGTCCACGCTTCCGAAAAAACACATAAAAACGAAGTTTTTCTGGTAAGCTTTCCGTAATTTCGTGATTGTAATAAACTTTAAATAACAAAATACCCGCGTGCACGGCAATATAATCAAACAAGAAGATGCTGGAGTTAGACGTTTCCTCTAGAACTGGCAAAGTCGTCAAAATGAATTATATACACAATATTGGCGACCCCAAAGGAAAAGCTCCATCAGACTTTGTTCTTTTCAATACATTGTATTACTCTCTTGTTGTCTTTGGCTAACTAAGAATTATATGGAAATATGAGAAAAGTCATTGAACAAGTAATTTTAATGAAAATTTACATTTTAAAAAAAATATATCAAGATAAAAAAACACTTACTGCAAATACCATACCATGACCCCCCTCGAAGTACAAATCTCACAATATAAATAGTGAAAATAGATTTGAACATGATTTGAAATATTCATGCACGTATGATACGTATACTTTAGCATTCGAATTTTATCTTAATTTCAAACAATTTGAATTTATATAAACAATTGTTCTATTATCAAAAAATTGCAATTTTTCAGTTTTTATAACAAATTAACTGGTATATGATTACAGTTGTATCTCGGAAAAACTCCGTTTTTAGGTGTGTTTCCAGGAGCGTGGACGCGCAGCCTGTAGTCTACTCGTCCACGCGGCGTGGACGTGCAGACACTGCCTATTCTGGAACATTGTCGTATTGATTGTCTCTATGGTCCTCTATGGATATTCTCAGATGTTGTTAAGGTGAGATCTCTGCATCAGCTAAAATTCTGATAAGTTCAAAAAGGACTTTGTAGGCAAAAATGTCAAAATGTTCGACGGATACAGATGAAATTTTGATGATTTCTAAATGCTCAAATAAACACTGTCCGACGGATAGATGAAATTTTGATGATTTCTAAATGTTCAAATAAACAGTCTGATCTGAAACCCAAATTGTTTTGGAGTTTCATAAAATATTGTGCATGGACGAACAAAGTGAATCTGTATCCTCAATGGCTCTTACTTAATGTTCCCAGAAGGGTAAATTATTTGGTTCACATATTTCTATACAAAGTTCCATTTTATTTTAGAAAGTGACACAAAATGAAATAAAGGTTTAAGCAAGTATGCAATAATTATTGTAAAAAAGGGAATATAAGAACCATTTCAAATCTTTTACACCAAAACACAAAACAACTGAACATTAATCAACAACGTGAACTCCAGTCGAAACAAGAGTGAACTCGGGTGCTCCGGAAGAGTAAGCAGTTTAAAGCAAGAATGTTTTTGAAAGATTTCCAAGTGACAATAATTACTATAAGTGTTCAAGTCACCTGGCTTGTTTCCTTATACTTAGGTTAGAGAAGAAAAGGAGTACTGATGGAGCATTTGAATGTAAGAGGTCTGATAGGGCAAGGACAAAATCAGTCGACACAAAAGAAAAGAACTTGCAATAGAACCAGGATACCAAATCTCACGACATGTTTTTTTTTTCTGCAATCACTGAACCATGAAGTTGGTACAAGTAGAATTATTTTAATGATGATTTATGTATACCCATGTCCTGGTGTATATGTAGTTAAAATTTCCATGATGATATCATACTACCTTCATGGAAAATGTAATTTTACCCTGATAATTAACATCCTCCCTTTTTTGTGATAATATAACCATGAAGTTGATGGGAGGGGTGGTTTCTGAATTTTTTTTCTTATTCTAATTACAGTATAAGTGTATGAAGTTTAATGCTGATGCCCTACAGCCCTAATTGAAAAGTAACTTAAACCTGAAGATAAAGTTAAAACACCCTGCTTTTTCAACTGACCATTAAGTTGATGAGACAGGTACAATTTTATGATGATTTTTGCTTGTTCATCTCCTGTTGTTTAAGTGTATACAGTTACATGATGTTATCACACTACTTTCATGGTAAAGTAACTTCAACCTGTAGGTGAACCTAAGTATAAAGTTCCCCCCTTTTATGTGATCAATCAATCATGATGTTGATGAGACAGGTACATGTACAATTTTATTGTGACTTTTGTTTGTTCAAATCCAGATGTACATGTGTATAAAGTTTCATGATGATACCATACTTCCTTCATGGTAAAGTAATTTAAAGCTGCAGGTAAACCTGGTTTGGGATGGATGGACAAACATAGCCTACAACTATATGCCCCTCTACTTTCGTAGACAGGGTATAAAAACATACAACAAATCAAAACAAACACATAAAATAGTTTAACTGCAAGCAGCAATGAGAACTCATGCTGGAACAAAAGTAAACTCAGGTGCTCCAGAAGAATAAGCAGCTCTTTGTTATAGCGAATGACACAAGTACATATGTATGCCTAAATCGCAATAAGTTATAAAAGTCAGATATTGTTTTTTTTAGGATTTATACATTTTTTTCAAAATATTGAAGCAAAAAAGAAAAAAAAAAAAATTAGGGAATGAAAATGGGTGCAAAATAAGAGACTCAACAGTACAATACATACTTTTTATTCTTTGTATTTAAATAATTGAACAAAATAGCACTTAGCACTTGACATTATTATTTCTCTTTATATTAATGTACAAATCATGATTAATGTGAAGATCAATGTCAAAGACAGTTACAATCTTGAAAACGTCAAATTAAAATCATTATATTTGATCACCTATACACAAAGCAAGACAGAACAATGAAAGATGCATTAGTGTGTGATAGTAATGAGAGATTATGAGGTTGGGTTTTTTTTTAATAAAGCCTCACCGCAACGTGTATACTTCACTTTACAAACCATAGTGAGCAGTATCTGGTAATTTTGTTCTTTTTTTCATATTTTACTCAAGAAATCATATAACATACTACACTTTTCATAACATAAAAATTAACAAATTAAAAAAATTTGACATGTATACAGTGGTTTGGAAAAAAAAATCCTATCAAAGAATTAGAATGGTTCTTACAGAACAGGAAATAGAACTTTGAACAAAATCCCTTTTTAAATTATTTGAATATAAAAACTAAACAAGTTGTAAAATGATAAATTTCAAATACCTAATAGAATTATTTGAATATAAAAACTAAACAAGTTGTAAAATGATAAATTTCAAATACCTAATAGCTTTATAAGTAAACTCCATAACATCAGCTTCAAACATTAAATATATTTCTTTAATATGTGTTTTAAACAAAAATTGATTGTAAAATTGAAATATCTTATAAATAGATTTCTCTCATTTCAGGCTTAAAACCCTCAAGGAGACATAACAAAACAGGCAATACTTCAATACATAACAAAGAATTTTAATGTTTTGATCACTGTTTGTTCCCGATTGGTTTTCCTACTCTGTTGCTAATCAGAATCGTGATTCTGTTTTATCAGTTACCATGGTTACGTCAACGAATTGCAATGATTCCACATTCCATTAACTTTTCTATTTTGGATGCAACTTCTGGGTTCTGTAGATGACTGAAAAAAAAAATATAGATATATTATTTATGAAAAGAAAGAGTAAAAAAAATGCCAGATTCCCTCTAACAGAAAGTAAAGTTGAGCTTCAGACCTGAAATCAAATCACACCGTATGGGACCCCATGCTTTAAATATGCTGCATACCAAATACAAAGAGTTTCTGAAAACAAGAGGCTCCCAGGAGCCTGAATAGCTCACCTGGTCTTGAGTCAACTCTAAACATGTAAACACTTTTCTAGAACTAAATGAGCTGAAACAGCTTTTCTCTATAAACTATAGATTCTACAGGCCAAAAACATGAAAAAAACATTATTTTAGGGGCCGTAAACCCTGTAAGGGAGCATCTGACAACTTTGACCCAATGAAAACTTTTGTAGAGCTAAATGAACTGAACATTTAAGCAAGCAATAGCTTTTCTCTATCTGCTATATTTTTCATTCTATAGGCCAAAAACATGAAAAAACGTCATTTTAAAGGGCGTTACCCCTATTAGGGGTCATCTGACAACAACGATCCTATGGAGACTTTTGTAGAGCTTTATGAGCTGAACATTTAAGCAAGCAACAGCTTCTCTCTATCTGCTATAGTTTTCATTCCATAGGCCAAAAATATGAAAAACCGTTATTTTAGGGGCTGTAACCCCTAAAAGGGTTCATCTGACAACTTCGACCCTATGGAGACTTTTGTAGAGCTAACCGAGCTGAACATTTAAGCAAGCAACAACTTTTCTCTATCTGTAATAGTTTTCATTCTATAGGCCAAAAACATGAAAAAATGCTATTTTTCACCTTTAAGGGGCCGTAACTCCTATAAGGGGTCATCTGACAACTTTGACTTCGTAGAGCTTTCGATGCTGACGCAGTAGCGTGCCATCAGATTTCATCTATCTCTTATACTTTTTGAGTTACAAGCCAAAAACAGTAGTCTGACCCCCCTAGTCTATTTTTAGTAACGGCGGCCATGTTGTTTGGAGGGCAGTCACCATTTGTGCAATCTTGGTAGAGGACATCCCATAGATGAAGTGTGCAAAGTTTCAAAGCAATCCCCTCAGTCGTTTCGGAGAAGATTTTCAAAGAAAAGTTAACGACGACGACGACGACGGACGCCAAGTGATGGCAATAGCTCACATGGACCTTCTGTCCAGGTGAGCTAAAAAGTTATGAAAATTACCCTACCCGTCCACCAGACATTCACCATTTTGTACTCGGTGAAATCTGGTAAAAAATTGAAAAATCCTAGAAGTTTTTTTTTAATGTAGGCATATTCTTAATCTTATCTGATAAATCCCAACAAGACCAAGAAGCTTGAAATTTGTTAAACATACAGGTTCTGAGAAGTCAGAAAATAATGAGACACAATGTTGCTCTTTACTACTATTAATTCCATTAACTCTGGTCCATATTAAAAAAGCTTTTTAACAAACGGAAGCTCATAAATTCCCATCAAACTTACATGATCAAATATCTTTATTAAACACTCCTGATTATATGATCCTGTTTGTATAAACTAGATATAACTTACTCTCTGACAGCTTTAGGATCTTTCTCCATCTGTTGTAATATTAGCTGCATGGCTGGATCTTTGAGGATAGCTGTGATTTCTGGATCTGCCATCGCCCTCTTTCTTACAGCCTCAGGGTCGCTACCTTCAGCCATCTTAGAATCTCTGTAACCTTGGTTAGCTTCCTACAGAAAACCATTTTATAAAATGAAGAAAATAACTCTATTTCAAATGATTGAAAGTAAGCATTGAAAATTCTTAACCTTTACAAGAGATAACTCCTTTTATTAAGAAAGAAGAATGATAAAAGATTATGAGATAAGGAATAAGTGTACATGAAAGAATATAGTGTTGTGCGTGTTTGTTTGTTTGGGACAAAAACAATCTAGATTACATTAGGATGGCCAATTATATTGACAGGGACCAAAAGAGTGCCTACCCTAAGTGGTAACTGATGAATGTCAATCAACATTTTAAAATAAGTTGGAATCAATTCTACAGATTTTTTGTCACTTTTACCTCACAATTAGGATCCAATTCTAATGCTTTCTGATACGCATGGGCGGCTTTGGTTGGTTCCTTCATTGCAAGAAATATACTTCCTTTTCTTAAATAGCCTTTTACTGAAATAGAAACGAGAAAATGTAGCAGGCATAGAAATCCACAATGTATTACACATCTCTTTACACAGAGAAATTAAGATAAGAAAAGGCACTGTTTTTTTTCCTTGGAAATTATCTTATGTTAATACATGTATGAATACAAGTTTTTGTTTGTGTTTGAAATTAAAACCCAGGGTGGGTACAGATAGACAAAGAGAAAAGTACAAGCTTTCGCAAGTTGTTGTCGGCCCCTTACTAATATCATATAGCAGGTTAGTTTTGCAGGTCAATGGAAATCACATTCATAAATCCCACAATAAAAAGCTACGCCGAGCGCAGCATGATACGACCGCAACAAGTTGAACCCTGTACGTTGGAGGCCCAATATGGATAGTCCATTGCTTTGGTCACATGAAGCCCATGGTTGACTAACAAAGCTTTTTGACACATGCATCCTGTGGTGGACTTAGAAATGCATTTTTGACAAATATATTTACATCAACATCTTATACAAAAAGCCTTATTTCTATACATGTATTAATTTACAATTTTGGCCCTTTGACCCTTAATTCCTCAAAAATGGTAAAAGATATTGCTAATCCGATAAAAAATAATAAGAAATTGTGTACATGGAATCCAATGAAAAAAAGATTTTGAAAATCGGACCACAAATAAAAAAGTTGATTTTTTGGGTGTGGTCTGTCTTTAGCCCCCTGTAACAATGTAATGGTGAAATACATATCAAAATCTTTGACACATTTTGTTGACAGAATTTAATGATGAATTCAACAAAGAAAGAATTTTCAAAATCTAATGAATAATAAGCATTCTACAACAGTTTTGTCAATACACCCGTTTTAGCCCTTTTTGGCCCTTTTTTCTAAAACAGTAGGGGCCACAAACCCCAAATACATAACCAAGATTCCTTTAGTGGATATAATCATCATATATAAACTTCATAACAATTGGCAGGCCCACTACAACTTAATTTTTGGTATAAAACTATTTGCATTGACAAACTTTTAAAAATGGCGTTTTTGGCCCCTTTGACCCCTAATTTCTCAAAAACGGTAAGAGATATTGCAAATCTGATTGAAAAACGCAGGCAGGGATTTTCACAAGGATTCCAATGAAAAAAAGATTTTGAAAATCGGACCACAAATAAAAAAGTCAATTTTTTGGGTGTGGCCCCTTTTTGACCCCCAGTATCAATGCAACAGTGCAATATATATCACAAGTGTGGCCACTAAAAGTATGTCTCGCCTGCCGGCACCATCGCTAAAATCAACTACCTAAGCTTTCATTTCTTGATATAAACACAAAAAGTGTCAGTATACCTAATAACAGATGCCTAATTATTATACTATTCAAGCAATCCATTGTCCACACAAGTATTACAAAATGTTTTCTGTCTGAAAAAAGACCTAAGTTCACAGAGTCACTGGAGCGTGAAAATGGGGTCAGGGTCAAACGGCATGGTGACAGTTGCGTAGACCATGACCTGAACTGTCTGTATACCAAATATCAGATGCCTAGCTATTATACTTTTCAAGCATTTCATCGTCCACAAAAGTCTTACAAAAAAGTTTACGACCTGAAAAAAGACCTAAGTTCACAGAGTCACTGGAGCGTGAAAATGGGGTCAGGGTCAAACGGCATGGTGACAGTTGCGTAGACCATGACCTGAACTGTCTGTATACCAAATATCAGATGCCTAGCTATTATACTTTTCAAGCAATTCATCGTCCACAAAAGTCTTACAAAAAAGTTTACGACCTGAAAAAAGACCTAAGTTCACAGAGTCACTGGAGCGTGAAAATGGGGTCAGGGTCAAACGGCATGGTGACAGTTGCGTAGACCATGACCTGAACTGTCTGTATACCAAATATCAGATGCCTAGCTATTATACTTTTCAAGCAATTCATTGTCCACAAAAGTCTTACAAAAAAGTTTACGACGCCGCCGCCGCCGCCGCCGCCGGAAAGTAATACCTATGTCTTGCCTTCCGCGACTTTTCGTCGCAGGCGAGACAAAAACCATTGACACATTTTGTTGACAGAATTTAATGATGAATTCAATAAAAAAAGAATTTTCAAAATCGAATGAATAATAAACATTTTACAACAGTTTTGTCAATACACCCGTTTTAGCCCTTTTTGGCCCTTTTTTCTAAAATGATAGGGGCCACAACCCCCAAATACAATACCAACCTTCCTTTAGTGGTAACAAACATCATATCAAAATTTCATAACATTCGGTCAATATTTACTCAAGTTATCACACGGAAACCAAAGTGTCCACAGACGACGACGACAACGACAACGACGACGACGACATCGCCATAACATTATACGATCGCAAAAATTTTGCGGTCGTATAAAAAAATCTTCCATTGAAAATCATACATAAACACGTCCACAAAACTGCAAAAAATAAAACGGCAAATTTTTTTTCACATAACTTCAGTGTTCTCCCCAGGCCCTTATAGCATCTCGGTACCGAGACGCTATAAGATTTTACCGAGATGCTATCAGTCTGTACCGAGACGCTATAAATTTGCATAAAATTTTTACAATGAAGCCATTCAGGAGCACTGGGTAATTGACACCTTTACAACCCCAAGCCAATTATCAAATAAATGATTGGTCTGTTGTCAATAAATTGAAAGATATCGATTTTTAACTAATTAGACTTGATTACAGGTGATTTGCCGACAGTAGGCACCTTGCCTTTTGGTTGGACAACCAATCAGAATTGACCAAAATAAAAACAAACACAAGCCATGTGTTTGATACACGTGGGTTTTTGAACTTGCATGAAAAATAAATGAAAACCAAAACTAGAAGACTGATCAAGATAAAAGAATGATTTTTTACCTTAAAGAATGAATATTGGAATCCTTAAACATCCCTATTTACGATTACATAGTCCAAAACATTGATTTCACACATGAGATTTTGGCAGTAAATTTCATAAACAAAGAAAGACAACTTATGGGCAAAAGGGAGATAACTTAAAGGCAGTGGCTACTGTATACAAATTACATGTACCATATATATTTTTTATATGGTACATTTCAGCAAAGTTATTTATTCAAAGCAGATTAGTAATGAAATATATTCATGATATCAATATAAGTTTTTATTATTACTATTTCAGGCAACTTTCTGTCCCTTTCTCCCCCATTTTAATTAAGGGTTGTGAGTCATCACATACAACATAATTCTTATAACTAGACTAAATATCTTTTCCCACCAAAGAGAATTAAACATGTCATATTTTACAATGCCTTGACTGCTATTTTCCAGTCATGCATACAACCCCCTATATTATTTTAAAAAGTATTTCTGAATCATGTTCTATACTAAAGGGGGAGTTGATACATTTAAATTAAATTATAAATAAAACATGAGCCAGATGTCGATCGACGCGATTCGTTTTCCTTCAGCTGAATCTTGTTTACGCAAAACGTGATGCTATCCAAAATTTCTGGGGAGAACACTGAACTTTACACAAATACCGCCAAAATAACTTGCTATACTGTAGTAATGTAGCCCTGTAGAGTATAACGGTCAGTAATTCACACAGACCTTATAACTTATACATGCTAAATAAAAGATCTTGAGTGATTACACATAAATTTAAGACCTAATACTTCTAATACATACAAAATTTAGGATCTAACTCGATACATTTGTCAGCATCTTTGAGTGCTAGGTTAAACTCCAGTAGTTTTGTATAACATGCTGCTCTGTTGCTGTATATTTTAGCATCTTCAGGGTTTCGTTTAATGGCTTCATCATAATGTTTCTTTGCTGATGGGTAGTCTCCTGTAATATAACAATAAATATAATGATTAACTTGTAATTATTGTAAGTCCTAAAGTTTGTCTGTTGATACAGATTCTGCATAGAAATATGATTACTGGTAGTTTCTCATGTTCAAAGTACTAGCAAATTTAAAATTTGATAAGAGAATAATAATAAAATTTACACAGTATTAGACATAAAATAACAAGAAGCTTTACCCCTTATCTGAGAACTTAAATGCCAAATGTTTTTGCAGTTGTTGCATTAATTTTTTTCTAAAGCATACCAAAACCTACCTTTTTTGAAGTACTCATTGCCTAAATTTTTAGCTTCTAATGATTTATCAGGATCTATATATTTCAGTCTTTCTTTATCTTTTATTGCTTTTTCAACCTAAAAATGAAAATGACATCAAATTTAAAACAGTCCAACTATGTCTGTACCTAGGTCACAGTCTTCAATATGTTTACTTTATACAAAACCAAAGTTCTGAATCCAAGTATAATAAACAAGTTTGGGCAAGCTGATGGGAATATTTCAATGCAACTTCTGGACAAAATAACTGTGTATAATTACAAATACCAAAATGCAGATATAAACGAGTAACCTCTCATCAGTAGCATTTAAATCAAAACATTGGAAGGTCAAATTCCAAAACTGTTGAAAACGAAAAGTACTCAAAACCAAAACGTTCGAACAAGGAAGCCAAATCCAGCACCGAGGATATCGACAATGTGCATTACAAGGAAAGAAACCTGGTGTTTTAAACAATTTTGAATTTAAAATTTGAATGTAGGTTTGAAAATCATAAGTCTTGAAAAAAAAGTGCCCAAAAGTTTATAACATAAGTTAATCCAAAAGCCATAGTAAAGAAATTAATTTCTGGACCAAACAGACATTTTTTATTTTTTGAATGTATTTAGGGTTTTGAAAACCTCTACGTATATTTATTTATCAAAAACACATATTTTGTTTAGTAGAAAAAGATATTAAAGGAAAAGTGAACTATGCTTTTAGTTGCATAGCAACACGTTGAAAATCCATTTTATATACCATGTAAGAGGTTCTTTTGTTCTTACGTGGAAAATTTTGAGCTTGTTAAAAAGTGATTATTTTCATTTTTTTATAATGTTAGTTCTATTCCTTTTCTAAACACCTTATATGATTGCTTAATATTTCGTGTATTTTAATTTTTGCATACCAGTGTTGGTGTTGACTAAATGAGAAAGTTAAATCATATACACCATACAGATGAAAACATTCATTTGTTATTTTACCAAAGGGGCCATATACTGACCTCATGTACAAGTTTTTGGATCTCTGCTGTTCGATGCTCAGATAATGATTTATTATAATATCGTAATGCATTATCTAAATCATCTTTTCTGTGGTATGCTTTGCCTGTCCTTGCAAGGGCTCTGGTAAGATAAACAAAATCAGCATTAATTCTATGTCAAAGTGCTGCTTAAGAGAATTACAGCCTATAGTCCGGTTGTAAGTGTCAGTTTAGTTGCACTGTCAAAGCTTTCAAAAATTTAAGTACAACCCGTTCAAATGAAAAAAAAATGAATAAATAAGAATGTGTCCATGGGATACGAATGCCCCCGCTGGCCCCAAACATGAAGATGACGTCCGACAGGTCTGAAGTTGCTTAGGACGTACAGTTTGTCATACTGAACAATCCTTCAAATCTTTCTCATGTAGGGTTTCTGAGAAAAGCTTGACAGAAATTCATACAAACGGACCATTATGAGTAAAACTTAATGCCCCCTGACATGTCGTCGCGGGGCATAAAAACAAAGGAAGAAGCTATTTTAGAAGAATGTTTAAGACATTTTCCTAGTTGTAATATCATCTCTGTATAATATACATGAACTTAGCTATTGTTGTGAAACACTTGACGATTCAGTCATCACACAAAGTAAATTCTTGAATATACTAAAAAAAAAACAGTGAGCAGCAAGCTTATAAATAACAATACTGCAGCTCAGTTAGTGGGTCTATCCTGGGGTTTGGTTGTGCAAGTTTTTTTTACTATATGAACTTACTTAGCTATTAACGTGTAATCTGCACGGTTTTCTCTACCAATATTGACTGCCTCTTCCGACGTTTCTATACAATTGTCATAGTTCTTCTCCTCAAAGAACACAGCTACAAATACAGACACAAAATTATCAAGATACAAAAGAATAGGAACAATATTTAAAGTCATTGTTTATGAACTAAATGTAGTACAAAAAAAGTGCTGTGTATAAAACCGTTAATCAGATCTTTATGAAATTTTAAACACCAATTAGCCATAACATGGAAGGACATAATATTGTGACAAAAATTATGAAACTCAAATATGTGCAAAGCAGGTCATCATTGACTTGGCCAACATATTTACTGACTAGCCCATACAGTGAGCATCTATAATATAAATCATTGCCAAGCCCACACAATGAGTATCTACAATACAAAACCCTTGGTAAGAGATCTTGCACAATTATGTCCTAGATCTTGTACAATGACATCCTAACATGACAAACCTGCTTTGTTGTTTCTAAATGTAATATCTGTTGGATCGAGCTCTATGGCTTTGTCATAATGCTGATGTGCCGTTGAGAAGTCTTTCTTCTTATACGCCTCGTTTCCTTTCAATTTCTCTTCTAGTGCCTGTAAAAACATTCCAAAATTAATAACATATTAACAACAGATAGAGTGCAGTTAAATAAAATAAAAATGTCTAAACTGAATCAGTGTTTCTCCGAAAAATTCAATAAGCACTGTAAATATCAGTTAAGTAAATAATTGTTTTCTATAAATTTTACAAACATGGCCCTCTCAAAAAAAATAATATTGGATAGTGATAGCAATTGAAACTCTTTGTATTTCAGTGCTATTGGAATTTGGGAAAACACTGAATGTACTAAAGATCCTAATAATTAAAACAAGTGATTTTGACATACACACAAACTGGTGGTGTGAGAAAAGAACAACAAAAGATATGAAACATGCATAGCACTAACATTGTTAAACAATAAAATCATAAAGTCTGGTAGTACTTCCACCACAAACCCTTAATTTATTTTACAATGTATTTGCAATTTGAAAATCAATTCTTTACTCAGTAACTCATTTATGCTATTTGTAAGTTTTGTTTTTCTACCTCTGAATTAGTTTGTTTTGGAGTTTCAGTGTTTGAGTTAGTAGGTTTGGAATCAGAACTTTGAGGAGGCGTGTTTGATTGGTGTGAAGTCGTAGGTTCGTCTTTAGAGGCATCGGCCATTTTTTGTTCTAGATCAAATCCTAATAAAACTCCTAATGTTGATATTATTCTTGGATCTTGAAGGTTCCTGCAAAAGATAAAAGAAAAAATTCAAAATTAATAACTTGATTTTTTTCTTCCTATCGAAAAAAATCACAAATGAGGGATCTGTAAGCCACTACTTTTTACATTGTACCAAATAGTTTTGTGATTCAGTTAAGATTGTAAGAATCCACCATTTTTACAATGTTAATGTATCAGTAAAGAAGCAGTGTCATGTGAATTAACCATTTAATTCTGTCATAATGTTTAACCAGCACAAGCTTAAGATTGTTTATGAATTTGTTTCTTTCTTTTGTAAGTTCTTTATGGTTTTATTCTTTATGTTACTTGTTTATATACATTAACTTCATAACCCGTGATTATCTTACAATACTTTTTGTGTAATCTTTGGTTGACTAGATTAATTTACTGTAAATTTTGAGGATTTGGTTTAGTCTTACTATAAATTTTGAGGATTTGGTTTAGTCTTTCTGTAAATTTTGAGGATTTGGTTTAGTCTTACTATAAATTTTAAGGATTTTGTCCCTTGAGGATTCTGCTGTCTTACTGTAAATTTTGAGGATTTCATCCTCTTACTGTAATTTTACAACTTTGTTGTTTTAGACTATAATTCTACATTTTTTTCCAAAACATCTTATAAAGATTTGTTACACTTTAGATCTGGATCAAATTTGCAGTATGCTTGATTTCCTTATTGACAACATATTTGTCACATTTGAAGGAAAGATTTTTCAACAACAAGTCGGCATTCCAACAGGCACAAACTGTGCTCCTCTCCTCGCCGACTTGTTTTTATACTCTTGTGAGACTGAATTACTTCAGGAACTTGTAAAGAACAAGAAGATGAAAGAAGCAAGGTCATTTAATCTACCTCTGGGATATATTGATGACGTCCTCTCTGTCAACATTTCGTTGTTTGGCAGATGGATTCCTTCAATATATCCTCCAGAGCTAGAGATTAAAGAAACCACCAAATCCACTTGCTTTACATCATTCTTGGATCTACATCTCGAATTTGACCCGGCTGGTCATCTCAGTACAAAAATTTACGATAAAAGAGATGATTTTAATTTTAAAATTATTAATTTTCCTAACCTGGAAACCAACATACCAACATATAGTTCTTGCTTTGATTAGTGTTTAGCAGGTTGATGTACTGAGATGATCACCTTAGCATCCCTGATATGTCATCACAAACCTGTTGTGTTTTGTGTAACTACAGGACCCAAAGATCGTAATGAAAGAGGGAGGTCAGGTGCGCCTTAAAACCTGGTTTAACCCACTATTTCTTTTGAAATGACTGTACCAAGTCAGGACTATTGCGATCTTCAATTTTTTCCGGTATGTCTTCCTTGTTTTGTCACATCTAGTGGACATTTGAGATTGATTCTCCAAGTTCGGTAATCTTGTTATTACTTTTATTTTGAGAATTTTGTCCCCTTTCAGTAAGTTTTGAGGATTGTGTCCCCTTACTGTAAGTTTTGAGGATTCTGTTTTGTCTTACTATAAATTTTAAGGATTTTGTCCCTTTATTGTAAGTTTGAGGATTCTGTTTTGTCTTACTATAATTTTTAAGGATTTTGTCCCTTTATTGTAAGTTTGAGGATTCTGTTTTGTCTTAATATAAATTTTAAGGATTTTGTCCCTTTATTGTAAGTTTGAGGATTCTGTTTTGTCTTGCTATAAATTTTAAGGATTGTGTCCCCTTACTGTAAGTTTTGAGGATTCTGTTGTAAAAGCTGTATCATCATCCTGTAGTCTGACTGTTTGAGGTACTCTCTAGTCTTAGGGTTGGCTTCTAATCTCTGCATCAGATCTGGTGCAGCAAATGGATTACCTATAGGCTGACTATCACCTGGACCTAGAAAAAATAAAAGATGATGCATTTTTTGTTTATAAATGTTCTATAAATACAAAGTACCTTTCTACTACAGAATAGAAAAATATGTTTTATTGTGAAACAAAGTCTAGACTTTTCTATGTCAATTACATTTTTCTGTAATATACACATGTAAGCCTAAAACTACATTTTTCCTCAATAAACAGTTGTATTATTCTTTTCATCAAAATGATCCTTTGAAGAAGATCTTCGAACAATAATCCTTATCAAATTTTTATGTAATTGACCATATCATACTTCCATGAGAAACCTCACGGATTGGCTAATCGATGTTAGTTGAACATGTGTATCCTACATGTATATGGGGTCAATAGCTGCCTTGTTTAGTCAGTGGTATTACAAATGATTTCAAATAATTTAAATAGTTTTTAAAGTTTTGAGTCAGTATGAAATATTCCTTTGACGTCATATACATTCGGTAAATCTTTGGAGCATACCATGGTTTAAACAAAAATTTTTGAGTTCAAAATAAGATTATTGTTAGCTTTAACCTACCATTTAAATGACTATTGGCTTCTTCTAGACCACTTTTTAACTGGGGATTTTCAGGATCTATTTTTAGACCTTCCATAAATACTTCAGCTGCCTCATCATATCTATTTAAGTAACACAGAGCCGTTCCTTTTCTGGAAAACCCCTAAAATTTAAAACATTTACATCTCAAGCACTTGTATAACCTTGGTCATCTTACTATTACAGTCACATAAGATTTAATAAATCAAACTGATGTCGATATGTTTGTCTACATGGATTTAAAAACATATAAGATAATGAGATGTGGAATAAGTGTATGCGACACAATCTACAATATAAATGACGTTTTAAAAAAATCCACAATGGAAAACAGCCAGCAGCCTTCAATGTGACCATTGGTTGCTGCTCGCTGTTTTTTAATTGGCCCTCGATTGAAAATAAACTATATATAATTCAAGCCCAATCCTAAAATGCAATGCATGCATCAGAGTATTAGATCCTGCATAAACATTAGTGTACACATGTACAATAACAAATATATATTTCTAATTTCAATTTTAGAATTTGGTTGTGTTTTCTCCTAGTTACACCAAATGTATTGTCTTTAGCATATTCCGATTTTGACTTGTTTAGATAAATAAATTTAAAATTTGAAACTAAAATTTAAGTAAGGCTTAATTACTTTCCACAAGAACAATCTTAACATAATCATGATAATCAGACATAAGATGACAATGTACCTTGGACCAATCAGGTTTGATTTCTATGGTTTTATCAGCATCACCAAGAGCTTCCATGTAACGCTCTGCCTTTGTTAATGCTGCAGACCTATTGCTGTATAGAACATGGTTTTCAGGATCAAGTGCTATCGCTTCTGTGTACTTCCGAATTGCCTCCTCAAAGTTTCCTGATTCTAGTGCTTTGTTTCCTTCTGATTTAAGATCATTTACCTAAAATGTTTAGCTTTTTGTATCTCTTTCCAATTTTTGATTAAGTCCCAGACATTTTTATAACATTTTTAAGTTTAAAAATTCAAATTTTGCACTTTCATTCTTTGTTTCACAAAATTCCTGGTAAAGCTTGAAAGCATCAAGTGCCATACTTTACTCTTTAAATTACCCTTAATTAAGCTATAGAAAACCCCTCAATGAATATTATCACTGTATGGGACAGTTTACCTATGGCTATTTCGACCCGTAGTGTGTTTTGTCATACGCTCACGTAAAGGCTTAATACAATACTTAACATGCTTAAACTTAGTTAATAAGGGGCCTATATAAAGTTTAGTCATGGTTTGAAGTGGATTTTCACTCTATATGCTACACTCTGGGCAAAACATGAATGAAAACAATGGCAACCCATATTAAAATTTCTTACAAACCTCAGGCAGCCTAGTCCAGATAATCATGACGTCTTTCAGGGGCTTTTGTCATTTTGACTTTTTTAGATCCCACAGGAAGCTAAACATCAAAAATAATAAAAGGCTTCCAAGACGGCATAATTATTTGGACTACAGGCAGCCATGACATTACTTTTTAACTAGACAGTGCAATAGACCTGTATAATAATTTAGAATTTAGTGCAGTTTCTCCAAGTCTAACATGTACATGTACAGATGGATCAATCACTGGAATCAATTCTATTACTACAATCATTTTATTTAGTACAACACATCAAACTTTGGAGTCTAAGATTTTTTTCATTTAAATCAGAATGATTGATTTAACGAACTTGCTTTTTGTAATGCAGCTCAAAAACAAAGCTTCCCACGTGTGTTTTTCTTGCTAAATATCTAGAAACATTCACAGAAAAGAAATATTATTTAACCATTAAATGGTATCAGATTTTTCTTTACCTGTTTCTTATTTTCGGCTGACATAATGGGTTAAAACTTCAGAAATAAGCGTTTTCCTCAAGAAAATTAAAATAGGAAATTTCTAGATTTTGCACATGTAAATTCGGAGAAAAATTAGAATCGGGACTGTTGGTCTGAATAAATAGAAAAATCTTTCGATACACCTTTGCGTTTTCCTACAACGTTAAAAATAAAAAAAAGTTAAGATATAGCGTTCAAATCCGTATTCATACCTTTAGTTCCAAACTTAGAAGAGGCCAATCAAAAAATTATCTAATCTCGTTGGGTATAGAAGGCAAATAAAAAAAAACTATCAGAAGAGCTAGCATCTCAACAAAATATTTTTACCAGATCTAAAGTAACGTTTTTATAAGAATCATGCTAAATAAAGGTAATAACAAAACTACCGAACTTGAATGATCAATCTCATAGTCCAGAGAAAATGACAAAAACGAATCAGTCATACCGGAGAACTGGTGGATCGCAATGGTCCTGACTTGGTACAGGCATTTCAAACGAAATGGTGGGTTAAACCAGGTTTTATGGCGCCAAACCTCCCTCTTCCATTGCGATCTTAGGATCCGGTAATGACCATAGAACACAACATAGTTGTGAGACACAATAGGGATATTGAGGTGATCATCTCAGTACAGCAGACCAGTCAAACACTAATTAAAACAATTAACTAACATATCTTTTAACTCAATTTTGAACTTTTCTACTAGTGGCTGATAACGAAGAAAGAATTTTTTTAGTGATCGTATGAGACGTATTTTCTTATAGCCCTGCTTCAAAAGTCGGTCACGAAGAAACCGGTGTCTGATCAAAAAATCTGTGAAATGTGTGCAAGCTCTGGCATATCGAATAAGTTGAGAAATATAAACACCGTATGCAGGAGAAGTAGGTATATTGCTCTTTAGATTAGGAAAATTAATAATTTGAAAATTAAAATCGTCTCGTTTATCGTAAATTTTTGTACTGAGATGACCACCTGGGTCAAATTCGAGGTGCAAATCCAAGAAAGACGTGAAGCAATTGGATTCGGTGGTCTCTTTAATCTCCAATTCCGGAGGATATATTGAAGGAATCCAACTACCAAATGAAGTGTTATTGATAGAAAGGACATCATCAATATATCTGAATGTAAGATTAAATGACCTTGCCTCTTTCATCTTCTTGTTCTTTACGAGTCCCTGAAGAAATTCAGTCTAAATTCAGCTAAAAGTGATTCATGGGTGGAAAGCCTACACCAATGTATTTTTGATGTGTTACTCCTACTATCACCCTGTTTTGATCTTTTGTGCTCTTTTTTCAAGCTAGCCCTGGTCATAAGAGAAAAAAATATATATAGAATATATATATTTATATATATAAGAAAATATATAAAAGTGATTCATGGGTGGAAAGCCTACACCAATGTATTTTTGATGTGTTACTCCTACTATCACCCTGTTTTGATCTTTTGTGCTCTTTTTTCAAGCTAGCCCTGGTCATAAGAGAAAAAAATATATATAGAATGCATTGGAAAAATGTAAGAAAGGGAGATAACTCTTAAAATTGTCAATAACTTCATTAGAAACCATTGTAACAAAATGATTCAAAATTTCTTCCAGGACCAGACAGTTATGAGCAAATTGTTATTTATTTCTTAATTTATATACATGTACTTTGAACTATCTTTCGTTAAAAATAAACCACTGTAGTCTTTTTATCGATGAACCACTTTTCTTCAATTTTGCATGATTCTTAGGTGGACTACTACTTACTATTTTGAGCTTAAAAATACTTGAAATTAAAAAAAAAGGTTTGTCGATAATCAATTTTTTAATGATTTAGTAATGGTCAAAACTGGCTAATACATACGTGTGACGGATCTCTCATGACAAAACTGCATGGAGATTATTTTATTTTTTTAGCTGGAGATCGTACAAAAAGGGAGACATTTTTAACGTTCTTTAAAATTGCATTTCAATGTTAATGGGGCACTAGTTTTAAAAAAGTAGAGTGCGCCCAAACATGGATTAAGTGATTAATCTCGAACTGTTAATAAAATCATCAGGTCAATTATGACAATAAACACTTTTTCCTGTTAAATTAACGTGACTTATTGACAAAGCCCCAAATCACCGGAAATGTTTTATGAATGTGTATAAAATATAAGTTTTTTTCAAGTCTTGAAAAAACTAACCCAAATAATACAGTCGTTATTTTTCGCTCCTTACAGTCGCTGTCCCGTCGGAGTATGCGAAGACGGATAGGACTTGGATCATTCGAGTTATGAAAAAAAACTCGGGAGATTCCACAAGAAGTCGGGAAAACGGGACGGGAGATAGGGGGGAATAGTGTTTTACCCTTGTCCGTCCGTCGGTCCCGCAAGTTTTCCGAACTTTTTTCACCTGATTGCAGATATACAAGATACAAGATACAAGTTATTTTATTGGCAAATCACTGCACCCAATATTGACTGAGCATATAATCATTATTAAAGAAAAATATAAATATGTACATAAAACTATAAGGTTAAGTGAACTAAGTAAACTTAATACATTTGTATGTTTGGTAAAACTATAAATAATAAAACCAAAAAACAAATATAATAGTAATGTAAATGATAGTGTGTTTATTTAAATGTATATAAAAAATGAAAGGGGGGAGAAGAAAAAGAAACAGCAATTTCTATTCTACCCATGACATTTATTTCTTGATGAAACACACCGATCCAATAATAATAATATTTACAATAATGATAATTATAATACTTAATACTTTAATATTTAATATTTGTTTTCTGATATTATTAAAAGTTGATATCATTTTAAATAATAGTTTCATTAAATCCTCGTCTTCTGCTTACATCCGAGCCAAATAAATTTATTTTTGTTTGAGAGCCTTTTAAAATTCTTATATTTTTCGGATATAGAAGCTAAAATTCTTTACGTTCATTATCATAATTGTTACATTGAGTAAAAAGGTGTAATTCATCTTTTACAAGATTTGAATTACAATCTTTGCATACACGGTCCTTAACTTCTAATCCTATAGTTGAGCCGATTTTTGGTATGTGCGTTTATCATGATGAATTACAAGATCAAGTTCGCATTTTGAGTTTTCTTTCACCGAAATTATGACCCCCGGACTTAATTTTTATGAAAAGTTTGCCTGCCTCCAACCCCCCCCCCCCCCCCCATGCTTGCAGATGTTGAACTAATTAATTTTCCGTATATGAGTCGATCATGATGAATTACAGAATTGATCAAAATTATGGCCCTTGGAACATTTTTATGAACATAAGATTTTTTTTACTATTTTTAGTTTTCTTTTTTTTCAAACATCGCGGGGGCATCATCTGTGTCTTTCAGACACAAACACAATTTAGCTACTTATAGTGCATAAGTCTTTTTCTTGAAACATTGCATACTGAGCAGCGGGGGCAGTACCTTTTCTATCAGATGTACATTTTTGACACTGTGTTGTATATGCATGTACAATGTATTATAATTTGTTAATCAGTTGTAAAAATATGCCAGAAATTGTGCAAGATTGGTTGAATTTAAGTATTCTATTATATTCTTTACTAGTAAAACAATGCAGCGTCAAAACAGGGATTAAATAAAAATGTTTGGGACATCCCTGGTCAAAATGGCCAGTGTCGCCCATAATAAATGTACATATAAATACATTTTAAAGTACAAAGGTGCGGGTCTCAAGTTCATATAAACGGTTTAAAATTGTTCATCAGGATTGATCTTAGTCATAATTTTGGGTTCCAGATTCGGCAATTTTATTGTTCTTTGCTCTTCGGATTCATAAAGCATTCAGAATTTTCAATCTTTGGGTAGAGCGCCTCTGATGAGTCTTGAATAGACGAAACGCGCGTCAGGCGTAACAAAATTTATCGTTTGGAGCTTTGTCAGTTTATTGTTAACATGAATTCTATGATTCTGTCGTGCTGTATATGCAGTATATTTCGAGGATTTACCTCTCATCAGGAGGATTTGAATCAAGATCTTTGGCAGGTATCATTTACCAATGTATGAACTTGATCTCTTTATCGTCTATTTTGGAGTCAAATAATTGATTGAATTTCAAGAAACAAAAAATAACATGCATGCAGCAATATCAGCAGTCAACTTCTTAATTTTCTTATATGGATATTAAAAAAATGGTTGGATTTTTTTGCACAATTAGACAAATGAAACTATTATTTTGTGCATCACTTTTATTAATATTTTGTTAAGCTTGTAGTCAATGTGCGGTATGAAAAAAAAACACGCGCTCAGTTATTTTTCTGCTTTTCATTATCTTAGATCTATGCTGATAGCAGGCTCAGAATTTATCAAATTTTGAGCCTCATTCGGAAACTTAAGATGTTGGTAAAACCAATAGCATCTGTATCTACCACGTGGTCAAAGTTGGCGTTATCACGTGGTATAATTATTTCCGGTGACGAAAGGACCATGCTGAACACTATGCTAAGGTAAATTTGCCCATTTTTTCTTCTTTTAAGAGCTTAACAGTCATTTTTGTTAACAAAATACGTTAAATTAAGAACCAATCTTTTACATGCCACAATTTGTACTTCCATGAATTTCTCGAAAAGCTAAAGAAATGATTAATAGTTTGACCTTTGTTTACATTTGGCTTTTCCGTGTTCCCGCGAAATTTTATTAGATAATAAAGGCCGTGTGCGTGGTTTTAATGGCTTTAATGGGATGGGGGTTAAAGTTGTAAAATGTGTTAAAAATTCAACTTTTTAAAATTTCTATGAATTTCATCTCCTAATGTAATAGACATTATTATGCGCAGGTGTCATGAGTCAGATTCTGAGATTGGCACATTGCCAACGCTATGCTATCCTCTATTGACCCTTAAATTATGTTGAGTCTTATGTCTAAGGTTAAAAAAGTTCCATGAATTACATATAAACCTTGTTTGAATAAAAAATATATAAATACTAGTAGATGAACTTGTACTGTGCATCACTCCACAAGACTAAATTATTTCCCAGGAAATGTTGAACAATCTTGCTGCAGACTGGACGTGAGGGCATAAGTGTCCCTCCAGCAATGCACCAGTTGACTGTGGGTCGACATTTATGTCTTCCTCACAATTACAAGATTTGTGATTTATTTAATGTATTCTCAAAAGCTGGCCACTTGTTGTAGGTGTGTCATAAAGAGGATATATTTTTTTTTCTTTTTTGGAATGAAACATCTTTTAATATCAGAATGTGTCATAAAACTACAATGATGCCCCATTTTATTTCTCACATCTTCATTAACATTTCTGAATTTCCCGCACCAATAGGGTTAATATTAATTGTTTTATCCTTTAATTCAAGAATCATATGATCCTAATTTTCAGGGTTTAAAACTTCATGATCAATTCAACTCATTCAGGAACTGAAGACACATGGATTCTGTTAGGCACTTGAACCTTTAGCAATGCTATCTCATTCTTTTCTTGATATAAAAAAAATCATTCCAATGGCTGTTTAAACAGATTCTGCTGACCAAAAGTTATATGACATTCTAAACTGATCAATTGATGTACCAATTATATTTTTTCAAAACATTTTTAACGACCAATGATACTAGGTTTGCCACTGGCTGATTATCTAATGATAATAATAAAGTAATCAGGTCACGCCTGAATGCTCACAAATTGCCCTCAAATTTGTTCACAGTAATTGTGCATGTCTATATTAATCTATAAATTTTGGTTACAGGAGTACATGGAAAAGTTTTAAGGTTTTCAATATCATAAACAAGGATAAGAATGCTTGTTTTGGGTATCCTCTTCAATTTATTCAATTGTATTTGTGTGTTAATTAGCACCCATTTGTTATTCACCAAATCCATTCTGGCTCTTCATTTATTGGTACCATATGTTGGATTAACCAAGGTATACTTTCTTTAATAAAAGCTTCAGAGGTTGGCCTTTATCTATACTGTCCATTTATGAATGCAAAGTTTGAATTCTAAAATGGACATTTAAAAGAATAAACATTTAAAGCGTACCACCTCTTTCTAATAATCCTGCATCAACTTTTTGTGGAAATCATATGATATAAATATTCATTGGCTGTACTCAGTGTGTATTTTGAGATGTGTGGCGTAATTTCAAATTCTCCAAAGTTTTATTCTTTGACTAACTTTAATGACAAATCTCTTTGTGCATGCATTGCTGGTTATTAACATCTTAGATGAACATGTACAATTTATTTTACTTTTACAGAAACTGATAAAACTGAATACAAGATGATTGATAGAAATCTACTTTAATTTTCTGGTACAGACAGACCTCTAGCATCAATAAAGTATGAAGGACAGTGATATAGAAAGGTATGGTGTAAAACAGATACCATTTAGTTCTGACATAAATATACATGACACAATATTAATGAAGCCATAAAATAAATAATGAAAAGTCTTGCTTCCAGCTACCAGTCATAGAGAAAATAGGAAAGTAGATAAAAAATGATCATTATTTCACAATCACAGTGAAGTGAAACAGGTATTGTTTTACTGGTAACAATGTTAAACTTTATCAACATCCTCATTCCTCAAAATCTTTAGGTCATGGGCCCCTTTAAACTGATCCTCTCAATGTCCATATCTGTCCATTGGAAATCTGATCTTTAATTATCTGCCGTGAACATGATTGGCCAATATAAGAAATATTCTAGATTCTCATCCCCTCCCACCCCAATTTTTTCAGCCCCCTCAAAAGTTTTTATTTTGATTTTTTTGGAAAATTATGTTAATTATTGGTCAATTTCTTTTAAGATGGCAGCATATTTTATCATATTGGATAAAAAATTAAAAATAAAATTTGCCTGTCCGCCCCATATATACAAGGAATTTGATGAGAATCTAGGAATTATTTTATCATGGCCTATAGAAACACCGTGTACCACTAGTTCTACAGCTCATGACAATCCATGGTCAGAGTATGCTGCTCCTGAGGACTGTACAATGACCTTTCTTTAGCTCACCTGACATGAAGGGTCATGTGAGATAATGTTATCACTAGGCCTCCATTGTCTGTCCGTTAACTTTAATTAAAAAGTCTTCTTCTCAAAAACCACTATAGGGATTACTTTCAAACTTTGTTCAATTGGTCTTAAGGGAGTTCTCTACCAAGTTAGTGAAATTTATGCACACCAACCAACATGGCCACTGTTCCTAGAAATAGAACAAAGGGGGGGGGGGGGCAGACCATAGTTTTTATCTTGTGGCTCAAAAAGTACAAGAGATGGAGAAAAATCTGAAGCAACCTACCTTCTTCAGCATCAAATGCCCTACAAAACTCTTCATTAGGTCGACTCCTCATAGGAGTTATTTCCCCTTAATCGTCAAAATTGGCCATTTTCAAAGTTTAATAATTTAAGTTAGCATTGCAAAATTGTTAAGCTCATTGAGATCTACAAAAATGTCAGATCATCAACTGTTTAAGAGTTACCTTCCTTTTACTGTTTCTATCAATTTAAGCTGTGTTATAAATTTTTTGTTTGAAAGGTTTGTAACTTTGTGTTCTTGATTTTTAGAGTGTTACTCACCAGGTACATTTATTTTAAAACCTGGTACATGTAGGTTATCGTCTATCGTCTATATAGGCTTCAGCATTAGGTTACAGACATCAGCATGTGATTCAGGCTCCAGGGAGTGTCTAGTTATTTTTTTTTATGCTGGAACAGTGCCCTTCTTCCACCATGAGTAGGTTCTGGTAAGAATTCAGGAAGTACTGTGGTCTCATTATTTTTCGTGGGTTGTTGACCCTCGAAAAGGAAATTTAACGTTGATCTGTATACTGCAGACTTCAGAACCATGCGAACATAAAAATTTGTACCCACGAAAATAAATGAATTCACAGTATACCAACTTCAGATTATATCATAGTTATGTCTCCCCCCACTTTTGTGGGGAGACATATTGTTTTTGTCGTGTACGTCTGTCCTTCACAAAGTTTGTCAGCGCAACTCCTCTGAAACTACTTAACCGAATTCAATGAAACTTAGTATATAGGAAGGACACCATATGTAGTTGTGCATATTACAAGGAAAATTTGGTCCTCAAATTTTTGTGGGAGTTATGGCTCTTTGAACTAGGAGGCATCGTTTTTGCCTACAAAAACAAACTTTAATTTATATACAGGGTTGAGTTTAAGGTGGCAATTTATTAGGTGGGTAGCATTGCTAATGCATCCAATCAAAAGGCTTTTATTTCAACCTGGGATTTGATAAATAGAGTTGGTCGTACATAGGTCCAATGGACATGTATGGACACAGGGCCACTAAAATTGTGGGGATGAGTACTAGGTTGATGAAGCTTGGTATGCATTTTTTCAAGCTGTTGATTTTCTAGTTTTTAGCTCACCTAGAACGAAGGACCATGTGAGCTTTTACTATCACTTGGCGTCCGTGGTCGTCGTCTTCCTCTGTAAACAATTTTTCAAACGTTAACTTGTCCCACACCACAAGTCCAATTGCAACCAATTGTTGTATAGTGGCATAATGTGTTCAAAACAATTGTTTGGATTTTTGATTCGTAAAAAAACATGGCCGCCATGGCTAAAAATAGAACATAGGGGTAAATAGTAGTTTTTTTACCAATAACTCAAAAATGGTTACAGATATCAAAATTGTGCAAGAATCAAAAGTGATTACATATTAAGATCTACCTGTCCTAAAATTTTGAAAAAGATCCTACTGCTTATGTTGGAGTTATTGCCCTTTTTCGTAATTTTTGCCAAATTTTGCACTTATTAAGTCCTTTATCTTTAAAACGTTAAAAAAAAAGAAGATATTTCAGAAATTTAAATCGCATATGGTTAAGCACAATAATATCTACAAAATATGTGTAGTTCAGGTGAGCGATTCAGGCTCCTGGGAGCCTCTTGTTACCTTGACCATAAGGGCTCAGTTGAATGACTGAAAATTTTCAGCTTGATAAGCATTTAAATGTATTTTATACTTCTTACAAGATGATACCAGTTATTTGGATTTTTTTTTCAACCATCCTAGTTAGCTACCAATATTCATACCAAAATTAGGTCAGTTTGACAAACATTTTCTGCATGAATGATAAATATACATACTGAATATATCTGTACCAAAATTATACCTACTCTTTTTGCATGAATGACTTTAGGCTAAAGCTTTTGTGATCTCAGTAACTTCAAGTGGTTGAGGGATAAAGTATAAGTTAGAGTATATGAAGTGAAAACTTAATGGATAAAAACTAAAGAAGGGAAGGAGTGAGCATTGTTTTGGTGATAGAGGTACATGTATGATATTTGTACAACAGGTACTTATTGGAAATTAACCAACACCTTGACCTACATTTAAACTTTAAAAGGTGAGGGGATTAACTGTCTTGTGCCACTGCTTTGTTTTTTTATTACACTTAACTTTCATTGATTTCTATAGTGCATCATGCAAGCAATTTGAGTTTAGTTAAAAGTGCATATGAACTTTGGGATGCACGTATGGTAAACTTAACATTTTGTTGCAAATTCAATGGTAGTCATTTTTTCAGTTTCATAAATTCTCTGATATGGAATTCTTAAATATAATGACCAAAAATTATACTTGAAAAGACAAAAGCTGACCTACCCTGATACTTAATGGTTTCTTCCAAAAAAATAATTAATCATTGATCCATGACAAGTTGTCTGCTTTATTAATGGAAGAAAACTGTTGGTGGATAAAGTAAGGTTTATTGGTTCTTGAGAAGATTTTGATACATAGATTGATACTACATGTATTATAAAATAGATTGTTGAAATTTATCTGTGTTGTTTTACAAAGCAGAAAATGTTCCTTTCAGTAGATAAAGTATGAATTACATTTAGCCACAGTTTACTGTAATGATGCTTGAAAACTGATGGACATGGGGATGATCATTGTAAGGGTACTCGACTCTAATTATAGCACCTAGGGGTTCAAATTAACATTTGAGAGAAAAAGGTCCAGGACTTTCAGGAGTCCAGAATGGAAGGTCAAGGTCCTAATCAGCAGAAATTGAAAGGTCCTCAATAAGAATCATTGCAAATGCTGACAGGTCCAGGACCTTTGAAATTTTGAAGGTTCTGCATAATTGAGGGACCCACACCTCAGACCAGTGCTAATTTGAAGCCCTGCCACCACTCCTAAGATAGGGGGCTAAGTCACCTTGTCTCTCCATCCATCAGTCTGCCCGACTGTTGAATGCAAACTTTAGGATTGGCTTCTGTATTAGCTTTAGCATGGTTAGTTGTACTGTGCGTTCCTTTTCCAGGTCTGTCACCTAATTCTCTTATTTTACAAGTAAACTTAAGACTATGTATTTGTTTTTATTTTGCATTTACTTAAAAGCTATATAGGACCCTTTGCCTTTTGTATTGGTGTGATGCTTTGTGTAATTAACTGCTGTACAAGAAAATTTTAGAGTTTTAATTCCTGTTTAAAGGTATCAATCAATTCTATGATAACCTTATTCATGTATGTATGTACTACATAAACCTATATCATTCATTTATTTTATCTATTACAAAGGTAAAATAATTGTGTCAAAATAGTGTGTATTTCATTCATGGATGTATGTCCCTTATTCAGTTTCACATTTGATTTTATTTGAAGAAGTTATTATTATTAAAAGATAATCAAACATAAAATAGGCTTTCTACTTTCAATATAATTTATATCATGCATCAAGTATAAATTTATAATTTTCAAATTATTTTTTTATGGTAAAAAAGGTAAGAATGCATAGAGTTTACACCTTTTTTAGCTCACTTTGCTGAAGGCAATGTGAGCTTTTGCCATCACTTGGCGTCCGTCGTCTGTTGTCCGTCTTTCAACTTTTCAAAAATCTTCTTCTCTGAAACCGCTTAGTCAAATGTAATGAAACTTGTTAGGGTTGTTCTGTAGTATGTCCTCTACAAAACTATCGTTCGAATTTTTGATTTGACAAAAAACATGGCCACCATGCCTAAAAATAGGACATAAGGGTAAATTGCAGTTTTTTGCAACTTGCTCAAAAATGGTAACAGATATTAAAATTCTGTTTGGGTAATAATGATCAGCACATCAAGATCTACCTGCCTTGAAGTTTTGAAGAAGATCTGACAAAAAGTTATTGCCTTTTTTCTTGTTTTTCTTCTTCAAATTTTGCTCTTTTTAGACTAATATCTTGAAAACTATACAAGATATTTGAAAAATTTAAATTGCATATGGTTAAGCACATAAAGATCTAAAAATTATGTAAAGGGGTCAAAGTTGTAAGACTTTGTTGATAGGAGTTGTTTCCCTTAGAATATTAAAATTGATAATTCCACAAAGTAGCAGTCCTTTGTTTAAATATCCAGCTTATAAGTATCATCGAATTCAAGGTGAGCGATTCAGGCTCCTGGGAGCCTCTAGTTTTCAAAATCTATGTGATTTGCTCAAGAACAGATTCCTAAATTTACATGCATAATTTGTATTTTCCTTAATGCCTTGATATACACATGTATATTGGTCTCAATTTTCCAATATATCCACCTTGTTATAAGGCTTCTGTCTAATTTATCCTACTCAAGATCCTCATCCAATCAATACTGTTCTCCCTCTAGACCCCCATTGATCGATAACTTCAGTGCCCCCTATAGACCCCCATTGATCAATGGCTACCGTTTTCCATTCATGATTTTCTGGGTGTAGCAGATGACATAGATTTTCATCCAAGGACAGGAGGTATTTACTCCCAACATGTTGTACAATCAATAATCAGATGTAGATGGATGAATGAATTCTTTACTTCATTAGTAATTGAAATATCATTTTTTATTCTTAGAAAAAAAATTATAAGAGAGAAAATTTGACAGATTTGTTAAAGTATGAAAAATCCAATTTTGTTGAATAAAGCACCTAGAAAGGCATGTTCAATATTTCATTGTACATGTATAAGGATGCTATATTTGATAATAGAAATTGAGGAAAAGTAGAAAACAGTTTTCTATAATAAAGTCTTAGTATAATATGGCAAAGCTAAATTTTTTGCATTTGAAATCTTTTATTGTAAATAAGAATACAAATTTAAGTAGATATTAGACATATGTTACAAGATTTTGACATCTCTAACTTAGCCTCCACAATCCAATAGTTTATATTTTTAATCCTCTTTTTACATACATTTCCTGTTGTGATAATCACGTCCCTATGTTTATAAGTTAGGAGAAACTGTGAAACTTATATAGATTAAATATATTAAGATAAATTATATAATTGTTTTTATCAGATGAGATCTTTAGATAACATCTGTCCCCAGGGGCCTTAAGATAACCGGTCTTCCTAAATGTTGACATCTTCAATTGTAATTTGTGCAGATGGCCTGCAGGGATATAATTATAGTCCCACATACTACATGTCAACTATTTTAAATAACAAGTACAAGGTTGCCAAGGAAACAGTGTGTGGTTTCTATGGAAATGATGCACAGCTGTGTGAGGTGTCACATGGTAGCCTGGATGATATGGTCAGCTAACCAATGAGATTGTCTGTGTTAACTCCCAGCATTCAAGTTAGATGATGAGTTGGTATAGACGCCATCTTTACTATCCTTAGCATCTATGTAAACTTTGTAAACTTGCATCTGTGTTGATCTCATTCTGAAATATGAAAAAGTGACTTTAGTAAATTAATACCTAGATAGAGAGATATAGAAGTAGTTTATAGGTAAGTTGTGTGTATATTATCTTACATTATCTATCTTGTCATGTGGCAGATGACATGGAAAAAGTTTTTAACAATTACTTGTCCCAGCTTTTGATTCTTATTTCATATTGTCACATTACATTTTATAGATTTACCAGTGCATGACAGTTTGTTTTGTGTAGTTTGTATAATTTCCTGTGTTTATTAAAGTTTTAATATTTCCTCTTTGAAGATTTTTTGTGATTTTAGTAGTAAAGATGAAAGCATGTGTTTAGATAATCATGGTATTTAAATGCCCTGAGAGTTCATTTAAATGGCATAAAGTCATTGAAAATCCATTAAATCACACTTGGATCATTGATATTTTAATCTAGGCGGCAATTTTGAACGATTTTGAAGGGTTATTCAATATTTTTAAGCTTCATTTGTTGAGGTGATCTGTTTTGTTACAAATTGGGGTCAACTTCCTGTAGTGTGTGACTCCTTGGCCGATCATTATATACATGTAACAGGTATATAGTCTGCTAAGTGGTATGTCAAATATTTAGTGGTGGTATTTTTTTCCTTGTAAAAAAAAATATAAAAGCTGAAATGAAAACATGCAGATGATTTATGGGTATGACAATTATTACATAATTTCTGCATATTTGTGTTTAAAAATGTGTGTAAACCTATTAATGATTCACAATGTGAAATGCACAATTTTCTTCTACAGATTAATGTTAAGAAAATTTAGAGTTGTAATTCAATAAAACCTGACACTTGGTAGTTGATGAAAAGCTATGTGTGTTACATATCTCGTTGTGGTTGTGACTTTAGATTTGCTTATAAAAAAGGAAACATCAAATCTGTTTTTGTTTTTATACGACCGCAAAAAATTTGCGGACGTATAATGGTATGATGCTGTCGTCGTCGTCGTCGTCGTTGTCGTCGTCGTCTGTTAACTTTAGTGTATACACGATAACTTTAGTTCTAGTTATCCAAATGCAATGAAATTTGACAATGATATTTCTTACCATTAAAGGATGGATGGGATTGATTTTGGGAGTCCCCCCTTTTTTCGTTTGGAAATTAAGGGCCAAAAGGGGCCAAAATTGTAACTTTTTTGTTTGTTCTTACAATAACTTTTTCAAAATCTTCTCCTCTGAAACTACTGAACAGAATTCAATGAAACTTGGTATGATTGATCATTAGGGTGTCCTGCACTATAGTAATGTTTCAATTTCTGATTCGTCAAAAAACATGGCCGCCGTGGCTAAAAATAGACCAGGGGGGTCAGACTACTGTTTTTGGCTTGTAATTCAAAAAGTATAAGGGATAGATGAAATCTAATGCCACCCTACTGCTTCAGGATCAAAAGTTCTACAAAAGTCTCCATTTGGTCGAAGTTGTCAGAAGACCCCTTAAAGGGGTTACGGCCCCTTAAAGGTGAAAAATAGCATTTTTTCATGTTTTTGCCCTATAGTATGAAAATTATTGCAGATAGCAAAAAGCTGTTGCTTGCTTAATTGTTCAGCTCATTTAGCTCTACTAAAAACTCCATACAGTCGAAGTTGTCAGATGACCCCTTATAGGGGCTACAGCCCCTAAAATAATGTTTTTTCATGTTTTTGGCCTATGAAATGAAAACTATAGCAGGTAGAGAGAAGCTGTTGCTTGCTTAAATGTTCAGCTCATTTACACAATTAAGAATTAATTTTTGCGACCCCCCCTTTTTCCCCTATTACGTAATTAGGGGCCAAATGGGGCCAAAATCGAAACTTTTTTATTTGTGGTCCGATTTAAAATTTTTTTTTTGCAAGTTTATTCTTGTCAGGTAGTGAATCCAAATTTGAGAATTTATTTTTGTGACCATCCCCTTTTTCACTTGTTTTGTAATTAGGGGCCAAAAGGGGCCGTAATCAAAACTTTTTTAATTCTGGTTTGTTTTTGAAAATTTTTATTGCAAGTTTATTTTTGTCAAGTATTGAATCCAAATTTGAGAAATTATTTTTGCAACCCCACCCCTTTTTCACCTGTTACATAATAAGGGGCCAAAAGGGGCCGAAATTTAATTTTTTTTTAATTCTTGTCCGATTTTGACAATTTTTTTGCAAGAGTAGAATACAAAATTGAAAATTTATATTTTTACCCCCTGGGTCGAAAGTCCACCAGAGCAGCATGTGTCAAAAACCTTTGTCAGTCCACCATGGGCTGCATGTGTCCAGAGCAATAGACTATCCATATTGGGCCTAAAATGTACAGGGTTCAACATGTTGCGGTCGTATCATGCTGCGCTCGGCGAAGCTTTTTATTCTAAAATTGAAAAACTCTAATAGTGTAGAAGCATTAAATGTCATGACTATATACCTAAACATGTATTTACCAAAGCGTAAAATAATGCAAGTCAACATGGTCAACTTTAGGTTTTCCTAGTAGATTTGTATATAAAGGTTTTCCCTGCTGTTCTATATATGGTTTCCATGGTAACTATTAGTAACAATACATGTTTCATTCCTGCTTCTGGTACAACCCTATAACTTGAAAGAGAAAAAAACATGCTGTCTTAGATTGAGAAATGATTGTTTAATTAAAATCAAAAGATATATAAGTATGGATTACTTTGAAACATTTACATATAATGTACATATATACACCATAAATTCTTCAACGTTTCTTCTTTAAAGATTGACATTTATCTCCCCTTACATAAGGAAACTATAATTTTAACAAAGTACAAGTTTTATTGTAGTTAATGCACATACTTATAAAAAATCAATCTAAAGGACTTCCTTTGTTTGAATGTATTAAGAAAGACTTTTGTTACACAATTTTTCTTCCTATTTATATGTGTACATCAACTTTGCTTTCTTTAATTTACATATGTGTTATTTAAAGGTGCCTGTCAAGCTCTATTCTCTTGTTTATTTTTGTATTTTTTCTTTCAAATACACCTACAAAATGTTAAAAATGTAAGAGGAAAAGAATTTCTCTTTTGTCCTTATTTGTTTATTTTCCCACAATTCCACTCTCTTGTAATTGATTTTTTTTCCAAGCAAAGGAATAATCAATGATGATATGGCCATATTGGAAATCTTATGAATAATTGTGAAGGAGAGTTTATTTCTTCAAGAAAACTCTTGTCCTTTAATGTTGACTTGGTATTTATTAAGTTTTGAGTGATGAAACAAAGAAAAAAATCTGTCCTAATTCTATAATTCCTAGCAATTCCATCAGGACATTTGTAACCCTGCCCACCTCTTTATTATATCTATTAAACAGAAATTACCTTTAAGAAATCTTCTCATTATTCCACTTCATTACGTCTTGAATCAGGATAGAATAAATCCTAAGAAGTAATATTTCTCAAATTTCTCTCCATAAAAGAGAAGTTTTTAAAAAAGAATATTTATGTCTGAAGACCATGATGGATGACAGTTCCTTCTCACCTGTGATTCCACCTGTCTTTGACTTACCTGTCCAGGTAGATTAATGATGCTTTATTGATGATGCTGAGCCAATAGATTTTGAGCTTACAACATTATCTTAGACATAATTATTGATCTGTGACTTGAGTTGGAAAATTTAAATAAAAGAGAAGTTTGATTGACATTATATCTGAAAAAGGCAGAATTTCATATTGTACAAATTCTAATAAATTTTTGAAAGTTTTATATAATGGTGAAATCAGATACATTTCGATAGAACTTGGAGATATGGCTTCCGTTGGTTGCCATGGAAACTTATAAAACAACTTTATTGATTTACACTAATCTGTGAAATGAGGATATTTTTTCAGGAATTTTTGTGTAATGGCAATTTCTTCCTATCTTAAAATGAAAAGGTAAAGTCATGGTCTTTTGTTCTTTTTAACAAAGATAATAAAAACTAATACATTTATGAATAAAAACATGTCAAAGTAAATATTCAGACTTTACAGAATTAGTTCCTTAAAAGACTGAAGTGCTGTGAACCTCATATGACAGGAAATTTTATATAAAAAAAAGTTATTTCAAATCTTTTGTTCAACAAGATTAATTTGCAATTTTACCAGAGTTTGTTTAAATTAATAAAATTTAAACCTCTGAGCACTTTTTCAATTCAAATTCTTTTTTTTTTTCAATTAAAAAAGTTTATTATTACTTTAACTGTAACTTTTATGCATATTAACCTAATTCAAACTGTTACAATCTTTTCTTAAGCTTTCTCTTTGAAAAATGTACTTTATGAAACATTAAACAAACAAAATATACCTAATCCACCTGTTTGAGTCGTTTTGTCTCTGGCTCAATTAAACAGTTTATATTGCTAAAACCACAGTTTTAAGTGATAATTTACATAATTGATCAGAAAGGCAAAGTTTACTATTGTTACCTGCTAATTAATTGAGTTCCAAGGTTGTAAAAATTAATAAGGTAGATTATGTAATTAAAGGTAGACAATAGCTTCAAAGGTATTTGATAAGGTGATAGTTATGGAATGGCTTCATGGTGTGAAGGTATTGTCCTGGGTCAGGGTTGAGTAATATAGGGGAAGTGATTATTACAGCCTGGTCAAGTGGTGTGAAGGGGGCACTATCTTGAGTAATAAGAGATTGTCATAACTTTAGGGGTCTGTCTGACAGGCTGGATGTATGTGATTTGGTAAATTTTGAAAGGAATAGTTTTCTCTCATTACTGACAAATGTTTATAGAGTGAGTACAAATTTGTTTGTTATGATATTTTGCACATGAGATATGGAAAGATATTTGTGAATTTTCAACCTTGTATCTACATTGTCCCTTTCTTGTATGTTATAAGAAATTGAACTACATTAACAAGTTTAACTTCTCAATTATATTGTTTAAAAATTAAACAGAGAATTTGACATCAAGTTAACTATGTTTTTAAAATTTGTGGAATTCATTTCATTCTGAGAAAGTTAAACCAACTGAGTTTCCAAGTCTCATTATTTAAATATAAAGTGAATTGATATAAGCACCTGTACTGAATTTTGAATAAAGAATTTCAAATGCTAAATATTTATCTATTTGCTACTGATGTCATATATTGTGCTGTCACTTTGCATTTTTGTCTTAAACATTTTTTAATTATCAAAATTTCATTTATCATTGTAGCTTTGCATTGATGCAACTAGTAACCATGGTACCCAGTCGTAATCTAGAGGAAAGTGATGCTTCCATGAGAGAGAGGCTTGTAAACAGTCTCAGTCAAAGTTTCCCAGGAAGTGCTTTGTCCAAGGCATTAAGCTGCATGTCAGCAGAGGACAGTGATGACGATATGCGGGACCCACTCAGCAGCAGTTGTTTTGCTGAATTACGATTGGATAAAGTTGATATGGAGGATGACGATGACCTGACAAGTTTATCATGGTTACAGGACAATGATTTGTTAAAGAATATCAAACCGAGTGACGTGGACGAGGATGATGAACAGAAAGAGAATGACATTAAAGAGGGCAAGCATTTTAACCCAACACACCCTCCACACGTTCCATACAACCCACAGAAACACATCCACAGCAAACCCCCATACTCGTTCAGTTGTCTGATATTCATGGCTGTGGAGGATTCCCCACATAAGAAGTTGCCAGTTAAAGACATTTATTCCTGGATCCTGAACCACTTCCCATATTTCCAGAACGCCCCAACAGGATGGAAGAATTCAGTACGACACAATCTCTCTCTAAACAAGTGCTTTAAAAAAGTGGACAAAGATCGTGGCCAGGTAAGTTTCATCTTAATTTCATTAGAATTCTCGCAAGTTTGAAAAAAAGAAATTTAAATTGATAATATCCATTTATTAAAAACTTACACTGTATTTAAATTATTTATAATTTTTTGTGAAAGTATGATTTACTGATAAAAATCTCAAGTTGCATTTCATTAATCTAATTGTTTTTTGTTGTTGATGAAAAAATCATTAGTTATAATTTTTCAAGTAATGAAATTTGATATGGTCCCCAGAGTGTCTTTTAATCTATCAAATAGCTCATACCTTTATTATATATGTTAAGGTTGCATGCAGGTAGGAGTTTGAGAGTGAATTAGAGTTTCTGAAACATGTGTTATTAGTACTTCACCCGATAAATCTATGAAAGAACATACTAACTGATCCACTGTTCCCAGAGTTTTGTTTCAATTAACACAATATGAGAAGTTTTTATTTGTATTAACACTATATTTGTTTATTAGATGGCTTTCAAGGGAAATTAATAAGTTATTGGTGCTGATTTAGGAAAAACTTTCATATTAACCACTTGTCCATAGACGATAAATGGGGGCAGCAATTTTCATGTTAGTTGACAAAAACAAAAACATACATTTTGGTGTTTATTTGATATTCTGATTGATAAAAGTGTTAAATATACCACATGCCATCAAAAAAGATGTTTGATTTAATATTTTAATTGCTTTAAGAGAAAAGTGATTGAACTTGATACATTTTATCAAATTCCTGAAATACACACACACAGGTTTCAGTTATATTGTAATTAAGAGGATTATCAGTTAACACTGGGTCATGTTTATAAACTTATTTTATCAGCTACCAGAGGCATGTTATCATTAAGTCATGTGATCAAACTTACTTGGTTGTCATGGTATTTCGTATATACACAGATATTTGGCAAGCAATATTTTGTGCATTGTTGTAGCAATTGAGTTATAAACAAAGTATTCATCAGTTTTGGGTTTATTAAGTGAATATGATAGAAAATGTACAAGATGCAAAGCAACATTAAAAAGAACTTTCAAAAAAGTTACATGTACAATGTAATTTTAGATCTTATATTCAAAATTCTTTCAAAAACTTAATTGATAAAGCTCTTCTCATTTTAAGAATAATTTGGCAATATACTGCTGCGTGAAATAAAATATTCATATTTTCTGCAGGTCCCCTATTACAACTTGATAACGAATTCTCTTTGTTCTGTAATAACATGCACAAAAAACCTTCACTGCCACTGTGCAAGTCTAAACTTTTCTAATTTAACAACTGCAACATTTCTCAGACACTAAGATTACAATTGGCATCCTTATGGAGTAATTATAAACTTGCAGAAACATGATTGTTTGAGAGTAAGCAGGTGACAGCCGATAGCTCTTCTTAATAGCACTTATCTCCTTATCATAAGGAGCACCTCCAGCTATCACTCCAACAATTTGTCAACATGGTATATTAATTGATAATCAGGGGAATTGTGTTTTAGTTATAGATAATGTGAGTTGAGATGACAGAAATATTAAGATAACTTCTGATAAAACCATTCACTGATCTTTGACCAAAGTCCAACAGGCAATGCTTGCTTCAACACATTTAAGAATTTTTCTACTGGAATGTCTTTGGGGTCATTGGTCAAGTGTTTTTGATATTAAGAACTATTAACAAGATATCGTCAGAAAAAGCATAAAACATATCAATTTCAAAGGTCTTTTTTCCTTGTCATGAAGTTTAAAGGTTGTCAATATGTATCATTTTACTTTCTGCCTATGATCCTATGTTTTGCTTGAAGCCAGAGGCTGAAATGGCTCTAGCTACTTTTGATAATTACAGTTTTACACAACTTAATCTTTTTTTATTGGCATAACCAGTGGTCATGGTTGTCCTTATTTAGGAAGATAAAGGGATAATTCTTAGACCGTATATGGGATATTGACCAATCAAGTCATCTTCGATGAGGCTAATTAAGAGGCTAGCGCCTCATAAATTGGTTCTGATTTCTCAGAGTTGTTTCATGGTGATGTTTAGTAGGGTTGCTATGGTAATAGATTTCTGGTTATAGGATTTTTATTTTCACTTGTTAGAGACTTCAGTCTTAAGACGGAAATAAAAACAGATCCTGCAATTAGACACCTCGACTGTTGAAAATTGAATATTATTTTCAAATTTCTTGTTAAATTAGGAGAAAATTATTCCTCTGTGTGGGAGTTACTGGGAAATAGGATAGGGTGATATGGGATTGCTTTCTTGTTTACAAGTACAAAAATAGATTTAGTTTCTTTTTGGAAAGGCTACATGACATAAGAGAATTGGAAAAAGAAAACTTATTATTATAAATGTATATTGTGCATGTAAAAAGATGTATATGGTTAAGTCCAAGCAGATTTTTAAAACATTCTATTAGTTTTCTTTTCATTGTTACATTGAAAACAAATGAAAAAAAATAGCAGTTATTTTGACGTACTTCAAACCCCATAACTTAAATTTCTATATTCTCTTCAGAGTATAGGTAAAGGTTCATTATGGTGTATAGATCCAGACTATCGACCAAATCTACTCCAAGCCTTGAGAAAAACGCCATACCACCCATACCATCAACTTCAGATGTTAGCAAACCCTCAGCCCGTACAACAGTATCATTATGTTCAAAAGTGAGTATTAAATGCTGTGTCATGTACACTTCTTGTCTCTATCATTATTACATGTATCTTTAATGTCAAATACAGCACAGATATAATCTATATCTTTGAAACTAAATGGTACAGTTATGTGACAGATGTATAGTTAGCAGCATTAAGACCATGAACAGTTTGGCAATTTTACTAAACGATAGAAGCTTAACTTCTAACAACATTAGACAACAAAAGCTTATGTTCTTGCACCATTTTCCTGTGATGGATTTCTGTTCTTGATCATAATGAATGACATTTTCTCATTAAAAGAAGATATTATCCCCTTGTTTTTCCAATATTGGTTTCAATATTTGCATATTATTAATGAGATACTCATTTATTACATATTTAACTTTCCGATTAGGTTCAACTTGCTATAATCACCAGCGATTGCTTACGGTTATCATGTTTGATATTGATTGGGATAGGGGACCTGAAAATGTCAGGTTTTTATAGGAGTTGAATTAAGGTTATTGACAGTGGAATATATATTTCATCAAATGACACACAAAGCTAATAAGTTAGGCCATACCGTAAAGTTCTAGGAAATGAAGCCTAACTAATGAGCAAGGCCGCATCCTAAAAAGTTCCATGACAGTAGATTTTGATGCTAATTTAATGCCTTTAAAAATACTTGCAGTTACTTAATTCTTATAAAACCACTATATTATTTAAAAAAAGAATGGATCAGAATTAATTTTCATGTCATATTTTGTAAATAGTTAACAGTGCTGAAAAGATTTTATAAAGTTGATTTTCCATTAGCAGGGCCGTAACTAGAGTATAATAAAGGACGAGGCAGGGGATTGGGGGCCACCGACTGAGGCCCCCATTGACGGGGGTCCAGGGGGCGAAGCCCACGGCGAAAATTTTGAAAATTACTGTTTTAATGGCCCAATAAACTATATTATTTTGGCTTATTAAACCTATCTTCTTACATGATTACATGCAATATTTTAACAAAGAAATACGTATGGTTTATTGTTTTTATTCAGTAAAAGCAAGTTGTATCTTTCTATTTCCACCTAAGTCCCATTTCTTAAGAACGTTATCTGCGCTAACTTGACCAACGCACGAACCTACGGGCAATGTTAACAATAGTTTTAGAATAATATGGACAAAGTTGCATCAGATTTGCTCGATTACACCGTGCTATCCACCTGGTTAAGGAGAATATGAAAATAGTCTATTTCAATGATATCATTTACCCCAAAGACATGGTTTGGACTAAATCTTAGAATTTATAGATTCTGGCTGCACAGGTGGTTTTTGTCACTTTTAAATGTTGTTGATTTGTACTGAAAACGTAAAGGCGAATCGGGGGGGGGGGGGGGGGGGGGGAATCAGGGACACACCCTTACGGAACAAAAATTTGGTTGATTACAAAGGAAATCACTGAAATGAAACGAAGCCGGCACCATTCGGTCAGTCAACGGGCCCCCTTTTCGGAAATCCTGGATCCGCCATGTTCTGGAAGCTAAATAGATTTGAAAAGCACGTACCATGGGTGCGGACAGACGGACGAATAGATATGGCGAAGTTGAAATTAAGTGTTGAGTCATAGAATAAGAGGTGCATGCGATATGAATCACACAAAACGGAAATTACATACTCCACAATGGAAAAACAGCTAGCTCCCTGGCCTCGGTGACCCGAACCCACCGGCACCCGTGAGCTTCCTTTGAACAAACTGCATGGGACTTGTCAGCAACACATAGTGTCTAATATCAATTCACCTTTTTTTGCTTTCGGATATGTTTTTAAGATGAACTTTCTCAGTTTGCACATCAGTATAATATCTTTATAATTTACGAGATAAAATTTTATATAAATCAGGGGTAACTTAGAATTACTATACACACCGAGTTGTTGTGCTTCAGTCGCATAGAGCTGTACATGTGGCACACTGACAATAACTCTTGTTAGACAATATTTTGTTTTGGGTAGACACAATCGCGGGAAATAAATAGATAGAAAATCAACATCGGAATAGGATATTTATAAAATCTGGATGCTTGAATTGACTTCGCTGTGAAAAAAAAAAAAAAAAAAAAAAATTGCCGAAATTTCAGACGAGGCAACTGCCTCGTCTGCCTCAATGGTAGTTACGGCCCTGATTAGAAAATAACTTAACATCCAATATTTATAATGTAAATAAAACGAGCTATTGACACTGGTGACAGACACTGACTTTGCCATCCTGATTTTGTCATCATAGTATATACAATCAAAGTTAGAATGTGATGTTATCTGTCAACCGCTAGTCATGGATCTGAACTCTTATCATTTGTACATGGTAGAATGTTAAACATTAAAATGCAAGTGACATGAAAAATACATTGATTTTATGTGTCTTTATATATTATAATAAGGGTTTTCTAAAAAAAGAAAATATGTTTTCTCAATATTTACCTTGGGGAGACACCAGTGGCAGATCTATTTTTATCACCAAGTGGGGTCGCATGAACCTTTCCTAGAGGGAGGGGTTGGGCTTCAATGATTTCAGTAGAGCCCTTTATACAATTGACACTATATAGAAGTTTTCAGATATTTTATCTCTACTCTCTTCCCTATTTCATGGCAATACAGATCAAATTTATGAAGTTTTTATCTGACCATAAAATTACAATTTATAGCTTCCATGATTGATCGGGCATTTGTCTTAAACAGTAATTGGATCCTAAGTGTTTGTCAATTAGGTGGATATACCTGATAATAACTTCTATAGAAATTGGTATACTAACCTTAATAGGGAGAATTCAGATGATGTTTTATGGTCAAAAGTTATATGTTTGAGTGTTAGAAGTTTCCTTATGGAAAAAATCATGTTTTGCGCATAAAATTAGCTCTACCAAGAGACTCATTAATTACAGGTTTCTAATTAAAGACTTTCATAATAATTTATTTGTTTTTAGCCATGGTTTTGCTTTCATGTTAAAAACTCTATTGTTTTGACCATTTAGAAGATGATAGATTAACTTCTACAAGTAGATAAAGAAACATAACAATATTTCATTTGAATATATATTTATTAATTTTGTTTCAGTGGCATTAGACCTTTACCATTGACGCCAAGAATAGGACCAAACTCAATTTCACCACGTAAGTCCATGTTTACTTTTCATTAGATGTGGCTATAACACTTTTATAGACTTTTTTTCACAGATTTATATCTTTTGCTTTCTGAGTTTTCAAGCTATTATAACTGTTTTTAGTTAACCTTTTAGTGTTGTAGTTTTAACTTTCACTTGCATAGTTTTCTATAACAAATGTATGGTTTGCCAATCCAAGCAGTATGGGAATAATTTGGAGGGGGGGTAAAATTTAAGACCCTAAAATTAATTGATAAGTATTTTTTCTATATCTTGTGGCAATGGGAAAACGCATGAACTAAAAGCATGCTTGTTAATCTTTAACTTAATTTATATTGAAAAATGTTCAAAGAAATATAAAATTTTCTTTTTACAGATTTGTTTCCCTTTTTAAGTAAAAGATTGGCACAATCAAATAGTGATAGCAATGATATTGGTAAGTCCTATAATCTCTCAGCACAGTGTGTGTTTTATTTACTTATATAAATAATCTTTTGGTAATTGATTTGACCATCATTCTATTGTCACATGACATCATACAAATGTTTGTTTCACATGGTTGAAATTTCTCCTGTTTATCTGTGAAGTGTCTGAAGTGTTGACATTAATCTTTAAGACACACTTCTCTAAATTCAATAGTAGCTTTATTTTATTAATAAACATTTCTGTTTGGTGTTAAATTGAGACACCTTAAACAATTGTATTAGATCCATTGTTTGCTTGGCCTTTCTACACCTTAAATGACCCCTGCTGTTCCAATGATTGGAAGTATGATTTACCTGCTGGGTACAGCCAACCTAAGTGATCTGATTGAAAATTGAATAACAATAATAGATATCTTTAAATAGTAGTATTATTATTAATACAAAAGAAAATCATTAATTATAGAAATGAATTAAAAAAATTATAATCTTGTTAACTACTTCATGAAAAGCTTTTCGATGACATTTCATTTCCAAAAAAAGTTTTTATCTTGTATTAAAACTATTTCTTCCTTCTTTTAAGTGTATTAAGAAGAAAGAAAATTTATAAAATTTGAATTTATTTAAAGAAAACTTGTGTCCGCACAATCTTTACATTTTCATACAATATTGTTTCAAAGGGATTAGTAAAAGCATTACGAGTCAGCTGATGGTCATGTACAAATGTCTAAAAAGCGTATTAAAACTGAAGGTTACTTATTGATTTTGTTTGACGGAATCATCCTGTCCTGGAGTAACAATAGATTCTATTCCCACTAGGGAGCATGACTGAAGAACATCTGTGTACATGTTTCCATAGTAACGTAAACACAGGAACAGATGTCAAGAATTATCCACAATGAGGCTTCTCGACTTCGATCTCTTTGTCAATAAAACTCTCATATTTGTAGCATTGTGTGCAGGGCTTCTTTAAAGTTATGACTAAGACATTAATATGTAATGGGCATTTGTTTTAATAATCTGAATGAAAATCTTTGTATTGCCTTAAGTATAAGTTTTAATTAACTGAGCAATGAATTTGCAGGGAGCTGAGTTAGCTGATGACTTACTTGACTTATTCCACTTCGTCCATGGGTGGACATAGGGCAACTTCAAGTTTGCTTATAAGAATAATACTAAGATTTTTTTTATTTCACATCTCATTAGCTTCTATTAAATACTGAATAACTATTTGTTAAGATTCACTTCATAAAAACTGTGTGTTTTTACTTCAATTAATAGCAAGAAATATTTCTTGATTTTAAACCAAGTTGCCAAAAATCTTATTTAAAAGCCATCAGAAAATATTTTTTAAAGAAAAAAAAATTGGTTGCAATGTAGCTCAATAAATGTATAGTTTCTAGATTAAAGTGTTTATACTTCTCTAGTACCTTAAAGGTTCATAGCTGCAATATTAAAATGTATATGCATATTTAAACAAATTAGTAACTCGAATCTATTTGATATTGGATATTACGATATCAGAGTATTTATATTTGTGTTTTCTCATTACAGATAGAGATATACAAGACGTAGCTCACACATTGGTTTCCCTCAAAGGTTTAGGCAGAGGTAAGATACATGTACAACATGTACTATCAGAATATAGGGGGTAGGGGGGGTTAATGTACATGACATGCAGGACCGACTTAACATTTTAATTGTAAATTTGACCAAATTCACCGGACTGAAGGCTTTCACTGGACAGGTCCGGCAGTCAGGCAGATTTGGTGAATGAAGACTGTTGGTGACTTTAAAAATTTGCCAAATAAAACGGTGAGCAGTAAGCAATATAAACCAGCCAATGCAGATTTGAAAGTTGACTGATCTGAATTCTGATAAAGTATAATCTATTTCGCTTGCAGAATAATAGTGCATTTTATTTTCATGGTTAATATGCACAGAATTTTAATGTTACATTAGCACAGAACTAAAGTTATTTAAAACCCAATTCAAAATCATGTCTTTGAAATTTAGGAAATACAAGGGGTAATCAAATCTGTGGTTTATAAAATAAGAAACTTAACAAATATAACACAAATAATAATGTATAAGAAAAAAAGTTTCTATGTAACATTTATTTCACTTGTTCAATTTTTTGTGTCCCCACTACTACATGTTGTACATGATTATAGAAATTTACATGTTTAATGTGTGTGGGTTAGATTTGTTAATGTTTATGTTTTGTCGTTAATTTTACAGGATCACCCGCTCGGTCCACTGATGGAGAAGATTATAATTCTGATAGTTATAGAATGAGATTAAAAAGAAAGAAATTGTAAGTCACAGTTCTCATCTTAATCACAAATTAGATCTTTATTGTTAGAATAAGCAAGGGCAATATACATTTGTATATAAAATAGAAAAAAACTAATGCTGTTGATCCTAATTTGAGACCTTTCATTTATCATAACTCTTAATCCAGGGTTTTATGTCGCTGTTAAATGAAAAAATACCTTATGCTAATACCCAAAACTACCTTTACATACTTACATATACAGTTGACTATCAGAGAAACATTGATGCAACCTAAATAAACTTTTAATTTAAAATTTTTATTTCAGGCAACTAAAATCTGATTTTGTAAAGAGAAGGCATACAGAGGAAATAGTAGTTACAGAAATACCGAGTGAGGATCATACATATAGTTTGACAAATTTCCGAGATATTGGCTCACCTGCGTCCTCCATTGATGAAGAATATGACTTCGGTGAGGAGGACGACAACTTCAGTGACCATAGTGACATGTCTGACTGGGACAGCGACATCGATGAAGTAGACGGAGTTGTTCCTCAGAAATTTATGCCAAACAAAACCACACCCCGAAAAGACATTCACCAAAACAATAACACTAAGATGACTCCAAGGAAACGTAAGGAGATGGAAGAGGAGGAACAGAAGAAGATCGTAGAAGGAGCAGATGCCCTTCTAAACCTGGCAGGAATTAAAACAAGCTCATCAATGACACTCAGAACCAGGGAAAATTTGACAAAAAATAATCGCTCACATTCATGATATTAGCAGACGACAATGTTGCCATGACTACAGTGCAGGGATTATCATTGAAGATCATGTCTTCCTTTTTGTTTAAGCTTTAGTGTTTTGCTGCTTTGTATATACATGTCTTATAGTAGATAAAAATATTTTGTTTATGACCACTTGTTAAGCCAAATCTTGACTACAGTATGTTTTTTTGTAGTATGTGCATAGATTTTGCATAGATTATACTTGGAAATTTTATGCTCTCTTTAAAGAATAAAGTAGAATTATTTATTTACAAGTAAAAAAATTGTCTTCCAAAGTAATTGTTTATTCTTCTTTTATGTAACCTAATCGTTTGCCACTATTCTTCTTAATTTTGGAGAAAAAAAAACTTTAAGGACAAAAATATTCTGACTTTAATTTTATGATCTTGTACATCTTGATGTGCAATTTCTGTTTTATAGACATTTTACCCAATTTTTGTGGTCAACTTGACTATACTTGCTTATTTTATGCTGTTTATATGATAAATTGTGCCAATCTGTTTAAAGCCAAGGTGCTTGTGTCAAGAACTGAAGGTTATATTTACTTGGGTGCTATTCTGTGTAACAAGGGGGATAACCCTTGATTATCCCTAGACTGTTGGAAGTAGTAGAAATGATATACATTTTTCAAAACAAACATCTTTTTTCATTTTCTTGCTTAAGAGACTTACCACATTTTATTGTTCTAGGCAATTTCACCATGTCTTGCTTATTTTTAAGGTGCAAAAAAATCTTTAATTTTTAAAAACCATTGAAATGGTTTTAATTGTGCAATGAAATTCTACCTAAATGTGTTCATAAATAAAAATTGCAGTCAACCTCTTGTTTGTTTTTGAATTAATTTTTGACACCATCATACTAATATAAAATTTACAGTTAAGATATTAACATTCCATGATTCATTTCTAAAATTTTCCATTTTTAGTTGGTCTCTAGACACACATTACTTTGTTATGTTTATGAATAATTGGTAGTGAAAGTTGAAAGTGATATGATCAGGATAGAATAATAGAAAAAATACATAAGTAGTCTTAGTTATTTTTAAAAGATAAATGAAAAAATCAGATTTTAACTGAATAAAAGAGAGTGACTAAGTATAAATTAGATTGATAAATGTGTCAATTCAAGATGTATAGATTTTGAAAAACCATCCTTTTTTTAAATGAATTTTAGATATTCAACCTCCTAAAATAAATTGAGTTTTTAATTTGATGGGTTTATTTTTTTCCTTCAAAGAAATTAGATTTGTTTGTCACTTTTAGCAAATGGTTCAGTTACCTAGAATACTGGTAGTTTTACAACATAAGATTTTATACTACATTTATTGTGTTCAGATCGTGGGACAGTTGGCACCAAGTGCTAAAGCTTGGATCTTGTTTGTTATCAATTGTTGATTTTTTGTTGTTATTAACTTTTTTATGAGGAAGGAGCCCTGTTGTACATTTTATAAAGTATCATGTATATAGAAACATCATTGGAATACTCAGTTATAGTGCTTAGTATCATACAATTCATCATTTGTTATGTAGTTACATGTAAGAACATTTGTTATCATTAAACATTTTGGGTTTTGGAAATAGAAAATGCTTAAAACTTACATGAGTTAAAATATTTTTTTTCTGTTTTTTGGGGGGCAGATATTTAAATTTATCCCAAATTGAGTTATTCCCCTTATCATTCAAAATTGAAATTTATAGTTAAGGTATTAAAGAAATCATTCTTGAAATATATACAGTTAACTATCATACTGAATATTTAGGCAGAAAAGTTTAAATTGACATCATGAAGAAATTACATTTAATTATTAACTTTTGCAATGAACCATACTATAACATACTTGTACATCTTGTAAGTAACTATTTATATTGTGGAGGACTATTGTTTATTTTAATAACTTGTTTTCTTCTATAAGTTTTATACTCAGAGAAATGTTTCTTTTTATGTCTATGACAAATTTGTCTCTCATGTTATCAGAAGTTTAAGCTTCTCTCTATCATAATGATTTATTGTCAAAATTTTATTAGAATTTCATGGAATTTAATTTTAATTGATTACGTTTACATTAAGAAAATTCTGACACAGTCATATAAGTCAATGGATTTGAATAGATTTTTTTTTTTCAGAATTTATAACTATTTTTGCTAAATTCAGTAAAAGTTATTCATATGACAATGTATTCTTAGAAATATTTTTTTTATCATTTTGTTAATGTTTTATAATTATTCATGGCAGTTGTTATATGTGTAAATAAGAGTTTTATAGTTGGAGAACTAAAACAGGTGTTCAAAAATAAGTAATGTATTTTTATTTCCAAAATGTAAACTATTATGAATTAATATATTGATAATCTCAATACAGCCAAATGTGATTTCTGAAGCTTTAACCATGAATTTTTTTATCACCAAGTTTTTGATTCGAGTAGGTTGATGTCATTTTAGTAGAAAACTCATCTCATGGACATCTTTTAAAGGGTCAAAATTTGTGTTCAAGAATTACCTAGTCATAAATAAATACTATTGACAAATGATTAAATCATCATTATTTTTAAATTTATTTTTTATCAATTAATTGTTGAGTTTGTTGCCATTGTTTTGTTTTTGTTCTACCATTTTAATAGACATCAGGAATTCTAGCAGAAATATCTGTAGACCAAGGGTTCAAAATATTTTCTTCTTGAAAGAAATGAATTATACATGTACATTTAAAAAAGACAATAGTCAATAAAGTTTACATTTTGAATTCTAGTTCAAAATGTATTTAGAAATAATTAAAACTTATAAGTTTTATTCTTCAACCTTTTTTTTTTTGTAACAAGACATAAAACATCTGAAAGATAACAAATAAAATCTTAAAGTAAATGTATGTTCTGTGAAACTGTATTGATAATGTTCTTTTTGTTATAACATGATGATAAGCAGATGTATTATTTTCTTTATGTCTAAGCACAGATGTACAACAGGTAGTTGTCTTAAATAGTGCTGATAATTAAACCATGTTCATCATTATCTCAATAAAGCAATGAATACAAGATTACAGGGATTTCTATGCAATGCAATCATTCAATCAAAAATTTATTTGTCATCAATTTTTTGAAGTTTTGACATTGTGCAATAGACTTTCATAGAATCCCTTTTAAGAACCACCTCGTACATTTGTACAAAGAAACATCAGATAATAATAAATATAAACAAAAGATGGTGTTGTCTATTATTTTTGGCAGGATTTCATGGAGTGAAAAATCCAGGTTATAAAATGGTGAAGGGGGGGGGAATAATTTTCATAACAGTTTTCTCAGCAACTACTTATCACAGCCTCTATATATTTGGTATGCAGCATCAGCATGGGGTCCCCATACTGTGGAATGCGATTTCAGGTCTGTTGCTCACCTATTTCCTGTTAACGAAATCTGTCCATTTTTGACTTCGACAGATTTTCTTGAACTTTAAGTTCCAAGTTTATAACACCTTTTCTTTCAGTACTTGGGTTTATGCTTACATATTAGTAAAGGACAAGATATGATAGATGCTAAATTTTGCCCCCAAAGTTAGGCTCTTATCATACCTTGTCCTTTCAAAAGAAATTTTAAGGCTGGCAATCTGGTAAATGGTGAATGCAGGGTTGAAAATATTTTTGTAACAGGTTTCTCAGCAACTATTTATCCATGCTTCTTGGTAATTAGTATGCAGCATCAACATTGGGTCCTATATCAAGGGCTCTCCCTCGACTACTTCCTGTTAAAAAGAAAATCATCCATTTTCATGAAAATTTGACATTGCATAGCAATTATTACAGCTACAGTTGTTTTGTGTCACCTTCCTGTTGTGTTGCCAACATATAAAACTTATTTCATGGTTTGAAAATTTTAATGTGTGCATTAAAAAATAGAGGAAATCAAGAATATATTCACTTAAAATTGGGTTTGATTTATGGAATTTTTCAAAAATATCTGAACCACTTGAAGAAATTATTCAAAACTTGGTCAAAATGTTCTTATGAAAAAATGCTGTTCAACTTTATATGCAATGCCTATAAAAGAAGAGGGGTATGAAGTGCTCAGGTCAATTTTTGGCCGGATTTCACTAGTGAAAATCAGGGTTATAAAATGGTGAATGTCGGCGGGCGGGCTGACGGTGGGCGGGGAAAATACTTTCGTAACAGTTTTCTCAGCAACTACTAATCACAGCCTCTTGATATTTGGTATGCAGCATCAGTATAAGCTCCCATAAGGTGGGATTCGATTTCAGGTCTGTCGCTCGTCTACTTCCTGTTTACCGACTTAGTTAATTGTTGACATAAATGTCCAATTATAGAAAATTTTCCTAACAGTTTTCTCAGCAACTACTAATCACAGCCTCTTGATATTTGGTATGCAGCATCAGTATGGGCTCCCATAAGGTGGGATTCGATTTCAGGTCTGTCGCTGATAGTTAATTTTGTACATTAATGTCCAATTATAGAAAATTTTCGTAATAGTTTTCTCAGCAACTACTAATCACAGCCTCTTGATATTTGGTATGCAGCATCAGTATGGGCTCCCATAAAGTGGGATTCGATTTCAGGTCTGTCGCTCATCTACTTCCTGTTTACCGACTTAGTTAATTTTTGACATAAATGTCCAATAATAGAAAATTTTTGTAACAGTTTTCTCAGCAACTACTTATCTCAGCTTCTTGATATTTGGTATGAAGCATCAGCATGGGCTACCAAAAGGTGGGATCTGATTTCAGGTCTGTGGCTCATATACTTCCTTTTAAACGAAATCCAGCCATTTCTGTCTTTGACCCATTTTTTCAGTCTCACCATTCCAAATTAGATATGATTTCAGATTAAAGTTGCCATTCCCTGATGGAAGTATACATTCAAATAAATTTTCAAGGAAAGCTAACTGTACAAGAACAAAATTCAAGGGTTCCTCACCAAATGGCAAAAATTCCATGTCCACACTTCCACAAAATTAGTAATATGATACTAAAATTCACACTTGTCCAGGGCATTAGGAATATAAACATTATGTAAAGATTTCACAAACATCCATTCAGAATTGTAGTCATTACAAAAGTGTGATGGTTAGTTACATGGACCTCTTTTTCATGTTCAAATGGACACAACTTCCACAAAAATAGTAGCATGGTACCCAAATTCAAACTTGTCCAAGGTATTGGTGATATAAACATGTGCTCTAAACAACCCCACATTCTCAAATTTTATAAATGATATATATCCTAAAGAATTAACCCTAAATAAAGCAAACTCAACCGACAGTAGATGTCCATTTCTAGATTTTGACTTAAGCATTATCAATGGTAGATTACACACTAAAGTATATGATAAACGGGATGACTTTTCATTCCCAATAGTTAATTTTCCGTTTCTTGAAGGAGACGTACCATTAGCTCCAGCTTACGGGGTATACATTTCACAATTAGTCAGGTATGCTCGCATTTGCAGTGATGTGTCTGATTTTAATGATAAAAACCGTTTTATTACAGAAAAATTGCTAAAACAAGGTTACCGTTACCACAAATTAGTCAAATCTTTTACAAAATTTGCACATAAATATGGACATCTCATCGAAAAATTTGATTGTACACGTAGATTTCTGATTGTTAAAGGAATATCTCATCCTAACTTTTATAGCAATGTAGTTTATAAAGCACAAAAATTCAAAAACAACCTTATGGAAATAAAAAACTGGCTTAAAAACCTTTTGAAAAAAGGATACGAATTCAATGTTTTAGTAAAATCTTTGCATTTGGTATGTTTTGGCAGAAATATTGATAGCTTGATAGTAACTTTAAAACGTTAAATTTTTCACTTTTTATCCACTGTATTATTTATAAGCACCACAGCGATCAAGTATGTCGGTTCTGTATGGTGATACAACTCTTAATCATTCATTGTTTTGACGTGGGGTGTCGGATTTAGAACTGACGTATTTGATTCTTTTACATCAATCGATAAATGTTTCTTAGATAGTTGTCAGTAACTTCGAGTGTTCTCAAGAGAGTTCCTCCTTGTCTTGTTGTTTTCGTACAGTATTTTGTCTTAGGTTCTCTCTTGTTGAATTGAACTTTTGTCGATTGAGTTTTACAGTGTGTTTTATATGTAGCTTTGTGCAAGCTTATCAATAGGGGGAAGGTTGGATCCAAAAAACTAGTTTAACCCCGCCACATTTTATATGTGCCTGTCCTAAGCCAGGAAACTTTGCCAAAGCCTTTGTTTGTCCTTGTCATTCTATGTTAACTGTTTTATGTCAAGAATTGAGTCTTTCGTTGATGATTTAGGGATTGGTTTTGATACTTTTGTATTGTATTATAAGTCTTGGGCCAATGCAAGACGGTAAGCAGTGACCTATGGTCATGTTGAAGACTGCTTGCTGTTTCCCGTTGTGATTTTTTGAATTGCTGTTTGTTTATGTTTGTTGTGTCGCGTACACTTATTCCACATCTCAATATCGTATATTGTGTTTAAATTTCACAAACATGGTTGAAAATTGCAGTGAGAGTGCTTACAAAAGAGTGATGGATACATGAGGTGTATGCTCTTTTATATTTTCATGATGGTATACTTGTACACGAGATAGCTTTCATATTTGAATCTCCCTTCCATTGACCTTCAACTTAATTTTTGTTGCCCTATTCTATGGTCTTCTAAGTGTTCCTACTTTTACTTCTTATCCCTGTTTTTTGTGTTTATGTTGTTGCGTTTCAAATTAGCTTGTCGGGAATCATTGGTAGTTTTAGTAGGAAGATTTAGTCCGTGGTACTATTTCATTATTTTAAGTCCTGGGCCAATGCAAGACGGTAAGCAGTGACCTATGGTCATGTTGAAGACTGCTTACTGTTTTCCGTTGTGATTTTTTGAATTGCTGTTTGTTTATGTTTGTTGTGTCGCATACACTTATTCCACATCTCAATATCGTCTATGGACCTCATTTTCATGTTCAAAGGGGCACAACTTGCACAAAAATAGTTGCACAGTTCCCAACATAGCTTTTAGTGATGTAAACGTATAAATTTCACAAACATCCGTTGAGAATTGTAGACAAGAAAGCGCTTACAAAAGTGATACAGACGAAGGGACGCCTGGGACTTTTACTGTACATGTCCAGTCAACTTCACGGTTAATTCATCACAGAATAATATATGTGGAAGAAGTATTCATGACATACCAAGCTCCATTATCACAATTCAAATTCGATGTAACCAGTGGCATAATCTCGTTTGGGCCAGGACGGATCCAGAAAGAGGGTCGGGGTTCCACCTTCAATCCACTTAAAAAGTTTCCAGACCTATTTCGTTAACTACACGAAAATAGCACATTTTTCGAAAGAAAGGGGGTTTCAACACATTGACCCCATGTTCATGCCTTAAATCTTTTGAGGAAAATGATTTGCTTGAAAATACATAGTACCTAGACATAACACGTTGCTTGATCTCATGTTGACAATATCTGGTTGGTTTAGGTCAGGTCAGTTTTTATGTCCCATCTACGAAAGTAGAGGGGCATATAGTGTTCGGGTCCGTTCGTCCGTCCGTCCGTTCGTCCTTCCGTTCGTCCGTTCGTCTGTCCGTCCCAAATCCCATATTTCTAAATTCCCACTTACTGACGAATGCCACATCAATCATATTGTTATGGTAGGTGCATATAGTGATGAAAAGCACATTGCATGCTTCGGATGCTGGCTGTGACCTATATTTTCTGCATGATTGACCACTTATACAAGAATGATTAAAGTCCATTCCTTCTTACTGACAAGTGCCATAGCAACCATATTAGTATGGTAGGTGCACCTAGTGATGCTTAGCACAATCCATGCTTCGGATGCTGGATGTGACCTTTATTTTCCGCATGAATGGCCTCTTAAAGAAGAGTGGTTTAAGGCCATTCCCACTAACAGACATGTGCCACATCTTCTATATTACCTAGTGATGCTGAGCACAATGTATGCTTCGGATGCTGGCTGTGACCTATATTTTCCGCACGAATGACCACTTATAGAAGAATGGTTAAAGACCATTCCTTTTTACTGATATGTGCCACATCAACTATATTGGTATGGTAGGTGCACCTAGTGATGCTTAGAACAATGCATGCTTCGGATGCTGGCATTGACCTATATTTTCCGCATGAATGACCACTTATAGAAGAATGGTTAAGTTAAAGTCCATTGCTTTTGACTGACTTGTAAAAGGTTCTAATTTACATCTGTGACGGATGAGAACCGAATATTTTCCGTATTTTTAATACATGCTGTAAGAACAAGGCAATGCAAAGGCGAGGGGGATTTGAAATGTCACGTGACTTATATTTCATTTGCATACATGAATATTAATTAGGCAAAGCACTGTTCATTTCTGGATATGCCTTAATAGCAACCATGTTGATGCTTAAGTGATTGCGGAAAAAAATAAATGTTGCGAGATGGGGCATTATGTCTTTTGGACATATTCTTGTTGTAGTATGATATCTAGAACCTCGGGTCAAGATTTTACTTTGTGATTAGATTTCATTCTTTTTCCTGCCTTTAGTTTCCTTATCGAAAGCTTTAGGCCTCGATAGACTTGAATGAGTTGCAAAGTCGTGCCGACAGGCAAGACATACTTTTAGTGGCCACACTTCTCTAGAACTTTTCGAGTCCAAGATGAAGGCAAGTTGGTAACAACTTGTTTGTGTCCTGATGATGGCTGCAATATCGCATCAATCAACGAAGGCACAGGTCATAATTATAACGCTACGCTGCTATATATTGAAAGAATCCATTTCAAAATAACAAATTACAAAAAAGTGACAAATCTTGGAATATGTAAAAACCTTTTGCTTTTGAACATCTATTGGGCACTGGGCATTCCCAAAAGAAATGATGATTAATAATAGAAGTGGTCATTTCCGAAAAAAAAAAATCGCCGCTTTTCTTTTTGTTACAGGTATAAAAGTGTCACTTCTATCTGTATGACGTTTAAGTATTAGTCTGGTAACATAGTATTCATGGGTCTAATAGACATATATAAGACATAATTTATTTTCCAATTATGGTCCCTCAAAGGGCAGCATCATTACAATGATTACATTATAACAGAGAATAGAATAAAGTATAAGATTATAATAAATAGATAGCTTAATGCAGATACTATATATATACTTGTTCAAAGAGTCTGGATACAAAAATGGACCAATATTTCATTATGCTACAATGATAAATTACAAGTAAAAACAAAAACAACAAAAAACATTTGTTATAGCAGTCCTCCCCGTGCTCAGATCACACATACAAGATTTATAAAATGATATAGTCATATGCATGCTATGGTCACCAGGGGACGGTGCTTTAGGACTGCGAAACTTATAACTACTTGTAGCATTGATTTATACACATACTGTACATTTCTCCCCGTGATCAAAGCACCCATAGAAGTTTAATGTTCTATGAATGCTGTGGTCACCAGGGGGCGGTGCTTAAGAACTGCAGTAGTGCATTTTAGTCATATATAAATATATTCTCAGAACTCTTAAATAGAACAAAGAATGTACCATCAATGTGGCAGACCAGCAGATATTAATTTAATATAGAGGATTTAAAAAAAAACACCAAACATTATATGTGTGCCAGGAATGAACATATTAGATTAAGAATTTCTAAATCCTCATTAGTCAATAACCATATGAGTTTTGTCTTAGATTCTAGAGATGCAAAATTTTTACATTTTCTATGAGCAGTAGTTTCAAGCTCTTGACGAATATTGTTCACTCCAGGACACACACACAAGAAATGAGTCTCATCCTCCACAACATTTAAATCACATCTTGTACAGAGTCTATTGTGTCTGGGAATGCCCTTGTATCTACCTGTCTCTATATTAAGCTTATGAGCCGAGATTCTGAATTTGGTTAATCTACATCTCTGTTCAAAGTTTTTTATTATCAAAAGATATTTTTCCAATCCAAAATTTGTTTTAAAAGTTGAGTAAGTACATAATTTACCATCAGAAACTTGATGTAATCTTTGTTTCCATTCTTTTAAAAAGAATTCCAAAAGAGTTTTATTTGTAATTTTCATATTCACATTCAAGGAAGTCTTTATCTTATTGATAATAACTCTGACAGGTGAATACCATGATAAGTGCTTTTTTGAGTCAATTAAAATAGATTCATTGTATGCTGCATGCAGCAGGGGAAAGCAATCTTTAACTTTAGCAAGTCTGTCATGATACTTAAGCATGGCCTTTATTATATTAAAATGTAGGGGGAATCTTCCAAGTTCTGATAAGACAGCAAAGTTGGTAGATTTTCTATGAACCCCAAGAATAAATTTACAGAACTTTTGATGGAGTGTTTCAGCTTTCTGTTTTGAATAAATTTCATCCAAACACATATTGTTTATACCATTTCTAAATCTGGAAGAATAGGGATTAAAGGTTCCCCATATTTCACACCCATATAAAAGAATGGGTTTAATAGTATGATCAAAAACATGCATACTAGTTTTAACACTTGGATAAAGAGATAGAAAATCTTTTGAAAGCTTAAAATATGCTTTGATTGCTTTATTATATAATTCCTCCTGAGCATATGCAAATGATCCTGAAGCACAAAATGTAACTCCAAGATATTTATACCTATTGACACATTCTAGAACTGTATTGTCAAACTTGAACTTCATATCAATAAGCTTCCCTGCCTTGTTGAATATAAGTATTTTGGTTTTCTGAGTATTAACAGTAAGACACCAGTCTTTACAAAATTTATCAAGTAAATTCAACTTTTCCTGTAATCCAGAGGCAGAAGTAGAAAGTAAAATTATGTCATCAGCATACATGAGACAATGGATTGCTTTTTCATCAAGGAAAACGGGGTCAGGTGAATTATTCAAATACTTTGGAAAGTCATTTATAAAAATTTTAAACAAGTTAGGACTTAAATTGTCACCCTGTTTGACTCCTAAATGAGTTGGAATGAAATCAGTCATATTATCATCAACTTTGATACTAGATTTGCTGACAGCATACATATTTTTAATAATATTGTAAAATAAGGATCCACAACCTACTTCCAATAGTTTCAATTTTATTCCTGCATGGATTACAGTATCAAATGCCTTTTTAAGGTCAACAAAACAGGCAAATATCTTACTATTACTTGTACTGCAGTATTTATCTATTATAGTTCTTAAAATAAACATGTGGTCAGAAGTTCTTGCTTTTTTGGTAAAGCCTATTTGACAATCATTAATAATATTATGTTTTTCTAAAAACTTGACAAGTCTATCATTGAGTATACGGTTAAATAATTTTCCAATTGCACTTGTAATAGTTAAACCACGGTAATTACCAGGGTCATTTACATCATTGCCTTTGTACAATGGCACTATGTATCCCTCAGCCCAATTTTCTGGATAAAAACCACTTGTAAAACAGGCATTAAACATTTTTTTAAAACAAGGTAAAATTGCAGACTGACAATGCTTGATCATATTATTAGAGACATTGTCTAAGCCAGGAGATTTATTAAGTTTAATATGGGATATAGCATCTAAAATTTCGGAATCTGTTATGGCAAAGTCAAGTTCATTAAAACAGTTGTTTTTTTTCAAGCTGTTTCACTTTTTGATCTATTTCATTAATACGGTTGTGAAATTTATCTTTTGCCTCATTTAAATTCTTGAAATGACATAACCAATCATCAGGAGAAATACAACTGTTGCTAGTATTTTGATGTTTTCCTTGTAGCTCATTTATAAGCTGCCAGTATTTTTTGGGGCTTTCCTCGTGTAGAGTTTCGAGCTCATGCAACATGTTTCGTCTAAAAGCTTTTCGCTTTGCTTTTCTTGTTTTATTATATTCTCTATACAGCTTATAGAAATGATTTTTAACCGATGGATCTTTAGGAAACTTTGTATAAACTTTGCCATAATTCATCAGATTAATTCTCATCTGTTGCAAATTGCAATCAAACCACTTCGGGTTCTTTGGTTTATTTTTAATCTTTAGTTTCGGCTTTTTTAGTGATACATCTGCAGCTGCAGTAAAAATGTCTGCAAGCTTTTCAGATGCTATGTTTAAGTCTTTATTGTCATTGATACATGTGGTACCAAGAAATTCTGATATTTTAGACTGAATGGTATCTGTAGTTAAAGCTTCTTTAAACAAATAAGCAGAATCTTCTGACCATATATATTTAAGTGGCATTGGTTTAAGCTTATTTATTGTATTTGTTAAATTGTTATCAGGGATCATGTAACTAGCAGACATACTCCATTCAATTTGACAATGACAGTCAGACAATGTGGGCAAAAACTGTTTAGCCCTAAAGTATAATATGCTATCAAGGACACTCTCAGACACCATAGTATAGTCTACTGTACTACTGCCATTTGGCGTGAAACATGTAAAATTCCCAAATGTATCACCAAGTAATCTGCCGTTTAAAATTCTTAGCTTGTGACCTATGCAAAAGTCAAGTAATTCCTTCCCTCTCTGATCTAATTTTGAGTCTTTGTTTAGACGTTTTAAAATATCTTTATCTTGAATGTACCCATTATCAAGGGGAAGAAAATCCTTACTGTCTTGTAAAATAAAATCAGGATTGACCCCAGTTCTGGCATTTATATCGCCACAAATAAGAAAGTCACCATTCCTACTGTATAGAATCATATCTTTTTCAATAGCTTCAAAAATATCAACATTAAGCTTTTTTGTATAACTAGATTCTGGGGGAGGGTAGTAAACAATGCATATAAATAAATCTTTAGTAAAACCAAAAAATGTTTTCTCAAGTTTAATCCATTGATAATCTGGATTATTATTTTTTAAAATTTTTACATGTTGTTTAAGATGTGGTTTTCTAAGAATAGCTAACCCCCCATAAAACCTATTATTAGCCTTTTCTACTGGTCTACACACAGGATGGTATAAATAGTCTCCTATTTTGGTTATTCCAAAATTATAACCAACATGTGTTTCAGCTAGAAACACTAAGTCATATCCTTCAATAGCTTTTAAAAACATGGGGTCCCTAGTTTTATCCATGCCCTTTGATTTAAAACCTCCGATGTTCCAAAAACACATTCTTAGTTTTTTCGACATGGTCATTTTTTCTATAATGTGTCTTAATGACCTGAAGGTTTAAATTAAATGAAATTTATGGGAAAATAATTTTTTCTTTTTTTTTTAATGTAGAAATAAAGTTTATGGCTGATTTGTTTAGATTTTTTTCTATAAGAAAAATATTACTGTGTATCCCTACTTTACCAAATACTTTTACCAAAATTAGAAAATAAATACATGTATTACAATTTTACATATTTGTCAGTAACTACAATGTATGTGATGTACATTTACTGTTAACAATATAAATTTATTTGATAATTGATTGACATTATATCTATCCTGTGTCAAATGCAAAAAGATAAGCATAAAGGTAGTCTAAATGCAAAACACACCAGGGGACGGTGCCTAATATATAATAGAATATAAATATCTAATCATATCAATAAAATGTACAGTTCTCATTATAATCATTACATCAATACCATGATTGTCTGTACAAGGTTAAACAAAAAATATTGAACAGTGAAATCTATGGTTATAAGATAAGATAAAAGATAAATTTATTAAGTCCAATTAAGGGCCCAAGAGGGCATGATGACAAAACATAACAATTACAATTAATTGATGATAGAACATGAAACATATAAGTATATATAAGAAATGCTGATATAATATATTAGACCAAAACAGGTTAACAGTGTCATGCAAAATGTTCAGATGAGAAAGACACCAAGGACGATGCATTAAGACTGAGTAGAATGATAATAGGATAATTGTGTGCAGTGGTTGTGGTAATACACACAAGATAAATGCATAGAAAAATATAAATAATGGAAAAATAAATTTCAAAGCTACCAGTCTTCTTTGTGTCTTAATCAAGTGAACATGTTACATAGCATGTTTATGTTAAATGTTGGTATGTATATAAGGTAATATATGTCAATAGATTGAAGGTGAGTCAGGTGGAAAAGACACCATGGGACGATGCATATAGACATGAACAAAAGGATTTTCCTGTTTATATTATTCGGTTTAAATATATAATATTAACAGACCAGTAGATAATTAATGAATTTAAATATTCCAATTGATATGTCTACCACGTGTCTTAACCATATGACCCAGCCACAACCTAAACATGCTAAACATTTGAGAATTTTATTATGTCACTAATCAATGAAAGTATATTAATATTTTCATTATTCATTAACCACAAAAATTGATTGTCAAGATTCAATGAAGTAAAATTCTTGCAATATGACTTGGCAGATGCAAAAAGACATGTCCTTAAATCTTTAGTATGATTACATGAAATCAAAAGGTGTCTCTCATCATCTAATTCTCCTAAGTCACATCTTGTACATTTTCTTTCTTCTCTTGGGATGCCCTGATATCTACCTTTCTCAATATTTAATTTATGAGCAGATATTCTTAGTTTAGTTATATTTCTTCTTGACTCATTATTTTTTAAAATAAGTAAGTATTTTTCTAAACCAAAATTTGTTTTTAGAAAACTGTAAGTATCAAGTTTTCCTTTAGAAATCTTGATTCTCTCAATATGCCATAAATCTATAAAATGATTATGAATAATTTTTTTGCTATTATTTTTGAATGTTTGAGTGCTAGAAAATTTGAACTCATTTATTTTATCAATGGATCGCAGTAAATATTGTATAGAGCCATACCATGATGGTTTCCTTTCATTAAATATTTTTTGGGAATTAATAAAGGCATGTTTTAATAATATAAAGTTTGAGGAGGAATCTAAATTTTCAAGTCTATGCCAATAGTTAACCATGTTTTTGATAATATCATAGTGCATGGATGTTCTTCCTAGTTCAGAAAGAACACCAAAATTGGTAGCTTTTTTATGCACTCCAAGAATAGATTTACAGAATTTTATATGTAGTTTATCACATGCTAAATTGTTATAGAGTTTATCAAGAGGGCAGAGGCCCTCTTTAAATTTTTGAGTAAAGGGGTTAAAATAGCCCCATATCTCAGATCCATATAATAAAATAGGTTTAATAGTATGGTCAAATACATGTGTTGAAATATCAATACCTGGATTAAGTGAGAGCAGATCAGATTTTAATTTGTAAAAGGCTTTCAGGGCTTTATTATATAATTCTGATTGGGCTAATGAGAAAGATCCTGAGCTTGTAAAATGAAGACCCAGGTATCTATAAGAGGAGACACACTCTATTTCTGATCTTCCTAATTTAAAGGACTCTTTGAGATGCCTGCCTGCCTTGTTGAAAATCAGAACCTTTGTCTTTGATATGTTAACATTAAGACACCAATCTTGGCAGTAAATATGTAGTTTATTTAATTTTGACTGAAGTCCTTCTGACGAAGTTGAAAAAATCACTATATCATCTGCATACATCAAACAATGAATTGGAAAGTTATTTAGAAAAACTGGGTCTTTACAGTCTTTTAGGTATTGAGGCAAGTCATTGATAAATACTTTAAAGAGATTGGGGCTTAAATTGTCACCTTGTTTAACACCTAAACAAGTAGGGAAAAAATCAGTTATTAGATTATTGTTTTTTATACATGATTTGCTTAATGTATACATGCTATTGATTATATTATAAAATATTGTGCCAACCCCAATTTGGAGTAATTTTAGTTTCATGCCAGTATGAATAACTGTGTCAAAGGCTTTCTGAAAGTCAACAAAGCAGGCATACACCCTACCATCTTTTGTTGAACAGTACTGATCCAAGATATTCTTCAGAATAAACATATGGTCAGATGTTCTCGCGTTATGCGTGAATCCAATTTGGCTTTCGTTTATAATGTTATGTTTATTTAGAAATTCAGTGAATCTATTATCAAGTATTTTATTAAATAATTTGCCTAAAGTATTTGTAATTGTTATTCCTCTGTAATTGTTTGGATTAGATTTATCTCCACTTTTAAAGATTGGGGTAATAAACCCCTTGGCCCATGATTCGGGGTAAATACCATTTGAGAAGCATACATTAAAAATTTTGCAAATGCTGGAAAGTAAAAAGGATTGACTATTTTTTAGCATATTGTTAGAAATGTTATCAAGTCCAGGAGATTTGTTTATTTTTAGCTGAGATATGGCTTTGGAGATCTCTGTTTCTGTTATTAAGATGTCTAGTTCAGTAAAACACTTGATGTTTTCCATGGATTTTAATTTATTATTAAGAACATTTAAACGGGAAGAAAATTCTGGTTTTAGTTCATTGAGACTAGTAAAATGTGAGAACCATGTGGATGCTGATATGCCAGAGTCATTTTTATTAGTATCTCTGCTTTTCAAATCATTGATCAACTTCCAATACAGTTTTGGGTTTTCAGAATGAAGTGATTCAATTTTAGCTAACATTTCTACTTTAAATTGTCTGTACTTAAACTTCCTGAGCTTGGTATATTCTCTATATAACTTGTAGTAATGTCCTTTTATTTGTGGGTCATTTGGATATTTGGAATATATTTTTCCATAATTAATTAAATTGTTTTTAGATTTATAAAGCTCAGTGTCAAACCACTTTTTACGTTTTATTTGGCATTTTTTGGGGTTATTATATTTTTTTCTTTTGAGACATTTTTCAGCTGCTTTAATTAAGATATTAGATAAAAGTAGAGATGCATTATTTATAGATTCAGAGGAATTTTGTATTATGCTATTGTTAAGCTGTTCTATTTCTTTTTGTATCTCTTTAGAAGCTAAGGCATTTTGGTACTCAATCGCTGAATTCTCTGACCATATAAAGTTCTGAGATATCTTGTTTAATCGTATGTCGTTGTTTGTTTCTTGTTTAGAATTAATACCAAATTTTGCAGAGAGTGACCATTCAATTAGACAATGACAGTCGGATAAAGTTGATATGAAATCTGATACAGTAAAATGTAGGATATTATTTAACAAATTCTCTGATATTAATAATCTCTATACAATTTTACTATACTTTTTAGCTCATCTCAAGAAGTGCAGGGGCTTATAATTGTAACACCCCGACAGTCGGTGTCCGCGCCCACTTTCAGAAGAAAGTTATTTAGAGTCAATGCTCGCTTACTGACAAGTACAACATTAACAATTTTGGTATGGCACTCTATGTGCACCTGGATTATAGGCAAAATACATGCTTCAGATGATGACTGTGATCTATATTTTTGCATGGATGACCACTTCACAGAGGAATGGTTAAAGCCGCAAGTACCGCATATCCATATTGGTATTGAAGCTACACTCAGTAATGCCAAGCACAATGAATAATTCGGATGCTAACTGTGATCTTTTTACTCCAAGGATGACCGCTTAAAAAGCTTTTGGGCAATATTGCGTAACGAGATCGATAGATGTCCATGTTTTGAAATGAAAAGACATTGACTTTTATCCAAAATAATTGCAAAATATGTGGAAATTTCCAGTACAACTTAGTGTTTGTTCATGTAAATGCACGTATAATATTTATTTTTATGTCACTTTAATTTTGCTATAACAGATATGGTGCTTTAGAAAAAAAAGAAATTAATTTCTCTTATTTTCATTAGATAATCAACGCATTTTTAATATCTAATATTCAGGGATACAAATTCCATCTGGCAAACGAAAGAGTTGAAGCAAATATTTTTTTCTTTCGGAAAAGTCTTTTATTATAATGTTCTTCAGGTTCCAGACCTACCCGGTATTTGCCGGGGGGATCATAAGAGAAGGGGAGGTTCCAATCCTTTAACTGTATCCCCCTTCGGCTATTTATTGGTAATAAAACTAAATGATGATGAATTGAGAAGTGCATACAATTAAGGCATGGACCATTTGATTTTCTGGGGGGGGGGGGGCTGGGATTTTTTTGAATAAAATTTCCCGGTCCTGATTTTTGTAAAAAAAAAAATAATCTGGCCAGCACCTAGGTTGAAAAAAATAATCTGGTTTCAATCTTGCCAATTGAAAAAAAAATAATCTTGCCAACTTTCCTTGCTTAATATGTGTGTGAAAAAAATAATCTGGCCCGAAAAAAATTTCCCGGCTCAAGGTAAAATCCCAGGCCCCCCAGAAAATCAAATGGTCCGTGCCTAAGGGCAATTGGAGAATGGAGTTCTGACTGCCAGAAAATGAATGGATGGACAAGGTCGGACAATGTAGCAGACTCTACGGTTCCTTCTCTTACTGCAACCCTGGAACGTAGCAGTGTTCCCCAAACTGTGCACCATTCTGCATGATTAGCGGTCAGTTAGTTCTTTAATGACCTGACGAACCGGGCATACAAAATGACCTGGCTACCCTCATTCAATCATTCAATCAGCTGGGGAACACATCCATGTGTAGACAAAGCGCCCGGCTCAGTGTCATCAGCTAGAAGCACACTAACCATGAATTGGACTTTTTTCCTAGAGGCTTAGGGCTGCTGTGGTCCTATATTCGCCGCTATGGACCCACATTGGTATAGAAATGATTCAAAGTCTTAAAACTTGATCACTTTTATCATGATATCATTTCCATGTCAATTCTTCACACGAAGCAAAAATCGTTAAAAACCAGGTTTTTTAGCCAAACTACACACTGCCTTCAAAAATAAGGAGGAGATACGCCATGGAAAATGTAATCATTCGAATAACAAGACATATACACGTTGGAAATTTGTACTGTATTTTCGAAAAATGGGAGGTTTCGTTTAAAGGATTTTTGGTGTTTCCATAAATGATATTTAGAATTATGAAATGTGGAATAAGTGTAGGCGACACACTGTGACCAACATAAACAAACTGTAATAAAAAAAAAATCACAATTAAAACAGCCAACAGCCTTCAACCTGCTCATCGATTGCAATGGCCCAAAACTAAAAATACAAAACCAATCCCAAAATTACAGACGAAAGACCCATTTCTAGACACAGAAACACAAAAATGACAGGCACAAAAGCTTTGACAAAGATTCCTGGCTTAGGCCAGGCACTTATAAAATATGGCGGGTTAAACTAGTTTTTTATGGGGGGGGGGGGTCAACCTTCCCTTATTGATTATCTTCCACATAACCTAAAAGTCATGCATTTTCCTCAATTCTTACACAATTACTACAGAAGCGTCAAGTTGATTTCTCGTACTTATTCCCTATATATTCCTTATTCCTTATTTGATAAGGGAATAAGTAACTGTTTACTTATTCCTTATTCTCGGAACACTAAAAAGGCAATTACTGCAATTGCTGTTTGTTTATGTTTGTTGTGTCGCGTACACTTATTCCACATCTCAATATCGTATATTACTATAATTGTCCTCTACTGACACACAAAATCTCAAGTGTGTGTCACTTTAATGAAAGATTTATATACTTAGTTTAGAACTGCATGACTTTGTACTTTAAAATGATATTTCATTATTGATGTTGGATCTCATACAAAATTCATTTACAGGTCTATGATATAATTTAACATTATTTAAGAACAGCACATCTATGCAAAGGGGCTAAATCTCTGAGCTTTTTTCATAGACCTGTATCTGTGTATTTTCTAAAATGCAGGTCTATAGCTTTTTCCAATAATATTTATCATGATAAAGTTTCAACGTGTGTCCGTGGGGGGTTTTCAACTGATAATGGGAAAGTATCTAGTCATTCCTGGTAATTTCGACCACTTAAGAATTTTTTACACATAGTAGAGAATTACGCACAAAATCAAATCATTTTCAATTTTTGAAAATGTCTGTGGTCTAAAGTCTCAATCCTGTCATAAGTCATGTATGTCCTTCGGTTGAAAGTTGCATAAAGCTATAAAACAAACAGCAACAAATTTCTTGTAATTTCGACCACTTCTACTAGGTCACATGCATGGTAATTTCGACCACTTCTCCTAAGTCACATGCATGGTAATTTCGACCACTTCTCCTAATTCACATGCATGGTAATTTCGACCACTTCTCCTAAGTCACATGCATGGTAATTTCGACCACTTCTCCTAATTCACATGCATGGTAATTTCGACCACTTCTCCTAAGTCACATGCATAATTTCGACCACTTCTCCTAATTCACATGCATGGTAATTTCGACCACTTCTCCTAAGTCACATGCATGGTAATTTCGACCACCTCTCCTAAGTCACATGCATGGTAATTTCGACCACTTCTCCTAATTCACATGCATGGTAATTTCGAGCGCTTCTCCTAAGTCATATGCATGGTAATTTCGAGCACTTCTCCTAATTCACATGCATGGTAATTTCGACCACTTCTCCTAAATCACATGCATGGTAATTTCGACCACTTCTCCTAAGTCACATGCATGGTAATTTCGACCACCTCTCCTAAGTCACATGCATGGTAATTTCGACCACTTCTCCTAATTCACATGCATGGTAATTTCGAGCGCTTCTCCTAAGTCATATGCATGGTAATTTCGAGCACTTCTCCTAATTCACATGCATGGTAATTTCGACCACTTCTCCTAAGTCACATGCATGGTAATTTCGACCACTTCTCCTAAGTCACATGCATGGTAATTTCGACCACCTCTCCTAAGTTACATGCATGGTAATTTCGACCACTTTTTCTAAGTCACATGCGTGGTAATTTCGACCACTTCTCCTAAGTCACATGCATGGTAATTTCGACCACTTCTCCTAATTCACATGCATGGTAATTTCGACCACTTCTCCTAATTCACATGCATGGTAATTTCGACCACTTCTCCTAATTCACATGCATGGTAATTTCGACCACTTCTCCTAAGTCACATGCATGGTAATTTCAAAAAAATAAAACGTTCCCCGTATCATAAAATAAGGTGAAAAGCAGTTGATTTAAATACGCAAACTTCATTTACATTCGACATGTTCGAGAGAAAGCATTGCTTAGACCCCTGTTGCTTTAGCACGACGGTTCCCACTCCCCCTCCTATCAAAGTACGTGCATATTTAGCCACGAACCACTGTGCTGCCGCAAATATGAATGTTTACTACAGAACTAAGGTGTTACCCTGACAGACTGTGACATGGGGAAACTGAATGTTTACTACAGAACTAAGGTGTTTCACTGACAGACTGTGACATGGGGAAACTGAATGTTTACTACAGAACTAAGGTGTTTCACTGACAGACTGTGACATGGGGAAACTGAATGTTTACTACAGAACTAAGGTGTTTCACTGACAGACTGTGACATGGGGAAACTGAATGTTTACTACAGAACTAAGGTGTTTCACTGACAGACTGTGACATGGGGAAACTGAATGTTTACTACAGAACTAAGGTGTTTCACTGACAGACTGTGACATGGGGAAACTGAATGTTTACTACAGAACTAAGGTGTTTCACTGACAGACTGTGACATGGGGAAACTGAATGTTTACTACAGAACTAAGGTGTTTCACGGACAGACTGTGACATGGGGAAACTGAATGTTTACTACAGAACTAAGGTGTTTCACTGACAGACTGTGACATGGGGAAACTGAATGTTTACTACAGAACTAAGGTGTTTCACGGACAGACTGTGACATGGGGAAACTGAATGTTTACTACAGAACTAAGGTGTTTCACGGACAGACTGTGACATGGGGAAACTGAATGTTTACTACAGAACTAAGGTGTTTCACGGACAGACTGTGACATGGGGAAACTGAATGTTTACTACAGAACTAAGGTGTTTCACGGACAGACTGTGACATGGGGAAACTGAATGTTTACTACAGAACTAAGGTGTTTCACTGACAGACTGTGACATGGGGAAACTGAATGTTTACTACAGAACTAAGGTGTTACACTGACAGACTGTGACATGGGGAAACTGAATGTTTACTACAGAACTAAGGTGTTACACTGACAGACTGTGACATGGGGAAACTGAATGTTTACTACAGAACTAAGGTGTTTCACTGACAGACTGTGACATGGGGAAACTGAATGTTTACTACAGAACTAAGGTGTTACACTGACAGACTGTGACATGGGGAAACTGAATGTTTACTACAGAACTAAGGTGTTTCACTGACAGACTGTGACATGGGGAAACTGAATGTTTACTACAGAACTAAGGTGTTACACTGACAGACTGTGACATGGGGAAACTGAATGTTTACTACAGAACTAAGGTGTTTCACGGACAGACTGTGACATGGGGAAACTGAATGTTTACTACAGAACTAAGGTGTTTCACTGACAGACTGTGACATGGGGAAACTGAATGTTTACTACAGAACTAAGGTGTTACACTGACAGACTGTGACATGGGGAAACTGAATGTTTACTACAGAACTAAGGTGTTTCACTGACAGACTGTGACATGGGGAAACTGAATGTTTACTACAGAACTAAGGTGTTACACTGACAGACTGTGATATGGGGAAACTGAATGTTTACTACAGAACTAAGGTGTTTCACTGACAGACGGTGACATGGGGAAACTGAATGTTTACTACAGAACTAAGGTGTTACACTGACAGACGGTGACATGGGGAAACTGAATGTTTACTACAGAACTAAGGTGTTACACTGACAGACGGTGACATGGGGAAACTGAATGTTTACTACAGAACTAAGGTGTTACACTGACAGACTGTGACATGGGGAAACTGAATGTTTACTACAGAACTAAGGTGTTACACTGACAGACTGTGACATGGGGAAACTGAATGTTTACTACAGAACTAAGGTGTTACACTGACAGACGGTGACATGGGGAAACTGAATGTTTACTACAGAACTAAGGTGTTACACTGACAGACTGTGACATGGGGAAACTGAATGTTTACTACAGAACTAAGGTGTTACACTGACAGACTGTGACATGGGGAAACTGAATGTTTACTACAGAACTAAGGTGTTACACTGACAGACGGTGACATGGGGAAACTGAATGTTTACTACAGAACTAAGGTGTTACACTGACAGACGGTGACATGGGGAAACTGAATGTTTACTACAGAACTAAGGTGTTACACTGACAGACTGTGACATGGGGAAACTGAATGTTTACTACAGAACTAAGGTGTTACACTGACAGACTGTGACATGGGGAAACTGAATGTTTACTACAGAACTAAGGTGTTACACTGACAGACTGTGACATGGGGAAACTGAATGTTTACTACAGAACTAAGGTGTTACACTGACAGACGGTGACATGGGGAAACTGAATGTTTACTACAGAACTAAGGTGTTACACTGACAGACGGTGACATGGGGAAACTGAATGTTTACTACAGAACTAAGGTGTTACACTGACAGACGGTGACATGGGGAAACTGAATGTTTACTACAGAACTAAGGTGTTTCACGGACAGACTGTGACATGGGGAAACTGAATGTTTACTACAGAACTAAGGTGTTACAAAGACAGACGGTGACATGGGGAAACTGAATGTTTACTACAGAACTAAGGTGTTTCACGGACAGACTGTGACATGGGGAAACTGAATGTTTACTACAGAACTAAGGTGTTACACTGACAGACTGTGACATGGGGAAACTGAATGTTTACTACAGAACTAAGGTGTTTCACGGACAGACTGTGACATGGGGAAACTGAATGTTTACTACAGAACTAAGGGGTTACACTGACAGACTGTGACATGGGGAAACTGAATGTTTACTACAGAACTAAGGTGTTTCACGGACAGACTGTGACATGGGGAAACTGAATGTTTACTACAGAACTAAGGTGTTTCACGGACAGACTGTGACATGGGGAAACTGAATGTTTACTACAGAACTAAGGTGTTTCACTGACAGACTGTGACATGGGGAAACTGAATGTTTACTACAGAACTAAGGTGTTACACTGACAGACGGTGACATGGGGAAACTGAATGTTTACTACAGAACTAAGGTGTTTCACTGACAGACTGTGACATGGGGAAACTGAATGTTTACTACAGAACTAAGGTGTTACACTGACAGACGGTGACATGGGGAAACTGAATGTTTACTACAGAACTAAGGTGTTACACTGACAGACTGTGACATGGGGAAACTGAATGTTTACTACAGAACTAAGGTGTTACACTGACAGACTGTGACATGGGGAAACTGAATGTTTACTACAGAACTAAGGTGTTTCACTGACAGACTGTGACATGGGAAAACTGAATGTTTACTACAGAACTAAGGTGTTACACTGACAGACTGTGACATGGGGAAACTGAATGTTTACTACAGAACTAAGGTGTTTCACTGACAGACTGTGACATGGGGAAACTGAATGTTTACTACAGAACTAAGGTGTTACACTGACAGACTGTGACATGGGGAAACTGAATGTTTACTACAGAACTAAGGTGTTTCACTGACAGACTGTGACATGGGGAAACTGAATGTTTACTACAGAACTAAGGTGTTTCACGGACAGACTGTGACATGGGGAAACTGAATGTTTACTACAGAACTAAGGTGTTTCACGGACAGACTGTGACATGGGGAAACTGAATGTTTACTACAGAACTAAGGTGTTTCACGGACAGACTGTGACATGGGGAAACTGAATGTTTACTACAGAACTAAGGTGTTTCACGGACAGACTGTGACATGGGGAAACTGAATGTTTACTACAGAACTAAGGTGTTTCACGGACAGACTGTGACATGGGGAAACTGAATGTTTACTACAGAACTAAGGTGTTACACTGACAGACTGTGACATGGGGAAACTGAATGTTTACTACAGAACTAAGGTTTGACGATGTTTTGGCGATAATAAATACGAAGACGTTCTAGGTTTACGATCTATATTGTATCTAAACGTTCCATACAAAGTGTTGTCGCTTCCGCTGGCGACGTTATCATTGTTACGTTACAAATACATAAAATACGGGAAAAGACGTTACGTAATTTGATAGGGAAAATAAAAGATAATTGAACTAAGAAATAAAGAAAACTATTCACAACATTCTGGGGGCCTCAAAATGCAATTAAAGTCTCTGAAGTGTCGAAAATCGTTTCACGTCAATGATCTTCGATATTCCGGTGTCTGCTGTAATCTCTCGGTGATCTGTTGTGATCGATTCATCGTCGCGTGTCGTAGCCATGATTGAAAATTCGGGTTTCACTGTCGGGGTCCACTGTGGCCAGCGCCCCTCGTCTGTAATCCATGTGGGTCCTTTCATCCAAAGTGTCGACTGTCGGAACTCCTCTGTTGTTATCCCTCGTGTTTGAAGATCGGCTGGATTCGATTGAGTTGGAACATAATTCCATTTGATGTCTAGTTGTCGAATTTCGTTGATTCTGTTTCTAACGAATTTGTTGAGCGTCTTCTTTGATGCAATCCAATGCAGAACTATTTGACTATCACTCCACATGATTGTTCGTTTGATATTTAGGTTTTTGATCAATTGAGCGGCTATACGAGTTCCTATTACAGCTGCCATTAACTCCAACTTCGGTAACGTAATTTCCTTAACTGGCGCAACACGGTTTTTGGCTATCACTAAAGATGATGATCGTCCTTTGCATAAGTATGCAGCTGCACCATAAGCCTGCTGACTGGCATCTACGAACACGTGTAGAGTTATATCGTCGTCTCCGTCGGGTTTTGCATCGGTGAAGTAATAACGTGACATTTTTGTGTTGTTCGTTACTTCTTGGATGTCATGCCTTATGTCTTTCCAAGATTCGGATATGTCCTTCGGTAATACTTGATCCCATTCATAGCCCTCCTTCCAAAGTTTCTGAACTTGTAGTTTTGCCCGTACAGTAACTGGTCCTAGTATCCCTAATGGGTCGAATATTGATGACGATTGTCTCAAAATTTCTCTTTTCGTAACCTCCTGGTTTATTTCGTTAAGTTCTTGTTTCCCAAACGCTAACGTATCGGTTTCCGCATCCCATCGCATGCCAAGAATTTTTGTTTCAATGTCCGTATCCGCTACGTTCTCCTTATTTGCAATATTCTCGATTTCCTTGCTATTTGATTTCCAACTACGTAAATTGAATCCTCCACGTTTCAAAAGATCTCGAGATTCCTTGAAGAACTGTACTCCCGCTTTCTCGCTATCTAGACTGGTTAAGACGTTATCAACGTATAAATCTCTCTTCAGTATTTCAGATGTAGTACTTGGATTAATTGACAGGTGCTTTAGTAACGTAGCACACAAGATAAACGGTGAGCAAGTAGCTCCGAATAAAACTACTTTAAAACGATAGATGTCGAGTTCGCTGTGTGGGTCATCCGGGTCTCTTATCCAGAAAAATCTTGTGGCATCACGGTCTAATTCGTTTAGTCCAACTTGGAGAAACGCTTTCTCTATATCAGTAGTTAGCGCATATTTCCCGAAACGAAATCTTGTCAAAATATCCGTAAGCTTATTTAGCTGTGGCGGCGAAGATGACAAACAATCATTCAGACTTGGCGAATCGGCATTAGCTCGGCAACTACAATCATATACCACTCGAATAGGGGTTGTACTCGAATCTTTCTTAACAGCGTGGTGTGGTATATAATGGACGATTCGATCTCGGTCATTGTTACATATATCAACTTTTTCGATAAATCCTTTGGATTCCTGTTCCTTGATAATGCTGTCGTACATTTTGAGCATGTTTGGGTCGTTAGCTAGACGTGTTATTACGTTACGTGTTCTCTTTTTGGCGATAGCTTCGTTGCTTGGTAACTCGGGGTGGTCCTGTTTCCAAGGAAACCGAGCTACATACTTTCCGTTCTCAAACGTAATGGCTTTGTTTTGGTAAGAATTCATTTCATCTTGTGCGGTTTTCAATTTCATGTCGCTGTCGTTCTCTGTTCCGGTCGATTCGATTTCCCAAAATTTGTGGATTTGGCATTCTTCCTCTCTATGGAATGCTAAAATGTTCATCATTGTCGACATTGTGGTACTTGTGGTACTTGGATCATTGATCTGTGTCGGTCCTGATAGTAGATATCCCACCTTCGATTTAACAGCAGTTGGGCCTTGACCTCTGACTATCTGATCTTCAACAATGTCCCAAAAGTAATCGGCTCCTACTAAAACAGACACCTCGAAGTCTTCTTCATGTGCGCTAGGGTGTGCTAACTTTAATCCCTTCAAGTACGGGTAGTTTGAAATCCTTTTGGCATATGTATGAATCGGTTGTGCAATTTGTGGTACGATAAGAACATCAATAGGTATTAGCTCAGCTGTCTGCGATTTCAAATATACTGTCGCTAGTTTAAGATGTCTAACTTTCTTGTTCGATTCTCCAAACCCGGATATTGATATCGTTTCTGTCTTGTTAGATTTAATATTAAGGCTATCTGCTAACTCTTGAGTAATGAAACTTCGTTGAGCACCCTCGTCAAAAAGTATATTGGCTGGGTTGAACTGTTTTCCGTCTGCTGAAACTGGTGTAATTGACGTCTTTAAAAGTACATGTGACCTTAATGAATGTGTTGATGAATGCATATTGGCGACGGCGGTCGTACAAGTGGCAGTGGATGTACTTGATTTTGTTGCGATTTCCTTCGTTTTCCTTTCCGGTTCACCTTTGGTACATATGCTGGTGTGATGGCGTTTCCCGGGGCAGTTCTTACATGACTTGTCTGAAGTGCAGTTTCCGACTTTGTGTTTTCCTAAGCAGTTAAAGCATAGTTGTTTCTCTTTTATGATAACTTTCCGGTCGTCGATGTCTCTAACTTTGGTGCATGCTACAGGAGCGTGAACATCATTACAGTATACGCACGGTTTCTTATTTATGGCGTGCTTCATGGGACGTTTGGTATTTGCTACGAAGGCTGATGTAGGCGTAAACTCTGTGTTCTGAACTACCGGTATATCACGTTTATATGAGGGTCTACTGGCTTCTTTTATCGTTATCTCTTTCTCAATAGCTTGTCTAAGCGATGGCAATGTCCACTGATCGCTCCCGTGAGCTCGTACTAAATTCTCTATGATCGATTCGGGCATCTTATTCAAAATGATTGGTACTAATAGACTTCCGTAACATTCGTAAGACTGACCCATGCTTTCTAAACCTCGGATATAATTTTCCATTCCGTCGTAAAAATTCTTCAAATCCGTAAAATCGGACGTGGGGCTTGGTAAACTAATTAAACTTTGCATGTATGCTTCAACAATCTTATGTGGTTGGCCAAATCTCTTTTCTAATACATGCAGTGCTTGTGTATAGTTACTGTTTGTAATTTGTAATCCTGCGATACTTTTGCTAGCTTCTCCGTATAACTGAGATTTCAAGTAGTTGAATTTCTGAACATCATTCAAGGCTAGATTTTCATGTACGGCTGATGAGAAAGAATCCCAAAAGGGTTGCCAATCTAAGATATTCCCGCCGAACGAAGGCAAATTGAGCTTGGGTAACTTGTGATACATGCTTGCGTTTGATCCTGACGAATTACTTGTACTTGTAGTAGCTTGCGGTATGTTTTGGGAGATTCCCGGTTGGGGTTGTAAGTAACTAGCGGCGGTAACATTAGACTCGGATACGTATTCTGTGGCATGCGGGTTCAAAACGGAGTTAGATATGGGCGTGGGCTTACTACTCTGCTGACGGTTTATGGGCTGATCTGGGCCTATGAGTGGGGCGGCTGCTGTGGTTGCCTTTTCTATAATAGAATGGAGTTTGGACAGGGTCATTTGTATGTCATAAGTATACCTATCCGTTTCTGTGAACTCTTCTTCATACTCTTCTTCCGATAGTACATCTACAATTTTAGCGTCCAATTCTAGAATCTGTTGCTCTTTATTTCGTATCAGTTCTATCAAAGTGGAAAGTCCTTTCACGTTGTGTTCTTGCAGCAATTCTTCTCCCGATTTTCCGTTCACTCTGTTTAAAAGTCTGGTTACACCTCCACGATGTGCTGCTCTACTCGCTTTTAGCTTGGAACTCATGTTCGACTGTTCTACGGCACCAAATTTGACGATGTTTTGGCGATAATAAATACGAAGACGTTCTAGGTTTACGATCTATATTGTATCTAAACGTTCCATACAAAGTGTTGTCGCTTCCGCTGGCGACGTTATCATTGTTACGTTACAAATACATAAAATACGGGAAAAGACGTTACGTAATTTGATAGGGAAAATAAAAGATAATTGAACTAAGAAATAAAGAAAACTATTCACAACATAAGGTGTTACACTGACAGACTGTGACATGGGGAAACTGAATGTTTACTACAGAACTAAGGTGTTTCACTGACAGACTGTGACATGGGGAAACTGAATGTTTACTACAGAACTAAGGTGTTTCACGGACAGACTGTGACATGGGGAAACTGAATGTTTACTACAGAACTAAGGTGTTACACTGACAGACTGTGACATGGGGAAACTGAATGTTTACTACAGAACTAAGGTGTTTCACGGACAGACTGTGACATGGGGAAACTGAATGTTTACTACAGAACTAAGGTGTTTCACTGACAGACTGTGACATGGGGAAACTGAATGTTTACTACAGAACTAAGGTGTTACACTGACAGACTGTGACATGGGGAAACTGAATGTTTACTACAGAACTAAGGTGTATCACTGACAGACTATGACATGGGGAAACTGAATGTTTACTACAGAACTAAGGTGTTACACTGACAGACTGTGATATGGGGAAACTGAATGTTTACTACAGAACTAAGGTGTTTCACTGACAGACGGTGACATGGGGAAACTGAATGTTTACTACAGAACTAAGGTGTTACACTGACAGACGGTGACATGGGGAAACTAAATGTTTACTACAGAACTAAGGTGTTACACTGACAGACGGTGACATGGGGAAACTGAATGTTTACTACAGAACTAAGGTGTTACACTGACAGACGGTGACATGGGGAAACTGAATGTTTACTACAGAACTAAGGTGTTACACTGACAGACTGTGACATGGGGAAACTGAATGTTTACTACAGAACTAAGGTGTTACACTGACAGACGGTGACATGGGGAAACTGAATGTTTAATACAGAACTAAGGTGTTACACTGACAGACTGTGACATGGGGAAACTGAATGTTTACTACAGAACTAAGGTGTTACACTGACAGACGGTGACATGGGGAAACTGAATGTTTACTACAGAACTAAGGTGTTACACTGACAGACTGTGACATGGGGAAACTGAATGTTTACTACAGAACTAAGGTGTTACACTGACAGACGGTGACATGGGGAAACTGAATGTTTACTACAGAACTAAGGTGTTACACTGACAGACTGTGACATGGGGAAACTGAATGTTTATTACAGAACTAAAGTGTTACACTGACAGACTGTGACATGGGGAAACTGAATGTTTACTACAGAACTAAGGTGTTTCACTGACAGACTGTGACATGGGGAAACTGAATGTTTACTACAGAACTAAGGTGTTACACTGACAGACGGTGACATGGGGAAACTGAATGTTTACTACAGAACTAAGGTGTTACACTGACAGACGGTGACATGGGGAAACTGAATTTTTACTACAGAACTAAGGTGTTACACTGACAGACTGTGACATGGGGAAACTGAATGTTTACTACAGAACTAAGGTGTTACACTGACAGACTGTGACATGGGGAAACTGAATGTTTACTACAGAACTAAGGTGTTTCACTGACAGACTGTGACATGGGGAAACTGAATGTTTACTACAGAACTAAGGTGTTACACTGACAGACTGTGACATGGGGAAACTGAATGTTTACTACAGAACTAAGGTGTTTCACTGACAGACTGTGACATGGGGAAACTGAATGTTTACTACAGAACTAAGGTGTTACACTGACAGACGGTGACATGGAGAAACTGAATGTTTACTACAGAACTAAGGTGTTTCACTGACAGACGGTGACATGGGGAAACTGAATGTTTACTACAGAACTAAGGTGTTACACTGACAGACGGTGACATGGGGAAACTGAATGTTTACTACAGAACTAAGGTGTTACACTGACAGACGGTGACATGGGGAAACTGAATGTTTACAACAGAACTAAGGTGTTACACTGACAGACTGTGACATGGGGAAACTGAATGTTTACTACAGAACTAAGGTGTTACACTGACAGACGGTGACATGGGGAAACTGAATGTTTACTACAGAACTAAGGTGTTACACTGACAGACGGTGACATGGGGAAACTGAATGTTTACTACAGAACTAAGGTGTTACACTGACAGACGGTGACATGGGGAAACTGAATGTTTACTACAGAACTAAGGTGTTACACTGACAGACTGTGACATGGGGAAACTGAATGTTTACTACATAACTAAGGTGTTTCACTGACAGACTGTGACATGGGGAAACTGAATGTTTACTACAGAACTAAGGTGTTACACTGACAGACTGTGACATGGGGAAACTGAATGTTTACTACAGAACTAAGGTGTTACACTGACAGACGGTGACATGGGGAAACTGAATGTTTACTACAGAACTAAGGTGTTACACTGACAGACGGTGACATGGGGAAACTGAATGTTTACTACAGAACTAAGGTGTTACACTGACAGACGGTGACATGGGGAAACTGAATGTTTACTACAGAACTAAGGTGTTACACTGACAGACGGTGACATGGGGAAACTGAATGTTTACTACAGAACTAAGGTGTTACACTGACAGACGGTGACATGGGGAAACTGAATGTTTACTACAGAACTAAGGTGTTACACTGACAGACTGTGACATGGGGAAACCGAATGTTTACTACAGAACTAAGGTGTTACACTGACAGACGGTGACATGGGGAAACCGAATGTTTAATACAGAACTAAGGTGTTACACTGACAGACGGTGACATGGGGAAACTGAATGTTTACTACAGAACTAAGGTGTTACACTGACAGACGGTGACATGGGGAAACTGAATGTTTACTACAGAACTAAGGTGTTACACTGACAGACTGTGACATGGGGAAACTGAATGTTTACTACAGAACTAAGGTGTTTCACGGACAGACTGTGACATGGGGAAACTGAATGTTTACTACAGAACTAAGGTGTTACACTGACAGACGGTGACATGGGGAAACTGAATGTTTACTACAGAACTAAGGTGTTACACTGACAGACGGTGACATGGGGAAACTGAATGTTTACTACAGAACTAAGGTGTTACACTGACAGACTGTGACATGGGGAAACTGAATGTTTACTACAGAACTAAGGTGTTTCACGGACAGACTGTGACATGGGGAAACTGAATGTTTACTACAGAACTAAGGTGTTACACTGACAGACTGTGACATGGGGAAACTGAATGTTTACTACAGAACTAAGGTGTTTCACGGACAGACTGTGACATGGGGAAACTGAATGTTTACTACAGAACTAAGGTGTTTCACGGACAGACTGTGACATGGGGAAACTGAATGTTTACTACAGAACTAAGGTGTTTCACGGACAGACTGTGACATGGGGAAACTGAATGTTTACTACAGAACTAAGGTGTTTCACGGACAGACTGTGACATGGGGAAACTGAATGTTTACTACAGAACTAAGGTGTTACACTGACAGACTGTGACATGGGGAAACTGAATGTTTACTACAGAACTAAGGTGTTTCACGGACAGACTGTGACATGGGGAAACTGAATGTTTACTACACACTAAGGTGTTACACTGACAGACTGTGACATGGGGAAACTGAATGTTTACTACAGAACTAAGGTGTTTCACGGACAGACTGTGACATGGGGAAACTGAATGTTTACTACAGAACTAAAGTGTTTCACGGACAGACTGTGACATGGGGAAACTGAATGTTTACTACAGAACTAAGGTGTTTCACGGACAGACTGTGACATGGGGAAACTGAATTTTTACTACAGAACTAAGGTGTTTCACGGACAGACTGTGACGTGGGGAAACTGAATGTTTACTACAGAACTAAGGTGTTTCACGGACAGACTGTGACATGGGGAAACTGAATGTTTACTACAGAACTAAGGTGTTTCACGGACAGACTGTGACATGGGGAAACTGAATGTTTACTACAGAACTAAGGTGTTTCACGGACAGACTGTGACATGGGGAAACTGAATGTTTACTACAGAACTAAGGTGTTTCACGGACAGACTGTGACATGGGGAAACTGAATGTTTACTACAGAACTAAGGTGTTACACGGACAGACTGTGACATGGGGAAACTGAATGTTTACTACAGAACTAAGGTGTTTCACTGACAGACTGTGACATGGGGAAACTGAATGTTTACTACAGAACTAAGGTGTTACACTGACAGACTGTGACATGGGGAAACTGAATGTTTACTACAGAACTAAGGTGTTACACTGACAGACTGTGACATGGGGAAACTGAATGTTTACTACAGAACTAAGGTGTTTCACGGACAGACTGTGACATGGGGAAACTGAATGTTTACTACAGAACTAAGGTGTTACACTGACAGACTGTGACATGGGGAAACTGAATGTTTACTACAGAACTAAGGTGTTTCACGGACAGACTGTGACATGGGGAAACTGAATGTTTACTACAGAACTAAGGTGTTACACTGACAGACTGTGACATGGGGAAACTGAATGTTTACTACAGAACTAAGGTGTTTCACGGACAGACTGTGACATGGGGAAACTGAATGTTTACTACAGAACTAAGGTGTTACACTGACAGACTGTGACATGGGGAAACTGAATGTTTACTACAGAACTAAGGTGTTTCACGGACAGACTGTGACATGGGGAAACTGAATGTTTACTACAGAACTAAGGTGTTTCACGGACAGACTGTGACATGGGGAAACTGAATGTTTACTACAGAACTAAGGTGTTTCACTGACAGACTGTGACATGGGGAAACTGAATGTTTACTACAGAACTAAGGTGTTTCACGGACAGACTGTGACATGGGGAAACTGAATGTTTACTACAGAACTAAGGTGTTTCACGGACAGACTGTGACATGGGGAAACTGAACGTTTACTACAGAACTAAGGTGTTTCACGGACAGACTGTGACATGGGGAAACTGAATGTTTACTACAGAACTAAGGTGTTACACTGACAGACTGTGACATGGGGAAACTGAATGTTTACTACAGAACTAAGGTGTTTCACGGACAGACTGTGACATGGGGAAACTGAATGTTTACTACAGAACTAAGGTGTTTCACGGACAGACTGTGACATGGGGAAACTGAATGTTTACTACAGAACTAAGGTGTTTCACGGACAGACTGTGACATGGGGAAACTGAATGTTTACTACAGAACTAAGGTGTTTCACGGACAGACTGTGACATGGGGAAACTGAATGTTTACTACAGAACTAAGGTGTTACACGGACAGACTGTGACATGGGGAAACTGAATGTTTACTACAGAACTAAGGTGTTTCACTGACAGACTGTGACATGGGGAAACTGAATGTTTACTACAGAACTAAGGTGTTACACTGACAGACTGTGACATGGGGAAACTGAATGTTTACTACAGAACTAAGGTGTTACACTGACAGACTGTGACATGGGGAAACTGAATGTTTACTACAGAACTAAGGTGTTTCACGGACAGACTGTGACATGGGGAAACTGAATGTTTACTACAGAACTAAGGTGTTACACTGACAGACTGTGACATGGGGAAACTGAATGTTTACTACAGAACTAAGGTGTTTCACGGACAGACTGTGACATGGGGAAACTGAATGTTTACTACAGAACTAAGGTGTTACACTGACAGACTGTGACATGGGGAAACTGAATGTTTACTACAGAACTAAGGTGTTTCACGGACAGACTGTGACATGGGGAAACTGAATGTTTACTACAGAACTAAGGTGTTACACTGACAGACTGTGACATGGGGAAACTGAATGTTTACTACAGAACTAAGGTGTTTCACGGACAGACTGTGACATGGGGAAACTGAATGTTTACTACAGAACTAAGGTGTTTCACGGACAGACTGTGACATGGGGAAACTGAATGTTTACTACAGAACTAAGGTGTTTCACTGACAGACTGTGACATGGGGAAACTGAATGTTTACTACAGAACTAAGGTGTTTCACGGACAGACTGTGACATGGGGAAACTGAATGTTTACTACAGAACTAAGGTGTTTCACGGACAGACTGTGACATGGGGAAACTGAACGTTTACTACAGAACTAAGGTGTTTCACGGACAGACTGTGACATGGGGAAACACAGCACACATGTACTGGATAGCATATGTATTACAGAAATAGAAATAGAAATAGCTTTATTCCAATTAAGGGCCCTATAATAGAGCATACAATTACATATTACATGTGTTACATGTTTGATGAAAGCGAGCGTCGAAGAGAGTGCCCAGTGATCAATTTGCAAGGGATCCACCTACTAGCATGAATTATGTTATATTTGTATAAGATCATGTAAATATTTCAAGTAAAATAATTACATTCGAAAAACGAAGAGATATTTATTTTGTCGATCGAAGGAAAACTTTTTGGGAACAGAAAAAAATAGTACCCGCAGCAGACTCACGTTTGTTGATGCTACAAACACTGGTCTACATTGTTGTTCAAATGCCATGCACGAACAATATCATGTTTTTAACGATCTGAACATGCTATACCCGAAACTTCATTTACCTTTTTTTACTACTGGGGCATTATCAGAATCGCAGTTGAACTGTAAGATGGTCGAAATTAAAAGAATGCATATTTTTGGGATTGTAGTTCCGACAAGTAGATCCACCACTAAGAACGAATATTGAAAATGTCATTGTTTGGTTAACTTTATTTTTATGCAAAGTCATGGAATTTCAAGTAAGCATGCCGTAAAGTATTTGTTATCTCGTTACATGTACATTGTTCATATTCATATATGCCATGTATGTACCCCCTGTAATGTTTTGTCATGTTTTGAAATGTCCCCATAGGGATTTTGTCTACAATAAAAATTTGATTTGATTTGATTTGAAAAGTAAAAAACTCTTTTTTTTTCATAAAAAGTTGTTTCCTACTGCTGTCTTGAGTCGTCAAAATAAAATATACTCTGGAGATAAATTTGAAATTATACAATTTTTCAACCAATTTTAGTGTTTATTTCAAAGAATTGTTAATTCTAATTTAGGATTTGATTTGATTTGAAAAGTAAAAAACTCCTTTTTTTTCATAAAAAGTTGTTTCCTACTGCTGTCTTGAGTCCTCAAAATAAAATACAACTCTGGAGATAAATTTGAACAATTTTTCAACCAATTTTAGTGTTTATTTCAAAGAATTTTTAAGTTCAATTTATGATGATTTATTGGAAAAATAATCGATTTTTTTAAAATGTATTAAAATTGCATATATAATGCGTTTTATGAAGTGGGGGATTTCCCCAAGTTTATTTTTAGAGGGGATTACCTTTGAACTAGCTCTCAACTGGAAATTCCCAACAAAGAAAAAATTCTCTCACACGGACATTTATGTCGGGTTTATAGCAAGAAGTAATTCATTCAAGATAAACTATAGTAAAATATTCAGACGTGCATTATGGATTTAACACCAAAAGACGAGTTTGAAGATGATGTGGAGGCCGACTGTGCTATGATCGAACCCATAGGCCCAGTGCATGATATCGACGACGAGCTTCCAACAAAGGATTTACGATTTAATAGTACAGAAAGTGGATATTTTGGATCCCTGGATTCGGGATTTGATTCTAAATTGTCTGAAGATTTAAAAAAGTTAGATCTAGCTTCTATAGAGGAGGGCTCTCAAGAAGGGGACCTTTATGACGAAGTAAAGAAAACAGACACGACGGACACTGAAAACCAATATGAAATCTTGGATCATAATGAACTGTTAATGGAAATATTTAAACCAGATAAAGACGGAGATTCGTAAGTATATCTTGATTTTTTTTCTTTATTGTTTAATTTGCCTTTAAGGTGCCTCATTTGAAGACGTGGTACGGCGGATAATTTACATATTTGCATTTATCAAAATAAGATGGATAATTCGGTTGTTTGGTTAATAAGTGCATAAATTTCATAATGAGCTGAAAATAATTTTCATTATGAAATTCATATGAAAATCCCAACTATTCATCGTAAATTCCCATTTATCAGCCTGTTTGTTTGACCTAATTTAGAAGCTTAGCAATGATCATGCGCAATACTGAACATGAAAATTAATCACATGATTGTCACAAAATTTGGCGGGAGTGTTTGCCTGGTACAAACTATGGGTGCGGCAAGTTACAGTCATGCTAGTCTATACAATAATGACTAAAATGTGTTTTACAAATATACTCGTTCATTCACCCAAACGGAAAGGCAAGACTTTCCTTAGGTTTATTATTTTTTAAATTTATTAATCAAACTATTCTTTAAAAATGATATTTAAATAAGTCCCTTTATAGGGGTATGGCCATTAGATTTTGAGTGGTTCTATCAGCTTTTGTAAATTCATATCATGCCTTGAAAAGTTTGATTTGTCTGACCCACAAGATTTAGAAAATTAAAAATAATCTCAATTCTAACTGCCAGCCCCTCTATATAGATTCTGGTTTGAGGTGGGGATCGAAGGAGTGGCCGGGAGATACGGTTTAACTAAAATTGAATAACAATGTCATGAGTTAGTCTTCCTCCTATAATATAAGAGGCCTCATACTTGGGAGGGGGTCAAACTTGGACGGGATGGCAACAAGTCCAAAAATAGCATGCCATCCAGCCTCCAATGTTGTTGGAATAGAATGTAGTATCCCAGTGTGTAGTATAATAAGTAATATATATATCTAAAGAGCAATCATCTTTGTAACCAAAAACGATATTTTAAACTAGAGAATGGCCGGCTCACAAATTATAGAAAAGTTACAAAAAGTAATAAAAGTAGAAACTGTGCTTATATGTGAGAACCGAGATAGGAACCCATATTTTATGGCAAGCCGTTTTTACATTTATTCCTCTTTATAGATATCTCATAAACTTTATAAGATATCTCATATACTTTATAAGATATCTCATAAAGTTTATGAGATATCTTATAAAAAATAATTAATACGATATCTCATATACTTTATAAGATATCTTATAAACTTTATGAGATATCTTATAGATTTTATAAGATATCTTATTTACTTTATAAGATATCTTTAAAAGAAAATGAGATATCTACTAAACACAATGTTTATAAGATATCTGATAAAGTTTATAAGATATCTCATAATGTTTATAGGATATCTTATAAAGTATATGAGATATCTTATAAATTATTTTTTATAAGATATCTTATAAAGTTTATAAGATATCTTATAAAGTTTATCAGATATCTTATAAACTTTATGAGATATCTTATAAAGTATATGAGATATCTTATAAATTTTATGAGATATCTTTAAAGAGGCCTTATTAAAATATAAGATATCTTATAAAGTTTATAAGATATCTCATATACTTTATAAGATATCTTATTAAATATATAAGATATCTCATATAAATGGGAGTTTATAAGATATCTTATAAAACATATGAGATATCTTATAAAACATATAAGATATCTCATAAAACATATAAGATATCTTATAAAACATATAAGATATCTCATAAAGTTTATTAGATATCTTATAAAGATTATGAGATATCTTATATAAAATAATTTATAAGATATCTAATAAAAGTTATAAGATATCTCATAAAGTTTATAAGATATCTCGTAAACTTTATGAGATATCTTATAAAAAATGACTTATAAGATATCTCATAAAATATATAAGATATCTTATAAACTTTATCAGATATCTTATAAACTTTATAAGATATCTTATTAGTTTTATAAGATATCTTATAAGTTTTATAAGATATCTTATAAATTATTTTATATGAGATATCTAATAGTGTTTATAAGATATCTTATAAACTTTATGAGATATCTTATATGTTTTATAAGATATCTTATTTGTTTTATAAGATATCTTATATGTTTTATAAGATATCTCATATGTTTTATAAGATATCTTATAAACTACCATTTTTATGAGATATCTTATATATTTAATAAGATATCTTATAAAGTTTACGAGATATCTTATAAATTTTATGAGATATCTTTAAAGAGGAATAAATATAAATATGGCGTGCCATAATATTTATCCTTGACAGATGTACATGTCCGGACCACGTCATGCGTATGCGGGCAATAAAGATAGAGTTTTCGAAGGTAGATAAAACATGTTTTTAATCGGCAGTTCGATTCAAAAATATTTCAAGCAGCATCTTTATTTTTTCAGACAACTTCATATGGCCATTATTCAGATGCTGGCCCCGATCTCTATGTATTTCATCAATCTAATCCCAAGTCACCATTGGCTGAACCTTCCTAACAACCTACTACAAGTCCCACTACATCTAGCAACTATAACACGACAGGCTCAGATTGTATGGAAGTTGATGTCAGCTGGGGCCGATATCGTAGCCAGAGATTATAAAGGTGATACAGCCCTTCATATCGCATGTCGGGAGGGATTCGACGACATCGTTGAAATTCTTTTGACGCCTGTCAAGTACAACGAGACTAGCGAGATCAAGTACCCCTTAGAGAATCAGAACGTTCCTCAGGATACCAGGCTCTTGAATTATAATGGTGAGTTTCAGTTTAAAAAAGAGTTTCAGTTCAGTAAACCAAGGAATCTGATTATTTATTAGATCCTGCCAAAGATCGACTTTGAGCACACAATTTTGGCTTAAAGTTCTTCCGGAGATTCTGACCAAAGGGATGATAGTTTTAGTGGACTGGTATATTAAACTATGTTTGTTTTCTATATACACAGATATGCATATGTAATGAATACAGTTAGTCTTTGTTTTCCTTTACAAGGGATGAGAAATCCTTGTACTTTTCTACGTCCCCTTTATAGTACGGAAGTAGTCAAAAGGTTTTTTTGTTAATTTGTCTGAACTAAAGAAGGAAAACCTTGGATTTATTGATAGGTTAATCTACCTTTGGAAAAACAGGATATTTTTCAGTTTGAAATTTCAAAACGGAAATAGTTATAAATGGTTTACAAGTGCATGTACTTTTAATTACACAACAAGTTTTATGTAGTTCAACTTGTATACTTTAATGTCTATTATGAACATACATGTACAGTACATGTATAATTTTCTATAATTTATGTATATATTGTAAAAGATTGGCAAGAATCACTTAATACCTTGATACAATAAAATACACGTATCTGCATCTATCTTTGCAAGCTTAGGGTTTTGATCCTTTCTCTCATTTCCATAAAGGTTCTTGTGGCCTTCGAAAATGTAACCTGTAAGATGTTCAGACATAAAGTTTTATTTGATTATTTTCTTATTTAAGGACAATCATGTCTTCACCTTGCGGCTGAGAGAACCCATCTACCTATCTTGAGACTATTGCTAAAAGCGGGAGCCGATATTAATATCAAGGTAAACACTAGAACCTTATAAGTACCTCATATCTTTGTGAAATATTTATTAAAGTTATTTTTATCACTGGGAGGACCTTTTAATATCACATTGAAATAAGGAAAGTATTTCATTCGTGTACTTAAGTCAAAATGTAAAGTCATAAACCACAAAAATACCTTTGAAAATTTTCAAGGAAGTGAATTTATTTCATTCAAAGGATTAATGAACTTAACCACATATAATTAGAAATATTTCAAATTCCACGAATTCGATAATCAGCTTTTAAATCTTTTATAACAGGATGGAAAATGCGGGAAAACTGTTCTTCATTATGCTGCGGAAGTTGGAAACCATGTTCTCCTGGAATTCCTCCTTTCTCAGGAAAACCTCGATTTGGATGCAAACACCTACGGAGGGATGTCAGCAGTCCAGCTTGCCTACGGGCGTGGTCTTAGTGATGTGGTTCAGACACTGAGAAGGCGTGGAGCAGAGTTCGTACCATTACCCGTGACGGAGGGAGATAGCGATGAGGATATGGTACGTTTAGAAATTTTTTTCCAGAAGTTATTACATTTGTTTTTCTATAGTCACGGTAGACAATCAGAGTGAATCTATGTAACTTGCAGTTATTATTTCTTTTTAAAAATGACCAAGCCACTACCAACACGTCAATTTGCGGTCGTATAAAAAGTATAAACAATATGTTCGTTACTGTACATAAGGGAAAACTGATACATGTGCTAAAGTAGGCATCTGACTTATTTATTAACATTTATAGAAGCCTTCTTTAATGTATGCTTTTATTTTCTAGAATGAGTGACCCAGCGACTCACCAATACAAAAGGAGGTCACAAGTAGGCAATAGGCAACCCTGCCTAATCCAACCTGGAGGAAAGATGCGGCTGTGAAACAGGGTACCATGTGCACCTAGTGAATTTTCACTGGGATTCAGCGACAATACTAAAGCAATGAGAATATAAACTCTAAAAAAAGACAGAAAAATCAAAACTTTCCTCTTATAAACAGAATAATGTGATGAAGTTGAAAGGCAGCAGATATTTTATATTGTGAAGAAGTTTTTGCCAAGGTTCAGAAATAATACTGAGTATTAGGAACTTGTCAGTAACTATATTTACTTGTACATATGAATGATTTTATATTGTTATTTAACTTTGAAATGAATGTTACCATGTTTAATAAAAGATAAGAAAATTGTTTTAGTTTTAAGATATCACAGAATGTTATTTGGTATAACAAACCTATGTTCTAAGCGACTTTTGACCCGTTTTAAGATTGTGTCTCATTATTTTATCGGAAACCCTAAGCAAAATGATGATGTTTTAATCTTTCTCTATCAACAGCCATATTGTATAAATGGTTTAACTACAAGGGACAAATGGAAATAAGTGTACATAACACAACCCTCACAAACCGACGACAACTGACGGCAATTAGAAAATCAGCCAAAAAAAAACAGCTACCAGTCTTCAATGTCGCTAGGCGATCGTCACGTCAAATGCTGGTAGTGGTCTTCCGGAACTCCGACCAGAACCTACTGGAACTGTTACAGCGAAAACAAAAGATACCGTACCGGTTCCTCTGGAGGAAGATGCTAAGAAATAAAACTGGAACGGACACCCTCACCATACCTATATTCTGAAGAGTCGGCTTTCTTGCTCCAATAAATCTTAGGACAAAAATCTTCGAGTCTCCTAATGTCCAATTTACTTTTACGATCAATCACAAAGGACCGTCAAAAACAATACAAAACAACCAACAAAAAAAAAAAAAACATAACAAAAACTACGAAAACAAACGTAAATGTTCCTTTTGTTCATCTTGAACAAAAACAAACTGTTAAGAGATGTTAACCATGGTATTAATGATAATGTTATGCTTAAGCGAGTAAATTGATCATTTACAAAAAGAAAATTGATAGGAAACTCATGGCGGACACCGGTCGGGCTAACCGAGAGTCAGTATATCTATTTATCTATGTTATACCCTTTGTTTAGTTTAATCATATTTATTTATCCTGAATTGGGAAACAAGCTTAATGCTTATGTAAATCCCTCTCCAGCTAGCAGTTTGCGAGTGTGGCCTTTGCAGCGGCCCCCATTGAGCCTACTCTTATCGAACTCTACAAATGGGTCTTTAACGTGCATGGGGTATTGCTCTCCACATACACGGGACAACCTTTTTTCGTCCCTTCCGAAGGACTAGCATCGTTCCTTGAGACCAGCTTCGCAAATGGTGTCAAGAGAGAGTCGGAAAATTGGTTCATGAAATTTTCACCCCGGACGAGGATCGAACCACGAACCTTGGTGTTAGTAGCCCGCACGTTAACCACTACACCACCGGCTCTCTTGATACCCTTTGATCCAGTGTCCGTCCGTCTGCATGTTCGAATTATCAGCAATTACTTAAGGATTATATGATAAAATTAATAATATTACAGTATAAATAAAGAATGCAAAAAAAGTAACAATTCTACCTCCTTGAAATTCGGTTGACATTAATGATTCCCCGTTCTGTTTTTGTTACAATCGAAATTTTTACATACCTTAGCACGTGAGAAATTTTACTACGACTTTTATTTAATGTCACATCATAACACACTTGTTGCTGGTTACGATCTAAAATAGTCCAATCCTATAAACTTGATTTAATCAGAAAGACACTACTATTGGATGATACCATAGTTCATTCACACACTAGGTAAACGCTGTCCGCGAGAGAAATGATATTTCGCGTTTTTTCTGTACTGATATTTCATGTTGTTTGGTCTACTTGCATGGGTGGTTCAATAAACATGTTATTTTCGTGAGTTTTTACCTTTTTAATACTGCTTGTTGTAAAAATTTAAATCATTGAATATTTGTCTTGGACATATCTAGTTAATCTTTGAAAAAATCAGCATAAAACAAAAGAAAAATAACCAATAAAGCATAATTACTATACAAACAGTGGAAACACAGTTATTACATATGAAAAATATACGGGTTTGAAGGGAAAGCTAGGTTAAATGAATGTTAATAAAATCTTTAGTCGGTATAATTCATAAAATTACTAATCTAATAGATCATTAACTGAAATTCAGCAATCTTAAAATATTGACTGTACTGTTATTCTGTGTTCATGAAATCATTCTGTACTGTTACTTCGTGTATTAATCTATCAACATTGTACTGTTATTTCGGGTATCATATTCTAATTTAAATATTTTTAAAAAGAAGAAAACAGATCCCTCTTTGAAAATCAAGTATTATTAGTAGAGTAGACGGCACCTTGATTTGAAAAATTTAATGTCCCCACCGAACATACTCACATATTATATATCGTTGGAAAGAGCAGGACCTAAGCAATCGAAATATGCTTGTCGTAAGAATCAGAGTTGGTCGAGTTTTCAGAAATTCAAGGTCAAAGGTCAATGGACGAAACAAACTAAAAAAACAACCGTAAAAGTGTTTTTCATTTCCGTATTTATTTGTGTTCAAAATTGAAACAACTGATCGGAAATATATGAAATAATGTCTAAACAAATATTTTAATTGAAAAAGTTTCGATAGTACTTCCGTTTATCATTAAAAATTCAATAAATTTACATGAAGGTCGAATTTCCCCCCTTTTTCTGGAGGAATTTTCTGCGCTATTATTTTTTAATTTAAATATAATTTTCTGTTTTTGTTTCAAGTTTGTCTTACAGTAAACAAACCAAATATGTTTTCTAAAATGTTATTTGGCCATATAATCATTAAAAACTGTGTTTAAGAGATCCTTAAAAAGGGGGGATATTAAGAACAATAGAGTAAAACAAACCTTCTAAACTAAGTTGACACATTATTAAAGGTTCTAATGCTTTTTACCATTTATCTCAATACATTTAGGGCAAGTAAGGTTTATAGGTCTACTTTATTCGTTTTTTAGGACTTCAAGCCTTATATTGTAATCGTCCACACTCCTGCCCAAAATACCAGGGGTGCCAATATAGAATGACTGATTATACCTACAGAACTTTATAGAATTTGATTAAAGTTACACATAATATTTTGAATATTACACCATTGATTGTTGAATACGAAAAATTTTAATTCGAGTCTAATTAGGGGTTTACTCGTGTGAAAACAGGGACTTTGCATATTTGGACGAAGGTGTACCTTTCTAGTAACCACTATTGCTTCTACATTATTGCACGAATCTCTTTGAAAATTTCACACAAATGTGGTCGCATGTTGTTATTTTTGTTTTTACCTATAAGATTTTGATAAGAATTATAAAAGGGGACGTTGATAAGTGAAACAAGTGTTTTGTCATCCGTACACAAAATGTGTTATTTTACTCTTATCGCCAATTTTTTTCCTTTGAACCATCTTTGATTTTTTCGAAATTCAGGTATTTTCTTTTCCTTAATGTGTAATTGTAATATTTTTGTTTTAGATTGTATCTAGAAAATCTTTGTGGTTTGATACTGACTAAAACTTAACAAAGCCACCCAAGGACCGTACAGTTTAATCCACCACAGATTCGCCATCTGTGCTTAAAATTTCATAAAACTTAGTCAAAAGTATTGTTACATATTGTTGTTCAACATATCTATTTACCTTATTCATTGAATGAAAAATAAGGATTCGCCATAGTAAAGTAAGGATATTTTTAGGCTAAGGTGAGGGGGTACCCCACTCTTAGCCTCAACAACTCCTTTATAACTGCTTCAAATTTCACAAAACTTTACAGAATCTTTCTCACATAATGATACTTTGATTTTAAAAGTTTATTTTGTAAAAAAACTGCTAAAAAATGTTTGTAGTATGGTAATATATCATATTTTTGATTTCTGGCCATGAAAAAAACACAGAAAATTTTCGCTATATCTCATTAACGACAATTACAAATTTGATGATTTTTTGACAAAATCTTGGTAACATTATTTTGATTCACAGATTATGATTATTTTTTTGTTCAATCTCGAATTCAGCGATTCCTTCAACAAATCATTCAAGAATGGCTTTTGGACACAAGGACACTAATTGTCTATAATTGTATATGACCTGATAAACGTTAACTTATGCTTGAAAATTAACGAAATGTCTAATAAATCTTTTATTTTATATAGTGTCATAATTCCCTTTGTGATCGATGTTCAGTAAAATATGGAATAGCCATTTTTTAACTAGAAGTACTAGTCTGTTATTCACAATAATTCCTTGATGAGTCGCATTCAAATACCAAAAACGAAATGTACACTTCAAAACCAATTAAAAATAGCATTAAGAAGGGTATTTTTACCAACAGTGCGCATAATGATTGTCGGTTCTTCTGATACAACTTGACAAATAATGCATTTGTCCCAATCGTGTGAATAACACCCCCTTTTTGGGCTTGATGGCCCAATTTTAACAGGACTACTAGCTGAATCCATTGATTACCGTGCTTTTGACCTTTGAAATATGAAGACACAAGAAAACAAAAATCAACACAATAACAAATTAACAAATCATAACCACACAAAAACACAAAAAATATCGTAATTTGAAACAAAACTAGCAAATTCATAATACACGATTTGCATTTAAACTAGAGTGTAAAAGACGCAACAAGTACGGAATTAAGGTTTCCGGACCACAATTGACAAATTTAAAATAATAGTTTTTCCTCGTTAAAATCAAAACTATTCGTCCTATCACTATAAAAATTGGGGAACAATTAGTTTGTAGATGTGTCAATACGACATATTAATTTCAATAATGATGCTTAAAGAGTTTTAAAATGGTAAGTTAAAATCGCCTTGATTTTGCTAATATTTAAGACGTTTTTCAAATCGTAATTTGAATACAAAGATGCACCCTCTAAGAAAACCTACTGCATTGGTAGTCAAGATATGTCTATTTTGTAGGTAATAAATGCAAAATCAACGTGAAAACCTTCTTATCTGCTTTGAATATGATGTTATATTGTCATACTATGAGACAGTTGATCGAGGGTACCCCTATTTAACGTAATATTTAAAAAAACTCGACCATACGAACTTCTTACGACAAGTAAAATATCAAACTAGAAGCGTGTACCTTTCGTTTAAGCCCAAAATCAGCAGTATGTTCTTTCGGGACATTAAACTTTTAAATAAAGCGTCTTTTTACATTCCGTCTACTCTACTATATGTTAAATCCAAATCAAAAGAAATAACCAATCAAAAAGTATCACCTTTAAATTAAGATATTCTTAAATAAGTGCCAAAATACGTTAAAATGCCTTCTTTTACAATTAAGAAATCCCTATCGTGATGCTACAGAGACCACAGATAGAAATATTTCATACCATACCAATAAGGTAAGACAGTTATGGCTTTAATCTCAAGCAGCACGAAATCGACTCGGCAATCAGAGAGAACAACATAAAAAGTTTGATAAAGTGAACATAAACTGCCGTTTATATTGTAAGTTGTGTCGCGTACATTTATTCCACATTTTTCCATCAAATGATGATGAAGTAGAGACGCAACACCTATGGGTGAATATAGTTTTAACTGTCACTGAAAAAAAAGGAGGAATGGGTTGAATCTGGCAATTTAGCCTACTACAGGGGATCATATGGGTCCTACTCTCATTCAGTCCTGCAGTATGGTTCTTTAAGGTGCGAGGAATGTGACATTTTCCCCCGGCTACACTGAGTACCACTGTTAGCTGTCAGGGTTTCCGCCTGACAATCCGGCATTCATTGTGACAGGGTTATCCCACTCAACCACCTTGGGCACACAACCCAGTCACTCTGCAGATAAAGCGACCTGACCCGACGTCAGGTTTTAAGTGCTCTGTAACTGGTCAGGATTTCAACGAGAAGCTTAGCACTGGTGCAGGCCTATCACGCACGGGTTTATACCACACATTTATTGAAATTAGGGACCGACACTAGAGGCATATGTGCTACATCTTGAGTCGAAGTCGCGCATTTGCATAAGCAGATTCCATAACAATAAATTCCCCATAGAACAATGTTGAAGTACATTTAGGTAGATCAAGAAATATTCTTATGGGGGGCAATTTTTAACTAATGAATGAAAGGGTTTGAACATGAATTTCATTTTGTTACTCGGAAGTCTTCGGCTTCCGAGTCTTGTCGGAGAAAAGATGAAATGGAAGAAGCGCGGTAAACTGTTACAACTCGTTGTCACGTCGCTAACTCTCGTAGAAATAAAATATAGGACCAGACGAGAAAAGGTCGTAAGCGGCAAACATGGCGACGGCAGCCTGAGACTGATACCAAAAAATATCGACATAATAACAACTATAGAAACTGAATTCAAACCAGACGATCTCGGTTTGTATGCATGCCCAGGAGTCTCGACAGAGGGAAATAGTGATTTTGTTATTGAAAAACTCGCTCCCAAATTATGATCTCGTATGGTTCTGTGATGTATCAAGGCTTGCGGAAGTAAAAGTTGACGTGACAAGTAAGTCTTGCATTTATGTTATTTTAAAGAGTTTTGTTTAATTTACGATTACATACATTAACATCTTGTACATTGTACATGTATATTGATTGTATCACCATGTTGTCTATTGTATTTTATGTGTAATCTATCAACATGATCAATTATGTTCTTTTCTTCAATCAATTTATGTTCTTTTCCTCTACATGTACAACAAATAATAGATATGTTACTACAGGTCAATGCTGAACTCTGTGTACATGTATTTATTATAGAATGTAAAACACTGCCACCTGTTTAGTAAAAATATATTAGAGTCTAATATGAATCTTAATTTATTTTAAATCAAAAATTGCTTACACAAGGTTATGTTGCTGCTTGGTTGTTGTCTTCACTCAAGAGTGCAGACATATCGAAAAATTTTAAAAGCAGACATTCGGTCCGGTGAATCTGAAAATTATGTCTGACCCAAGCATTTTTTTGTCTGCAATTTCATAGGCGGATCCAGGGGGGGCCCTAGGGGGCCCGAGTCCCCCTCTTTTGGCGGAAAAATTTGGTTGAATATAAAGGAAATCATTGAAGCGTGACCAAAGCGGGCCCCCTCTTTAAAGAATCTCTGGATCCGCCTCTGAATTTACTAATATACTCCGTTCTCATTATATCATGGGTTCTGTGTTATCGTGGTATTTACTTTCATTTCAAAACCAAATATTCAACTGTGACGTCACTGTTTCTACGTAGCTACGTACCATGATATAACGAGATACCAGGATAGTTCATACAAAATTACGGTCTGATCAGCCAGTAATTCTGTCAGACACACCAAATCTTGCAGGACTGAACAGATTTTTGCAGGACAGGTCCTGAGGTTCTGTACAGCTGTCATCATGTACAATATTTCGATATGTTTGCCCTCATAGAATAAAAAGCTAAGCTGAGCACAGCATGATACGACCAATACAAGTTGAACCCTGTACGCTGGAGGCCCAATATGGATAGTCTATTGCTTTGGTCACATGAAGCCCATGGTGGACTTACAAAGCTTTTTGACAGTGCATACATCCTGTGGTGGACTTTCAAATGCATTTTGACACATATACATGTATATTGACATCAACATCTCATACAAAAAGCCTTATTTATATACATATATCAATTTACATTTTTTGCCCTTTGACCCCTAATTTAAAAAAAAAACTGTAAGAAATATTGTTAATCAGATTGCAAAAAAGGGCAGGGATTTTCATAAGGTATCCAATGAAAAAATATTTTGAAATCGGACCAATTATAAAAAAGTTATTTTTATGGGCATGGCCTACTCTTTGGCACATCCCTGTTCACCATTTTATGGAAAGCTACCCCCCTCCTGAAGACCTTTTAGATTATTAATGACAATGTACATGTGTATATGACTTAAAGAAATTAAAGCAATATCTGACAATATTTTCTGACCTACTAAATAGTTAGGTATTCATTACTTAAAACAATTAAACAAATATTAACAATGATTAATGTGATATATCTTCAAAGAACAGCATGGCCAATTTGGTCACATGTCACCTTATATTTGTTTTGATTTTACATTTTCTGGGTTTCATGTTTATTGCATGAACCTTCTGGTTGATAGGAAACTGTGTTTAGAAATTGTAATAACTTGGAAGCAATGGAAATCTATCATCAAATATCTTTGATCTTACAAAAAAATCAAAGAAACTTCAGTTTTCCTTGTATTCTAAATTTGCAGCCCTTAAATGTTGCAATATTATAACTTGAAATATTGGGACAAAAATGTTTTATTTCATCTTATTTACATTTTTAGCTCACCTGGACCGAAGGTCCAGGTGAGCTATTGCCATCACTTGGTGTCCGTCGTCGTCTGTCGTCCGTTAACAATTTTTCAAAAATCTTCTCCTCTGAAACTACTGAACAGAATTTAATGAAACTTGGTATGAATGATCCTTAGGGTGTCCTGCATCAAGCTTGTGTTTCGATTTTTGATCTGTCAAAAAACATGGCCACCGTTACTAAAAATAGGCCAGGGGGTCAAACTACTGTTTTTGGCTTGTAAATCAAAAAGTATAAGAGATAAATGAAATCTGATGCCACGCTACTGCTTCAGCATCAAAAGTTCTACAAAAGTCTCCATTTGGTCGAAGTTGTCAGATGATCCCTTATAGGGGTTACAGCCCCTGAAAGGTGAAAAATAGCATTTTTTCATGTTTTTTGCTTATAGAAAGAAAACTATTGCAGATAGAGAAAAGCTGTTGCTTGCCTAAATGTTCAGCTCATTTAGCTCTACAAAAGTCTTCATAGGGTCGAAGTTGTAGGATGACCCCTTATAGGGGTTACAGACCCTTAAAGGTGAAAAATAGCATTTTTTCATGTTTTTGGCTTATAGAAAGAAAACTATTGCAGATAGAGAAAAGCTGTTGCTTGCCTAAATGTTCAGCTCATTCAGCTCTACAAAAGTCTTCATAGGGTCGAAGTTGTCAGATGACCCCTTATAGGGGTTACAGACCCTTAAAGGTTAAAAAAGGTGTTTTTAGCCTATAGAATGAAAACTATAGCAGATAGAGAAAAGTTGTTGCTTGCTAAATTGTTCAGCTCATTTAGCTCTACAAAAATCTTCATTGGGTCAAAGTTGTCAGATGACCCCTTATAGGGGTTACAGCCCCTTAAAGACGAAAAATAGTGTTTTTGGTCTATAGAGTGAAAACTATTGCAGATAGAGAAAAGCTTTTGCTTGCTTAAATGTTCAGCTTATTTAGCTCTACAAAGTTTTTCATAGGGTTGACATCAAGACCAGGTGAGCGATTTAGGCTCCTGGGAGCCTCTTGTATACTTATGTCTTACATATATATATATGTCTTTTGGGGATTACATTGCATTGTTAATTCATGAGCTCTATCCAATAAACTGATTGATTGATTGATAATATTATAGTGGAATTGCTGCAACTTTAGGACATATGAAATTGCAAGACTATTATTGATCATTATTGTTGATAAAAAATACATTATTGTAAGCTGATGTTTATTTTTATAACATTATTTATTTGCAAAATATCAATTTAAATGTGGATTTATATGTAAATTGTGTCCTACATTGTATGTTTAATATGTGTGTGTATTAGCAAGTTATGTATAAATGTTTTTTTTCTTTCAGACAAAGAGCCATATAAAGCTAAAAGTTGATAAAAGTCATCAGCATCTGCAATTTCAAGATATGGATAAATGCTGACTGTGCATATATATTTCTCACTGAAACTGGATATATCTAGCATCAAAATAGTGTTTACCTTTACAGAGAGCTTTATTCTTCTAACTAAGGAGTCCAAAAGTCTATAGAAATTATGAAAATTTGTTTTGAGCAGCTACAAAATATATAAACATCCTAGGATGATGTGAAAAAGATTGAGTAAAAATCATGAATTAATATGTCATGTATGTTGTGTAAAATGAGTTCAGTGGTGAATTTGATATCAAGTGAAATATTAAAAAATAAATGTGATATAAGAACTTTTTTTGTTTGTTACGCTACATATTTTTATTGATGATGGATCCACACAACATCATATCTTCATAAACATGAAGGCAAATACAGAGCAGAACAATACATTAATGAAGAAAGCTTTGTCTGGACCCATATTGGACATACAAGTATAATAGTTGACTAGACACACAAAGAAAAAGAAAACACATGCAAGTGTCAATGCAACATACCATGTGTAACAGCTCAAGTACAAGAAAGAATAAAATCACATAGTTCAAATTTATTTGCCAAATGAAGTCTATAAAAAATGATAAAAGACTAACAAAAGTTGAAAGCTGTAAATGCTCCATAAGTTTTTTTTTATTTCATGTATTTAATAAGATTTTGTGGCATGCATATTTACTCAATTCACTGTAACATTATCCTTTCAATTCATCATAGTACAAGCATCTTATTCCTCAGCTGTTTACAATAGATATATATTACAAGTTATCCAATGTAAATAGATTGACTGACAAATAATATTATAAGCAATGATTATACTATTTGACATGTTAAAGATTGTCTACATGTATTTCAATATATGTTATAAGGGGGTGGTAAAGGGGGGGTACGTGCACGGATGAACGGCCAATAAAAAATGACAATCACGATGAACGGGCAATAAAAAAATGATAATCACGATGAACGAAAAATGAAATAGAGAAACACGATGCACGATGAACCTCCATGCACGGCTGAACGGGAAATAAAAATTGCTCAACACGATGCACGAAAAAAACCCTTTACCACCCACTTATAAGTTTCAATTATGAATGTAACCTTGTCAATGAAATGACATTTGACCAATTAAGATTATTTAGAGGCAGGTTATGCCCCCTATCATTTAAAAAAATCACTAGTAATTGTTTGTTAAAAACAAAACATTAATTGGGTTAAATAATATTTACATATAAGTCCAATAGGGTTATTTTTATCATTGTACCCATTTTTGTCCCCCGCCGCAACGCGCCGGAGGGACTTAGTAATGGTCTCCGTCCGTCCGTCACGTTTTTTGAGGGTGCAACTCCTCGGACACTACTGAACTGATGTTGCTGAAACTTTACACACTGATAGGGTACTATTAGTAGGTGATCATCCCATATTTGAAATTTTCAAAATGGCCGTTGTTTCCATGGAAACAGGGAAGAAAGGTTAGTAAGGTCAAAATATAGGACATTCAATATCTCGGTTACCTAGATGCACAGGGTTCTGAAATTTTGTAGGCTGATAGAGCAAAAGGTACTCTATAATAATATGAAAAAAAAATTTGAAGCGATATTTACGGTTTTCAAGTTATTTACGAATTTGTGATTTTTCGGTCTGAAAAATGGGACTTTGTCAAACGTTTTTGTGGGTGCAACTCCTCAGATACATGTACTACTGAATGGATGTTGCTGAAACTTTACACACTGATAGGTTACTATTAGTAGGTGATCATCCCATATTTGAAATTTTCAAAATGGCCACCGTTTCCATGAAAACGGGGAAGAAAGGTCAAAATATAGGACATTCAATATCTCGGTTACCTAGTTGCACAGGGTTCTGAAATTTTGTAGGCTGATAGAGCGAAAGGTACTCTATAATAATACGAAAAAAAATTTGAAGCAATATTTACAGTTTTCCGTTATTTAGGAATTTGTGATTTTCCAGTCCAAAAAATGGGACTTTGTCCAAAAAAAATTATGTTCACTGGTTTCCTTCCTCGTTTTGACTGAATGATTTCGTCTCCGAAACAACCAATTTCTATGGTTTCTCAGAGAATATATTGATCGAATTTACATACCACACAACTTTCATGCGGCGGCGGGGGACACATGGCTACGCGTAGCAATCTTGTCTTTGTACATATAACATGTTGGTGACATTTTTGATGCATTTTAGTGAATCAATATGTAATATTGATATGATGATTGCTATGTAATGTTATAAAGATTACTTTAACTAATTATTGAACAATAATAAACATGCTACCATTGAAATGGTATTAATGTCTAAAAATATTGTCCAAAATACCAAGTATGAAATCAAGTATGTGTTCAATAGAAAATGCATATTTTCAAACATAATTGCTGCTATAAGAATATTATGTCTGTAAAAATGTTAGTTATTCTACAAAAGTAATAATAAAAGATAACTTGTTTTGTTATATCAATCTATTTCCCACACAAAAAAGTTGCAGAGCTTTATGTCTCTGGTCCATCAATCAGTCCTACACATCACTTTGTTATAATAAAAAAGACAAAGTTCCAGACAATAAATATTGCTCCGCCTGACTCACCAAGACTCATCAGAGGCGCTCTACCAAAAAAAAATGAAAATGCCAAACATAATATAATTATGATGAGCATAAAACAATAAAACCAAAAATACCAAACAGGGGAAGAAAATTATTACTTAATTTATCTAACAATGTCTGGGGTAAGAAGAATCTAGGGGTTTAGACAATATTGAAAATTAAACATATAATTTAAAGCTATAAATGAAACTCCACTTATACTACTGAAAACAAACAACACATGGTTTGCAAGAACTACACCATATATAGATATGCATGTTACCAAAAAATCTAGAAAAGCAAAGTTTTGTCGGACTGTTGACCCAATATTTATGTTGAAAACCCTGATAATAGTTCATGAACAAGTAAACGGATATTTCTAAAAAGTACATCATATGTTGTGCTTTCTACCAGGATTCCATCTGCAAATTATAGTGTGAATAATCACCCATTAAACTGAAATCCTGATATACATGTACAAATGGTGATAAGGCTGTCCCCATCTGTTAGTCAAGTTAGTCAACACAACCAACAAAATTTAACGAAACTTGGTATGCAAGAAGTTCATCATATGAAATCGTGCATAAATTAACATGTATTCATTAGCCACAAATTTGGGACACAATTTGATTTACCAACATACCAAGAACAACAAAACAGAATTCCATAGAACTTGGAATTGAAGAAGTATAACACTTATAGTTGTATCTGTTGCAACAAATCATTTGTTACCAGAGTACATAATTATAAAGCTAATTTTTTACTCCAATACCATAATATGAACTGCACACAAGGGTTATATCATAAATATACAGCCTTGTCCAAATACACAAAACAGGAAATGCTTTCCAAAATTAAGTATAAAAAAGATATATTAAATGTGCAACATAAGACAAAGCCCCACAAAACAGGAACTGTTTTATCAAACACCAGATTAACGAAATCTCCATCCTTGAAATCAGCATTCAATAGAAACTAAAATGTGTCGCATTTATTTGCAACAGAATACCCAGCAGAAATAAACAAATTTATGCAACTCAAAGACATGCTACAAGAAATCCTTAAAATATTTTCAAGATATGAAATATGGTACGCTGCCTAGTTGAGTCATTTAAAGAAAAAATGGTGGGTTAAACCATGTTATATGGTGACAAACATTCTTCATCCATTGGATATAAAGTTCCATTATAAAAGAAAACATTCTGACTTCCGAGTTGTCAGTACCAACGGTACTTTGATTTGTTTATGCACGTGACTGTAGTATTAATCGTGTAATTGAGTTGAGAAGAAAGTACATACCAGTCGATTATCCAGTAGTTTTTTGGATATAATTTAGATTGCAATGTTCTTTAATTAAAAAACAAATGTATCAATATCCATTACAAAACAAGAACAGATACTAGGTCCCCACCCGTTGAGTGGGGGAAAATCTAAGTCGGCTCGTTAAACAGGAAGTAGATGAGCGACGGATCTGAAAACGCATCTCATCATATAGGACCCCTACCTGAAACTGCATACCAAACTTCAAAAGCCTATGATTAATACTTTTACGAAAAAAATTGTGACGGACAGACGCACGCACGCACGCACACACGAACGGACAGGCGCCCAGCATTTTTATGTCCCCGCCCCGCGTTGCGGCGGGGGACAAACAAAGCTAAACTATTAGAATAATTACTATTTGTCTTGCCTATAGCTATCTGGTTGTAATATGATTGTATTGTGTAACAAGGGGTTGCATCAAGTCGTGCTATGGATACTCCAACTCGACCATTCGGAAAAGAGGATGTAGTATATGTTACAAGTTACATTGCATTGCATGTATATATGAAAGTAAGTCAATCTTGCAACTCGAAGTCTGTTTTTTTAATATACGATTCAAATTTTCAAGAACATAGAATATCAGTACAGTTTAACAGAAATAACAGTACAGTAAGATTTTGACAGGCAAATCTGAACAGGAAATATCAGTACAGTAGGTTCTCTGTTACGAGCATTTTCTACGATGTATAATAAGGAAGAAGGGATGTAATTGCATTTTGTTTAAACAGTAATCTTTTTTGAATTGTTTTGAATCTCCGTTCATTAAAAAATATTTGGAAAAAGGATAAATTCTCGTAAATTATTTAACATGCATACATCTGCTATGAATTTAAAAATATTGTCGATAAAGCACCAAAAAAATCATTAAAACTTAAAGGAGATGGAAATTCATCTTTAACAAAGACACAGGAACAGCATATACAATTTCATGCTTCATATAGTTAATATAAACGCCGGTTTTAGTCCTGGTGTCCAATGTCAACAATAACCCGAAATATCCGTACAGTGAAAACGCGAAATATCTTTGCTCTCGCGGACAGCGTTTACCTAGTGTGATTCAAAGGTAGCGCGTGTAAATTATTTTGAATATGATTGGTTCGAAATAAAGGTAATAACAAATCTACCGAACTTGAACGATCAATCTCATAGTCCATAGAAAATGACAAAAACGAATCAGTCACACCGGAGAATTGGTGGATCGCAATGGTCCTGACTTGGTACAGGCATTTCAAACGAAATGGTGGGTTAAACCAGGTTTTATGGCGCCAAACCTCCCTCTTCCATTGCGATCTTAGGATCCGGTAATGACCATAGAACACAACATAGTTGTGAGACACAATAGGGATATTGAGGTGATTGAAGTGAGTGACTCGACTAACATGGAGAAGAAATTATTAAAACGCCTCTAACTGCAATCGGCGGTACAAACTCGTGTCAGAACGAAAATAAACTTAGGTGCTACGGAATGGGAAGCAGATCCTGCTTGTTACTGCATACCTGTAACCAACGATTGATGTAGTATATATAATCCAATTAAGGACTACATGAAGAGGCAACACATTATTTCTTCCGTAAAATAACACAACTCTTTTTATCAAACACATTTCACTTTTGTCTTGTGACCCCCATGGGCTCTGGGTGCTATAAGCTGGAGTGGGCTAAATGTTGCTACACAAGAAGGAAAGTCGACGAGTCATCACGTTTATCATAGAGCTAAAGTTCAACTTTCAGCAAAATCTAGAAACAAAATGTTGGTAAACATAAAGATGTTTCTGTCCATGAAAGGAAGCTTCCTATTACATTTGCATGGTGCTTGTGGTCCCTACCGTTTCAGAAAAAGGCCAAGAGGGGCTTAAATGATTGACAAAACCTCCATAGAATGTTAATTTTTTATTGAATTTTTAGAATTATTTTATTTTGACTCCTTAATAAATTTTATGTCAGCTATATGTGTCAACGTATTTTATCTTGCGCAATTGCAACTTTTTAATTTGTGGCCTGATTTTCAAAATCTTTTTTTTTCATTGGAATCCTAGTAAAAATCCTGCCTGCATTTTTCATAAAGATTTGCAATGTCCAACCATTTTCAAAATTTAAAAAAAATCGGTCAAAGTTGTGGGAGTGCCAATTATAAAAGCTTGTCTTGGCTAAGGATTTTATGCAAGAGTTGTGATGTTTTAATATAATGATTATATCCATTAAAGCAAGCTTTTGCATTTAATGATTATGTTTGTGGGCCCTACCATTTCACACATAAAGGATTAAAAAGGGGGGTTGGTGTTAGGTAAGCACTTTAGAAATTTTAAGCACTATAAAGGAACATAATTATGTTCATTTGAAAACGTTTCCAGAGTATCCCGGAAGAGGGAAATTGTTTTGATGAAAAAGATTTCTCTGAAGATTTGGATAAGTGGGAAATTAGGGCTATTTCCTGGAAAGGCCATGTGAAACAAAAAAGGTTGGAATAAATAACTTTATCTTGTTGTGAATGGGGATTGCTGGAAAGTCCCATTTATATTGTCAGGAAATTTTATTCACCGAAAATGAAACCTCAACAGCAGAAAGCATTTGCCATTTTTAAAAACAAGATCGGCATTGAGTATTTTTTTTAACACAAAATGAAAATCCACTATTTTATTACTTTGGACGATTTTATGATTTATGAAATATGGATTTCTTCAATTTCCAAGGTCACAACTCTATTAGTATTAAGAACTGAAAATCCTTTTAGCTCTGAATTTTGTTCTTAAGAAATACTTTACGCAATTGAAATCAGCATAAAATATCTGAACATGTATGTCACTGGAAAGTTCCATTTTTTTTTAAAATAAAAACATGTATATATAAGGTTATGTATACATGAAATGTTTAAATGTTTACAACGACATGTATGGGTTAGGGCATTGATTACGATATCAGGCGAGGCTATATTTAAAAACCCAAAATTTTCTGTTTAAAGTCATAAATACGTCCTGTGTCAGTTTGTAGGACTCTATTATGAAACAATGTCATGAGTTTACATCACAATTTTTATTATTTTTTTAAAATTCTTAAGCTTTTTTTAGCTCACCTGACCTAAAGGGTCATGTGAGCTATTGTCATCGCCAGGCGTCCGTCGTTCGTTGTCCGTCGTTAACGTTTCTTCAGAGATCTTCTCTGAAACTACAGAAGGAATTGCTTTGAAACTTTGCACACTTGATCTTTAGGATGTCCTCTATCAGTATGTGAAATTTATGCACGTTGACCAATCAAGATGACCACTGTTGCTAAAAATAGAACGGGGGGGGGGGCAGATCATATTTTTGGCTTATAGGTCGATAGAGAAAATCCGAATCAACATTCCTTAGCTCTACAAATCTCTCCAATGAGTCGAAGTCGCGGAACGACTCCTTATAGGAGTTATCTTCCCTAAATCGTCAAATTGACCATTTTCACAGTTTTTGGACTTTATCTTGAAAACTGTAAGAGCTAGAGGAAAAGTTAGCATTGCAAAATTGTTCAGCTTAGTGAGAGCTACAAAAATGATTCAGGATGTAAATTGTCAGATCAACCGTTTAAAAGTTATCCCTCTTTAACTGTTTTTTTTTTTGTATCAATTTAAACTGATTTTTAAAAATCTTCTTCTCTGAAATCACTGAAAGGATTGCTTTGAAACTTTGAGCACTTTATCTTAAGGATGTCCTCTATAAAGTTTGTGAAATTTGTGCATGTGGACCAACCAACATGGCTGCCGTTGCTAAAATAAAACAGGGGGATGAAACCATAGTTTTTGGCTTATAGCATGAAAAGTATAAGAGATAGAGAAAATCCGAAGCAACTCACCTTTTTCAGCATCAAAAGCTCTACAAAACTCTCCATTGTGTCAAAGTTGTGAAACGATTCCTCATAGGAGTTATTTCCCCACCTTAATTGTCTCAAAGTTGACCATTTTCACAGTTTTTGCACTTTATCTTGAAAACTGAAAGTGCTAGAATAAAAGTTAGCATTGGAGAATTGTGATGCTCATTGAGATCTACTAGAATGATTTAAGGTTCAAACTTGTCAGATGACCCCTTCCTTATAAGGGTTTTGGTCCTTTAAAGGTGAAAAAATAGTTTTTTTTTGTGTATTTGGCTTAAAGAACGAAAGCTTAAATTACAGGTAGAGAAAAAATGTTGCTTGCTTAAATCTTCAGTTCAATTAGCTTTTCAAAAATATTCATTAGACTGAAGCCGTCAGAAGACCCCCTATAAAAGTCATGGCCCATAATTGTCAAGTTTTGGGTGATTGCCTTGCAGATTAAACCTATAAAAGATTAAGAAAAGCTCTGGTTTTTTAGCTCACCTGACCCGAAGGGTCAAGTGAGCTATTGTCATCGCCATTCGTCCGTCGTCCGTCGTCCGTCCGTTACTTTTTCAAAAATCTTCTCTGAAACTACAGAAGGAAATTTTTCAAAACTTGGTCAAAATATTTATCAGGGCATGATGTTTAAAAATTGTGTTCGGCTTTATGATTTGTCAACAAACATGGCTGCTGTTACTAAAAATAGAACATGGGGTAAAATCACATTCAAAGGCTTATCACTTGAAAACTAGAACAGGTAGAAAAAATCTAAAGGATCTTATGCTCTTCAGAATAAAAAGCTAGATTCAAAAGTCTCCATTGGATCGATGTTGTCAGATGACCCCATAGAGGGGTTATGGCCCTTCGAAGGTGATTGCAATCGTTCAGACGGCCCTTAAAATAACATTTTGCACATTTTTGGCCTACAGAATGAAAACTATTGCTGAAAGAAAAAAGCTGTTGCTTGCTTAAATGTTTAGCTTATTCAGCTCTACAAAGTTCTTCATAGGGAAGCCTGGGAGCCTCTTGTTGCTATATGTGCTCTACAAGTAAGGTATGGCCCTTTGAAGGTGATTGCAGATAGAGAAAAGCTGTTGCTTGCTTAAATGTTCAGTTCATTTAGCTCTACAAAAGTCTCCATAGGGTCGAAGTTGTCAGATGACCCCTTTTAGAGGTTAAAGCCCCTTAAAGGCAAAAAATAGTGTGTTTGGCCTATCGAATGAATCTTTTTCAGATAGAGAAAAGCTGTTGCTTGCCTAAATATTCAGCTCATTTAGCTCTACAAAAGTCTCAATAGGGTTGAAGTTGATGTCAGATGACCCCTAAATAAACATGTTTTCATGTTATTGTCTTAAATAATGAAAACAAAAGCAGATAAAGAAAAGTGGTTGCTTGCTTAAATGTTCAGTTCATTAAGATCTTAGCAAAAGTCTCTATTGAGTCAAAGTGTTCAGACGGCCCTTAAAATAACATTTTGCACATTTTTGGCCTACAGAATGAAAACTATTGCTGAAAGAAAAAAGCTGTTGCTTGCTTAGCTTATTCAGCTCTACAAAGTTCTTCATAGGGAAGCCTGGGAGCCTCTTGTTGCTATATGTGCTCTACAAAAGCCTTCATTATAAGGTGCAAATTGAATGATGATCGTTTACTGGAGTTCCCCAAATTATTTTCATTCCATCAGTCATTGAAGTCAGGTGAGCGATCCAGGCTCCTGTTAGCCTCTTATTTTATTTTGTTTTATCGTCATAATAGTGTTGATTAAACTTTTTGAATAGAGCAATTTAGAAGAATCGCAGTAAAAAAAAACAATTAAGGATAAGTGAATTGTTTTGAAACTGTTATGCGGGTAGCTATCGGAAATATTCTATGGGACTTTAGCTAAGCAGCTTGAATGACACAGATACAGTGTACCAGTACTATGATGGTCTCTTCGTTTCTGTTTGCCATTTAGTTGTGTGATACTTGTGTCACATGTTTCATCCAAAAGTCTGCAGGTTTTGACTTTCACTCTCGGTATTTCACTCTTGGTAATGGTAAATGATGATATTAAAAATTTATGACCTCGTTATCAGAGTATATAACCCTCTGTTTAGAAAAAAGAAAGACACACTAAGTGGCTGTCTCTTCTCTGTCATATCTTCTCTTGATAGTTTTTTGGGTCTCTTTTATGTCCTAATTAAAAATCATTTAATCAAGTATGTATGGTTGTGTGTCTAATGTATGCATAATAATGTATTTGTTGTGTGAATGTTAATGTTGTAATTTTATATGCCTGAAAGGGCCCTTTGATTCTGGTATTCGCATTAGAACTGAGAGAGGGAGACCCGTCATGCCCGTCATTGATATTCTAAGTTACATATTAATTGTAAAAAATAGCTACCCTCCATGTTTTTATGTTTTCTATTCATGTTGATGTTATGTAAAGCCATAACCAATATGGTTTACTGTGTGCTTTAATAAAATGAAAAAAAAAATATTATAAAATGTGAAACATAAATAAGAATAACATGTTAGTCATGCCTCTTGGTACGTCTGTGTCAATAATTAGAACTCTGATGAGTACATGACTGCAGGAGCGTCCGAATTTTCTACTCGAGCAGATCATCATTACACATTGTCATATTTTAAAAACCTTGAAAACCCGGAACATATACTAAGTACATGTATATATATACAGTTTGTATGTACCTGTTTATCTGAAAAAGGGTTTCCCCTATGTATAAATGATAACCTATATTATGGTGCAACCATAAAAAGACGGTTTTGTCAATAACCTTTAATAAAAGGGCTTTAAAAACTACCTGGTAAGAAACCATATAGGTTCACTGAAAAAATAGTTCTCATTGCATGCGTCAATAGACGATTTCTGATCAAAAGTACACATAGCATCTTTCTATCTGTCATTATTTGTTGATTTTGTCGAAGGTTTTATCTTATATTTGCACCTGTCTTGTCTAAGCTAGTTGTTCTCTGTTCAAGACTTTGTTTGATTATTTAGAGATTGGCTTCGACTTTATGAACCATTTCAAGAGAGTGAGCATCGAACACTGATCCATTATGAGGGCTGCCAGCTAATTTCATTGCAGGTTTTTTTTTAGTTTCGAATTCTGTTGTTTCAATTGGAAATGAGCCTAAATTTGCTTACGATTTAGGTCTAATAAACGGTATTTGGACACCTCGGCCACACTTTATTTCGTCCATAGGAAGTCTCGGCCATAGGACTCCTCGGCCGTAGACACTTCGGCCATACCTGTTTCGGCCATACTATGTAGATCTTAGATGTATATATATGGACTTAGTCTATTTTCTTTATAAATTCTAAGTAACTTTTTTTTTCAAAATGTATTAATCCGATTAATGATTAATGATTTGATGACAAAGCTGGAGATTTTAAAATTTTTGGCTGGAGATTGGACAAAAAAGCGGGAGATTTTCAAGGCTCATTTAAATTGCATTTCAATGTCAATTGAGGGCACTAGCGTGTGCCAAATATACATGGCTTCACTGATTAATCTCAAACTGTTTATACAATCATCGGGTCAATTATGGCAATAAACTTTTAATTAACACCTATACCTGTTAATTTAACGTCTACCTAATTGACAAACCCCTAAAACACCGGAAATGTTTTATGACTGATCAATTAAAATGTCTATAAAATTAAAATTTTGCCATGTCTTGAAAAAGCGGGAGATTACACAAAAAGTCGGGAGAACGGGAGATGGATAAATAAGTCGGGAGATTTCGTCTCCCGGCGGGAGAATCACATGTATGTAATCGAATTATTTAACTGACAAATAATATGATACTTTTTATTAACAAAAATATTTCGAATGAAGTAATCATTGACGTAAGATAGGCAGATTGCGGCCTTAGGGACACATTATCACGATATTTATTTTTATTGGAACAGTTATTCGTGATAAAGAACTTTAAAATGTCTTGCACAAATGATAGATTTTATACACGATTTTCAGTTTAGATTAGATTTACCTCTTCGTGTTTTTTTTTTCAGTGCAATTTTTTTTTCGGGAAAATATTCTCATAATTATTTAAATAAAACTTTCGTATCATTGTGGTATGATACTTACCATCTATATTCGCAATTGCATATGATATGGAAAACTGTTTTTGCTAGCGGTGACCGTCAACATAGACCTCTAATTATATGTCTAGGCCAACAACCTTTAGACACCTTGTTGGTTTTTTGTCTCGCCTGCGAAGCAGAGCGGGACATAGGTGTTACTTTACCGGCGGCGGCGGCGGCGGCGGCGTTAACTTTTTGGAAAAGTTTTATGAGCACCTCCATATCTCAAGAACTATAAGTCCTAGGTTGATGAAACTTGGTATGCATATGCCCCAGTAGTAGCTTAGCACAGTTGCATCCCCATCTTTTGACCTTGACCTTGATTTTCCAGTTGAGTGACTTTAACAATTTCAATACATATAATAGCAATGGAAAAGTTTTGCGCGCACCTCCATATCTCAAGAACTATAGGTCCTAGGTTGATGAAACTTGGTATGCATATGCCCCAGTAGTAGCTTAGCACAGTTGCTTCCCCATCTTTTGACCTTGACCTTGATTTCCGGTTGAGTGACTTTGACAATTTTCAATACATATAATAGCAATGGAAAATTTTTGCGAGCACCTCCATATCTCAAGAACTATAAGTCCTAGGTTGATGAAACTTGGTATGCATATGCCCCAGTAGTAGCTTAGCACAGTTGCATCCCCATCTTTTGACCTTGACCTTGATTTTCCAGTTGAGTGACTTTAACAATTTCAATACATATAATAGCAATGGAAAAGTTTTGCGAGCACCTCCATATCTCAAGAACTATAGGTCCTAGGTTGATGAAACTTGGTATGCATATGCCCCAGTAGTAGCTTAGCACAGTTGCATCCCCATCTTTTGACCTTGACCTTGATTTTCCGATTGAGTGACTTTGATTATTTTTATTGCATATATTTGCAATATTTAAGTTCTATAAACATCTTTTGATCTCAGAAACTGAAAATCCATGTAAATTCAAAAAATAGTAGAAGTAAGAAAGAATAATTGTTTCTAATGGTGCCGGCAGGCGAGACATACTTTAGTGTTAACTCTTGTTTCATTCTTAAACTTATAAGTCCCCTAGACGCAAAGAAGGGGAATGTGAGTTCCAAGAAGTCTTCAGACGTCATGAGTTTTTCCAGAAATCTAGTCTAAGATCCATAAAATTGGCCATAAAAATTCGATGCATATATAGTGTTCGGCTAATTATTCCTCAATTGAATTATTATATTTCAGCTTGACTGTTGTTGTTTTTGTTAATTATCGAAGCCATGTTGTTTGTGACACACGCTAACACTTAATTGAATTTTGATTTAAAACAATTGGTATGGTCATTAATTTACTCGAACTCGTCACTGTTATTTTGTAAGAATTATTTGATGATGTACAGTAATATTATTTCAGAGCATATTACAAGGAAATTTGTATGAAAATTTTCATGCTGCGGCAAATTAAGTTGTTCGTTCATTGGTATGACAAAATGACAACAGTAAAATACCAATAAGAAAATCTGAATTTATAGAAATGGATCCATTATTTATGCAGGTTATTTGAACTAAAATAGCTTATTTTCCTGAAGTACAAGGTAAACATTGATTATATATATAAAAGAGGTAGTACCTACTTTATGAACTACATGAACTACATGAACACAGGGATTAAATAAAACTTTTTGGACATCCCTGATGAACAGAAGAGCGTCGAATCTTTAGATATATTAAAGATATTTTATTAGTATAATTTTACTATTTGTCGTTAACTTTACTAAATTTGAATGAATGAAGAAGAAAAAAACACACCCACAATCAAACTTTTTCATTTTTGAAAGACGGACTTTGTACGTTTCATCTTTATACACTTACCAATAGCAAAGACCTGTAACTGTAATAAACGATGATTAGATATGGAATGATTTTACGCAGCACAACCAAACCTGCATAAACAAACGGCAATTTAAAACAAGAGGCTCCCAGGAGCCTGAATCGCTCATCTGGTCTTGATGTCAACCCTATGATGAACTTTGTAGAGCTAAATAAGCTGAACATTTAAAAAAGCAACAGCTTTTTACTTTTAGCAGTAGTTTTTATTCTGTAGGCCAAAAACGTGCAAAATGTAATTTTTAGGGCCGTCATAACACTTATAGAGACTTTTGTTAAAAGCTTAAAGAATTGAACATTTAAGCAAGCAACCCGTTTTCTTTATCTGCTATAGTTTTCATTATAAAAGCCAAAAACATGAAAACATATTGATTTAGGGGCTGTAATCCCTGTAAGGGGTCATCTGACAACTTCGACCCCATGACAACTTTTGTAGAGCTAAATGAGCTGAACATTTAAGCAAGCAACAGATTTTCTCTATCTGCAATAGTTTTCATTCTATAAGCCAAAAACACTTTTTTTCGCCTTTAAGGGGCTTAATCCCTATAAGGGGTAACTCTATGAAGACTTTTGGAGAGCTAAACAAGCTGAACATTTAAGCAATCAACAGCTTTTCCTTATATCTGCAATAGTTTTCATTCTATAAGTCAAAACACTAATTTTTGACTTAAAGGGACTGTAACCCCTATAAGGGGCATCTGACGACTTCGACCCTATGGAGACTTTTGTAGAGCTAAATGAGCTGGACATTTAAGCAATCAACAGCATTTCTCTATCTGCAATAGTTTTTATTCTATAGGTCAATAACACAATTTTTGCTTTTAAGGGGCTGTAACCCCTATAAGGGGTCATCTGACAACTTCGACCCAATGGAGACTTTTGTAGAGCTAAATGAGCTGAACATTTAAGCAAGCAACAGCTTTTTAGCTCACCTGACCCGAAGGGTCATGTGAGCTATTGTCATCACTTGGCGTCCGTCGTCCGTCGTCCGTCCGTAAACTTTTTAAAACGTTAACTCCTCTGACACCATAAGTCCAATTGAAACCAAACTTGGTATGGTTGTTCATTAGCATTCGGTGCTTAGAACTGATGTGGGGATTTTTGATTCGTCGTAAAACATGGCCGCCGTGGCTAAAAATAGAACATAGGGGTAAAATGCAGTTTTTTGCAAATAACTCAAAAACGGCTACAGATATCAAAATTCTGGCATAGGGTAAAAGTGATCAGCACCTCAAGATCTACCTACCCTGAAATTTTGAAGAAAATCCAACAACCCATGTAGGAGTTATTGCCCTTTTTGTGGATTTTTTGCAAATTTTGCACCTGCTTAGCTCAATATCTTGAAAACTATAAAAGATATTTGAGAAATTTAAATTGCATATTGTTAAGCACATCAAGATCTACAAAATATGTAATAGGGTCAACGTTGTAGAACCTTTCCTTTTAGGAGTTATTGCCCTTAGAACGTCAAAATTGAGCATTTTAACAGCATTTCCTCATTACATTGAAAACGTTAACTCCTCTGACAGTTCAAGTCCAATTGGAACCAAACTTGGTATAGTTGTTCAGTAGCATTTTGTGTATAGAACTGATGTGGGGATTTTTGATTGGTTGTAAAACATGGCGGCTGTGGCTAAAAATAGAACATAGGGGTAAATGGCAGTTTTTTGCAAATAACTCAAAAACGGTGACAGATTTTAAAATTTTGATTGGGAACAAAAGTGATCAGCACCTCAAGATCTACCAGCTCTGAAATTTTGAAGAAAATCCAACTACCCATGTAGGAGTTATTGCCCTTTTTGTGGATTTTTTGCAAATTTTCACCTGTTTAGCTCAATATCTTGAAAACTGTACTAGATATTTGAGAAATTTAAATTGCATATTGTTAAGCACATCAAGATCTACAGAATATGTAATAGGGTCAACCTTGTAGGACCTTTCCTTTTAGGAGTTATTGCCCTTAGAACGTCAAAATTGAGCATTTTAACAGCATTTCCTCATTACATTGAAAACGTTAACTCCTCTGACAGTTCAAGTCCAATTGGAACCAAACTTGGTATAGCTGTTCAGTAGCATTTTGTGTATAGAACTGATGTGGGGATTTTTGATTGGTTGTAAAACATGGCGGCTGTGGCTAAAAATAGAACATAGGGGTAAATGGCAGTTTTTAGGGGTAAATGGCAGTTTTTTGCAAATAACTCAAAAACGGTGACAGATTTTAAAATTTTGATTGGGAACAAAAGTGATCAGCACCTCAAGATCTACCAGCTCTGAAATTTTGAAGAAAATCCAACTACCCATGTAGGAGTTATTGCCCTTTTTGTGGATTTTTTGCAAATTTTCACCTGTTTAGCTCAATATCTTGAAAACTGTACTAGATATTTGAGAAATTTAAATTGCATATTGTTAAGCACATCAAGATCTACAGAATATGTAATAGGGTCAACCTTGTAGGACCTTTCCTTTTAGGAGTTATTGCCCTTAGAACGTCAAAATTGAGCATTTTAACAGCATTTCCTCATTACATTGAAAACGTTAACTCCTCTGACACTTTTAGTCCAATTGAAACCAAACTTGGTATAGTTGTTTATTAGTACTAGCTGTATAGAACTGATGTGGGGATTTTTGATTGTACGTGAAACATGGCCGCTGTGGCTAAAAATAGAACATTAGGTTAAACTGCATTTTTTTGCTAATAACTCAAAAAGGGTCACAGATTTTTAGATTTTGATTGAGAACAAAAGTGATCAGCACCTTAAGATCCACCATATTGTCAGATGACCCCCTTATTAATGTTATGACCCTTTCAACGTCAAATAGATTTTGCCTAATAACCTTTACTTCAGGCACTTATATCAGGTGAGCGATTCAGGCTCCTGGGAGCCTCTTGTTTCTATCTGCAATAGTTTTCATTCTATAAGCCAAAAACATGAAAAAAACGCTTGTTTTCACCTTAAAGGGGCTGTAACCCCTAGAAGGGATCATCTGACAACTTCGACCAAATATAGACTTTGGTAGAATGTTTGATGTTGAAGCAGTAGGGTGACATCAGATTTCATCTATCTCTTATACTTTTTGATATACAAGCCAAAAACAGTAGTCTGACCCCCCCCCCCCCCCCCTGGTCTATTTTTAGTAACAGTGGCCATGTTTTTTGACGGATCAAAATTCGAAATACATGTTTGGTGCAGGACACCCTAAATATCAATCATACCAAGTTTCATTACATTCTGTGCAGTAGTTTCAGAGGAAAAGATTTTTGAAAAATTGTTAACGGACGACGACGACGACGACGACAACGGACGCCAAGTGATGGTAAAAGCTCACATGGACCTTTGGTCCAGGTGAGCTAAAAAGTGTAGAAAAGAAAAATTGCAATGGATTTGCAAACTTCAAAGGGCCATAACTCCCATAAAAATTTGAGTTGGACCGGCACGAAACTCAAACTTGATCTTTAACTCATCATGGTTAAATAACATACCAAAAATCAGTTCATTATCTATAAGCCTTTAGAAAAAAAGTGTGGAAAACTGATATTTTTGTGAATTTTCAAAATTCAAAGGGCCATAACTCCCATAAAAATTTGTGGACCGCCACGAAACTCAAACTTGATCTGTAACTCATCAAGGTTAATCACATACCAAAAATCAGTTTATTATCTATAAGTGTATAGAAAAAAAGTGCGGAAAACTGAAATTTTAGTGAATTTTCAAAGTTCAAAGGGCCATAACTCCCATGAAAAGGAGTAGAGCCACGCAGGCCCTAAATCGGCTCGGTATTTTCACTTTTTTTCAACTACTATAACATGTCATTAATCTAACTAAATTATGTTAAGGTATATATGAACAAACTTTTCATATCTGTAAGATTTAGCAAAATATTTACACCACAGGTTTAGCTTTGAGACTTTAAACAGGCCAACAACAAGAAAATTCCTCATTTTTCACACATTTTCACTGGTTTCTATGCATATTTCATCAAAATTAGTATTGGCCACATTCCTTGACCATCGTAATTTTTTTTATAATTAATTTATAATATCATAATACACATTTCTATCATAAAATAATTTTGGTCGACATGTGTGGCCCATTTCATATTCATCGATTTATACATGAAAATCAAGGAAAACTGTCACAAATTGTAATTTTTCACAAAATAGTCAATTTTTTACCTGGCTGTTCTCCTTATTGATAAATAATTGAAGGAAAAATTACAGGCCTGTCAAGTTTTTATGAGCTGCATGCGTGAGATCTGACAAACAAGAGGCTCCCAGGATCCTAAATCGCTCACCTGGTCTTGATGTCAACCCTATATTTTGTAGAGCTAAATGGGCTAAACATTTAAGCAAGCAACAGTTTTTTCTTTATCTACTATAGTTTTCATTCTATATGCCAAAAACACGAAAAACCGTTATTTTAGGGGCCGTAACCCCTATAAAGGGTCATCTGACAACTTCAACCCTACAGAGACTTTTGTAGAGCTTTATGCGCTGAACATTTAAGCAAGCAACAGCTTTTCTCTATCTGCTATAGATTTCACTCTAAAGGCCAAAAAAATGAAAAAGGTTATTTTAGGGGCTGTAACCCCTATTAAGGGTCATCTGACAACTTCAATCCTATTGAGACTTTTGTAGAGCTAAATAAACTGAACGTTTAAGCAAGCAACAGCTTTTCTCTATCTGCTATAGTTTTCATTCTATAGGCCAAAAACATGAAAAAGGTTATTTAAGGGGCCGTAACCCCTATTAAGGGTCATCTGACAACTTCGACCCTATGGAGACTTTTGTACAGCTAAATTAGCTGAACATTTAAGCAAGCAACAGCTTCTCTCTATCTGCAATAGTTTTCATTCAATAGGCCAAAAACATGAAAAAGGTTATTTAAGGGGCCATAACCCCTATAAGGGGTCATCTGACAACTTCGACCCTATGGAGACTTGTAGAGCTAAATGAGCCTTTGGCCAGGTGAGCTAAAAACTGAAAGATCAAAGGAAAAAATTAAAAGATCAAAGAAATTTGCCGCCAAATTCCCGACTAGATGCGCGAGTCTCACGCGAGGTGCGTGACACTTGACAGGTCTGAAATTATTGCAATTCACGAAATATAAAGACAAATGGACATTAGTGCAGCAACTTCAAGCAGATATATAAAAGTTGAATTTGTGGGCCATTTTGGGGTCTTTTGGCTCTACTCCTTTGTGGACCGGCACGAAACTCAAACTTGATCTGTAACTCATCAAGGTGAACTCACATACCAAAAATCAGTTCATTATCTATAAGCGTTTAGAAAAAAGTGTGGAAAACTGAGGCGTGACAGACAAACAGAGCGCAAACCTATAGTACCCTTCGGCTTTTGCCGGTAGGGGATTAAAAAAAAGTATTTATAACTTCAAACTTATCACATTATTGGAACAAGAAGCTGCACACAACATAGAAAACAAAGAGGATCAGGACAAAATTACACAGTGTGTATCCCCTAGTCTCTTTGTCTTTTTGTCAGTGCTACAAACTTTCACAAGCTGCCAGCTTCTAAGCCTTAATAAACAAGATAACACAGTTAAAAGTTGATATTATGTGATACTATATGGTACAGGTCAAGCGGTTCCTGGGAGCCTCTAGTTTAGACATCTTCATGTCTTGGATACAATAGACACCTTATTCTCCAATCTCCCAAATTCCCTCATGGGAAATACTAAAGTTAAGATGTTATGTAAAACCCAGGTCTTTAATATATTCTTTCAAAGTGTAACCTTTACAAAAGAAACACTCAATTTTTGCTCAATGAAGGACACAGCCCTTAATAGGAGTCATGTGACATCTCAACCCCAATTGACACTTTTGTTAATCTTCTTTTGCTGACCATTAAACCAAGCAAAGTTTTTCTCTATACTAAAGCTTTTCATGCAATAATCTGATAAAAACCATATCCCCTAAAAATGTTTTGTAGAACTTCTTTAGTGAACATTAATGCAAGCAACACTTAGGCATTCCTAAATAAAAAACAAACAAACAATTTTTACCTTTTCATGGGCCATAATTCCTAAATGAGATCACATGACTTCATGATTTTGATCTTTTGAGGGCAATAACCCCTAAAAGGAGTCATCTGACAACTTTGACCCAATGAACATTTTTGTAGAGCTCAATGAGCTATAACTGAAAGCTTTTCTCTATCTGCAATAGTTTTCACTCCATCAGCCAAAAACATTACTTTTTGCCCTTTTTAATCCATAACCCTTGTGAGAGTGAGAGTTCACACTCATAACGACTAGAGTTCACGTTTTTAATTGATATTCAGTAGTTTTTGTGTGTTACGTGTTTGATATGTTGTCTGTTTTTTTTTTGTCCTGTCCTTGTTGGTGTTTACTGGTGTTGTCTCTGCCCTTTCAGACATTGACATTCAGATGCCCCATTGGTACCTCTGCTTCCTTAAAAGGGGTCATATGACAACCTTGACCCACTAGAGACTTTTGAAGAACTTTTTGAGCCAAACATTTAAGCAAGCAACAGCTTTTCTCAGTCTGCAATAGTTTTCATCTCATTACACAGTATTGTTAATATCTTAAGCTTTTGATCTTAATTGATCATCTATGCAGAAAAGGATGTATTAATATTACAGAAGATAAAATCAGTTTCTGTTTTAAGAACTTTTCACAGTAATAATCAATTTATCTTCTACGAAAGTTTTTTGTCAGACTAACTTGATGCTATTATACAGATGTTTACATTATTCCATAGAATGTATCAAATGTCATGATTGTTACCACTAATTATATTTTGTGAATGCATGATTGAGGAACAACACAGATGTAAAGTGAACATGAGCTAATTTGAAATAAAAATCTACGAAATTGGATTCAAATTTATTCATAATTAACTATAATAAAAACAAAAGGCACATATAGGTTCCAGTAGAAAAATAATATATGCTACATCTGATATCACAGGCTAACATTTTGTCTATGTTGACATCTGAACACAGCATATTTGTCACATAGAAACAAGAAAGTTACAAACTTCACCAATATATACCAACCTATCAGAGCTAAATAAAGCAGCAGTAATTAAAAAGAACATAACCATTTAGAAAACAGGACAAAGACCCCAAACAAGAAACAATAATTCACACTATGAAGTGGAGATAAAAAAGAAAATATTTTAGTGTCAAGATACATGGGTCCCTCCTTTTTTGCTCACTTATATTTATCACTAACTCTCCAAGTGTATTGTGGGTGTTTAAGAGAAACATTTTTTACTAAGATCCATCAATACACAATACACAACCATAGTATATAAACTACTGTTTTACAAATACACAAACGTTTCCTTTAATCATATACATGTAGGTTGTATCTTTTCATAATAGATTAGATATGCTTCATAAATATTCATTAGGGTCGTTGCAATAATACCTTCCCCATTCTATTTATGTAACAATCAACCAATTTTACCAGTTTTACCAACCAGTTTAACCAATGACAAACTTTTAAATACCTAACCACGTGAGAAATTTTATTACAACTTCAATTTAATGTCACATCATAACACATCGGTTGTTAGTTACCATCTAAAATTGTTCAATCACTAACTTGATTTAATCAGAAGGTAACTACTATTGGTTGGTACCGTAGTTCATTCAAAGGTAGCGCGTGTAAAATTTATGATGACATTGATTGACTAGGCTTACATGGGGAAGGATTTATTTGTTCACTTTAACTTCAAACGAAAATTCAACATGACTCCCCAAAAATTATGCAGTAAGTCAGTTTGAAAAAACAACAACACAAAAGCACAAAAATAAAGTCATGGATTGCACCTAATAGTAAAATTCACCAAACAATAATCTTATAACTCATTTGATCAATATAAAGCTTAGTACACAAACATTCATAGCACTTTAAGAATCTATCAATAGCACATCCTGTATCTGCTCTTACTCTGCACTGAACTTGATGTTGTGTTTCTCTAGTCTCTCTATGAGGGTGGTGTCACCAAAGGCAGACCCTGGAGTAAACACACCTCCCCTTAAAAATAAAATATTGAAATTAGCATGTCACCAAAGGCAGACCCTGGGGTATACACACCTCCCCTTAAAACAGGGTTGCCACTATTTTGTTGTTGCAAAATTCAAGGGTTCTTCCAGGACTTTTCAAGGGTATTTAAGTCATTTTCAAGGATGAAAATAGTCGACAAAATTTCAGTCCCCCCGAAGAAATTTGCTGTGAAACAGTCCAATAATGAACCTTTGATTGTGGAACTATCAAATTCACCAAAGTCAGACTCTGGAGTATATTTACACCTCCCCTAAAAATTATTGAAAAATTTGTTAAAAAGAGTGAATGAGAGAATTGAAGTAAAATCACAGGATATTGGACCACATGATGCTTCAGCTGATATCAAGATGTTGGGATAACTAGTAGCTGAGAAAACTGTTTCAAAACATTTGATATTACTAATGAGTTAAGAACAAATAAAACAGAAATAATACTATACTATAGTACAAATGTCTTTAATACTTTCTTTCAACTGTAAGAGCAGCACATCAAAATTAAACGGTTTTACATGCCAATGAAACATCAAAATACTAACATTCAATTCTTATAATTACATTTTCATGTTTTTTTAATTTGTTTCTGATTATTCGATTTGTTTTGTGGTGTATGTTTGTGTATTTTCAATTTGCACATTATTATCGAAATGTGAATTCAAGTTGTGAGAATTTACCTGGATAAGAACAAATTTTAGTTGAGCATATAGTAAGGTCATGACCCGGCAACGGCCAAGTGACATTTCATCAAGGTATGAAAGACGATTCAAGGTGTCAATTTACCAATAGAATAACTGCATTCTAATAATATGCACAGTAAATGTAATTATATAAAGACAAATCCCAAGTATTTTCATTGGAATATGTGGTATTTTTCTAGATATTTTTTGACTGGTTATATATCTGTACTTTTTACAGTGACTTAATAATTTTAAATGAATATATCTTAAAAAGGCAAGCATTTCATACCTTTATCAAATCAGAATGATGTTTGCATTTTTTTTCTTTTAATTTTTTTTCTTTTAAATGCCACCCCACCTATGATGTTTGGATTTTTTTCTTTTAAATGCCACCCCACCTTTGATATTTGCCTGATCTCTATATGGACTGGTATGACTTACTGTTTAGGTAGTTTGTCCTTTTCTTTCAGTAGTAGGACACCACACTGGACTAGGGTTATTGGAGTTGTAACATAGCCAGGCTCTAAAAATGTCAAAAATTTAGTTTTGAAAGAAAACAAATTATTAAGATTTACTTAAAAATTTGTCTGACAATGAGTTAATTCAATACCTGTAAAAATGTGATTAATCTACAACTAAGTTCTATACTTCTCAATAGTGTATGGATAACTTCAAACTAAATGTTTTTGCCATTTTTCAATGTCAGAATATTAATAGTATTTCAAAATTTGTTTTCGTTCTGATGATGAATGATATAATACTGACAGGACAAAAGGCAAGCACCAATAAATAAACTAGTATGGAAGACATATGTCGCCTGCATTTTTAAATATTAGGTGTGTGTGTGTTGGTGTTTAACGCCCTTTATCGATGCACCTGGGCCATGTAGGGCGGTCAGTTTTAATGGTGGAGGAAACCAGAGTACCCCGAATAAACCACCGACCTCCGACAAGTAACTGACAATCTAATCACATATGGTTGGGGAAGCTCCTTTTTTGTTAAAAACAAACGGGACTCAAACACCAGCTGAGAGGTGATCGGCTAGTGATCAATACTGTGGTATTTAAACCAGCTCCTTAGACCACTCGGGCACCCAGGCCCCTTAAATATTAGTTAAACAGGAAGTAGATGATTACAGAAATAGAATTGTTTTACACTAATAAAGTGCTATAGGAGAAAGCAACATGCCAAATATCAAGAGGCTGTTACATGTAGTTGCCAGGAAAACTGTGACAGAAATGTTTTTGATGCCACAAGACGACTGATAGTGCCAAAGCAATTCCTAAATGTCACTTTGCAATATGTTGAAGGTGGCATAATAAACTGATCAATGAATCAATCATTCAAATGGATTTAACTTATGATAAATGCTTATGAGGCTTCACTTTACCCATGGAAGACAAACTCTGAAGCATTCATAACAATTTGGAAAGCCAGAGTGAACTTAACTACTAAGAACTCATAAGTTTCATGGCTGTAAAGTAGAATTCTACTGGCTCTGTTTTACAGGTGTATTAAGGTCAACAAGGCCTCTTTGGTCATACCTGGGCCAACAACCTTGGCTGTGAGAGCTACATCTGGTTTATCTGTGTGCTGTTCTGCAGGGTCATCCAGTTTCTTATTCCAACCTTTACACACAAAGGTCATGGAGAAGGAAGTATTCTCTATCTGAAAGAAAATATAAAACACATGTTTATATATGCGAAACATCTTTATTTTTGTAAACATGTGTAAATGCTTAAATGATGGTCATTTCTTCCAAAGGCTGTAAAAGGAATGGGAACAGTCTGTGCTAAAGATCAGAGTTTCAAATTTAATAAAATAAAAATTGTGCTCATAGGATTAACATTAACTGTATTGCCTTTCCTAGTAAATTCATTCCACATAACATTTCCTAAACTGAATACAAGATACTGACATAATTATCCTAGAAAAAGTACATAATTCAAGTTATAAAATCTGAGAATAAAATATTCAGAATCTATCCTTAGGAAATTTTAAATGAACATATAGTAGTCTGATGGGTTTAATCCAACAATTACTACATTTTGACTCAGGTGAACTGATAAGATTGCACAACACTTAAGTTCTTCGATGTATAGGTGTAGAGGTATGAAATGTCCAGCATAACTGTTGAAGATATACATTGTACATGTAGTTTTCATGACACAATTAAAGGGGTGTTTAGACAACATTTGATTAGACTTCCCAGCGTAATAGACACATAACCAAATGCAAATCTAGGCAGGATAAAATTTGATTTGCCATCTTTTGGTGAGATAAAAGGGTACATGCTTTAGTTTTTACATCAATGGTTTGTTCTTCAGGACATAGACATGCTAAGGTAGACTCACAATTCACAAAGAAAACAATCAAACACCATTGAGGTTTGTTTCAAATTAACAAGAAATGACAGGAACAAGGTTAATATTTGAAGGAAGAGGGACTAGACTCAATACACAACCTCAATAACTTACTTAAACTTTACAGTCATTTCTACAACAGTTTGATCATGCAATTTAAATTTCCCCAGTAACTATACAGAAATTGTAATTTTTAAAAACTTTGAATGTCTGAATTCTGGCACCCTGTTCAAATATAATGATTCCTTGTTATGCTGACCAAATTACCCTTTACTTTAGACTTTCAAATTTTGATAAAAGTGTCTATGTTTAGCTTTTTATACATGAAACAAGTGTTACACACATTCCAAAATTGTTCATCAATAGAAGGATTAACCAGAAGGTTTAAACAAATTATTGTGTAGATATCTTTACTTGAGTAATGAAATTCTTTATCCTCTGTAGTTGATATTGTTATGTTTTTCTTTTTATTCATATATTTTTCATCTGTCATAAAATAATCCAGATTGGTTTTATTTTGTTTATCATACCTGCTTTTTGGTTGGTCCACTTTTCTTGAAAGCTCCAAAGGTAAAAATTTCTGGATACTAAAAAATATAAAAACAACCTTCACTTTTTATACTACTAGCTACAAATTCTATTTTCCTTTGTAATAGACCATGTGCATGTTTTACTGACATCTAAAACTCTAGAATTGATACCATAACTATAAACATGTTAATGACAAACAAAATACTTTCTGCTTTTATGTTAAGATAATGTTAGTATGACAATCAAATATGATATCAGAAATTTGATGTGAAAAAAAAACAACATAAAAATAAAATTATTTTGACAATTTTCTTACTTGCATTTATATGGGTGATCATACATTATTTCTTTAACATTTTATGAACAGTTAAACAACAATATTTTTATGAACAGCTAATCAACAATATTTCTATGAACAGTTAATCAACAATATTTTTATAAACAGGTAATCAACAATTTTTTTTTATCTCTAATTTGTAAAGTTCCTAACATTTGAACAGTTAAACAACGATATTTTTATGAGCAGTTTTAAATCAACAATATTTCTATAAACAATTAATCAACAATATTTTTATAAACAGTTAATCAACAATATTTTTAAGTCTTATTTTCAAAGTTCCTAAAATGTGTAAACTTACACTGATAAGAAGGTTCCTTCCAAAGCTAAACTTGGACAGAATGGCAAAGACAATACCAAACATCATCATTCCTATAACACTGAGGATTCCTTGTGTCGTGACATAAGCATGGTATTGTATCTACAAAATAAATGTATAAATAACAAAAAAAAAATATGTGTAGATGTTATGAAACATTTTCAAAAATCTGTTAAAGTAAAAAATGGCTGGATTTGGTTTAACAGGAAGGAGGTGAGCGACAGATGTGAAATCCAATCCAATGATATGGGACCCCACTCTGATGCTGTATACCAAATTTCAAGTGGCTGTGATAAGTAGTTGCTGAGAAAAATGTTACAAAAATTTATTCACAGCAAGCCCACCGCCCTCCCGACATTCACCATTTTATAACCCAGATTTTTCTATCCATGAAATCCACCAATAAATGAATAAAAAAAAAATTCCCTACAGGAACCTTGAGAATCCTCAATCAAAAAGGGAACCCTTTCAAATATGTTTTAAGTCATTATAAAGTCATTATCATAAGTTATTTCACACTATTCTCATTTGTTTAATATCTAAATATTTAAAATTCTGACAATAATTTTTATATATTTTAATTTGGACTTTTATTTTTAATAGTAGCATTTTTTTTTCTGTTTTAATTCTTTTTCTGAGCCAGATCAATGTTAGTTTATTAATGCCACACTTGATGAAATAAACATGAGACTATAGCAATTTCCATGTGGTTGTTTTTAAAATAAACATGAGACAATGGTGACTTCAATGTGGTTGCTTTTAAAATGAAACTGAGTATACAATACAAATGTGTATGTGTTGGTGTTTAACGCCCTTTATCGACACACCTGGGCCATACATATTTGTAATATGATTAAGGCCCTGCCTTTTTGGCGAGCATCGAAAACCTTTATACCTTTTAAAAATAAATCCATGTGCTCGACCGGCTAAGTTTAACGTAAAGAGGGAACTTTTAAAAAAGGAATTAAATAGTAGTAAAGTCTGATCCCACCCAACCCAAATCATATGCACTTGAGAAAATTGTTGTTAAAATATCTGGGATCAATAACTACTTATTAAAAATTCAATCATTTGTGCAAATAATAAATCCAGTAACATTCTGGGACGACATTAAGCTGGGACGAAATTATCCAATTTATTGATTACGTGACGTCATTTCCTTGTCAGAGTATTTCGCGCTCCTTCAGCAAATCTACCAAAACAACATTCAGATTCTGTCAGGTTTTGTGAGATTTTCTGAGTATCAGTGTTTTATTTGAAGCATTGGTAACAAAAGGTACATTATGAAACCTGGCGGAAAAAAAAACGGTAACGTAAAAATATCATGCAGGATTGAGGAAAGTGAGTGAAACCCCACAGCCGGGGACAGGATGGGACTCTTCAGGTAAGAACCTTTTTATTTATTATTATGAGTAGGTTTTATTCAGTAAATTTATGTATTTCTTTATCTTATTTTATCTTACTTAGAATTTAACAAAGCTTGGTCAGTATCATGCATTTGGTATGACTAGTCAATGGGACGATCATGTTGCCAAAAGCTAGCTCGGTAATTTCCGGAAAATCGTTTTTCAGCGGAAAAGACCGAATGGTATTTAAATAAAAATATGTGTGTAAAAATAAACAAGAGGATGAATGAGGGTTTTATCACTGTTTTTGAATTTCAATTTTTATATTTTTGCATAACAGATTATGATGTATTTTTTATAAGCCCAGAGGGTTGATTGTTTTACTTGCTCCGTGCCTATTATTTTTTTCACTCCGTAAAAGTAAACCTGTTCCGGTTTTATCGTCAGTATATTTCTGGCACATCTCAAAACATGCACAATGCCGTAGGGCTCGCATCTGCGATGCTCGCTATAACTTATCCACAAAGGTAATAATAAAACTAACCAACTAAATGACAAACCTGAAAATGTAGCTACATACCAAATATTAACAGTTTGATTAATAATTGCTAAGAAATCTGTAACTGAAATTTTTAAAAAGACGGGGACTCATTGACTCTTGGACAGATGGACCAGTCAGAACTTCACTGTGTGGTAAAATGAATTCATGGCTTTAACAAATTTCCTTTCTTATTTGTTAGGATATTCAAACTTTATGGTTTTCATAACCTATAAAAAACCATGAAATTGGTACCCAACAAAAAATAATTGTCTCAGTATATACTAAATGAAGAGTTAAGAATGACATATTTACTGGTCGTAACTTCTTCTCAGAGAAGTTGTATCGCTGTGTTCTGTTGACCACAGATCTGTCACTCCCCATAAATTCCAACGAGTACTTGTTCATGACGTCACTCCAATGTACAGTTCCCCTAGAAATAAAAACATTAAAAACTGAAATTTAAGTATTGCTAAGGAATAGTGTCCCAAAAATAAATTACAAATTTTGTATAATAAAACTTTCAACAATGAAATTGACAAGAGTTATCATGGAAGTATGTCTCGCCTGCTAAATTATAAATTCCTTGATACATATGTGTACATAAGATACTCTGCCATAGGTCAAAATTTCCTGACTTTTTTACCAATCTCAATTTTTTGTGTAATCTCCCATTTTCAAGACTTAAGAAAAATATAAATTTTAATTTAGATATTTTTTCAGTCATAAAATATTTCTAGTTTTTAAAGAGTTAGTTAATAAGGTAGACATCTATTTTACAGGTAAAAGTGTGAATTGAAGTTTTATTGCTGTTATTGACCAAATAATTATATAAACACTTGGAGATTAATCAGTGAAGCAAGGTTTGTTTGGCACATGTTTTTCCTGTCAATTAACATTAAAATGCTATCTGGATGGACATTGACAATCTCTAGCTTTTTCGTCCAATTTCCAGCTTTGAAGGAACCATCACATGTATGTTGTTAATTATCCTATACATTCATTAATTCATAACTGAAATCATACTTAAACTCTTAACATTTCCCAAAATACCAATATATACTAATAATGTTGCTTAACTGGAACAAGAGTTAACATTAAAATATGTCTCGCCTGCCAGCACCATCAGAAACAATAATTCTTTTTTACTTACACTATATTTTGAATTTATAAGGATTTTCTGTGTCTAAGATCAAAAGGTGTTTACACTTAAACATTGTTAATATATGCCCCCCAAAAAATAATCAAAGTCATTCAACCAGAAAATCAAGGTAAAGGTCAAAAGATGGTGATGCAACTGTGCTAAGGTATTACTAAGGCATATGCATATACCAAGTTTCAGCAACCTAGGACCAATAGTGCTTGAGATATGGAGGTGCTCGCAAAACCTGACCATTGCTATTATCATGATTATATGTATTGAAAATTGTCAAAGTCACTCAACCCAAAAATTAAGTTCAAAGTCAAAAGATGGGGATGCAGCTGTGCAAAGCTACTACTGGGGCATATGCATACCAAGTTTCATCAACCTAGGACTTGTTCTTGAGATATGGAGGTGGTCATAAAACCTTACCCAAAAAGTTAATGCCGCTGCTGGTAAAGTAACACCTATGTCCCCCTCTGCTTTGCAGGTGAGACATAAAAATAAGGTACAAAGATGTTTGTTCTAAAAGAATTTTCTGTTTCAAGCTATATAACCTACATGGGAATAAACAAGGGGTTGCACTAAGTCGTGCTAAGCACACCCCCACTGGACCATTCAGAAAACAGGAAGTAGATGACCGTCTGACCTGGAAAGGGGAGGCACGGTACAACTCATCATGCTAAAGCTGTATACCAAATTTGAAATCAATCCCTTTTGTAGAAGCCGAGAAATTTGTTACGAAAAATTGTCTATTTTTTTTACCCATAAAAAGTCTAAGTCAGCTCGGAAAACAGGAAGTAGATGATGGACTGACCTGGAAAGGGGAGGCACAGTATAACTAATCATGCTGAAGCTGTGTACCAAATTTGAAACCAATCCATCCAGTAGAAGCAGAGAAAACTGTTATGAACAAGAGGCTCCCAGGAGCCTGAATCGCTCACCTGGTCTGAGTCAACCCTAAAACACTAATCTAGAGCTAAATGAGCTGAACACTTAAGCAAGCAACAGCTTTTCTCTATTTGCTATAGTTTTTATTCACTAAGCCAAAAACATGAAAAAACATTATTTTAGGGGCCATATCCCTTATACCGGGTCATCTGACAACTTTGACCCAATGAAAACTTCTGTAGAGCTAAATGAACTGAACATTTAAGCAAGCAAAAGCTTTTCTCTATCTGCTATAATTTTCATTCACAAAGCCAAAAACATGAAAAAACCTTATTTTAGGGGCCGTAACCCCCATAAGGGGTCATCTGACAACTTTGACCCTATGAAGACTTTTGTATAGCCAAATGAACTAAATGTACAACTTCAATCCTATGGAGACTTTTGTAGAGCTTGATGAGCTGAACATTTAAGCAAGCAACAACTTCTCTCTATCTGCTATAGTTTTCATTCCATAGGCCAAAAATATGAAAAAATGTTATTTTAGGGGCCGAAACCCCTATAAGGGTTCATCTGACAACTTTAACCTTATGAAGACTTTTGTAGAGCTAAATGAGCTGAACATTTAAGCAAGCAACAACTTTTCTTTATCTGTAATAGTTTTCATTCTATAGGCCAAAAACATGAAAAAATGCTATTTTTCACCTTTAAGTGGCTGTAACTCCTATAAGGGGTCATATGACAACTTCGACTCAATGAAGACTTTTGTAGAGCTTTTGATGCTGAAGCAGCAGCGTGGCATCAGATTTAATCTATCTCTTATACTTTTTGATTTACAAGCCAAAAACAGTAGTCTGACCCCCTAGTCTATTTTAAGTAACGGCAGCCATGTTGTTTGGACGGCGGTCACCATTTGTGCAATCTTGGTAGAGGACATCCCATAGATGAAGTGTGCAAAGTTTCAAAGCAATCCCTTCAGTCGTTTTGGGAAAAGAAGATTTTCAAAGAAAAGTTAACAACGACGACGGACGCCAAGTGATGGCAATAGCTCACATGGACCTTTGGTCCAGGTGAGCTAAAAATTTCACATTTTAAATTTTTTACCCTAAAAAGTCTAAGTCGGCTCGGAAAACAAAAAGTTGATGATGGACTGATCTGGAAAGGGAAGGCACGGTATAACTCATCATGTTGAAGCTGTGTACCAAATTTGAAACCAATCCATCCAGTAGAAGCAGAGAAAACTATTACAAAAAATTTCACATTTCAATTTTTTTACCCTAAAAAGTCTAAGTCAGCTCAGAAAACAAGAAGTAGATGATGGACTGACCTGGAAAGAGTAGGCATGGTATAACTCATCATGTGTACCAAATTTAAAACCAATCCATCCAGTAGAAGCAGAGAAATTGAACCAGACGGACAGCGGACGGACGGATGGACAAGGTGATTGCAATCAATAAAGCCCCCTCTCTTATGAGTGGGGGTCTAATATATATTTGTTACCTACGGTACTTTTCATTTTATTGTGTGAACTTTTAAACCCAAGAACAAAATTAACATGCAGTTTTTCTAAGAATGTTGGAGAAACTACGAATATATTTCTATTGTCTATTCAAACACATTCAAGGATATAACAATTTTGTCAAAGTCAAAAATGGCCAGATTTCATTAAACAGGAAGTAGGTGAGCTACAGACCTGGTTCTGAATCAAACATAATGGGACACCACTCTGACGCTGTATACCAAATATCAAGTGACTGTGATAAGTAGTTGCTGAGAAAACTGTAAAGAAAATTTCTTCCCCACCACCTGACATTCATTATTTTATAATCTGGCCAAAAATACAAAATGCACCTCTAAATCATAGGTGAGTATAGATGTTTCATTAAGCAAAGCTGCACAAATGATTAAATTTGCAGAAATAAGAACAGCAAGCCCAACATTTTGTTATACACTTCTAAAAAGCTTCTCTAAAAAGAACAGAAACAAGAGGCTCCCAGGAGCCTGAATCGCTCACCTGGTCATGATGTCAACCCTATAAGGAACTTTGTAGAGCTAAACAAGGGTCTGGAAAATTTTTGAGCTAATTTCGGTCATTTTTGTCCGACTGTATAAATGTTACAATTACCCCCTCCCCCTTTTTTTCCTTGGCCTCCCTGGAAATCCACCTTTTAAAGGAGTGTTTGTTTGTGCATTACATTCCAGACGTTGAACTTAATATCCAGATCACGTTTTTATTTCAGGTCAAGGCTCTTTATAATTAAAAATTTCTTTGTTTTCATTATAAACAAAACACGTTTCGTGTAAAAATTGAAAATGAAAGTGAAAGTAGAATCACCGGATGTAGATAATTTGGGACCACTTTACTGTTTTGTTTACAAAATAAACATATGTATGAGAAAGTTACTTTAATTATGAAATTAGTAACAATTATTTATTGTATTAATATAAAAACAATCTGTACAGTGAATGAATGTTTGCAAAATAAATATTTTCTCCGCACATGCGTAATCAAATACCATTAAATGTAAACAATATTTGGTGTGCACATGTTTTGATAAATACTGGATATAATGAGAAATTATTTCTAAATAAACAAAATGGGCATCTTAGGACAGATTGATAACATGAGTTGACTCAATTAATTAAAACCATAGGTAAATACAGTGGCCATGGTCAGACAGGTGTGACCGATTATCTAATTAGCGTAATCCCACGGCTATGTTTACCTGTTTGACACCTGCTGGAGGTGTTAATTATGAGATTAATGACCACAAGACCGGATGCTCAGGAAGATAATTAAACAATTATATGACCGATAAGTCAGAAAATGCTTATAATAAAATTTTAAAATGTCCGATTGGGAGAATTTTTATTCGGTCATTTAGGACAAAATTTCGGTCATGTCCGGCAAATATGACCGTTTCCAGACCCTTGGAGCTAAATAAGCTGAACATTTAAGCAAGCAACATCTTTTCTCTTTTAGCAATAATTTCCATTCTGTAAGCCACAAGAGGCTTCCAGGAGCCTGAATCGCTCACCTGGTGTTGATGTAAACCCTATGAAGACGTTTTTATAGCAACATTAGCTATATATTTAAGCAAGAAAAAGTTTTTCTTATCTGAAATAGTTTTCATTCTATAGGCAAAAAACACCATTTTTCGCCTTTATGGGGCTGTAACCCCTATCAGGGTCATCTGACATTTTCGAGACTTTAGTAGAGCTAAATGAAGTGAACATTTAAGCAAGCAACAGCTTTTTTCTATCTGCAATAGTTTTCATTCTATAGGCCAAAAACACTATTTTTCATCTTTAAGGGGCTGTAACCCCTATAAGGGGTCATATGACAACTTCAACCTTATGAAGACTTTTGTAGAGCTGAATGAGCTGAACATTTAAGTAAGCAACAGCTTTTCTCTATCTGCTAAAGTTTTCATTCAATAGGCCAAAAACACTATTTTTCGCCTTTAAAGGGCTGTAACCCCTATAAAGGGTCATCTGACAACTTCAACCTTAAGAAGACTTTTGTAGAGCTAAATGAGCTGAACATTCAAGCAAGTAACAGCTTTTCTCTATCTGCTAAAGTTTTCATTCTATAAGCCAAAAACACTATTTTTCCCCTTTAAGGGGCTGTAACCCCTATAAGGGGTCATCTGACAACTTCGACCCTATGGAGACTTTTGTAGAGCTAAATGAGCTTAACATTTAAGAAAGCAACAGCTTTTCACTATCTGCAATAGTTTTCATACTATAGGCCATGTTTTTTTAGGAATCAAAAATCCGAACGACAGTTATGTACACATAATGCCACTTAACAACTGTACCAAGTTTGGTTGCAATTGGACTTATGGTGTTGGACAAGTTAACGTTTTAAAAATTGTTTACAGACGATGAGGACGACGGAAGCCAAGTGATGGCATAAGCTCACATGGCCTTTGACCAGGTGAGCTAAAAATGTGCAAAATGTTATTTTAAAGGCTATCTGAAAACTTTGACTCTATCGAGATTTTTGTTAAGAGCTTAATGAACTGAACATTTATATCTGTTATAGTTTTCATTTTATAAGCCAAAAACATGAAAACATGTTAATTTTGGGGCAATAACCCCTATAAGGGATCATCTAACAACTTCGACCCTATGACGACTTTTGTAGAGCTAAATTATAGGCCAAAAACACTATTTTTCGCCTTTAAGGGGCTGTAACCCCTACAAGGGGTCATCTGACATCTTCGACCCTATGGAGACTTTTGTAGACATAAATGAGCTGAACATTTAAGCAAGCAACAGCTTTTCTCTATCTGCAATAGTTTTCATACTATAGGGCAAAAACATGAAAAAATGCTATTTTTCACCTTTAAGGGGCTGTAAATTCTATAAGGGGTCATCTGACAACTTGGACCAAATGGAGACTTTTTGTAGCAGCAGGGTGGCATCAGATTTCAACTATCTCTTATACTTTTTGACTTACAAGCCAAAAACAGTTGTCTGACCCCCCATACTATTTTTAGCAATGGCGGCCACGTTTTTTGACAGATCAAAAATCCCCACGCAAATTTGTGCAGGATACCCTAAGGATCAATCATACCAAGTTTCATTAATTTCTGTTCAGAGGAGAAGATTTTTGAAAAATTGTTAACAGAGGAAAGAGGACGACAACGATGGACGCCAAGTGATTGCAATAGCTCACATGGACCGAAATGGACCTTCGGTCCAGGTGAGCTAAAAAAGGACTGTAAAAAGTCAATCTAAAAGCTACATGTATATTCAATGTTCATATTTTGCCCTGTGTTTACCGTTTCTGAAGTTTAAAACTAGGTTTAGGCAATGGTTCAGGAAAGAGGGACTTTCTAAGTGTTGGTAACTCATTTGCATGTGCAAACCCATGTACAGCAGATTCAAATGTAGTGACATTGCCAACTAAACCCTATAACAAAAAAGACAGAATCTGCAATTCTACAATGTATAAATCAAAAATAGTAAACCTGTCTTATTTGATCACTAGCTTTTATCTATGAGGGCTATTCCATAAAAGAAAATGGGGGGTGAAGGTGGAAGGTACTTTTTTCCAGACCCAATAACCAACACAAATTTATATAAAATTTATAATAAGGAATAATAGTAGTTGACATAATTTACCCCATGACCCATCTAAAAAAAATATAAAGTGCCTTCCACCCCCCCTCAAATTATAACTGGAATAGCCCTGATTCAAAAGCTATGGATTTAGGATTAGTCATATGAAAGGTTCAACTATTTCATTAAACCTGTCACAATTTATTATACCTCTTGGATGCTCGATATTTTGGCTTGGGCAAGGGTTCTGGAAATAGAGATTTCCTAAGTCCTTTTAACTCATCAGCATGGGCAAACCCATAAACAGCACTCTCTAAAGTTGTAACATTAATAGTAAACCCCTTCAAAATACCAAATACCATATTAACAGCATATCTGTCAGAAAACCATGCAAAATCCTAAATTTTGATCCAATCCAATATTTCATATCAACTAAAGGGATGGTTTAACTTCAATTATTTTGATGTTGTTTTTTTTTTAATTTGGAAAATTGCCAATTTCACCCCTAGGAATACTGGGTAATGGTTATTAAGATTTTCAAAATTTCCATCTACTTTGAAGGCAAAGGTATTACCCTTTAAATATTTACTGTTCATTTCTTAATATTTTGACGATAAATGGACCAAAAGAAACTTTGAAATACATGAGGTTTTGTAATTATTCAAACTAATTTTGTAAAGAAACCCAGGAATACTGATGAACCCTTGGTCGGCCATCTTGAATTTCCCAGGAAATATTTTGTCAAAATAAGTCTTTCATGAAGGTCTTTTTAGTAAAACCATCCCTTAAGTTGATATAAAAATATTGGTTTAAAACAAAATTGCATGGTTTTCTTACAGATTGGCTCTTTATATGATCTTCAGAAAAATGTCCAACATGTAAAAGTTTCAATAAAAGTTAAGATTAAAATACACATTTGTATCACAATTAAACTTGTATCAGTTGCTTGCAGTGTGGAGTTTCATTTCCCATTCATTTGGTCAGAGAGCAGCTGTTTTTTTTAAATTTTGTAAAACATTTTGTTTGTAAAAAAAAAGTTAAAATCATCTAAAATAGTTTCCCAGACTTGAATGTTCAAATTTTGTTATATCTATATATGATGACAACTCAGACCTGTATTGAAAGTTAATATAAAGACATTGCATTTTGTTTTAACAGAGATTAATTATAATCAGTGCATTTCATTGAATGCTGCCTGTTTTAAATATTCAAAATCTGATTATTTCTTTAAAACTTTAAAATGATTTAACATCTTGTTGATAAAAGGTACATCTTGATCAAGGTTTTCTAGAGTAAAGTGAAAGTAGCGTTGAAACTTTGAAGACACTAGAAGAATATTTCACTACTGTAATAGACAAAACCTACATGTCAACTACTAGAATTACTACACTCTCAAAGTGTCTAGTAATTTAAGAAATTCACTATAAATTCAGAATTTTTAATAAATCAATTAAAATCAAGATCATTTCCAATAAAATCAAGAGTAAATACACTAGACACTACTTGATCGGCCTTCAAGATAAACTACTGAAATTAAACCTAGACGCTACTTGATCGGCCTTCAAGATAAACTACTGAAATTAAACCTAGACACTACTTGATCGGCCTTCAAGATAAACTACTGAAATTAAACCTAGACACTACTTGATCGGCCTTCAAGATAAACTACTGAAATTAAACCTAGACACTACTTGATCGGCCTTCAAGAAAAACTACTGAAATTAAACCTAGACAGCTACTTGATCGGCCTTCAAGATAAACTACTGAAATTAAACCTAGACACTACTTGATCGGCCTTCAAGATAAACTACTGAAATTAAACCTAGACACTACTTGATCGGCCTTCAAGATAAACTACTGAAATTAAACCTAGACACTACTTGATCGGCCTTCAAGATAAACTACTGAAATTAAACCTAGACACTACTTGATCGGCCTTAAAGATAAACTACTGAAATCAAACCTAGACACTACTTGATCGTCCTTCAAGATAAACTACTGAAATTAAACCTAGACACTACTTGATCGGCCTTCAAGATAAACTACTGAAATTAAACCTAGACAGCTACTTGATCGGCCTTCAAGATAAACTACTGAAATTAAACCTAGACACTACTTGATCGGCCTTCAAGATAAACTACTGAAATTAAACCTGAACTTGGACTCTTAACCCTTCTAAAAACAATAAACATGTTAAGAGTAAACAAGACTTGTCAGGTTAATTATGTCTATTTAATAGGTTTTTGGCTTTAATTGTGATAGCACACTTTAAAGAATTTGTTAAAAAGTCTAATTGAAAGATATAATCCAGAATTTTTTTTTTTTTTTGGCAAATAATCTAACATACCTCTTTAGCATCAGGGTCCAGATAAGACTCAATGGAGTTGATTTCACCTTTAAAATAAATAATTACTGAATCCATAAAGATGTATATTATGGTAGTAAAACACACTTCTAGGTAAAACGTCAGAAACGTCCATAGTTTTGCAGCACCTATGCTTCTTCCAATAACTATTCTAAAACTATATTTAACCTTATAAACACTTATCATACATCGTTGAAATCCTTACATTCCATAGATTATCTTCCAGTTAGTTGTTACTTGCAAAAATAAGATCTTTTCATTACAAACCGATAACTCCGAAAACAAATTATACATGAAAAAACACTAAAATTTACACATTTTTACCATAATTCAAGCCTAGATTAGACTCAAACCTGCACTAAATCCTCTATAGTGCTATACATGCTCTGAAAGTACATAAACCTGGCTGTTTATTAAAAGTAAAAAACCTATACATCGACCGGCTTATTTTTTCAAGAAATGACGTCACATTTTTTACCTTAAAAACAAGCATTAATAAAAACGTTCAAAAGATCGGTAAAATAAAAATGGCACCATGCCGGAAAAGGGACGCTAAACTTCCGTTTTTTCGAATATTTTTATGTTTTGTCAAAAATGTTATCTCTGAAAGATTCCCTATCAGTTGAGCACACTTTCGTTACTTAATTATAAGACATTCTTAATTTATAGCTACTTAAATTCGACCTTTGTATTTTACTTTAGAAATTCTAGGATGTCACTCTCCGAAACTAACTTGTAAACAAAACAGAACTGTATCTTACTACCTTAATAGATAAACATTTTTTATGTATTTAAGTGCTTTGTATATTTCAAAACTTGATTATATTTGGAACAAAATGATGTTTGACAATTTCTTTTAGGTCATATATAAGCCAAGTTATGGCCAGTCAAAGTTGGAACCCTATTTTCACTTTTGACCGTAGTTTTGCAATATTTTTTGAAAAGTATATCATATTATGGGGACTTTTTGTTTCTTAGATGAAAATCAACATTTTTACACATTTTTGTTATTTATTGAAAAAACAATTGACATTTACCCTTTAACTGATTATTTTTTATAGTCCGGGGAGATTTTACCTATGAAATTATTACAGTTTGCAAAGTAAAGACCAAGTACGACAATTTTGAATATCGTGTTCCTAAGAGACAAAATCGTCACATTTTGCATCAAAATACGGAGTTCTGTCGAAAAAGTTCAGCAAATAAATAAGTATCCATACATTAATTTTATTTTAAAGAGATTTTGTCTATTTGGTCGTTTTCACCTTTATAAAAACAGAAATGATGTAGCTGAAAAGTTGGCAAAACGTTACGTAACGTTTTCACTCGAAATTTTTAAGATATGCTGTTTTGGTTGCTATGGCCTTTTTTCCAAGACAACTAATATTTTCCAAATTTTTTTTTAACTAATCTGTTGTATATTTATTTAGCTTTAATTCCACCAATTAACATGGGTATTTAGTTCGCGTTCAATGCTAGTATAATTGTTGACAATTACGTTAATGGTAGTAAAACACACTTCTAGGTAAAACGTCAGAAACGTCCATAGTTTTGCAGCACCTATGCTTCTTCCAATAACTATTCTAAAACTATATTTAACCTTATAAACACTTATCATACATCGTTGAAATCCTTACATTCCATAGATTATCTTCCAGTTAGTTGTTACTTGCAAAAATAAGATCTTTTCATTACAAACCGATAACTCCGAAAACAAATTATACATGAAAAAACACTAAAATTTACACATTTTTACCATAATTCAAGCCTAGATTAGACTCAAACCTGCACTAAATCCTCTATAGTGCTATACATGCTCTGAAAGTACATAAACCTGGCTATTTATTAAAAGTAAAAAACCTATACATCGACCGGCTTATTTTTTCAAGAAATGACGTCACATTTTTTACCTTAAAAACAAGCATTAATAAAAACGTTCAAAAGATCGGTAAAATAAAAATGGCACCATGCCGGAAAAGGGACGCTAAACTTCCGTTTTTTCGAATATTTTTATGTTTTGTCAAAAATGTTATCTCTGAAAGATTCCCTATCAGTTGAGCACACTTTCGTTACTTAATTATAAGACATTCTTAATTTAAAGCTACTTAAATTCGACCTTTGTATTTTACTTTAGAAATTCTAGGATGTCACTCTCCGAAACTAACTTGTAAACAAAACAGAACTGTGTCTTACTACCTATGTTAGTATTGTTTTCTTACTTAGAAATTATTGTGCAAATTATACCATCAGTATCAAATTTACTTGAAACCATCTGTATGATTATAATAGCACAAGAAAAATCATAAATTCCTAAATTCTATAACAGATACATGTACCATATCTACCATGTTAATGACAAACAACATACTTTCTGCTTTTATGTTTAAACAATGTTAGTTTGACATTCGAATATAATATCAGTAATTTAATATGAAAAAAAAACACTAACTATTTCAACATTTTGTTCCTTGCAGCTATCTTGTTTTATTTTTTATTGTTATTTATAAAGTTTTACTTCAAGGTACAAGCAGTTGCACTTGTTATGCTTAATGGTATGGTTGCAAAAACTTTGTAAAACTTTTCATTATTCTGAAGAATCCAAAGTTGTCTGTGATTTGATGTAAATATTAACCTGGAAACTTTTTCTGAGCATAGATGACCCCCATCTCGGCAGGTATACTATCAAATCCACAAGCTCCTACAACATAAACGCCAGCTTCTCTGGCCTTATTGTGGTACATCAACTGCATCTTCTCTAGAAACTGAAAAATATAGTAATAGAATTCACCATTATTGAAGAGCTTACACAATTTCATTCACTAAAACGTAAAATCGTTACAATAAATACCGGGGTACTATTGACTTTGATAGTAAAATTTGGTAGTTTGCTGTTTAAGGCATGAAAAATTACTTTTAATTGAGTTTGAAATAAGTGCCTTCCTAATTACAGCTACTAATGTTGATTCTATATGTATAGTACCTGTGGTTCTCCACTGATGTCTAGATGGCTAGCTCCTCCTTCTATACAAGCTTTCACAACCTTTTCACCATGGAAACGATACTGAAACAAATCCAATGTTACTCATCACTTAATTTGTAATTTAATTAAATCAAAAAATAGATCCACACATTGAAGTTTTCATATTTGTCTTCTTTTTAAAATATTATACATGTACTGGCAATGACTGGTATTTCTGTATATAAGTCTTTATGTTTGATTGAATTTATAGATGATCTCAAACCATGTACAAAATGTATTATATATATGAGTATTTGTCAAAATAGAATTTGAAATTTGAAACATGTACACTGTGTTTGTGTCTGTGTTGGTGTTTAACGCCCTTTTCGATGCACTTGGGCCATATAGGGCAGTCAGTTTAAGTGGTTAAAGAAACCAGAGTACCTGAAAAAAAACACCAAACTTGGACAGGTAACTGACAAACCTACTCAAATATACCGGTAGGTGGGGAAAGCATTTATACTTTATACATATGTACCTTTCTCCATTTTTTAGTTACTATTGCCCATGGTATCTTTTTCAGATTATCTTGATGCATTCCACTGTGGCGCTCCATATGAAATCTACAGTAAATATCACATAAAACTTACTGGTCCCACGCAGTTCAGTACGACTTTGGCTTGCTTGGCCATCTCTACTAAAGAATCTTCATCACTGGTATCTGATATTATTATAGGAACATCTTCTAAATCTTTGCCTATAACAGGTGTAAAGAACAGAAATGAATTAATGCCAGGCAACTCTACATGTTATATGCATATATACATTGTATGTCAAGAATTTGCTTCATATTTAAACTAAAGATAAGAAAAATATGTCCAAAATAATGCCCAATCTGACAACATTTGGGACAGACAGACCAACAGACCCAAATACTATATGCCCCCTACATGTACTTTGGTAGGTGGGGCAAAAAAAACCCCAAACAAGTACATTTGTACTATCATTTGAATTAATTGGGGGGCAAAATAACTGAAACTGAATTGAAGAAAAAAAAACATTTCTTATACATTTTCATCATCATGTTCTTCTGGTATTTTCCTTCCATGAATTGGTTTTCTGAGCACAATTGTTGGATGTACATGTAGTTTAAACTTTTTTTTATTAATGCTGGATTTACAAGGAAACAAGCTTCATGTTTACATATAGGTGAATACCTCTACCTTTTGCAGTGCGAGTCAGTGTGTGAGAAGTAAGCTTACTCTTATTGAGCTGAATAAAGTGTCATACATGTACATACATGTAACCCGTTTTGCATCAGGATTGCTCTCCTCATAAATGGTATAACCCTTTTTTTCCCTTTGAAAAGAATTACATTATTCTTTGCAGGATTTTTTTCTATTATTTTTAGGGCTTTTGTCACTTTTGTGATTGACAAAAATGTTTGAACTGTCATAATCTTTCTGTTTTTTTCTGGTCGAAGCAAAACACTTATATACAAACTCTTAATTATGCAAATTTGTTAGAATTTTAGTACTGACTGTATACGTAGCCATGTATATTATATTTTGTGTACCATGGACAGGACACAGATTACAACAGTTTTTATCAAATTCAAAAGAATACATGTATATTTTAACATGTGTTTGAGTACCCCTTCCCTTTTTAGGGAGAGATCTACCGGTTGACCATTTGATTTTTAGGGGGGGGGGGGGGGGGGGCTATAGATATTTTCTTTGTCCTGCCTTTCTATTTTTAGCATGCATGATACAAATTTATACAAGTCAAACCCTGTATGTTTTAGACCCAATTACTCTGGACAAAGCAGCCCATGGTGGACTGACAAAAGTTCCAGTGCATCTGAGTTCACTCTCATTACCACTGGAGTTTGCATTGTTAGTTGATATTCAGTGGTTTTTTGTTTTTTCTGTGTTTTACAATGTATATAAAGAAATGTACATATTGCTAATAATATTCTTAAATACATCAATACTATTCAAATTGATATCCATATCACATAAAGACAAATATTTATTGTTATTTACACAGTTTTCATTAAGTTTATCTTTCCAGTGTTAGGTAACAATAATTTTTTTTCTTAAATTGTTTCATTTCTAGGTGTAACTGTACCCAGTGCCAAAATTTTATCTTGTCCCATTGATTCTTATTAGAATAGACCAATTGCCAGTTCATTCCGGAACATTCCAGATATTAGAATGTCCAATTGTCAAAGGTCAACCGAGGTAAGATTTGACGTCAGAACATGAAGAGCAATGGAATCGACATGTTTACCGATTTTTTAACAAAGAAAAAAATTTAAGAAAGTTTAATAAAAGGGTCTTATTAGGTTAATCAATTTGTAATGCTTAAAAAAATTTACAAAGGAATTTAGACTAGTGATAGCTACATGTATACAATATATATAATATTAATGCAAACACAAGCAGCAATATTCAACCAGTTATTCAACATATAAGGAAGCCTTAGGAAGGAGAATTAAACATTTTTGAAATCTGTGTTACATTTAGCAAAAATTTTGTTCAAGAACATACAGACACGTTTTGTCTTTTCTATAAAGTCTTGTGGATTTAAAGGTAGTTTGATAAAATTGACATCTGATAAATTATTTTCGTTACTAACAACATATTTTTATCTTTCCCGAATATCTGTATAGCAAGTGCATTTTAAAACAAATGTATCTCAGTTTCATCCTGATTTTTACATTATTGACAGAAACACTGGTCTGCAGGGATAGGTGGTCTATTTTATCTCCCTGTTTCAATAGCTAAAGGGTGAGCACTCATTCTAAACTTTGATAACTTTGCACGAAGTTTTTTATCAAGACCAAAGACAAGATACTTCTGAAATTCGAACCTAGAACAGATTTTGCTATAAAATCGAAGTTTCCCAGCTTCATTTATTTTAATATTTGACAGTTGATTATTTACTCTCTCTGAATAATATAGTTGAATCTTACATTGTATTTAAGAATTCATTTGATTTTATTGCAAGAGAGTTTAATTCAAAAGTTGTTTGCGTTTGCTTAACAAATTTGGTAAGTGATGAAATACTCGTGTTCTGAAATGTTTTGTCCTCCTTATATGCTGAATGTAAATGTTATAGACATTAATCTTATCAACATTTTTTGTAATATTTCTAATCTGTTATAATAATTAAACAGAAGTTTGAAAATCTTAAAACACAGCAGATATAATTCCAAGTTCTACATGTATAGCTAAATTCGAAGTCTTACCATGAACACCAAGAACAGATTTCATAATTATGTTTTGTATTTTTCGAAGGGCAAACTATCTACACTTTCTAATTTTATCTTGCAATCTGAAATCCATAACTCCGAGCCATAGGTTTATATAATAAAACACATACATTTCCTTGGATTGGAAAGAAAGCAACAGGTTTCTCTATTTCATTCATCAGAGAGCAAGTACAAGTTTTCCAGAAAAATCAGGGTAAAATGGCGACTCTTTTGGAACTGGCGATCTGGGTATTTAGATTGTTGGATATCATATACACAAGCTTTAAATGTCATGCTTTATTCATATTATAAGTATTTTCAAATATTTGCTAAATAGGTTATGCGTAAACATGTACCAGTAGATTTTGATGCTTCTTTCAGAACTTTCTGCAACCTCTCCATGGATCTTCCAGATATTGCAAATGTAAGGCCCTTTTCTTCATCTGCAATCCTGCTGACCTCCTCAACGACAAATTTTCCTGTGAAACCAGTCGCACCGAATATTATAAAGTCGTATCTTGACATTTCTTGCTAGCTTTTGGTATAAAAAGTTCTAGAAATTATTTAAAAAAAGCAGGGGATATCTTAGGGAAAGGGGAAGGAAACAGCAAAATAACCTGGAAGAAAATGGCCGATTTTTTCGAACGAGGCTCAGTCAGATTTATTCTGATTGGCTATCCGATGTTGGCCGGATATTCAAATTAGCCATGTGCTTTAAAAGCGCGGGGAACTTTGCCGCAAAGGCAAAAAAGAACTTATCGGTAATTAAAAAGTCACAGAAAATTTACATTAGGGAATGTAAAAATTATGTGTTAAAACCGTTTTCCATTGTTTTGATTAATATGCTGATGATGAGAGGTTACTCCTTGAAATATACTATAACTAAATTTAATAACCGTTTTTCACCCGTTGTGGTATTTACATTTTGCAAATATATTGAATCTTTTGTCAGTTTAAACGTATTTTATTTGTAAAAATACACAAATTGGATTGGACACAAGTAAAACATACTCATGGAGTCCTCTCCTCTCTTGAATCTTTTATACAGGCGATTTATTTAATGTGTTAAATATACTTCTTCATAAGTATACTGATAATATTATCCTTTCTCTAATTGTCTATTGTACTTTATAATGTTTGATGTCCAAATTTGGGCTTTCTTTATTAATAAAACTTTGAACTTTGTGTTAAAAATGTAAGATGATATTTGTGAATGCTATCAAAGCCAAAATTATGTTTTATGTAAAATTTATTAACAGAAATAACTAAATCTTGATTAAGATGGGCAGGTGAGTGGAATAGACATTTAGTGTCTTTAGAGAATAACTGCACATCTAATAACTAAACTAACGAACTCTTCGGATTAATCTCAAATATTCAAGAGAAGAGACAAAACAAAGGAAGACACACCTGGAAATTTTAAATACTTCAAAATCCGGATTTGGGTACTGGCATTTCTTTCAAAAAAATGAAGAACAAGACCAACCTACTTGTAAGCTTTGATAACAAATGCATATCTTAAAAAAGTTATAGATATGTAATAAAAACTAAATCCATCTTTGCCTATCAAAGACCTTTCATATATCTTATAATCCCAAATTATACAATGACATTAAATTCATATTATTATCATTATATTGTTACAAAAGGGCATCTGTAACCAGGGATTAAATAAAACTTGTTTTGGACATTCCTGCTGTAACTAAATAAATTCCTGCCCTTTTCCGTCTCTGTATACTGCCGAGGACAAAGTGCTTAATGTAACGGGAGTAAAAGATAGTTCAGTGAATTGTCTCATCATGTTGTCTTATGTCTTTTGTTCATTTAGAAAGCTTGGTAATAATAATGAAACTTACTCTAAAATGTTCACTTTTTTATCCTAGTTGTTTCGACGAATTACGTACAGAGTCCGAGATCTAATTTTGTGTGATGGTGAATCAATATGCTTGTAGCTTAAGACCTTAAGATCTCTATTGAGGGTGAGTGTGTGTGTTTGTTAGGGTTTAACACCTTTTGGGGGGCATTGTTTCTCTTTTGAATTGAACTATCATATTTCAATTTGTATGCCCCATCTACGAAAGTAGAGGGGCATATAGTGTTCGGGTCCGTTCGTCTGTCCGTCCCAAATCCCATATTTCCAAATTCACACTAACTGAGGAATGCCACATCAATCGTATTGGTATGGTATGTGCACCTAGTGATGCTAAGCACAATGCATGCTTCGGATGCTGACTGTGACCTATATTTTCCGCATGAATGACCACTTATAGAAGAAGGGTTAAAGTACAATCCTTTTTACTGACATGTGCCACATCAACTATATTGGTATGGTAGGTGCACCTAGTGATGCTTGGAACAATGCATGCTTCGGATACTGGCATTGACCTATATTTTCCGCATGAATGACCACTTGTAGAAGAATGGTTATGTTAAAGTCCATTGCTTCTGACTGACAAGTGCCTTAATAGCAACCATGTTGATAATTGTGATTGTGGAAAAAAATAAATGTTGCAAGATGGGGCATTATGTCTTTTGGGCATATTCTTGTTTACCATGTTTTATATTTGTGCTTTGTAAAAGATGATTAATATAACGGGAAAAAGATTAGAGTAAAAAGGCCATTTCTATACACCTGTTCTAAGTCAAATAATATTTGTCAAAGCTTATATTTGTATTCATTTTCATGTTATTTGTTCTACAATCAGATGGTGTCTTTTCTTTAATAGTTTTAGGATTTTAACAACAACTGGACACATTGAAGGATTCTAGGATTTATCATGATGTCCATGATAGCAGATGCAGTGATTTCTGGCATAGTACTCTTCCCTTCTTCCCTAAAAAGGGTTAAGAAGGGGTTGCCTTAACAGATATGTGAACAGAGGGACAAACAGACAGGCAGCTTCCTATATATATCTCCTAACTTTGAGGGGATTTAGAAGAAACAAGAGTTAACACTAAAGTATGTCTGGCCTGCCAGCATCATCAGAAATAATAATTCTTTCTTATTTCCACTATATTTTCATTCATAAGGATATATCAAAAGGTTTTTATAATACTTAAACATTGTCAATATATGCAATAAAATATCAAACTCACTAAACCAGAATGTCAAGGACAAGGTCAAAATATGGGGATGCAAATGTGCCAAGCTATTACTGGAGCATATGCATATCAAGTTTCATCCACCTAGTAACTATAGTTCTTGAGATATGGAGGTGCTCATAAAACCTTAACATTGCTATTATATGTAATGAAAAATCACTACTGTGCTAAGCTACACAAAATGTACTACTGGACCATATGCTGCCAATTTTCTAGGACTTCTATATATCTAGTTCTTGAGATAGAAAGGTGCACATAAAAGTTAATGCCACCCATGGTAAAGTTACACCTTTGTCCCTCTCTGCTTCACAAGAGTGAACACTATTGCTTCAGAAGGTAGCAGTTCCTGCTTGTTGGAAAACACCTGTCACATTAACAATTGTGAACTAGAAAAACTGTGAGCATCTGCTCACAAATAAATAACCTCGCTCCCAAATCAATAACATCTTATTCTAGAATAGCTGGTGCACATCTACATTTTGTAACAAAGAATGTGCGAAAATTTCATGAATATCCCTTGAGGGCTATAACATTTAATTTTAGAATGGCAAGTGCACATCTACATTATTTAACAAAGATTGTGTGAAATTTTCATGAAAAATCAAGAAGGAGTTGCAAATACGATATAGGTATGGACAGATACACCTAACACTAGATATACACCCACTATTCAAGCGTAGGATATGATTCAGATGACCAATCCAGTAAATGAGGACAAACCTTCATCTATACTCCACAAAGATTTGGGATTAAAATCCCGTCCCCGTATATTAATTTATAAACATCATTTGCTTCCAACATGCAATAATTCTCTCATGCACACTAAGCTTCAGAAAGATTTTAGATTGACATTGGTTCTGGTTTGTGGTGTTTACAAGTAAATCCCTGAGTTTAATTTGATATATGTACAATAGCTTCTTTTATACAATTTCATAAAATTGTTTCAATTTTGGTCTATGTACATGTAGGTGTACATAATATTTCTTTCTATTCAATCTTTAATCATGTAATATTAATCTTTCTTGTCTCTTTCTCTCCATTAATCTGTCATGCCTGCAAATAAAAGATGGATGCATATGTGAAACAAAACTTTTAATACATAAAATACATTGACTCAAACATATACATGCACTCTGCTGGTTTTTGTCTTACAAACATTGGTAATCAATGTGCATAGAGGCCACCAGGGTCAATGAGGATGGTGTCAGAGCTTCATTACAAAATGGAAAATGATATTGAACAAGAATACATGTATGTCCGAAAGACATAAAGCTCCATCTTGTAACATTTAATTCTTACAAAACACTCTTGTTAGGGTGTTTGTGTCGTTTTTTAAGTGTGTTTTTATGTTGTCTGTTTCTTCATGCTGTTCCTGTCAACGTTCATGTCTCACCGTGTTAACTGGTTGGTTTTGATGGTCTTTGCCTTTTGAAATTTGATTGCCTCTTTGTTCATGTTGGTACCTCTTATAACTTTTACATGTAAGTTAAAAGTATTTTCTTATTTCTTTGTTTTTATCTTTCATACAAATGTTTTATGTGTCTACACAAACATGTTTTTATAATATACATGTACCTGATATGGTCTTACTCTTTATATATTCAAAATCAATCTTATCTCTATTCTACTGCCATCACACACATGATTTAAATAGATTATTATCCTTCCATCCATACATTTAACTTTAATGTCAATATCCAATTCCATTTATTTGTAGATGACAAATGTCCAATGAAACAGCCTCCCTTACTTCATCATTAGTGGTATGGCTACATGTAGATATTTTCATCCTGACAGTTTACTGCAATAACCATTTTTCCTCATCTCTAAGTGATAATACATGTACAATGTACATTGCATGTGATTCTGAAATCAGAAAGTAAATATAATCCAAATTGTTAGTAGGGCCTGATTATGACTTACATTTTTTTAAAGTGTAGTCAGCTGTGATGGTTTGGTGTTAAAATGTATATGCTACAGCTGTGATGGTTTGATGTTAAAATGTATATGCTACAGATGTAAAGGGTCCCTACAGTAACCTAGTCTGTGTTGAGGGGGGGGGGCTGAAATTTGTACACTTTTTTAAACTGGAAAAATGAAATTGTCTATTAGTATTACACAAAGTTAAATGATAAAGTATAATATGCTAACTGTGAAAGGATATAAACATGTAGATGGATGATGGATATCAGTTTACATGTATGTGCCTGTGATGAAGTGCTGTGCTTTACATGTAATTACATGTAACAATCTGACATTTAACACCATTTGTATTACTTTTGTCTAGAATATTTATGTGGGCATACATACAACACTGCTGTTGATAAATATGAAACGTTTTGTACCTAGGCATGCATCATAAATGGCGGCATTAAATTTTAATGATATGCACAGTTTGTTTACATTTTACACATGTGAATGTCATTAATTTCCGGTTTAGAAAAAAATTATTAAAAATGCTTATCTTAACATTTTTTGTATTCTACATATAAAAAAGTGTGTTTCAATTATGAAAATAAACTTAAATGCCATTAAAATAATCATAATAAATCAAATAAAAGTTTGAAATGGAACAAAAATCTCCGATGTTCAAAGACAAAATGTCTATGAAAAAAGACAATAGAATTTACAAAGATGAGTTTCAAATGACATGAAGAAACGTTTAAATTTCATTAAAATTGGTATTTTCAGACAGCCTGGTCTTTACTTGAAACTCCTACATACCTTTTAAGTGAAAATATGTCCATATAACAACACACGAAACTCAAATATGAGGGCACCCTAGATCTTCGAGGTTCATTTTCAAGATGGTTGATCATTTTCGGGGTTTTACGTAAGTCTCAACGAAAAATCTGGTTCCGAGTATTTTTGATACCGGTACTTGAAAAAAGTTTGGAGAAATTGAGCTGACTCAGTTTACCGCTTGTGCACATGAAAATGACTGAGATTGTTAAAAATTATGCCCTTTCATTTCCGATCTCAAATAAATGTTTTTTTTTTCTATTTATATAATTATATAAAATAAAGTTACATAATTCAAGAATAATTATTGTCATGTTTTGGATACTATTTTTGAAATATTTTAGTGAATTTCACAAATTACATATGTAATTAGAAAAAAATACACAAAAACCTTCTTTGGCTCTTCTTTAATTTAGAGTTACACAAATTTTGTATTTCATAAGCGACCTTAAAGGTTTCAAGTTTTTCTCGAAATACACAAATACATTATATATCTTTTAGATCCTAACAGATACAGTACTCAACAACAAACATGGATATATATGAACAACACGATGATGGACCAGGTTTTGTTGGGATAAAATTCTGCAAAGAATGGTACATACAATATCTTTAATGTGCTTGAACTTTGGTTGATAGAAATATTTGTTTTTTGTGATACTACGGTCATTATGTACATTGTATGTCAAAATCAAAAAATCATATAATTACGTGTACGTGTAACAGATAAAGTGTAGTATAAAATGCTTTATATTGTAAAAAAATAAAAGTTATAAATATAGTCAAGTCAAGACCCAAAACAGATGTTGTGTGACCAGATTCTTCTTCTTCCGCTAAGGAGTAGAACTCGTTGCGAGTGTCAATTAACTCCGGCTGAGGGTGGAAGCACATCTGCCACTTGTGTTCCCACTCCTCCAGTGCAGAAAGGTCTTTCTGGAGTTCTGTGGCGTCCTTCTGGCTCTTGATCTTCCTAGAAACAAGACAGTCAACCGCGAATAACCTTGCATCTGAGTTGGTACATGATGGTAGATCGTTGATATAGGCCAGAAGCAACAGTGGTCCCAAAACAGTCCCTTGGGGTACGCCGGATAGCACTTCCAGTGGTGGGGATGTGTGCCCATCCAGTACAACTGACTGAGATCTGTTAGTTAGGAAGTCTCTTATCCATCTGTTTGTGGTACCTCTGACCCCATAGTGGTCCAGTTTCAGGAGAAGGCGTTGGTGGGGAACCTTGTCGAATGCCTTTGAAAAGTCCAACAAGATTACATGTACATATGTCTGCTGTCCACTGTCCATATTCCTGGAGATCTGATCTATGGTTACGATCAACTGGGTCTCGCAGGATCGGCGTGTGTTGATGGAAATACGATGTTTCCTATTAGATACACAAAAAATGCTATTACTGGCAAACCTATCACATAACGATCTGAAATCGATATGATTAATTATAGTGGTTTATCTAAGAATAATGAAAAACATCACGTTGACAAATATTATATCCAAAATGGCAGACTGTGATTTATACACATGTTCATGACAACAATATGTGTCAACATTGGTGTTGATAACTATTGACAAAATGGCAGCATAGGAAATACAGATTAAAAATTGAGAGGACAAAAATGTTTGTCAATGGAAGTATTAACACTTTACTGAAAAATTATTGCTTTTGAATAAAGATTATGAAAATTCAGTTTTATTTTTAAAACAGAAATATTGTTATGAAATCCTAACATGTTTTTTGAAGATTTTTGTTAAAATATAGCCATTGTTTTATGATTTTGGGATTTTTTTGATTTTTTTTTTTTGGCCTGGTTAGAAATCATTTGGTCTGGAAATTCAATGCTATATACCAGTCCTGTAAATGATTTTTAGCTCACTTCAGGTCAGGTGAGCTATTGTCATCACTTGGCGTCCGTCTTCTGTCAACTATTTAAAACGTTTTCTCCTCTGACACCATAAGTTCAATTGGAATCAAACTTGGTATGGTTGTTCATTAGCATTAGGTGCTTAGAACTAATGTGGGGAATTTTGATTGGTCTTAAAACATGGCCATCGTGGATAAAAATAGAACATAGGGGTAAAATGCAGTTTTTTGCAAATAACTCCAAAACGGTGACAGATTATAAAATTTTGATTGGGAACAAAAGTGATCAGCATCTCAAGATCTACCAGCTCGGAAATTTTGAAGAAGAACCAACATTCCATGTAGGATTTATTGCCCTTTTTGTGAATTTTTTTTTGCTTATTTTGCACCTACATGTATTAAGCTCAATATCTTAAAAACTTTTTTTTTATATTTGAGAAATTTGAATTGCATATTGTTAAGCACATCAAGATCTATAAAATATGAATATGGTCAACGTTGTAGGACCTTTCCTTTTAGGAGTTATTGCCCTTAGAACGTCAAAGTTGAGCATTTTCACACTCACAGCATTTCCTCTTTACATGTACATTGAAAACGTTAACTCCTCTGACACTTTAAGTCCAATTGGAACCAAACTTGGTATTGTTGTTAATTAGCATTAGGTGTATAGAACTGATGTGGGGATTTTTGATTGGTTGTAAAACATGGCTGCTGTGGCTAAAAATAGAACATTGGGGTAAACTGCATTATTTTGCTAATAACTCAAAAAGGGTGACAGATTTTTAATTTTCGATTGAGAATAAAAGTGATCAGCACCTTAAGATCTACCTGCTCTGAAATTTTGAAAATGATCCAACAACCCATGAAAGAGTTATTGCCCTTTTATTTTAATTTTTCATGAATTTTGCACTTGTAAAAATGTTTCAAGCTCAATCTTAAAATCTATATAAGATATTTAAGAAGTGTGAATTGCATATTGTTAAGCACATCATGATCTACAAAATATGAAATACGATCAAGATTGTAATGCTGTTCATTTTAGAGGTTATTCCTCTTAGAATGTTGAAGGAAAGAAATTTATTTTAGAATATTACTCTGTACATTCATTACTACATTTAGTTAAACCATATTGTCAGATGACCCCCTTATTAAACTTATGACCCTTTCAATGTCAAAGAGATTTTGCCTAATAACCTTTACTTCAGGCACATATGTCAGGTGAGCAATTATGGCTCCTGGGAGCCTCTTGTTATATTTCGTATTCACTGCAACAAGTACCTGATTTTCTTATCTTAATACAAGTAATTAGTGAATATATTTTGGCTTTTCAGTTAGGAATAATCTGATTACCTTAAATGGTAATTATAAGCCTTTTATATAAAGAACCCATTTCATTCAACTTTGATGAGGAATAGCAACAACAACAAAACTGGTGCAGGACTACTCTTTCAGCCCAGTTTAGCCTATTCATGTATTTGCTCTTGGCTGCAGTGCCTGAAATGGGATAAACCAATCTATTGGCCCAAACCATATTTTATGCAAAGTTTCCTTATACTTGTATGTTCAATATAATTTTTTAAAAAATATCACTTGCCCAATTCAAAATCTACTGGCCATTGGCCAGTGGGCGAGTACCTATTTCAGGCACTGTGGCTGTCAAATGGACTATATTTTTCATAAGTACAAAAATAATGATTAGAGATTATTTTTTTGGTTTCATATACTGCAACAAAAAACTAACTGACATACAATGTATATGTATTTTATATACTTTATTATTATTACCTGTATATAGGTAATACTTCCCATATAACTTATTTAATTAACATGATTAAAAGATTTGTATGTTTTGTGCATGTTGTGGGCTCATTTATTTTGTCAAAAAACATTCTACATCCTACTGCTACATGTAGATACGTGTAACACAATTTAGGTAAATGTACATAGTTCCAACCTATTGTAACTAGACTTTTAATAATTAATCTATGCAGTTTCATGAATGATTAAATCTTTCAGAAACATTAAACTAAATTTTCTACTTTCAGCAATAACATGTTGTATCCAAAAGAAGATAAAGAAAACAGGATTTTGTTATATGCAGTAAGTACATGTACTATGGTCACAGTGACTTTGGTTTTGTTCTAATATTTACTTCATCAGAAACCACTATAAGGTAAACAAAATGAATGTATATTTTTAACATCAATGCAAATAGAAATATAACAAGATATTGTATGTTGTCTGGAACATATTCATAAATTTCAGATGTATGGCATGTATTTTTGTACTCACTGTACTGATCATAATTGTTACATGTACATACAAAGCACTAATTGCTACAAGTTTTAAGGTTAGTGAGGACACCTGGCCCCAAAAATAATTCCGAATTCAAAATGGCTAATTTTTTAATATATCAATATTTTGAATGTACACTTTCTTGTGTATAGATATTGGACCACCTTTCCAGGCTTGTTTTTGCAAAATTTAAGTTCAAAGTCTCCTTAAATTACTATAGATTATATTGGAAAGACCTAAAATGAGCATAAAATCATGCCTCGCAAAAAAATCTACGAATTTAAATTTTGCTTTTATTTCTCAAAGTTAATGTTTTATGCCATATTTTGAAATAAAACAATAAAAATAGGGGGTCACCAGCTTAAATTTCTGTCTACTTAACAAACCTTTGTAATTTTTTGGTCAATTTCCACATGAGTTATCTCCCTTGTTTTATTAAAAAAATGTGTTAATTAAAGAACTATTGGTGAGTTTCTTATTATTTGGTTATATTTTGACAAAATTTTAACATTAAACAATTTGGTATGAGTTTTATGTCTTTATTAACATAATTTGGCATTTGTTTTGCATTTTTAGCTTTTTGTGGTCACATGACTGTTGTCCTCACTAACCTTTAAACGATGTTAAATACTCATGGTAAAGTTGATGTATTATTCTAACAACAGCATAGAGACAGATTTATATAGGACTTGAAGTCTTGTTTCTAAATCCATTTTATTAATTTGTATATTTGTCTCATCTGTTGTGTTGTTTTGTTTCTAAAAGTTATACAAATTATTATGTTTACACTAGGGACAGCATAATTCAAATGAACATGTACATCTAAAAACCTACATTTGTACAAGTTTTGGTACATGTACTAATTATAACTTACACCTGTCATTGTATTACGTCATTACAACCCGTCCCATTTAACTATGGACTTTCGATTGTAGCGTAAAGGTAAGTGTGTAGACACACCATGAAAATGTACGTCGTCATGATAGTGCAAACATTAAATCTGATTGGACATTAATGAATGGTCTGATTGATGTTGCACGCAGCTAGCTTCCATCTGATTGGGTTTTCCTACTGTGACGATTTGCGGTTTTTGTAACCCATTGGCTTGTTCATGAGTTGACGACGTAAATTTTCATTGTTCAATCGAAAGTCCATAGTTAAATCGGACGGGTTGTATCTTTAAAATATCTATGAATTTTACATGTCCATGTACTGTAAGTTTGGAAATTTTCGTGTGGGGGTTATTTTCTCTTTGCAATAACAAAATTTGGGTGAAAATATCCCCATGCAAATGAATCATTCTTTAAGTAAAAAGTACGAATAAGAAACACAAATTTATCCCTTTTGTGAAAAGAGCATTTTACTAAAACACAAAAATACTACAATGTTTACAGTATCACAAAGAAATGTCATTTATATAACTTAATATGTTTTATTTTAGTGTCGTAATTGTGATTACCAACAAGTGGCAGACAACCCATGTATTTATGTCAACAAGATCACACATGAAGTAGAGTAAGTTATCATTTAATAATAAGCTTTGCAAACCCAGCAATATAAATAAAATATCAGTAAGATATGCAAAGCCTCGGGTGAGAGCTTAAAATAGCTGTAGAGTTGAAATTCATTTGTACTCAGTAATATTAATTCAGTTTCATAATTTTAAGTCTGATTATTGAAAGTGATAATCTATCCTTGGCACATGTCTCACAGTGCTCTTCTGTGTTATTTAATTACTGTATGAAGGAAATAAAAAGATACCTGTAGCTAAACATGTTAAAAAAAAGTATTTTACTTCGCCGTTTTTTTTAAATATGCAAAGCCTCTTCAATGCATGATTTAAAGTTATATCTTTTTAATATTTTAGTGAATTGACACAAATTATTGGAGATGTTATAGCAGACCCTACCCTTCCTAGAACAGAAGACCATCCCTGTCCTAAATGTTCACACAAGGAATCAGTATTCTTCCAGTCTCATAGCAATAAAGCGGAGGTAATATATATGATATAGTTACTAGTAAATTAACCAATTTAAGATGTACAGCCTCTCACTGTTGCACAAATAATTTATAATACAGGGAGACTCCAATAACATTAATGTGTCTATTATTTTGATTTAAGGAAAAGCCTGGCATTTGGGTCCAAAATAAATTTATCGATAGATTTTCTTCAAAATTGGCAAAAATGATGTACTCTTTCATAATTTGATTCAAAATTCATGGGTTTCTTCCCTACTTTTTAAGTTATATCAAGTTAAAGTATCAATAGTTTACTATGAATTATAAAGGAAAAGCCTTAAAAACAAACAAAAATGTTCCATTATTTTTTCCTGTTGATAGATTTCATTCATTTTTTGACATTTTAAAGATCTTGCAACCATTCATCATCTTAAATCAATTTAAAGTGGGGTTTTTCCCTTGATTTTTACAAACAAACAAAGATAGGAGCCTAAAACGATGATTTTTTGAAGATTTTTGCCAAATTTCCTCCCTTGACCATACTCTAAATAGAAAATGCCTTTGCTTGTTTTGCATGTTAAAATCTAAATGCAAGTTGAAATCCAGTTTTCATTTCTTCTTCATTGGTTTACTGGCCTTGTTAAAACTGATGATGGTTTTCAATTGTGGATTTTCTAAATTACCGCTGTTATGTGAGCTTTGTTACTAACACTTATTCCACATTTTATTATTTTCTATTGTCATGTTTGGGTATTTGATTTATGGGCACATGCTTCGTTTAATATTTTAATAATATTAATTCATATTGTAGGAGGGAATGAGATTATACTATGTTTGTACCAATCAGCAATGTGTTCACAGATGGACAGAATAGTTTTCATATGTTGTATACTACAGGCTACTCAATTGGTCAGAGGATATGACCATTCTTTTACTGGAGATGATGTGTATATATTTGAGAAACCAGGTCATTCAGGCATTGGACAGAGTAAATCAGTGTACATTGCATTTCATTTTTTCATGTTTTATATTCATTATAGTTTAAAAAATAAACTTTTTCAAAACATATGTATAGTAATCTATTCCAAAAGATGTTGAACTGTTTCAACCATCTTTCAATTTTTTATCAGATGTCATTAATTAAACTAGAGTGGCAGTCTTCCATGGAAGACGTATGTTGCCTGCGTCTTAAAATATTCTGTTAACAGGAAGTAAATGATTTACGAGCATAAAATCACTTTATACATGTACATGATGTACTATAGAAGGAAGCTACATGCTTAATTTTAGCATAAAATGCATAAAATATAGATCACAGTGACCAAATTTTTATTGGGTGGTGTCAATTTACCCAAGACACATCTAGTGGTGAAATACCATTGACCATCAACATGTAGTATTTGAGATATGGATCTTAACCAAGAACTTAAACAAAGTCATTCATGCGTAAAATATAGGTCACAGTGACCTAATTTCTAGTGGGTGGTGTAGCCCTACCCAAGACCCATCTGATGGTGAAATATCATTGACCCCCAACATCTAGTATCCGAGTAATGGAGCTTAACCAAGAACTTAACCAAAGTGTTATGGACGGACAAGGGTAGAACTTTATGTCCGATCCACATACGTGGTCGGGCCATAAAAATTCTGGTTACCATATATGCACAACTACCTATGATAATCCTCTTGCATACTAAGTTCCGTTCAATTCTGTTCATTAGTTTCAGAGGAGTTGTGTCCACAAGATGATAACTCAGGTTTGTCTTAGTTAAAAGGGCCATAACTCTTACAAAGCCTATAGATCTAAAATTCCTTGGAATATGCACAACTACATAATGGTGTACTTCTTACATACCAAGTTTCTTTAAATTCTGTTTAGAGATTTTAGAGCAGTTGCATCCACAAGACCACAAGATGTTAAATCAGAAATTTTATTTTCAGCAAATTTCTAAGTTAAAAGGGACATACCTCCCAAAATATTCTGTGGATAAAAAAATCCTGATAAGGAGCTCATCTTCATATGATGTGATTGCATAGCAAGCTTCATTAAAGGAGTAGCGTCCACAAAATGTTAAATCAGAATTTTCAGCAAATTCTTAGTTAAAAGGGTATTTAATTTTGTGGATGAAAAATTCCTAAAATGTGCAACTACATATGATGTACTTCTTACATGACAAGTTTCATTAAATTCTGTAATAGTATTAAGAGTTGCTTCCACAAGATTATTACTAGTATTTAATTCAGATTTTTGTCAAAGGACTAGAGCCACGAACCCCCATATTTGGCCCTGTTGATACTCATATATCAAAATTGGTTTGTTTTACACCAAAATATGTGTATGTATAGCTGGATGTCTGTGTTAAAAGAGAAAAGATTTGATTATGGTGTATAAATGAATTTTCAAGTACACTTACCCTTCAAAAGTAGCCTAAATCAGTGATTTTTCACTTTTTGGCCAAAATGACTTGTTTTTCAGTCACAATTTTGTGATTTTCTATGTGGCGCCACCCCTCGCCCATCGAAATTTTTGTTGAAATATGAAGAAAATAATGTATTTATAAAATTTAAGCAAAAATATTTATGGGCGAGGGGTGGCGCCAATGTCATTTTTACCAAAAACCAGGTGGAAAATTGTGAAATTTAGCTGAAATTAGCATATTTTCAATTTTAGAGTCATTTTATGATGTCATTACAACGTCACAAGTACAGAAAACTTTAAAATTGATTTTGTTTTGTAAAAAGTAATCATTCTAGAATACTTGGCCACAAAAATCTTATCGTACAAATGAATTTGAAAAATGGCCCAATTTAGGGCCAAATATGAGGGTTCGTGGCTTTAGTCCTTTGTTCATTCAAAGTACCACAACTCCCCCAAAATTTTCCTGATAAAATATTCCTGGTAATATGCACAACTAATGGCCCTGTCACACTATAACGTTTTAGCCAACGTGTGCAGAACGTTCGAATGATTTTCAAAAACGTTGGAACACGTTGGCAGTCGCTGTAAAAAGTTTCAAAAAATATCTCGGTGAACGACCACAGAGCGTCAGACTAACTACCTGCAACGCACGACAAACTTATCTATAGCATTTGTCTGGCGCACTTGATGTTTGCCTAGCGCATGTGTGACGACTGCAGAACGCATTCATAGCGTTAGTCTAACTTATAATTTTTTCTATCGGTGGGGAGACCTAAGATTTCTGTTAATTTCTTTAGTATTATTTCATAATAAGCCAAATAGATCTATTATCTGGCTTAAATGTATTGCTGAATTAATTAATAATTATAGAAATTTAGTTTCGTTATAAAAATATTATTCTAAAGCCGTTTTTAACCAATAGTGATGATTTTTGCACTCAGTATAAAAGAATAAAATATAGTGTAGATTTTATATTTTGATATGTCAAAAATATACAGAGAGGAATGCATGAGCTTGTTAACAAACTCTTAAAATCTCAAATGAGTATATACATATAAGAAATACCGGTCTGTAGATTTTGCCTAGCATCCTTTTTATAGCACTTGACTAATGGTGTCCTTAATAGAGAAAAACGCGTGTGCTTATTGAATATTTAAAATACACATTATTTCAAACGAGTATTGAAGTTAGACTGTCGTTACTCGTTGTATTTGAGTATTTTTCTACCAAAAAATGTCCATCGAAAACGTGACAGGTGTATTACAATTTGCAAGAATTACTTTCAATTCCAGACCATCTAAGTTATCATTGTTATATTCAAGATTTTTTTTGGCTTTGTTCATTATTTTTTGTAAATATTTTTTTTTCAGGTTTGAATTAGTATTTGAAGCTTTTGAAATTGACTTTCCCCCTTGTAATTCAATCTAACTTATAAAATTCTGGGGTTGATACGCTACTCGTTCGTTACAATGACGCTCTGTGCGCTCTGTACACGTTTTAAACACGTTGAATAGGTTTCTTTGTCGTTAGACTGACGCTAGACGTGCGCTGCATTATCGCTAGACACGTTCGTTTCCATTTAGTTTAGCGTTCGTCAAACGCATTTCAACGTGCGCACAACGACCACATAGCGTACATCAGCGTGTGTATAACGTCCTTCTAACTTATGCTTAGCGTTCGAATAATTTATTTCTAACACGTTGGCGAACGTCGGAAATTTTAAGCATGTTGAAAAATTTGCGACGCACTCGGCGATCACCAACGCACGCTGACGTTCGCTAACGTGTTTGTAGCGTGTTCACAACGTGTACAAAACTTACGCAACACACACTAACGTGTTGAAAATATATTCTAAAACGTCGGCACACGTTGGCTAAAACGTTATAGTGTGACAGGGCCATAAACATGATGAACTTCTTGCAAGTTCTACCAAGTTTCTTTAAGTTCTGTTCAGTAGTTGAAGACGAGTTTTGTTGACAAACTGTGATCACAGATGGACGAACCAGTCAAAAACATACCCTCTGTAACTTTGTTGCATGGGGTATATTAAATATCGTCTTTGTCCTATAGCATTCACATTCACAACATTAACTATTTTTTGTCACCCTATAAAACAATTGACTTTGATGGTTACACATTAGTTTTTTTGATGCAGTGTTATGAACATGTATTCCACATCTCCTTTGTTATACTTTATGAGGTAATGAGTGGCAGACCACAATTGATCTTTGATTAAAAGGGAGGGAAATAGTAAGATAAAAGGAAGAATTCATAATGACGAGTTTAAAAAAAACCAACATGTTTATCATTTATTTTATTTCAGCAGTATCTCCTGCTTGTAAAATACTTACAACAAAATCTCTTGTAAAAAAACAAAATAACAAATTGTATAAAACATGTAAAGATGAACGACAAAATATATAAAAAAAAAAAACATAACAAACACTCTTACTGAGTAGAAATTCTTATTTCTTAAAAAAAAAAATAATGACAAAAAAGCAATATAAAAAATTGCAAAAGTGCATCAAAATAAAGTGACTAGATCTATATAAAATATGTACACAATAAACCACATATAAGTAGTCAAACAGTTTACTCCAAATAGATTTAGTTCTTAACCCATAAATCAAAAGTTTTTATTTAACATGAACTGTGACAGATTTTTTTCTGATCCTACCAAAACAGAAGGTGACACAATATATTGCAGGCTAATAGAACATTGTTGCAAATTTACTTAATAATGACATATTGCTGCTTTAGTTTAGAAAAATGTTTATACATGTACTTCAAAAACCTTTTAAAAACCATGTCCTTATAAAATGATAATTCGTCAAATACAAAATACATGAATATGTCATATACGAATTCATAATAAGTTAATTTTTCAGAAGAAAATGGTTAATTGTTAAGTTGTTTTTTTCTCAGAAAAAAAATCATGTTGACAAAATTTTCAACATAATAATTCTGTATTCAGCTGTTGATAAAGAGACAATTTAGCAACTTTTGTCATAAAAAGTAAATCAGAACAATACTATTAAGTGTTTGGAATTATGCGATACTCATTAAAAATAAAATAAAATGTTCTCCACTAACCAAGATTTACAAATATAGATACAAGTTACAATAGCAAACAAACAAGGGAGTTCAAATCAGAAAGAATTGTGAAGAAATAACATATTGAGAAAAAAAATGTTGATTTATCTCAACAATACTGACACTTACACATTAGTAAAGCAAATAAAAAAATGTCTCCTTTACTAGAAATTAAAAAGATATAACAGCAGCAAAAACAAGAACAAAAAAAATATTGGTAGTGTAAAAAATATAGAATTATCTCCCCTGATGCAATACTGAATCTTCATGTTATTAATTTAACAACAGTCATGACAGTAATGTGATTTTTGCATAAAACCAAATGAAGAATTTAATCTTCATTAACTTTTTTTCAATCACAAAATCATTGTTCTATAGATTCAATTTAAACTTAAAACTTTTTACTTCGTTTGTATAAGATTTTCTTCAACATTTGTTCTAAAATCTACGACAAATATGTTATCAACAGTCAATATTTCTGAGTAAAATAACATAAGATTTTGAAATTATTATTTTCTTATAATTATCTTTTTTTTTAAAACTTAATAACTTATACACTTTCCATCATGTCCATGTACATGTATTAACATTACAATTTTGTTTATAGTACCAAAGATTAAAACGCTGTCAAGACTTGCAAGATGCACATTGTAACAGTCAATTCAAAATTACCAGGTGTCTGTCAATATTTTAGGTTTGTCTGATTTGCTCGAGAATGGAGTCTAACATTTCAATATCTTCTGTGCTTTCTCTAGTTGACCTCCTCCTCTGTGGTTTATAATCTGTCTTGGGTGGTGTTTTGGTAGGTTTCTCAGATTTAGTTTCTCTCCTCTTTATAGGTGTATGGGAAGTATTGGGAGATTTCTTTATACCATTTGCCTCAGTTGAAGATTTCTTCTCCATATCCACACCAGCTTCTTTGGTGATCTTACTTTCTTTCTTCATTTTCTGAGATGGGATGTTATTTTTTTGTCTCATTTCAGGTTTCCATGACAAGTTTCCTTGGTAACCACAATTCCATACATTTGGACATGGTGGTCTTCCATAAATGCCTGTTTGACCCATCATCAAGTACTGAAGATATCTTTCACGATTGTTAGCAACAAATCCTGTGTTGAAGGGATTGTTTTGGTATCCATATAATTCTCTAGATGATCTGTAGTCATGATTTGTCTGTCTGTCTGTCCAACTTTGCCTCCCATCAAAAACATTAGAGTCGCCATTATTTGCTGACATTGTTGGTAGTCCCTTTGAGAACTCCTTACAATTAGAGTTGACAAACACCTTACCATTTCCATGTTTCAATAGTTTTCCATCAGCACTGTTGCTAAGACTTGGAATTTCAGATTTTTCCTTCAAACTACCAGTTGGTAAACTTTTCCTCACTGTCAGCTGCTTTTGACCCATAGAAATGTTTGCACTTTGAGCAGTTTTCTGTTTTGCATTGGTATCTGAAATATTGTCTTGAGCATCTCTACCCTGGTTTGATTTGCCCTTTTGATAAGAATACAGAACTTGGGTTGGTATTGACTGAATTCCTCTCTTGGGAATATTAGATGGACTTTTTAAGTTTTGTGAAGTTTTCTTTACAACTTTCTCCAGACTGCTTTTGTTATCAACAGGACTATTTTTCTTCAGCTTCCCATTTTCATTTCCTTCTTTACTTGTCCTTTTTTTAACATTTCCACTTGTTTTAACAAGTTTTTTATCTGTTACTTTTCTCAGTGAGGCTGTGCTGTTCTTTGTAGCCTCTGAACCTTTTCTTTTCAAGTTCATCTTTTGTTCAGTTAAATAATCTTTTTCTGCAGGTGGTTTACGTACAGCTGTGTTGACTAATCCCATGGAGAAGGTATTTCCCTGAATTTTGAGCTCTTCCTTCTTTTCTTGTTTTACTGACTTTACTTTATCGAGAGTAGAACCTATCAGGGACTTCAGCGTATCATAAACAATTTTTCCCGTACCCTTTGCCTCTGATTTGATACTGCTTGCAGGTTTTGTCTTACTTGTGACCTTCCAATCTGATGGAATACAGTGCTCTGATTTAGACTTGCCTGGTTTTCCCACTTTACCCATCTTAGGGCTCTTAACTTTGACTACAGGACAAACAAACTCTGATTTCTCTTCTACTGGTCCTGGTTTTTCATTTGTAGCAACCAGTAATCCTTGACTTTTATTTGGGACTTTGCTTGACCTGCTAAGGGCAGTATCTTCCTTGCTAGGTTCAACTTGTTTACTTTGTTGCTGACTTTCTCTCAGTGATGCTTCATTTGAACTATTTGTACCCAATACTGCAGTGTTATCCTTCTTTGGTTTAATCTGATTCTGACTAACATTCAGTAGTTCTTTGTTTGAACTGTTTGTATCTTTTCTGGAAGTTATAGTACTTTCTTGATTTTTAGTCATTTGTTGGGTGTTTGGGTTTTTTTCCTTTACAAGGGGTTGATATCTAGGTGTTTTGACAGCTTTGTTTGTATCCACTGCAACAGAGTTGTTGTTTAAATCAGGGCTACCAGTAAATTGATCGTTGGTTATTCCACTTCTTTTGTCTGAAACTTGATGAGATTGAGAACATTGCCTTTTCTTTGGTTGTTTGATCTTGAGAATTTCATACAAATTTTCATCTTCTTGTTTTTCCAGGAAGATTTCATTCCACCTTGACATATTAATTGGGTCTTTCCATGGGTAGTTTGCAACATCACAAGCTCTCTCATATAAATCGTCCATTAGAGATTCTGAGTACCGACAGCCATACAGTAGAACGTTGACATAACAATAGGATAGGGTGTTCAATGTTTCTTTAGGATACCTTGACTGGCAAACAATAAGAAATTTCTTCCTCCTCTGCCAGGAGGCTTCACTTTCATGACCTCCTTTCATATTTCTTATTTCCTCCATCTCCATCGATTTTGGTGACATCTTATCAAGAAAACTCCTACAGTCACCTGTATCGCCACAGTAACTCATTTGTGTCATATTTTCTCCCTTCATTAACGTGTCATGACAATTCTGCAAAAGAGAGTTATCACCCCCTGGCCAGTTGTCCGTCTTGTCTTCCATCAATCCTGAGGCATCATCCAGGTTCTTGGTCAGAGCTGAGCTATTTCTGTCTTCATCAACCATTTTTGTTGTCAAATCCCTACTTGATCTCTTAGAAATTATAAGCTAGCCTGAAATAGAAAAACAATTTTGCTTAATTGTTATCATATTTTTATGCCTTGGAAATTTACAGAAGCCATTACATAAATCTGATATTAATAAATCATACTTAATGTTAAAAATATCTACTGTCTATAAGGAAGTTTTCCTGTTGGTTTTGTTTTTTTCCACATTCATAACAATGATATTAGGCCAAAACAAAATATATGTTTGTTTCCTGCTTCCTTCTCTTGAAAATTAGGGTAGGTAGGTAGGAAATTTATTTCACATTGAGTCAATGGGGAAGCAATTCCAACTTTAACAGTGCTTGTTCCAAAATGCCAATAAAAACTTTAGCTTTAGGGTAAAAAAAATACCGGTAGGGTAGGTAGGGGAGCAGAAAACAGACATATATATTTGTTTGGCCTTAGAGTTTACAATTGCATTTGCAATTAGCTGTAGTTGAGTTTTGCCATGAATTTTTGGGCACAGCGGTAATTTTAGATGTCTTCTCTAAAATTATACATGTATGTATAAGGTGACCTATTTAGTCCTAAAAATTACAGATTTAAGGTACAGTTTAAGTTTTGTGCAGTCATCAACTTTTCTTAAGAAAATTTATATATATATGCAAATCTTACATTTCCAGTATAAAGCATTATTAAATGTTTGGGTTCTAGTTAATTTCCGAAATGGCCATACATTTCAATAAAATCAAATAATAGTAAACATGTGTGTATTGAGTTATTATCAAATAAAAAGCTTGGCCGAGCGCAGCATGATACGACCGCAACACGTTGAACCCTGTGCCTTTTAGGCCCAATATGGATAGTCAATTGCTCTGGTCACATGCAGCCCATGGTGGACTGACAAAGGTTTTTGACACATGCCTTCTTTGGTGGACTTTCCACCCACATTTTACAAGGAATTCATTCAAATGGAAAAAAATTATACTTGCAATATCATATTTATAACATTTCAATATCCCCGCTCAATTTTATATTAAGAAATAGATCCTATTCTTGGTTAATCTATTATCATTGATGTTTTTTACTCATCTACGTAATAGGGGGAAAAAGAGGGTCGCAAAAATTAATTCTCAATTTTGTATCCGCTTTTAGACAAGAACAAACATGCAATATAAATTTTCAAAATCGGATCACAAGTAAAAAAGTTTTGATTTTGGTCCCCTTTTGCCCCTAATTACATAACAGGGGGAAAAGGGCGGTTGCAAAAATTAATTCTCAATTTTGCATCTGCTATTTGACCGGAACAAACATGCCAAATTTTTTTTCAAAATTGTACCACAAATAAAAGAGTTTCGATTTTGGCCCCTTTTGGACCATAATTACGTAATAGGGAGAAAAGGGGGGGGGGGTCGCAAAATTTCATTCTTGATTTTGCATCCCCTATTTGACGAGAACAAACATGCAAGAAAAAATTTCAAAATCGGACCACAAATAAAAAAGTTTTGATTTTGGCCCCTTTTGGCCCCTAACTACATAACTGGGGGAAAAAGGGGCATGAAAATTCATCAGGTTCATTCTTTTATTGTAAGAAACATTTTTGACAAATTTCACAGCAATAGGCCAACTAGGACCAAAGTTATGGTGGAAACAAATAAAATATATTAATTTTTTGCCCCTTTTGGGCCCCTAATTACGAAATGAAACAAGAGGCTCCCAGGAGCCTGAATCACTCACCTGGTCTTGATGTCAACCCTATGAAGAACTTTGTAGAGCTGAATAAGCTGAACATCTATGCAAGCAACAGCTTTTCATTCTGTAGGCCAAGAACATACTAAAATGTTATTTAAAGGGCCATCTGAACACTTTGACTCTATAGAGACTTTTATTAAGAGCTTCTTATGAACTGAACATTAAAGCAAGCAACCACTTTTCTTTACCTGCTATAGTTTTCATTATATAAGCCAAAAACATGTTTATTTAGGGACTGTTATCCCTATAAGGGGTCATCTGACAGCTACGACCCTATGGAAACTTTTGCAGAGCTAAATGAGCTGAACATTTAAGCAAGCAGCAGCTTTTCCCTATCTGCAATAGTTTTCATTCTTTAGCCCAAAACACTATTTTTAGCCTTTAAGGGGCTGTAACCCTTAAAAAGGGACATCTGACAACTTCGACCCTATGGAGAATTTTGTAGAGCTAAATGAGCTGAACATTGAAGTAGGCAACAGCTTTTCTCTATCTGCAATAGTTTTCATTTTATTGGCAAAAAAACACTATTTTTCGCCTTTAAGAGGGGTCATCTGACAACTTCAACCCTATGACGACTTTGGTTGAGCTAAATGAGCTGATCATTTAAGCAAGCAACAGCTTTTCTTTATCTGCAATAGTTTTCGTTCTATAGGCCAAAAACACTATTTTTCCCCTTTAAGGAGCTGTAACCCCTATCAGGGGTCATCTGACCACTTGGACCCTATCGAGACTTTTGTAGAGCTAAATGAGTTGAACATTTAAGCAAGCAACAGCTTTTCTCTATCTGCAATAGTTTTCATTCTATAGTCCAAAAACACTATTTTTCACCTTTAAGGGCTGTAACCCCTATAAGGGGTCATCTGACAACTTCGACCCTATCGAGACTTTAGTATAGCTAAATGAGCTGAACATTTAAGCAAGCAACAGCTTTTCTCTATCTGCAATAGTTTTCATTCTATAGGGCAAAAACAAGAAAAAAAGCTATTTTTGACCTTTAAAGGGCCATAACCCCTTTAAGGGTTCATCTGACAACTTCGACCCATTGGAGACTTTTGTAGAGCTTTTGATTCTGAAGAGCCTAAGATCCTTCAGATTTTTTCTATCTGTTATGGTTGCTGAGTTATGAGCCATTTTAAGTGGTTTTACCCTATGTTCTATTTTTAGTAACAGCAGCCATGTTTTTTATCGAATCATTTCAAAATGAGGATCATTTGTTGCCAACATGTCATATACCATTCCTGCAAGGTTTCAGTTAAATTGTTAAAGTGGTTTCAGAGGAGAAGATTTTTGAAATTGTAAAAGGACAACGGACGACGACGGACGCATAGTGATGGCATAAGCTCACATGGCCTTTGGCCAGGTGAGCTAAAAAGGGGGGACCCCCAAAATCAATCCCATTCATCCTTTTATGGTAAGAAACATCACTGTCAAATTTCATAGCAATCAGATAACTAGAACTAAAGTTATTGTGGAAACAAACAAAAAAGTAGTATTTTTGGTCCTTTTTTTATCCCTAATTTCTAAACGAAAAAAGGGGGGACACCAAAAATCAATCTCATTCATCCTGTTATGGTAAGGAACATCATTGTAAAATTTCATAGCATTCGGATAACTAGAACTAAAGTTATTGTGGGAACACTAAAGTTAACAGACAACAACGCAGACAACGCAGACTCAAACAACAGCATCATACCATTATACGTCCGCAAATTTTTTGCGGTCGTATAAAAACTGCAGTTTACCCCAATGTTCTATTTTAGCCACAGCGGCCATGTTTTACAACCAATCAAAATCCCCACATCAGTTCTATACACATAATGCTAATAAATAACCATCATGACCATAATAAGTTTGGTTTCAATTGGACTTATGGTGTCAGAGGAGTCTTAAGGTAAAGTATACGAAATTGACTGTCCGATCAATTTTCTTTAAAAATTAGCCATAGATAGCTTAAGTTAGGAGGAATAAGGAAATGCGATAAAAAATTGGGGTCACGGACCTTGTTTTTGAGTTATGACCTTCCGAAGATGTGTTGGTTTTATATCGAAATTACATTGAATATGATAGGAAAATGAACATAGAAAGTCATGTTTTTGAACATTTTCATTCAATAAAAAATTATTAACAGATCAATATTTTTAAAAAACTCCAGACATATTCATAATTAAATTCTGCGCATTTTGGTGTAAAGAAAGTCCTTGACTACGGAGTTCGTTTTCACGCTACAGACTTCCAAAGTGAAAATAAATGATAAAAATGACACATTTTTGATGACGTTTTCGGCAACGTCAAAAACAAACAAGAGGCTCCCAGGAGCCTGAATCGCTCACCTGGTCTCGATGTCGACCCTAAAAAGACTTTTCTAGAGCTAAATGAGCTGAACATTTACCGGTAAGCAAGTAACAGATTTTCTCTATCTACAATAGTTTCCATTCTGTAGCCGTAGGCCCAAATCATGAAAAAACGTTATTTAAAGGGCCATAACCTCTATAAGGCGTCATCTGACAACTCTGACCCTATGAAAACTTTTGTAGAGCTAAATGAACTGAACATTTAAGTAAGCAACTGCTTCTCTCTATCTGCTATAGTTTTCGTTTTATAGGCCAAAACATGAAAGAACGTTATATTAGGGGCCGTAACCCCTATAAGGGGACATCTGACAACTTTGACCCTATGGAGACTTTGGTAGAGCTAAATAAGCTGAACATTTAAGAAAGCAATAGCTTCTCTCTATCTGCAATAGTTTTCATTCCTTAGGCCAAAAACAAGAAAAAATGTTATATTAGGGGCCGTAACCCCTATAAGGGGACATCTGACAACTTTGACCCTATGGAGACTTTGGTAGAGCTAAATGAGCTGAACATTTAAGAAAGCAATAGCTTCTCTCTATCTGCAATATTTTTCATTCCATAGGCCAAAAACATGAAAAAATGTTATTTTAGGGGCTGTAACCCCTATAAGGGGTCATGTGACAACTTCAACCCTATGAAAACTTTTGTAGAGCTAAATGAACTGAACATTTAAGCAAGCAACTGCTTCTCTCTTTCTGCTATAGTTTTCATTTATAGGCCAAAACATGGAAGAACTTTATATTAGGGGCCGTAACCCCTATAAGGGGACATCTGACAACTTTGACCCTATGGAGACTTTAGTAGAGCTAAATGAGCTGAACATTTAAGCAAGCAATAGCTTCTCTCTATCTGCAATAGTTTTCATTCCATAGGCCAAAAACATGAAAGAACGTTATATTAGGGGCCGTAACCCCTATAAGGGGACATCTGACAACTTTGACCCTATGGAGACTTTGGTAGAGCTAAATAAGCTGAACATTGAAGCAAGCAAAAGCTTCTCTCTATCTGCAATAGTTTTCATTCCATAGGCCAAAAACATGAAAAAATGTTATTTTAGGGGCTGTAACCCCTATAAGAGTCCTTCTTTGCTAAGGTGCTACATGAACTGTGACATTAATTCAAAATTTCAAAGTAGTTTAGAATACTAATGAAAGGAGTTAAAACTCTGCTAAAATCCTTTTACTTTCAATAAATTGTAAGGAAAAGATAATTTTTTTGTTGAAAATATAGATTTTTTGTGATTTTATAGGGGCACTATGACCATGGGTCGGACGAACGTGGACAGGCATTTTTGTGAATAAATGAAACATTTAACTTTCCATTGCACAGAATGATGGATACTATTATTTATTGTCACTACTAGTTAACAAAATATTAAACAATTTATCTAGATAATATATCTAACCAATTTTATATGATTTTTTTTAAAAAGTGTTGGACGAACATAGACAGAAATCAAGGTTGAGTTTGACATCTTTTGTTGGAATTAATTAATTTATTTTATTGAAATTATATTCTGTTAGTTATTCTAAGCTCACAATTTGTATAAAATTTATAAAATAATAGTTTTTTTCAAATAAAAAGGTGAAATAAAGTTTTCAAAAAATGTGTTGGACAAACAATGGACAGATCCTAAATTGACCAGTGTTGGGACGAACAGAACAGAAATGTATTTTTCTTATTTTATTTAAAATAGAAGAATTCCAATGAAATAAAAATAAAGTAATATAATTAACAGTTATTTAAGACTCATATTTTTAATAAATTGTGGGTCTTAAATAAACTACAGTAACATTATAGAATAACAATGCCCTGTCTGTCCAATATTGTGGTTGGACGAACATGGACAGACCTTAAGTAAAACATCAAAAAATTTGTTATTTTAACAAAAAGATCCAACTTATCTATCAAATTTGCATTGTATCTTGCAATTAAATCTTACAAAGTTTATTTAAAATTGATATCTTTAACAAAATACAAAGAAATTGAGATTAAGGACAAGTTTTGGACAAACACTGGACAGACATGAAACGATATGTAGTTGGACGAATTGTGGACAGAAATTATTGATGTAACACAATGCTATAAGATAAAAAAAATAATAAATTGTAAATGATAAGTATTTCCTTTTCACTAAAGATTAATTCTAAAGTACAAAATGAACTGTGAAGAACAAGTCATCCCCTGTAAAACAGATTATTTCAGCAGAGTGTTGGACAAACAAGGACAGACATCAAGGCTGAGTTTGACTACTTTTGTTTGAATTAATTAATTTATTTTATTGAAAATATGTTCACTTAGTTATTTTCAGCTCACAATTTATATAAATTTCTAAAATAATAGTCTTTTTCAAATAAAAAGATGAAATAAAGTTTTCAAAAAATGTGTTGGACAAACAATGGACAGACATGAAATAATATGTGGTTGGACGAACAGTGGACAGAAATTATTGACGTAATACGATGCTTTAAGATTTAACAAAATAAAGAATTTGTGAATAATAAGTATTTCCTTTTCACTTAAGATTAATTTTGAAGTACAAAATGAATTGTGAAGAATAAGTCATGACCTGTAAAACAGAATATTTTAGCAGTCAGTGTTGGACGAACGAGGACAGAATTTTGAAATAAATAATTGCATTTGGATAAAAATATATATAAAAATAATGGTAAAGGTAAGAAGCTTCAGCATTATAATGCTTGAAAATAACCTTTTCAATTCCCTCCATTGTTAATTTGATGGCATAAAAGCTTGGAGAAAACTTGTGTTGGACGAACAGGACGGATACCATAAATGTTGGACGAACATTTAGTCAGAAGTGGACAGACACATCTTTATTCCTTCTTTTTGATTTTTTTATGGGAGTAAAGGGCATTTCATGATAGGAAATATGAACATTATCCTGAACTAAATCTTACTACAATCATTGTAAGGACTTGGTATTTAACAAATTGTATTTTGTCATCCAATTTCAATTCATAAATGTTGGGACAAACGCAGACGGAAAGTTTAGAAAAAATTATATTTTAGTAATTTTTAATGTTCATAACAGATATTCCTTATCAAATACATGTGTTTATATTTTTTATGACTTAAATTATACATATATGGTACTGTAAATCTTTGAAAGTAAATAGTTTTTCTTAAAAACACTTCAAAATGTACAGTATGGTTTGGACAGACACTGTTACGTCCAACACACTTATATTAAACCTTAAATTTAAAGTTTTTATCTAAAAAAATCATTGCTTTTGCAATAATTTAAAGAAAATGAAACACATAATCTTTAAGAAAAACCATTTTTGACTTGGTACAACAATTATTTCACTCTTAATGCCCTTGTTCATTTTACTATAGATTGCCATGTCACAAATCAAGTGAAGAAAAATGATCAATATGAAACAAAACTTCCAGTTATTTTTTCAATCCCATAGGAAAAACTATTATTCTTATCTCTTTATCATATTGTTAACAGGACAGAATTTAAAATTTTCAAAGATAGCCAGCTAATAAAATTTTACAATAACCTGAAGTCAACTACCCTAAATGTTGCACACTAGCAAAGAAGGTCTCATAAGCAGTCATCTGACAACTTCCACCCTATGGAGACTTTTGTAGAGCTAAATGAGCTGAACATTTAAGCAAGCAACAACTTTTCTCTATCTGTCATAGTTTTCATTCTATAAGCCAAAAACATGAAAAAATGTTATTTTTCACCTTTAAGGGGTCGTAACTCCTATAAGGGGTCATCTGACAACTTCGACTCAATGGAGACTTTTGTAGAGCTTTTGATGCTGAAGCAGCAGCGTGGCATCAGATTTCATCTATCTCTTATAATTTTTGATTTACAAGCCAAAAACAGTAGTCTGACCCCCCTGGTCTATTTTTAGTAACGGCGGCCATGTTGTTTGGACGGCGGTCACCATTTGTGCAATCTTGGTAGAGGACATCCCATAGATGAAGTGTGCAAAGTTTCAAAGCAATCCCTTCAGTCGTTTCAAAGGAGAAGATTTTCAAAGAAAAGTTAACGACGACGGACGACTACAGACGACGACGGACGACGACGACGGACGCCAAGTGATGGCAATAGCTCACATGGACCTTCGGTCCAGGTGAGCTAATAAAAAGGGCGACGTTGATAAGTAAAATCTGAGTTTGTGTGGGTTTGAACTCTTTTGACAGGATTCTGGAAGCATAACAAACTATACTACCTAAGCATGTCGCGACTTGTATGTAATAAATTATACAGTATTATTTGTGTTGACCGTTGAATCATGATACTTTGCAATCCGTAAATTTTCTGAGTATTTTTTTAAGTATTTAATACTACGTGAACTAAGTAAAAACGCTGATTTACAATTTTATGTACATAGCTTTTGCCGTCGTCAGTTTTTTTTTTCCTTTATTTCGAATGTAGATGAGCATATATCATGTATATAGTGTTCGGTTCCGTACGCCCGTTCGACAACTCGTCAGTCCCAAATCAGTTTTATCTTCAGTTTGTCTTAATAACATACCCTATCTCTTGCTAGTATATAGGAAAAATACGCACTGATCGATTTCTTTTATATTTCCAAGATGGACAGTATTTTTTTACGGTTAATAAAAAAAAAAAAAAACACGAAAGGGCTTCGTCTCGCAGAAATCACACCTGGTAAGCCTCAACTAGAAGAGTTCACGAAAGCATAACAAAACTTACCAAGATTCACGTAAAGGCATTTAAATAGAATATGTTTTGTCCGGCGAAGAAAAAGGTAACAAGTTTGGATTCTGTTTTGTATTTTGTATCATTTTGAAACACAAATATTTACCAAAAGCATTTTTATGTGAACTGATCTTACTGCGGGTGGAATTTGGCTTGCATTTACCCCATTTGCATTAAAATACTACAACACCGAACAACACACTGAAGGTCTCGTCGGCAAAAATCTTTATAATTACGGATTTACTTAAAAAAATTATTTTCGTCAAGTGAGTGAATGAGTGAATTGTTGTTTTACGCTCTTGCAACGCTATATTGGTTGAACATGAATATGATGATGAGAAAATAGGATGAGGTGGGAAACAGTAAGTTTTGAAGACCACAGGAAAATGCCGGGAGATATTGATAGGGGCGGAAAAGTTAGTCTATGTGGCGCAGTTATTTGCGGTCAACAATATGGATCTTTTACATGCATGAAGGGTGACACTCTCCACACACATTGGCCCACTATGGTTTTCCGTATTATAGACCTGACAACACCGGGGACGAAGGCCACCCTATTCAGCCACCAAGGGTCTGTGGGCTGGACACTAGCACCGATGTCAGAATCGCACGACCCTTAGTCGCCTTTTATGACAAGCAAGGCTCTGCTTTGGTCCTATTCGCCTCCCGGGTCCCGTACGAGACTTAAATGGTATTTGATCATGGTGTAAAGTAAAGATACATATATGTGCTTATAGTTTTAGGGTTAAAGCTTTTGGAAATATCTGTTAGTTTGGCAGCATAAAACCTGGTTTAACCCATATATAATATCTTTTGAAATGCCTGTACTAAGTCCGGACCATCACGATCTTGAATTTTTCCGGTATGTCTTCCTTGATTTTTGTTTTGTCTTTTCTCTTGAACATTTGAGATTGTTCATCCAAGTACTCTAGTCTTTTTTTTTACCTTTCTTTATGCGGGCTTAGCAAAATGACATTATTGGTGAATATTTTTCAAAAGTTTGCCCGATTTACAATTTTTTATATGTAAAAATTTCCGTGACAAAGGGATTGGTTCGTCCCAAGAGAAGTGAAACAGAATGCCATTAAGTTTTATAAAAAAAAGTAACTTTATTAGTCATCATGTCTCCTGTCAACAAACTTCTTTTTATCGAAATTGCCGACTATTTATAAAATTATAAAACAAGAGGCTCCCAGGAGCCTGAATCGCTCACCTGGTCTTGATGTTGACCCTGTACTTTTGTAGAGCTAAATGAGCTAAACATTTAAGCAAGCAACAGCTTTCCTCTACCTGCAATAGTTTTCATTCTATAGGCCAAAAACACCATTTTTCACCTATAAGGGGCCATAACCCCTATAAGGAGTCATCTGACAACTTCAACCCTATGGAGACTTTTGTAGAGCTAAATGAGCTGAACATTTAAGCAAGCAACAGCTAATCTCTATCTGCAATAGTTTTCATTCTGTAGGCCAAAAACATGAAAAATCGCTTTTTTCAGGGGCCGTAACCCCTATAAGGGGTCATCTGACAACTTCGACCCTATGGAGAATTTTGTAGAGCTAAATGAGCTGAACATTTAAGCAAGCAACAGCTAATCTCTATCTGCAATAGTTTTCATTCTGTAGGACAAAAACATGAAAAATCGCTATTTTTCATGGGCCGTAACCCCTATAAGGAGTCATCTGACAACTTCGACCCTATGGAGAATTTTGTAGAGCTAAATGAGCTGAACATTTAAGCAAGCAACAGCTAATCTCTATCTGCAATAGTTTTCATTCTGTAGGACAAAAATATGAAAAATCGCTATTTTTCATGGGCCGTAACCCTATAAGGGGTCATCTGACAACTTCGACCCTATGGAGAATTTTGTAGAGCTCAATGAGCTGAACATTTAAGCAAGCAACAGCTAATCTCTATCTGCAATAGTTTTCATTCTGTAGGCCAAAAACATGAAAAAATGCCATTTTTCAGGGGCCGTAACCCCTAAAAGGGGTTGTCTGACAACTTTGATCCTATGGAGACTTTCGTAGAGCTAAATGAGCTTAACATTTAAGCAAGCAACAGCTAATCTCTATGTGCAATAGTTTTCATTCTGTAGGCCAAAAACATGAAAAAATGCTATTTTTCACCTTTAAGGGGCCGTAACCCCTATAAGGGGTCATCTGACAACTTTGACCAAATGGAGACTTTTGTAGAGCTTTTGATGCTGAATCAGTAGCGTGGCCTCAGATTTTCTCTATCTCTTATACTTTTTGATTTATAAGCCAAAAACAGTAGTCTGACCCCCCTAGTCTATTTTTAGTAACGGCGGCCATGTTTTTTAACGGATCAAAAATCAAAACACAAGTTTGGTGCAGGACACCCTAAGGATCATTCATACCAAGTTTCATTAAATTCTGTTTGGTAGTTTCAGAGGAGAAGATTTTTGAAAAATTGTTAACAGACGACGACGACGACAGACGACGACGACGACAGACGACGACGACGGACGCCAAGTGATGGTAATAGCTCACATGGACCTTCGGTCCAGGTGAGCTAAAAATAGCAAAAGAAAAGGATGCAGTATTGGCTTGCCTTTTATGTTTTTTTTTTTTCGAAAGTGGTAAAACATTTTGATTTAGTTCTACCTGCATATACGACCAAATAAATTGTTTTCCTTATGTTACTATATTAATCTCTACGCGCGTCTGCATCGGCAAAAAAATATCAGTAAAATATGACGACATGCTGAATAAAATAAAATCGGAAACGAAAGTGAAGCGTCAAACGTCGCGCCATTTGATCGAGCACATTATGACGTTACGTAACAACCGCTAGAGGCGCTCAATTACGTATACTTTACCTTAAACTCAAACTTGATCTATAACTCATCAAGGTCAACTCACATACCAAAAATCAGTTCATTATCTACATTATAAGCATTTAGAACAAAAGTGCGGAAAACTAAAATTTTAGTGAATTTTCAAAGTTCAAAGGGCCACAACTCCCATAGAAAATTGTGGACCGACATGAAACTCACACTTGATCTGTAACTCATCAAGGTAAACTCACATACCAAAAATCAGTTCATTATCTATAAGCATTTAGAAAAAAAGTGCGGAAAACTGAAATTTTAGTGAATTTTCAAAGTTCGAAGGGCCATAACTCCCATAAAAAATTGTGGAATGGCAGGAAACTCAGACTTGATCTGTAACTCATATGACAAGGTTAATTCACATACCAAAAATCAGTTCATTATCTATAAGCGTTGAGAAAACAAGAGGCTCCCAGGAGCCTGAATCGCTCACCTGACATATGTGCCTGAAGTAAAGGTTATAAGGCAAAATCTATTTAATGTTGAAAGGGTCATAAGATTAATAAGGGGGTCATCTGACAATATGGTGGATCTAAAGGTGCTAATCACTTTTGTTCTCAATCAAAATCTAAAAATCTGTCACCCTTTTTGAGTTATTTGCAAAATAATGCAGTTTAACCTAATGTTCTATTTTTAGCCACAGCGGCCATGTTTTACAACCAATCAAAAATCCCCACATCAGTTCTATACACCTAATGCTAATTAACAACTATACCAAGTTTGGTTCCATTTGGACTTAAAGTGTCAGAGGAGTTAACGTTTTCAATGTAATGAGGAAATGCTGTTAAAATGCTAAATTTTGACGTTCTAAGGGCAATAACTCCTAAAAGGAAAGGTCCTACAACGTTGACCCTATTACATATTTTGTAGATCTTGATGTGCTTAACAATATGCAATTTAAATTTCTCAAATATCTAGTATAGTTTTCAAGATATTGAGCTAAACAGGTGCAAAATTTGCAAAAAAATCCACAAAAAGGGAAATAACTCCTACATGGGTTGTTGGATTTTCTTCAAAATTTCAGAGCTGGTAGATCTTGAGGTGCTGATCACTTTTGTTTCCAAGCAAAATTTTGAAATCTGTCACCCTTTTTGAGTTATTTGCAAAAAAATGCAGTTTAACCTAATGTTCTATTTTTAGCCACAGCAGCCATGTTTTACAACCAATCAAAAATCCCCACATCAGTTCTATACACCTAATGCTAATAAACAACTATACCAAGTTTGGTTCCATTTGGACTTAAAGTGTCAGAGGAGTTAACGCTTTCAATGTAATGAGGAAATGCTGTTAAAATGCTAAATTTTGACATTCTAAGGGCAATAACTCCTAAAAGGAAAGGTCCTACAACGTTGACCCTGTTACATATTTTGTAGATCTTGATGTGCTTAACAATATGCAATTTAAATTTCTCAAATATCTAGTATAGTTTTCAAGATATTGAGCTAAACAGGTGCAAAATTTGCAAAAAAATCCACAACAAGAGGCTCCCAGGAGCCTGAATCGCTCACCTGACATATGTGCCTGAAGTAAAGGTTATAAGGCAAAATCTATTTAACGTTGAAAGGGTCATAAGTTTAATAAGGGGGTCATCTGACAATATGGTGGATCTAAAGGTGCTGATCACTTTTGTTGTCAGTCAAAATCTAAAAATCTGTCACCCTTTTTGAGTTATTTGCAAAAAAATGCAGTTTAACCTAATGTTCTATTTTTAGCCACAGCGGCCATGTTTTACAACCAATCAAAAATCCAAACATCAGTTCTATACACCTAATAATAATAAACAATAATACCAAGTTTGGGTTCATTTGGACTTAAAGTGTCAGAAGAGTTAACGTTTTCAATGTAATGAGGAAATGCTGTTAAAATGCTAAATTTTGACATTCTAAGGGCAATAACTCCTAAAAGGAAAGGTCCTACAACGTTGACCCTGTTACATATTTTGTAGATCTTGATGTGCTTAACAATATGCAATTTAAATTTCTCAAATATCTAGTATAGTTTTCAAGATATTGAGCTAAACAGGTGCAAAATTTGCAAAAAATCCACAAAAAGGGCAATAACTCCTACATGGGTCGTTGGATTTTCTTCAAAATTTCAGGGTAGGTAGATCATGAGGTGCTGATCACTTTCACCCATGCCAGAATTTTGATATCTGTAGCTGTTTTTGAGTTATTTGCAAAAAACTGCATTTTACCCCTATGTTCTATTTTTAGCCATGGCGGCCATGTTTTAAGACGAATCAAAAATCCCAGTGAATACGAAATTGTTCCAAGGTTTACCAGACCGAATCTTAAATTAAGAACTTTTCTCCTAAATGTGTAACTAAAAAAGATCAAAATTCTTACCAGACCGAAAGAATTTTTACCAGACATTTAATTCGGTCCTGTGAATTTCATATTCACTGAAATCCCCACATCAGTTCTAAGCACCGAATGCTAATGAACAACCATACCAAGTTTACGGACGGACGACGGACGGACGACGGACGCCAAGTGATGACAATAGCTCACATGACCCTTTGGGTCAGGTGAGCTAAAAAGGGCAATAACTCCTACATGGGTTGTTGGATTTTCTTCAAAATTTCAGAGCTGGTAGATCTTGAGGTGCTGATCACTTTTGTTTCCAAGCAAAATTTTGAAATCTGTCACCGTTTTAGAGTTATTTGCAAAAAACTGCCATTTACGACCAATCAAAAATCCCCACATCAGTTCTATACACCTAATGCTAATAAACAACTATACCAAGTTTGGTTCCATTTGGACTTAAAGTGTCAGAGGAGTTAACGTTTTCAATGTAATGAGGAAATGCTGTTAAAATGCTAAATTTTGACATTCTAAGGGCAATAACTCCTAAAAGGAAAGGTCCTACAACGTTGACCCTGTTACATATTTTGTAGATCTTGATGTGCTTAACAATATGCAATTTAAATTTCTCAAATATCTAGTATAGTTTTCAAGATATTGAGCTAAACAGGTGCAAAATTTGCAAAAAATCCACAAAAAGGGCAATAACTCCTACATGGGTCGTTGGATTTTCTTCAAAATTTCAGGGTAGGTAGATCATGAGGTGCTGATCACTTTCACCCATGCCAGAATTTTGATATCTGTAGCTGTTTTTGAGTTATTTGCAAAAAACTGCATTTTACCCCTATGTTCTATTTTTAGCCATGGCGGCCATGTTTTAAGACGAATCAAAAATCCCAGTGAATACGAAATTGTTCCAAGGTTTACCAGACCGAATCTTAAATTAAGAACTTTTCTCCTAAATGTGTAACTAAAAAAGATCAAAATTCTTACCAGACCGAAAGAATTTTTACCAGACATTTAATTCGGTCCTGTGAATTTCATATTCACTGAAATCCCCACATCAGTTCTAAGCACCGAATGCTAATGAACAACCATACCAAGTTTGGTTGCAATTGGACTTATGGTGTCAGAGGAGTTAACGTTTTAAAAAGTTTACGGACGACAGACGACGGACGACGGACGCAAAGTGATGACAATAGCTCACATGACCCTTCGGGTCAGGTGAGCTAAAAAGTGCGGAAAACTGAGGCGTGACAGACAGACGGACAGAGCGCAAACCTATAGTCCCCTTGGGCTTTCGCCGGTAGGGGACAAATAATGCAACATATACCTACCCCTTCCTTGTCAGGTCATAGCCTTATTTAATTGATTAAATATTGGAATATTAATAAAAATATTACAACTGAATATGAGAAAGACATTGCCTTAAACAGGTTGGAGCAAATGCCTGAAAACAGGTATTGTTAACTTGGTCACATGCCAATTATATCATCAATGGAGAGTGAAATGTGCTCAAGTCACACCTGGTTGCACAGGTGTTAACCATTCAATTAAAGGTCAGGTAATACAATAGAAAAAGCTTTGTCACTGCAGAGGCATTAAACAAGACATCATTTTGATTTGAAAGATGCTAAAATATATAGCAATATTATCATTTCTAATGAATGATATATTTAGAGAATGCCTTTTTTTTGTTGAAGTCAGAAAAATTGATTCAAAGTTTGCTATACCAGATTTCAGGGATCACAGTATACCTGATTTCAAGGACTATCCCTGAAATTGGGTATTATACCCGTTTTCAGGCATTTGCTCCAACCTGTTAAAAGCTGAAGCTCGCGTAGATAATTCTATTGAACATTTCGAATAATGCCTGGGACGAGATAATTTGGGACGATGTATTACTATTTCCCGCAATTTTTCAGCACGCGCAGACATTTTCGAAAACTTCCGAAAATTCCGAATGTTTCCGGTGACAGAACGATTTTTCTTCCATAGTATTTTGAGTCTCGTGCAATTTGGCATACTTTCTACATTAGAGAGCTCGCTACGCTCGCATATAAAGATTATCAAATTAAGAACACGTTAAAACAGTTCAGTGTCAACTCAAAATTTAGTTCGGATTATAGTATTATGTCTTACAGCAGCACATGTGAGTGGGCATGGTTCTCCTTTTTTGTTGTTGTAAAATTAACTCTGTTTCAATAAAAAATATCCTCAATACTTTATAATTAACTAACTGCATTTAAATAGATCACCTTTATGAGATATAAATCTAACTATAACTACCCATCAGATGAAATAATTCTATGATCTTTTTTCTTCTTGGCAATAATAAAAAAAATGGCGGGAAACTTCTGACCCAGAGGTATAACAAATTACCAAGCCACATTCTATTATCAACTCACCATCACGGTCTTTGGATACATTTTCCACGTGACATATTCGCTCACTTTGTTATATTTTATAGTTATTATGGATAATAAAAAGTTAATCAATATATTAAGTCTATACTGGTCAGTTGCATAGTGTATATTTTTCTCACGACCATCTGGGAATTGTAAGGAACATCACAGTTAAGAAATCAATCATCTCAGAATTAAATTCAGGGTGACTGTTCGGTTGCTACATACACGTTTCTTTTGGTTCTTTTACAGCTTTCCAGTTGGTTGAGAGTTTTAAAATGTGGTTCATGCTTTCACATGCGTTGTTTTTCCAATTTATGGGTATGATGCTTTTTCTTGCTGGCTCCCAAACAAATATGGAGATGGTTATTTTTTCTAAATGGTTTGATCAACCTTCGTATAATAAATGAAGATGCATTCCCCGGGCGCTAAATCTGTTCCCGGGCGCTATTTAGTACTCCCCGGGCGCTAAATATTTTCCCCGGGCGCTAAATCCCTCCCCGGGCGCTCCCGGGCGCTAATTAGTGTGACCGGATAGCAGGGCAAGGCCTATCATGTCCTCTCTAAGACTATGAGTGTCAGGACATATCAGTTGATTACTTATTGGAATCTTACTCGATCTTACAATACGGCCAACTATTTTTTATCTTAAAGTCCTAAGACTTCTGTAGCTGTCTCTCATTAATTTTAGCTTTGTATAACTTACGCTAGGATGGACTTAATTTTCTGGGGTTTCAATTTTCTTCGTTTAGATAGCTTTTAAATACATTTACGGATCTTGCAGATATAGCTTTTCTGGAAAGGTTGTTCCATTTGTCAACTACACGTAATGAACAAGTAAATCTCTGAGCTAATGCTATTGCAACTGATTATTGATTATACATGATAATATCATAGAGGATCTAATAAACTTTAATTGAACATGGACTATACATTAAAGTTGAATGCCCAGTTTTTTGATTTAGAGATAAAAAAAACGGCATTTTTATTGTGTGTTTATATTTTGTGCTTTGTCTAAGAATTTTCATAGGGGAAGGTTGGACCCAAAAAAACTAATCTAACCCCGCCACATTTTATATGTGCCTGTCCTAGTTAGTTAGTTAGTTAGTTATTGCTTTACTCCCAAGCAGCACGATTTCGGCTATATCCGGGAGATGAACATGAAAGCGGTGATACAATGATCACGAAACGATGATGAAGTGGAGGAAATTGGGACACAAGGCCAATCGGGTAGTGTTTTGGCTGTCACTGGAAAAAGGAGTGATGGGTAAGGACGGGAAATTTAGCCTCCTGCATGGGGATCCTACGGGTCCTAGTCTTACCGAGACCTGCAGTAGGGTTCTTTAACGTGCGAGGAACGTGACATTTATCCCAACACGGTGCACCACTATGGTTTGCGGTTATAACCTGACGACTCCGCATCTCTCGATGTCAGGACTGCCCCATTCAACCACCTGGATCACACATCCCAGTCGCTTTGTGGGCAAAGCGGCCTGACCCGATGTCAGGTTTCTGAGCGCTCTTTAGTGGATTTTTACCGACACGCTTAGCGCTGCTGCGGGCCCATTCGCCACCCGGAACCCGCACGGGTATGTGCCTGTCCTAAGCCTGGAATTTTTGACAAACTTTTTGTTTGTCATGACTTGTCTTTTCTGGTGTTTTCTGTTCCTTGTTTAAGCAGGGGGGCTATCTGTGACTATTTCAGGACTGGATTTGAATTATACATTTTATTTAGACCATGAGCCAATTGTAGAACGGCGAGAAGCGCCTACTGGCCTCGTTGAAGGCTGCTGGCGGTTGGTTTTTGTCTCGTCACGAAGCAGAGCGGGACATAAGTGTTACTTTACCGGCGGCGGCGTTATCTTTTTGGGTAAAATTTTATGAGCACCTCCAAATCTCAAGAACTATAGGTCCTAGGTTAATGAAACTTAGTATGCATCAAGATTGCATATATGTCCCAGTAGTAGCTTAGCACAGTTGCATCCCCATCCTTTGACCTTGACCTTGATTTTCCGATTGAGTTACCTTGACAAGTTTCTATACATATAATAGCAGTGTTAGGGTTTTATGAACACCTCTACATCCCAAGTACTATTGGTTCTAGGTTGAACTTGGTATGCATATACCCTAGTAATAGCCGAGTACAGTTGCATCCCTATCGTTTGACCTTGACCTTGATTTTCTTGTTGAGTGACTTTCATTTTTTTCTTTTTGCATATATTAGCAATGTTTAAGTCCTATAAACACCTTTTGATCCCAGAACTGAAAATCCTTAAAATTTTAATATAGTGGAAGTAAGAAAGAATTATTGTTTCTGATGGTGCCGACAGGCGAGACATACTTAAATGGTAACTCTTGTTCTAAATTGCCGCTTGTTAAGTGAGCTGTGTCGCATACACGTATTCCACATCTCATTATTTTCTATTATGTGATACCCCGATCATCGGTGTCTACTGCGTACAATATAGTTAAAGTCAATTCCTGTTCACTGACAAGTGCCACATCAACCATATCAGTACGGTAGGTCCATGAGCCCTAATTAGGATGCTGAGCACGATGAATGCTTCTGAGTGCTGTTCAAAGCCCAGATATATTTTCTACCATTTCTGCATGAATGGTCACTAACAGTAGAATAGTTAAAGCAAATTCTTGATTACTGCCGCATCAGCACTTATATACTCTTCAAAAAAAGTTACGCATAGATAGAAAATTCCCCGTAGGTTTAATGCAAATCGAAACAATTTCAAAACATTATTGCCGAGCTGTTCTACAGCCGATTTTCACGAAATAAAATCCAGTAAAAAGAAAACAAAATAGAGATTGTTTGTTTAATTTTAAGTAAAATCGTAACATCGCTGCTTTTTAAGATATTGCAAGTGGAATTCAAGTCTACATTTTACGATCCAATTTCCCGTTTAAATCAATGCAAAATTTTCCGTGAAAAACATTAGTCGTGTTCTACTCCCAATTTCTTAAAAACCATTGAAGTTAAGATTTTGGTCTAAATTTATCAAACGATCTTCATTTTGTTTTCTTTTTACTGGATTTTATTTCGTGAAAATCGGTTGAAGAACAGCTCGGCAATAATGTTTTGAAATTGTTTCGAATTGCATTAAACCTACGGGGAATTTTCTATCTATGCGTAACTTTTTTTGCAGAGTATTATGGAAAGTGTACCTACGAATGCTGACGGCGAAGCTCTGTCGGTATGCTTCATATTGTTAAAATTCATCATATATAGGATAGACTTGCATATTCTAATATGTACATTCATTGGCTTTGATAGAGGTGAATTCCCGGTTTTATCAACCCGAATAAAATCATATTTACCGAGCCAACGGCGAGGTAGATATCATTCTGAGGGTTGATAAAACATGTTTTCACTGATATCAAAGTCTATGAATGTTTTATTGTATGACTACCAAAAATATGCTAGAAGATAAAAGAAAAAAAAAAAACCCTTTGCATACATCTAAAACTTTATTTTTTTCTGAAAAAAACCTTATTCATACATGAACATGATGAAATGTTTCAGAGAAAAATCGTGCACAAAATCGATCATGATCTTAGTCTTCAACAGAATCAATTTTATTAAAATAAATGATTCTAAAACAATCACATACTGAAGGACTATTCTTGAATTTGTCACGAAGTATTGCTAAGTTAGGGACACTTCTGTTAACATTATCAATTCAAAATGAAAAAAATAACAACAAAAAAACAGGTTTTTATGTTTTTATTTCTTCATTTAATAAAAAATGATAAAATTTACATGACTACTTTATCAAAAGAGTTTTCATTTTCATAAGTTCACTTAATGACGTCACAGTCATGGTTCTATTTTTAACGACTCAAAAGTGATGAAAATTCTATCTTTAGCGACTCAAAGGTCAAAACTTTTTATCAGTCTATTTTTAAATACTTTGTTAACATACTTTCTGCATAATACTTTTCATGATATCCTAGGCCAATCAAAATGATATATTTTAGTCTTATAATAAACAGGCATAATGACACTACGTAAAAAGTTGAGTTTTGTATTCGATAAATTACCCATGCATGTGGCTTTTTGAAAAGTTAATTAAGTAAAATAGCCTAAAAATAATAATAGTTTCGACTTGAAATAATTTTGGTAGGGTCCTATATTCATGATATTGCGAGTACAGGATTGAGGTATGCAGCAAAAACAACCCTGACCTAATATATGCACCTGTATCGCGGGAAGATAGTTTCCAGTTCCTTTTTGATATGGATAGACACAGCTAACGGAAATTAGAATTGAACAAACACGGCATCGTTGGCATAACTTTTCTTTATTGTTTTCCATAATCAATAACAACTTAACAACATTAATTGTACCTGAACCATATAGGTAAATCATAAAGGCAAATATAGCTTAAAATTCCCCAATCAATAGTCTATAGCAACCCAGCTCCTCCACTTCGGAGACCCGATAGGTACTTAGATATAACATTTAATAAATGTGTATTGATGTTCGATATTGAATTTGAATTAATTCATAATTGCCGACCCGTCATGCATTTAGGTGTATCCTAAATTACATATAACACTGCTTCTTAAATAAAAGAACATACGGTTGACTAATCTTTTCATCATTCTTTGTATTGGTGTTGGCATTTAGTTCTTCTTCAGTACAAAAATTCTGCATAGTTTTAACTTTTCAAAGGAGACCATAGAAGGAGACATGTTCAATGTAACGGTAGTAATAGCAGTTTCACAAAGCTTTGAGTCGAATAAAATGGCATAGGGAGGTCAAAACGGAATCGATGTTTGATAAGGAGGAATATGGTCTTAGGACTGAGTGATCGAATTCCGGAGGAAGATGAAACCAAGAGTGAAGGAAAGAGAGATAGCGACTCAAAGGAGGAGGCTAATGTAAAATACACGAGGAGTGAACTAAAATCAAAGCTATGGAAGGTAGTAGGCGAAGGTCATTCAGATTCTCTAAAGGGATTACTTGAGGAGGTCAAACACTTTGACGATTTGGAGGTGATTCTGAATGAGGAGAATCCAGAGGTAGATGAGGATGGTAACAACCTCCTCCTATATTGTATAAAGGAGGGATGTGATAGCGGACATACGTGGGGTAGACACTTTCACAAGTGTGCTGAAATTCTAATCGAGCACAATGTTAACATCAACTACCATAACAAAGCTGGCCACACTCCTCTGTATGAGGCTGTGTTCTACAAAAATACCTCCTATGTGAGCTTGTTACTGGAGCATGGTGCTGAGAGTGATAGGTTTGACCAGGACGGGATAGACCCGTTACATCTAGCCATACATTTAGGCTATAAAGATTGCTTTAATTTGCTAGTGAAGGATGAAGACAAAGAGGTATGTTCTCGAGGAAAAAAGGGGGGTTAACTCTTTTATGAGGTTTATTTTAACATATTCATTGACTGGGCTTTACAATTAAAAAAAATTAGTTAATCGTTGTACATTCATGTGTAGAAAATACGATGAAAAGAGGTGCTGTATAGAAGACACAGTTGAGTATCTGATCTGCCCTGCCGCCTTTTACTTGAGCTCACAATGCATGAATTTTTAAAAATTACCCCCCCCCCCAAAAAAAAAAGACTAAATCTAGATCTGTTCTTAAAACTTTAAAGTCACTCTTATAATGGCCATGGCATATTATTTGCATGGAATAAGAATTCTTTATTGCCAGATAATACTCGTGCGTTTATACAGTTTGTTTAAATTGAAAAGGAAGCAACAAGAATCAAACTTTTCTGTATTTATGTAAACACATTTAATAGAACTTTATTATTCATTTGAATTGCAATCATTGGCTTTTTGTGGGACAAAGGTATAGCTATTACATTTTGCTTTTGACAGTCACTGACCCAAGTTTAACTTCACAATTCAATATTGTTCAAATCCATTGTCCTTTTAAATGTTTTGTCCTAATTATTTCCGCTTGTTAAGATTATCAGTATAGTCATCAAAAGACAATGTAATTATTAATTTTTAGATCACATAGTATGAAATTTAGATCTTTGATATTAATGTCCTTGAGACCTTCCATGATATTCGAAAATTTTCTAAACCAAATTCTCAGACATAGGTGTTTTACTAATATTAAGGATCGACTTCCAATGATACAAATACTATTGTTTCAATCAGTTTGAGGGGAATAAGCATATTGATTGTCGAGACCCCTTTATACAGAAAGCGTCACCAGTACATTGTAAGAAGGGTTGCCTTTTACCATTCTATCGACAAAACCATATTAACCATCCTTTAATTGGTGTCTTTCGCCTGAGAAAATTAAAACTTTAGTTAAATTATCTTAGCTTTCGCATTCTAGTCACAGCATTCAACGACAGAAAATGTTCGTATCTCACTGCACATTTAGGACAATCTAAAACCTTGCACCGGTTTAAGAGGAATTCTTGGCAAAATATCTGTGTAAAAACAATTTACAACACAAAAACGCCTTGATACATAATAAGCCTATAGTCTTTAACACGGCCGTCATTCGGTATCGTGAGTTTTTGACTCGTGAAGGAATCGACAACGGCGGCAAAGTATAGAAAGCTGCTCGTGGAGGGAGGAGGCGACGGTTCGTGGTGGAGGAATTCGGACATTTCAAATAGAAGGTCAGTCTTTTATTTTAATTTTATTATATTTATATACAAAATATTCAAAAAACAAATATGTCTCACAAAATTAATGAACATTATGAATAAAAGCCAACAAAAAATAAAAATAAAAATGCATTACTTTCTTCAAACTCATTCAAGGCGAATATTTCGTCATCATTTTTTCTGTAAAGAAACATGTTATTCTACAAATTGCGGGTTGCCTTTTGCATAAAACGTTACAAATTTGGTATGTGCGTGTGCAGCATCTTTTGTTTTTACATATTCCACACCATTATAATGATTTAAAGAAAAAATGTATTAATAAGCTAAGAAAAATATGCTCGGTACCGAAAAATCGACTCGTGATGAATGGTGTACCGTATTTTTTTGCTCGTGAATTTTGCTCGTGATGGAGGAATTTACAATTATCAAAACTTTGTACCGGCACTAGAATCAATCATAACCTAAATGATATTGCATATAATACTTAATTATTTTTTTAACAAATTCGCGTGGGTATTTATTGTCATATTTTTATAACTGTAGATCATGAAATGAAGAAAGAGCAATAATTATGACAACAGAAAGAGACATTGGGCAATGAAGAGAAGAAAGGTACAAACAGCAACACCAGGGGAAAATGGGACGACGATCACAACACCAGTCGAAGACGAGACAGTAACACCAGTTGAAGATGAAACAGCCACGCAAGTCGAAGATGAAACAGTAACACCAGTAGAAGATGAAACATCCACACTAGTCGAAGATGAGACAATAACACTAGTCTATGATGGACTAATGCTGGCAAAGAATACTAAATTGAATTTTAACAAGAATGTTCAACTCTACCCAATAATTGTTTTAACATTTTCATTCCCATTAATTGTTTTAAAACATGTATAAATAACCATAGAGATTCACAATAAAAAATCGATGTGATGTACCATCTAACTCACCTTTCTGATATGGGTATGTTGTGTTGATAAGTTTTTCATTTACAAAACTCGCGTCGGGCCCAATCATGTACTATTAACTTAAACTGATCCAATATAAAATTGTGATGCGCGATTAGACAGTAAAAAGGTCTAGTCAATCATTTCCGCAAAGTGGATCTTTTGTCTTGACAATTCACTGAATATACAATGAAGAACATACATGTAATGATAACTACAATAGTAAGCACTTTTACAAACGGCGATATGTAAATAAATGTTTCGCTGCACATATTGAAGAAAATGTTCATTTATGAATTTTATTTTAATTTTTTCAACATATTTATATATTTGTCTATATTCTTTCTCCAAGTTTTGGTCTGTATTGTATCTAAATTATCAGAGATTGACCGCTTATGATCTGTAGATTACCGGAATAACCGTATCTATATATATTTTTTTAATTTGGATTTACTTTTTGTCCCTACTTAATGGCCGATTTATTGTTTGATCTAACTATTTTGAGGCCATTTTTTACTGGTCACGCTTGCTACTTCACGAGCGATAAATCGTCGCCGCATTCTTCACGAGCAATAACAGCATCTTTTTTTGGAAAAAATAAAAATTTTATTACATTTTAATAACTTTTCGTTTCATATAAGCTGTCAAGATGTGGCAAATATTGTTTTGGATATAATGATATGTTTAAAACGTAATTTTTGTGCAATTTAATACATATTTGTATAAAAAATGTCCTTTTTATAACCCCCAAAAATATAGGGTGCAGTAACGCCTTTAATTAATTCTCGAAATTGGTAAAGCTTTTTCGTGTACTTTTTTTCCCATTCTATAGAGTAAAAACAATCATTTTGTGAGACAGTTTTATTTTCTTTATTTTTCTTCAAATAACTTTGATATTGCCTGAAATAAATTAACTTTCAGAAAAATTATAGTTAATGCTCCACCACGAACCGTCGCCTCCTCCCTCCACGAGCAGCTTTCTATACTTTGCCGCCGTTGTCGATTCCTTCACGAGTCAAAAACTCACGATACCGAATGACGGCCGTGTTTAAGTGAATATTTATTTACGGTCAATTTAAAGTCAATTAGAAAGTTTCCTTTAATGCAGTTTGCGGCAAAGTGTTTTCAGTGTTCATGGAGTAAAACTTAAACATACCGAACAATCAACAAAAGGGGGAGGAAAGATTTATAATCTATGATCACGGTCCTGCATAATTAACATGGGGACTCTATCCATAACAACTTGCATGAAAACGACGAAACATGATCCAAACCTTTTCATGTTGGCACAATTAAACATTTGTTTTTTACACCTTTAAAACACAGTGACACCAATCTTTACTTTTTCTTTTACAGTTAAAGTTTACCACATAGATACTCCATTGAAAGTAGACAGGAAAAAATATTTTCAGCAGTTTTCAGGCAGTTAATTGTAATTCACATAAAATTTCGGAATGAAGTGCCATTTAAGGATTCCATTCTAAATTAACTTGACCATTCATAAGTTTTAGTATTAAAATTTGGAATCGTTTTCACAAAAAAGTAAGTTGGTGTGCATATAAAAAGTATACAGAAACGTATTTCTTTCCTTGAAGAAAAAGGGCGATCTATGAATATATTAAGCACAAACAATGAACATGTTTATTGATTTTGTAGATGATTGGATCTGTACTTCGTTGTTGTTTTAGGGCTTCTGGTAAAAAGATGTGTTATTTAATTGATACGACCATGTGAACAAACACTTATCTTTATCCCAGTAAATAGATTCTAAATGTCTTTTCAAATACAGAGTAGCATACAAAGTCTCTTACTTTTAGTGAAAATTCTTTATGTTTATTTCCTTTTTTTGCTTCTGAGTCAGGCCAGAATAATAATTAATAATAGGCTTTAGCAGACACTCAGGGGTACTCCAACTGAGAATTACTTTGGTTGGGTTATTGAATATTACTTTTCTTTTTACTTACTGTACCAAAGACCTGTATTTTTTTCTAATAGACAGGTCTATATGACTGTATGAAGAATAAGAATAGCCATGATTTTCTGCTGAGATAATTATATATAACTTGGTTTAAATATCACAGTTTTCTGTGGGGTGCTGCTCTTCTTCAATTTAATACAAGAATTATATAGGTCACGGTTAATGATAAGAATAATTGTCTTTAAGAATGTGTTATTCTATTGTACATAGTAAAACCGCTAGGGTCATTGAGTGACTTTAAAAGTTGCTGGTCATGCCGTGTGCTTGTTAAGAAACAAAGAAGTGACTGTTGGTTATACATGCACCTAAGTACAAAGTAATTACGCATCCGTGGGCAAATGACCCCGAGAAAGAAATAAAATTCACCCCCTAATATAGTACTAAATTGATAAAAATTATCAAAGACGAAATTATGTACAACTTTTAGCTTAATTAAATCACATCTTACCTTTTTCACTGTCAGGCGATCGGGACCGAATTTATTTATTTAAAACATGTAAATTCGCTTGGTTAGATCTAGTTTCTTGCCCAACTGTAAAAACCTTTCTCTCATATTTTTTTTTGACGGTTTCCCAATCAGATGACAGTTTAGCGGGAAACTGGTTTTCCGGTGACCGAAAAGCTCTATTTGCTCATTCAGCGGAACCAGAAGAAATACATGTGAAAAGAGAGGGGGAAATGAAAAAAAAGGAGGAGATGAATCATAAAGGAACATAGTTCTAATAATTCAGTTTAACCGAATAATAAGTTAAAATGCGACATTAGAAGTCACAGTAAAACAACACCCTAAACACACACACACATACAAACAAAAACAAAAGGCCCCCTGTGTTTTGGCCCTATAGGCTATACTATTGAATGAAAGTTTACGAGATGAAAAAACTGTTGCTTTAATGTTCAGCTTATCAAGCTCTGCAAGAAGTTCCGTAATGTAAAAGTCGGGAAAGAACGAGTTAGCAGGTGTTGATGCAGGATTTTCGATTAAAGGGGGCACAGGTATTAAATATTCACTGAGCTAAGCGAGGCGTGAAAATTTTTGTTCTTTTTATTAATTTTATAGTAAAAAATCATATTTTTTCACATTTTAGGGGGGCACGCACCGGGTACATCCACTGCAGGCTAGGTATAGATCAATTGAGCTTGTAAAGCTTGATATCAAGCTTTAAATGATTATCTTCCTTTGATGTTTTTGATAACACAGTGTATCTTTTTTAAATCACCCCTGTGTAACATCATGAAATTATAGATATGATCATTGTCTATATGGAACCATATTTTTTCTCTTCTACCATGGATTTTTTTTAGTGGAAATTAGATTTTTTGCATTATGTCCAATATTGCAATTTATTTCTAAAAAAAGTCTAGGGTAAAACTTCAACATTTAGGTACATGTATTTCTTTGTCCAGATATGTGGAATTAAAGCCAAAAGAAAGTTTCATCTTGCATGTGTCTTGCACTGAACCAAATTGAAACAGATAAAGATCTACTTGTCAAAAACAGCAAAGGGAGATAATAATTTAAAGTTCAATTAATCAAACTAGCTCGTTTGGCACTTGTATTGTCAGATGATCTCTCATAAGGTTTATAGCCAATTGAAGAGACCCTTATGGTTTTAGAACCATGTGAGCTATTTAGGCACTTGGGACTTGTATTATTGATTAATTACAATTAATTATTAATTAATTGATAATGATTTAGAATATAATATCTTAGTTAACTTAGAAATAAGAAATCAAGTCCTGCTCTAAATGACCTATGGCCTTTTCAATGGTTGCTCATTTAAAAACTCTATCTGGATGAATGATTTAATAATCTAATCATTATGTATGAATATCTTGGAGCGATGGTTCAACCCAGCATGAATGTTTCACTATTTTATCAATTACATGTATTACTTTTTTCTAAGACATTTAAAAGAGTAATTTTTCATGTTAGGTAATTTTATTTTGTATTTTAGATTTATGACAGAAAAGATGGCAAAGGTAATCCTCCCCTGGTAGCAGCTGTACAGAATGGTCATCTAGAGTTATGTCACTTGTTATTAGACCATGGTTGTGATGTCAATGCTCACGACAGGAAACTTCAGAGAACAGCACTTCATTATGCTGTTATAGCTAAAAGATTTGATATATTTGAACTACTGCTAAAGTAAGTATTATATAAAATAAAAAGTAATAATAATTTATATCCATTTCTAAAAAGGATCCCTATATTATGCCTTCCCTGATCTTTTGTAACATGCTTGACAAAAAGTTATATAGAATTTTCCTTATGTAATTTGTGAGCTTGATTGTTACCTTTTCCATGCTTTTCATTATTTTGTCCTCCTAAGGTACAGACTGTTCTTACACCAATTTTTGACTGGATTTCTCGGAGTGAAAAATCCGGGTTTTTATTTAAAATTGTGAATGTCGGGCGGGCGGGGAAGAAATGTTTCATAACAGTTTTCTCAGCAACTACTTTTCACAGCCACTTGATATTTGGTATACAGCGTCAGGGTGGAGTCTTATTATGTGGGATTAGATTTCAGGTCTGTCCCTCACTTACTTCCTGTTTCACAAAATCTGGCCATTTTTTACTTTGACAGATTTTCTTAAAATATTAAAGCGGAGGTGGTAATTATAGTGGGTTTCCACCCACCATTCATTTAAAAACAAATTTATATCTTAATATTGTACAATTTTAAAATCATTCCAAATTTTTCCAGACCATTGTTTTGTAAACATTGGATGAGGCCTTGAAATTGACTACAAACTCTCTGAATTTAAAGGTAAAAAATGACATGAAATTGAAAAGTAGGAAACTATGAATTGTTACAACATATTTATATTTTTGCTTTTCTGTTATCTGTAAAGTGAATTTGTTTAATCAATAAAAAACAGCACTTGTCATTGAAAAGTAACCAAATTATAAAAGAATCATGGTCTTGAATTTGATGAAGTCGTTATGTTTGGTATAATTGGACTTTTATGCTTGTGATCAGAATAAATATCATTGACTGTGATTGATAGCCAGGTCAATTCAGTTGATGGTGGTTCAATATTGAAATAAGGAATGTATCAAACAAGTTATAAAAGGTTTATAATATCAATGGAAGCTCCCCCCTTAACATGTCTGTCTATTTCAATTTTACCATCAGGCTTGCATTCCTTTGCATATTACCTGAAGAGGGTTTTTTTTAATTTTTCATATTTCCATGTATTGTGGGCATTTGGTATGCTTTTCTAGGAAATTGATTTCCTGATAAATTCCAATATGATGACCTTTCTTAGTTACTGAAAGTAAGTCGTGGATTTTACGCAGTTCATTGTCCAATGTAAAAGTTTACTGCAAAAATATTACAGAAGATTATATAGGGTATTGATAATGTTGAATTAACAGTTTGATCTGTATGAAATTGAAAGTGGAGTTTCTTCTACTTTACTGTGCAAGAACAACTTAAATATTCTTTTTGAAATTCATGCTTCAGAGTTTTTATCAGTTTGATAACTTTTGATTCATCTAATTTTTGTTAATATACCCGGTAGGCAAGCATGTATATGTAAAAAATAATTAGTTTTCTTTTATGAGCAATAATAAACACTTGTTCAAAATCATATTAGGGAATATCAATTTCAGATTGCTAGGGCTGGTTTAATGTAAAATTATGAATGAAAGAATTATATTGTATTGAGATAAATCAAACTACATAATGCCCTCTTTGATAAATGTAAATTTCTGAAAAATCTTTTGTTGGTTTGCGTTGAAACAATGAATGATATCATTATTTTGTTTTGATTAATGTTTAAATATGGAGTTTATGAGAGAAAAAAAACATATGCCCTAGAGATGACTTGAAAATAAAGATAACAACAAAACAACCGACCTGGGATTAGCAATCTCCAGTGGCGGATCCAGGGGGTGCGGTGGGGCATATGCCCCCCTTCAATTGAGAAATATTTTTGTGTGTATAATATTGACCAAGCTACTTCAAATTTTCATCACAAATGTTTAGCAATTATGCCCCCTCTTTCATGGATCTCCTGGTCCTCCCCTGTTCTCATATATTCAAGAAGAAAAGACAAAACAAGGCAAATACATACCAGAGAAATAGAAGATCGGAAAAGAATTATAAGAAACAATAAATAATAATATTTCATTTTTGATGAGTAGATAAGAATGAGGGTTTTATAGCAATGACTTGATAAGATTTTTTTTTAGACATATAAGACATGTTAGAAGAGTTCTAATTTACACATCCTTATGACATGTTTTAAATATCCTTTAAATAAATAGATCATTTAGATATACTGTACATTGTATGTACATGTATTAAAAACCACATTAATTTTTTTGCTTAGCCTTATTTGACTCTGTCCACTTCACAATAAAATATCAGTAAACTTTAAATGTAAACATGATTATTGGAATAACAGGACACTCGTAATGTTGACATTAGAATGAAGCGTCCGGAACGTGGTTCGGATTGTTTGTATAGAAACACACAGATAGTTCAGTTTGATAGTTTGTTAACCTTACAAGTTAAATTCATATTTTAATTATTTGTGAACACATTATCTGTTTAAAATTTTGATCATAATAACCCTAAGGTTGATATACTCAAAGGTACTATATAGGGTTTAATTTACAACCTTATTCAAAGCTTATGATCTTGGAGGTTAAATGTTTGGGGGTATATTTAGCCCTTTCGGCTTAGATCAGCTCTAATGAGTCATAATTTTAGCTGTTATTGTAAATATTTGTATGAATTCATGTAAAGACATTTGTTTTTTAATTATAATTTTTATTTTTAATGACCTAAATGGTAGGTCCTGATTCCAATCTCCTGAATATTATGGCAACTTTGAGTTGAATCCATTTACACCATTTTAAACATGTAAAGTTGCTCACTGTGACCTACATATTTTGCAAGTTAGTTTGCATCTATCAATTGAAGAAGTAAGATAATCTGTATTGTTCTAAAGGGAACGATCTAACACTGGAAATAATTCATATTAATTTTGTAACTTTTTCCCACATTATGTATCTACTTTTCTGTTTGTTAAATCTTCTTAACTCTTTATGAACAATAAACAATATGAACTAATCTAAATTCATGTACTTAGGTTGAACTTCTTTTTAAAGTGCATTGCAATTTGATGCCTGCTCTAAAAGAAGGTAAAAAACTTATCTACCAACAATGTCTAATCTTTGCTTTGGTCATAATTTATTCATAGAATTAATGGCTTATAGGTGTAAACGGTAGATACAGGTATTTTCCTCTTTGCCTCGGCCTGCTGATACCAGCATCCGACATTGATTTGTGCTATTGATCACTAAAATGTTTTAAATGTTGGAATATTAAAACACACAATAACACAAACCGCTTTTTGAAACGGAATTATCAACGATAAATTATTAAAGGATTTTAATTTCTATAATATAATGTTTTTGAAATACTGTGATTTGGGAACACAATTATTTTAGGGTAAGATTCTTACATTTTTCTAATTAAGTGAAGGAAATTGATGCACACCTTGTTTAACCCACCATTTCTATAAAAATGTCTGTACCAAGACAGGACCATTGCGATCTTAAATTTCATTTTTTTTCCTTGTTTATTTTAGTGCATTTTTGGTACAGTGTCTGATTGTTTATTTATGCTTTATAAAGGATGTAAGAAGGCCTTTTAAATACTCTTACTATATAAAAATGCAGCTGTATATATGCATAAATACATTTTCTTTCACTTGTATTTGAATTGAGAATGATTTAAAGAATAGTTAAATAATGAAATCATTGTAATAAAGAAATGCTCTCAGAAGTGGTCCATTTCATTGCATGTGAAGACGGCATTTAACACACGTTAAAAAATGATAAACACATAAGTCATAATTTTTGTATTAATTGATGGTATTTAACAGTAGTCAGTTGACGGAAGATCTTTATCTTACAATACAGCATTTGATCTCAAACTGACCTTTAATTTTGTAATGATTTATTTACAAGTATTTGTTCAAGAGCAGGACGCTACCTTATTTTAATTTCCAATGTAGTGAAAACTTTCTTTAAATGACAATTATTCTGTAATGATTTAGAAGCTATTGTAGAACCAGTCGAGTGTATTAAATCCGTGTTAAAACCACATGGTTTTTAAATACAAGTATTTGACAGAACTAATATTACTGTTATGTTTATACCACAACAAAAAGGAACAACAGTTTAATTAGTATCTAAAAATGGAATTTTTCTCACAATTTTGAGTGATTTCCTGTGGAATATGATGAATTAATCATAACTTGTAAGGTATGAGATTTTTTACTGATAATCGTTAAATTATCTGCATATTTTTTCTAAGGTCTTCATTGATTAGTTTCCGTTGATTGGTATTAATAATATAGAACTATGTGTGTAATATAAAGACATGCCTTGGTCTATGTTCATTTGACTTTACAATTTGAATGATAAGCCAAGAACGACATTTTAATGTAAAAAAAATAAATTTTGTGTTTTAGATATTATGGTGTAAAGCTAAATTTGATTCCATATCCAGAACTTTTAACATATCATGAGCATGAAGTAGATTTGATATAGAACATTAGTTTCAAATCAGTTTCAAAATCAATTTTCAAAGTCATTTTTGAGCAAAAATAGAATGGACAAATATTTGAAGAAAAAACAGTTAAGAGGCTAAATTGTCCGTCTCATCAACTGAGATGTTGGGGTTAGTTAGTCAAAAATAAAAATGACAATTTTCAAGTTCCCATCTAAAAAATGGCATAGCCTTATCATTATGATTCTTTACTTTTTGGTTGGACTAGAATTCATTCATACATGTAACTATGTTTATTATTGAAATAATTTAATTGAAGTCTAAATTGATCTGTCTGGATTTTTAATCTATTAATCCATTTACACTCTGTCAGTTCCAAGATTTGTGACCAAAATAAATCTATGTTACAAGAAAAGGAAATTTCGACCATTATTTTATTGTTCAGTTATTGATCATTAATGTCTCACATGGTCAGCTGTAAACAATCGTCACTTGTTCCGCTCGCTAAAAACACAGAACATATTAAGTTTCACAAGTTTGGTGTTATAACTTGAATTTTTACATTTACCCACACCTATATGACTAGCAAAAATTTGGTTTTTGATTTTCACTCTTTGATTAGATTTTCAATAAAAATTATTAAAAAGAAAAAAAACATTACTAATTGTATATGTATGTGTTATATATATTTTCTGATGAAACAAAACTACTAAAAAAATCTTACAGAAACAAAGGTTAAAATAGGGCATCATGGGGGTTACCAATATCTAATATCCTGGTTCTATCAAATATTCGGTATCCAAAAAAGTGTTTTTCCAGTATCCCATATCCCTATAAATATAGTGAACTTAAATACCCCATATTCCAGTAAGTTTTGTCTCAAATATCCCATATCCCATGAAGAAAACGTGTAAATATCCCATAACACAATATACCCTAATCAAGTCTCTAAAATGTAATAAGTAGTTGAATATATTTTCATGTTTCAAAGGATTACTGGTGGTTTTAAGTATACTGATAGTTTTTTTATTACTCCTTAATTAGAAGTACTGTAAGAAGCATATAAGTGTTAATTTGGGGTTGCTTACTATATTGAGCTAAGTACACCTCTATTATTCTTTTGAATCAATATCTTCAGTAGTTAAGAAGCCATGAGATCTGGTATAAAATTGTTAGTTTATAAGCAGAGAGACAGACAGACAGACAGACAGACAGACAAACAATGTAATGAATGAGTGGGGCTATAATATGATAAGGAAGACTGTGAGTGAGCTCACAGAAAGATACCTTCACTTCATATTGAACTCTAAATTGGAAAACTGTAGAGACCAATTATCTCAGCTGAATGATGTCAGAGAGCAATGTAATGTCTTTATTGAATCTTTGACAAAGCTGTCGTTTGTACTTGTCTTTTTGATGTTTTCTGTTCCTTGTTTAAGAAGGGGGTCTATCTGTGACTATTTCAGGGCTGGATTTGAATGAGATGCATTTTATTTAGACCATGGGCCAATTCAAAACCGGGAGCAGTGCCAAATGGCCTTGTTTGAGGCTGCTGGCGGTTGTCCATTGTGGTTTTTCTAAATTGCCGTTTAATTGTGGGTTGTGTCGCGTACACTTATTTCACATCTCATTATTTTCTATGCTTATCTCTTCATTATGTAATGTTCAAGTTGTTAAGGTGTTGTTGTGCCTACAATTTAAGTGGACAGATAGACAGACAGAATGATTCCTTTATAACTCTCACCTTTATGTCAAATTCATATTGTACAGAATCTCCAACTTGCATTGTCCCATTCCTTTCTGTGTTTAAGTGAACTTGATCATAGACTTTAATGAGATGTGGAATAAGTGACACAACCTACATATAAAAGCAGCAATTTAAGAAAAAATCTGCAATGGAAAACCGCCGGAAGTCTCCATACATTGTAGTTTATAAATGATGGCCAGCAGTCTCATGAATAGTTTATAAATGCTGGAATATTTTTAGAAATTAATTTATCTAATGATATCATATTTTATATTTCAGATATCATCCTGATTTAGAACATTCAGACCATAAAGGAAGGACTATACTCCATCGTGTGTGTGCCATAAACGAAGCAAAATATTTAAAGAAATTATTTCACTGTGGAATTAAAATTTCTACTGATCTCATGGAACAAGAGACGGATGATGGACTTACTCCAGTTATTGTGGCATGTCAGAACGGCAATGCTGAACAGCTTAAAGAGCTCTTAGAAAATGGGGTTTGTATTTTGCAGAGTTGGTTCACATCCTAAAAAAACTAAAAATGCTTGGGTGTCATTTTTAAGGTCAAGGTCCTGGAAAAGAATTTAAAAGAAGGGAAATATCCTGGAAAAACCCTGGCCAATCAATGGGTCATGGCTAATCTGTTCTTTAAAAAGTGTTATCAGAGCAAAGAATATTATTGACAAGTTTCCTCCTTGAAGTGACTAAATTTCTATTGAAATTCTGGAAAAATGGTGGCAATCCTTATATTAGGTGTTTTGTATGACTGAAAATAAATCTTTGATTTATCCATCATATTTTGCTTTGTATAGATTTTAGTTGCTTCTGTCCATCTAAGCTTTCATCGCTCATAGATTACTTATTGAGAAAATTGACTCATATGTTTATGAAACTATTTGCAATAAATTATTGTGCATGAACTAAACTACTGTGTTAAAAAATTATGCTGAGCAGAACATAATTGTGTTTAAAAAAATATTCTTGTATTAATTTTCACTTTGTCCAAAGGCTGTCTGTTCTTCAGACCACTATATTTGTCAGTGATAAAACTTTTAAAACAGTAAGAGGTATAGATTCTGAAATTTTACACCATAAAAAGGTACCATTTAAGGATTGGCATATCAAAATTTTATGTAGATTTGTCAAATATTTTGATGAAAATATGAATTTTAAACAAAGTTCCTGGCTTTGTCAGTTTTGTAGTTTTTTTATATGACCGCAGCAAATTTTTGCAATCGTATTATGTTATGGCGATGTCGTTGTTGTTGTTGTCGTTGTTGTTGTAGAGTTGTAGAGTTGTTTTAAAATGATGTTTCTAACCCCTACAAAAAGTTTCCTCATGTATAGTGTAGTGTGGCCTCTACCATTTCAACGAAAAGAGGGACCAAAAAAGGGGGGGAATGGATGTTGAAACAAAACTGCTGTAAAACATTATATTTCATACAATTCGTTAATTTTTCCCATTGTAGTCCTCAATAAATTCATTCAGAAAAATGTAAACGACAGTTTTGAAGTATCTTGCATCATTACACTGCTGGCCCGGAGGGATCAAAAAGTGGCCACACCAAAAAAATCTACTTTTTTACTAGTGGTCTGATTTTCAAATTTTTTTTTTCATTGGAATCCTTGTAAAAATCCCCGCCAGTGTTTTCCATTCAGATTTGCAATATCTCCTACCATTTCGGGGAAATTAGGGATCAAAGGGGCCAAAAGTGCATTATGAGTTTTTTTCGAAGGCTGGTATAGACTATATAAAGGTATAAACAAAATTCAAAAATGTAATTACAAGTCCACCAAAGAATGCATGTGTTTAAAAAAACTTTGTGAGTCCTTATGGGCTTCATTTGTCGAAAGCATTTGACAATCCATATTGTGCTGCAATTGTACAGGGTTCAACGTGTTGTAGTGGTATCATGCTGGGCTTGGCGTAGCTTTTTAGTTCATAATATTTGATTTTATCCCCATGTTAGTAAGTAGGACTAGTATAAAGTTATATAGGATTGCAGAGAATATAAATAAGTGGATCAATATATTAATAACATAATAATCTGTAATTTAAAGTCCATGTCCTTCACCTTTACACATTGGTCTTGCATTACTATATTAACCATCATGGAAATCATGGAATGTACTTGAATTGTTTTACCCCCAAAATTAGAATTGTGTAAAAAATTTACAGAAAAAAACCACTTTAACATATTTATATAAAAAAGGTCTGTTATGTCCCCTTTGTCAAGGATAAGCCAGTCTGAGATTTCCCTCATATGTTGGAATGTCTGGGTTATGTGACATGGTTTGTACAAACTAATTAATGCATTTAAAGGATATTACAATTAGCCACTTAAGTTTTGATAGCTCAATCTTCGATATGTCTATACACTAAAGATGTCTTGGCCACATAAAAAAAATAAATTTTCAATTGAAAATGCTAAATTATAAAAAGGGGCCCGGGTGGTTTAGTAGTCTAAGGTGCTGGTTTAAAATCACTCTATTGATCACTAGCCCCCATCATCTCATAAGGGTTTTTTAAGGTCTTTTGTAATTTACGAAAAAGGGACTTCCCCACCTGTATGTGATTAGGTTTGTCAGTTATGCTCATCAGACCCAATATAGAATCATTGGTCTTAACCCTTGTTGTAATTTTCAGCTTTTTTAAACATAAACATATTTGATCTTAATAGCGAGCATAGCTCGCAAGCGGGCACGAAGTGCTCGCTCGAGCGGAGAGCTCTACGGTATTTGTTTCCGCGAGAAATTTGCTAATGCTGATTTAGATTTTTTATGGTCCGGAAAGGGTTATTATTTTTACAGGTCCGGAGTGAATGTTAAAATAATTTATAAGAAAAGATATAATGCTTAAAAAATAATAAATTGCGTTTTTTACAAGAAAATAATATTCTTAAAATAATAAATACACATAAGCTGCTCGTTTCGTCTTGGTTATATGCACGTACGAAACTAACGTGTCTCGAAGCTTAATCGCCCCAAACCATCTCGCCCCAAAATAAGCAAATGGAAATATTGGAAATTAAATGATAGCGATATCCCTGAATGTCGACATTTAGAACAAAAAAACGTAGTCCCTTTTACATGTTTTAGCTATGCTCGCATTTAGGCAATGCCTACTCCATATTAATCAATCTTTAATGGTTTTATGTTTGTCAATAATACTATTCTGATCAAAAAAATATTTCTGTATCTTTCAGACCCCAGTAACTTCCAATATACAAGACAGGAAAGAATGCAAGTCATATTGTAATAAATCTGTATCTTTCAGGCATTTGTTACAACCACAGACAAGACAGGAAAGAATGCCACTCATATTGTAATAAATCTGTATCTTTCAGGCATCTGTTACAACCACAGACAAGACAGAAAAGAATGCCACTCATATTGTAATAAATCTGTATCTTTCAGGCATCTGTTACAACCACAGACAAGACAGGAAAGAATGCCACTCATATTGTAATATATCTATATCTTTCAGGCATCTGTTACAACCACAGACAAGACAGAAAAGAATGCCACTCATATTGTAATAAATCTGTATCTTTCAGGCATCTGTTACAACCACAGACAAGACAGGAAAGAATGCCACTCATATTGTAATAAATCTGTATCTTTCAGGCATCTGTCACAACCACAGACAAGACAGGAAAGAATGCCACTCATATTGTAATATATCTGTATCTTTCAGGCATCTGTTACAACCACGGACAAGACAGGAAAGAATGCCACTCATATTGTAATATATCTGTATCTTTCAGGCATCTGTTACAACCACGGACAAGACAGGAAAGAATGCCACCCATATTGTAATATATGTATCTTTCAGGCATCTGTAACAACCACAGACAAGACAGGAAAGAATGCCACTCATATTGTAATATTTCTGTATCTTTCAGGCATCTGTTACAACAACAGACAAGACAGAAAAGAATGCCACTCATATTGTAATATATCTATATCTTTCAGGCATCTGTTACAACTACAGACAAGACAGAAAAAAATGCCACTCATATTGTAATATTTCTGTATCTTTCAGGCATCTGTTACAACCACAGAAAAGACAGAAAAGAATGCCACTCATATTGTAATACATCTGTATCTTTCAGGCATCTGTTACAACCACAGACAAGACAGGAAAGAATGCCACTCATATTGTAATATTTCTGTATCTTTCAGGCATCTACAAGACAGAAAAGAATGCCACTCATATTGTTATATTTCTGTATCTTTCAGGCATCTGTTACAACCACCGACGAGACAGGAAAGAATGCCACTCATATTGTAATATTTCTGTATCTTTCAGGCATCTACAAGACAGAAAAGAATGCCACTCATATTGTTATATTTCTGTATCTTTCAGGCATCTGTTACAACCACCGACGAGACAGGAAAGAATGCCACTCATATTGTAATATTTCTGTATCTTTCAGGCATCTGTTACAACCACAGACAAGACAGGAAAGAATGCCCTCCATTACTGTGCGGACAATCTAGAGACACAATGCGCCGAGATGTTACTCATGAGGGACGAGTCTCTCCTACAAGTACAGGATGAACAAGGTTTTACTCCTCTCCACATGGCTGTTATAGGCGGGAATGTTCCATTACTGAAGCTCTTGGTCAGGAAAGGAGCCGATGTGAACATTCTGGATGCTGATGGGCATACACCTGCTCACTGGGCTACAGGTATGGGTCTTACGTTTCTTCTATGCTTAAATTATGCTTGTGGTTTTTAGTGATGAGAAAAGTTAACATTGTTTGGTTTGGTTATTGACTTAATGATTTTGTTCAAGCTTAAAGACTAGTGTATTGACTTTGCTGTTTTTGTTGTGTTTAATAACTCATAGTAAAAGTTTAAATGAGAACCTTTTGAAGCCACATATCACACTTTTTCAATATTCAAAAACTTATTATGTATTAGATATTTTTTAATCTAAGATTATACCAGTAATTAATAGAATATCACAACTATAGAGCATACCACACTTGTACATAACTGCCAGCTGATTTTACTAGTGGCAATCTGTAAACTTTTCTTCACATTTTTGGGGATGCATCAAATGATGTGAACTGTTTCATGTCACCATGTTAATTGAAAAAAGAGTTTTTCATTACCCTTCACTTCACATACTGAGCATTCTACTGTCCTTGATAGTTAATTTGAAAAGTTTTATAAGTTGAATCAGACAGCTCAATTTTTACAGTAGCAAGCTTTCTTCAAATGATCAACATTTATATACATTTCATGGCAATTTCAATTACCCAGTAACTTTAATTAATTTTGTTTAGATATCAGGTCCCATCTTTTTCCAAACAAGGTACTTTTTGTTTGTTGGCAGTTATGTTTTGCATGTTTTCACGTTAATTAATAATTCGCTACATTATTAAGGCAATCATTTGGAGGGAGTAAAAGGTAAGATGTAATCTGTCTTTTATTTGATGTAATCTATCTTTTATTTATTTCATTTTCACCTTGGTGCAACACTGAAATGTCTGATTTTACAGATTATGGTTAAAAAAGCAGGAGTTTACTGGTGGAATCACCTAATCAACAAGTGATTAATTGCATTTGATCTTTGTAACACTGCCCAAGGAAAATCAAAATGACGATTTTCGTGACTTTTTCTTTTGACAATTTAATTTATTTATAGAAAATTGGTAAACAGGAGATTTTAGGCATAAATTGGGAGGCGGGAGGTAAAGTCTTGAAACTGGGAGTCTCCCGGTGAAAACGGGAGGGTTAACATGTCTGGTTTCCTGCTATTTGATTCTTCTAATGATTTTCCTTGAAAAAGCTACCAGGTCAATTTCTTAAATTATAAATGAATTGGTCAGAAAAGTTGAAAATCATGCACCTTTTACATATTTTTTTTATTGTATCTTCTTTTCTCTTGTCCAATATTTCTGGCAGGATGTAATGAGGTAAAAATGTGGGTTATAAAATGGTGAGCAGCTTGGTATGCCACATCTACATTGGGTTTCAGCTTTAATAAATTACTGGTAGATTCAAGTTTATACACCAGTTCATATCTCAAATCTCAGCAACTTTTCATGGTAGGATCACGTAGATTAAGTAGCAGATCAGCATTAGAGTAAATAAGGTCAGTGTGACCTACTTTTTTTGTCCCTTGCAGTAACATGGAGCGGGAACAAAGAAATGTCCGTGTCGACACGTCACACTTTTTTGTAACAAATTTCTCAGAAACTATTAATGGTAAGTTTTGAGATTTGGTATGCAGCTTCAGGTAGGGGTCCTATTTAGTGGGATGTGTTTCCAAGTCTGTCACTTACCTACTTCCTGTTTAATGAGCCAACTTAAAAATTTTTTAGGATCAAACATGGAAAATTGTTCGAAACAGATTTCTCAGCTATAACTCTATTTGTAGGCTTTTGATATTTGGTATGCAGCTTCTGGTAGGGATCATATATAGTGGGATGTGTTTTTAGGTCAGTCACTTACCTACTTCCTGTTTAATGAGCCAACTTAGAATTTCTTAAGTGTCAAAAATGTAAATTATTTGTAACAAATTTCTCAGCTTTTACTATTCGTAGACTTTTGATATTTTGTATTCAGAGTTAGGGGTCTCAAATGGTAGGATGTATTTTCAGGTCTGTTCCTTATATACTTCTTGTCAAGCGTTGACTAAAAATTTTGCCACTAGATGGTGGACCAAGGAATTTCGTTCAATTGGGTGTTACTTATTTCATATTAATTCATGAATGAAAATCTATGAATATTTATCAAAAAATCAGACATTTCAGTTTTTACTTAGGCTTAATGGGAATCTGTCCTGCATTCAAACTTGTAATCTTACATTATATATATTTATGTTTTTTTTTATAAACCAAAAAAAAAAAATCTTATTTTTGTTTTATTATGTAATGTATATAGCATTGAATTATTTACATCTGACACAGATCATGTTTTAGTTTTGACCATAGTTTGATAAGGTTTTTATGTAATCACAATGTGTTTTGTTTTTAGGTAATTTGAGCATTTCATAGTGCACATTTTAATTATAGTATTTGATTATTTGGTGAATGGTTAAAGTCTATGCTACATTGTATTAAATGGATCAAAATTTAATATTTTCTGTCCAAAAATAAACCATCATTGTTTTTATCCACTAGCCCTTTTCTTAATGTACTAGGCCAGTGGAAAATTTTTAAGCATGGTTCTTAATTCTTAATATATTATATATTTTATTTTGCAAGAAAGTTCTTGTAAAATGATGTAAACCTGATTAAAGTTGAGTTTTACCATAATGTTGAATAATATAATTGATAGAAAAATAATAAAAACCAATCTAAAAATGAATGGATGTGGCAGTATATTATGGAGGGTAATCGTTGTCAAAAATCAAGACTTTTAAACCTGTCAATTCGTTTATGCTAACGTGTTCAATGTAGAACTGAATTGTGTACTTTTGTAATTCTGAACTTGTAGATTTGTTACTTGTTATGTTGAATTATGCAGTTTGGCAGTCTGAGTAGACAAACTTGTACATTTGTATTTTGCAAAATGTATAGTATAAATTCGTTGAATGTTCACTTGTCATTTAGGAAGTTGTAATCTTGTATTCATAACTTGCTGATAATGCATACTCGAAATATGTCAGTTTTAAACATGTTAACTTTCAGTCCTTCATTTTTATTTTTACACAGTTTGCATTTGCAATGTCTCAATTCTACAAGTGTAAAGTTTACAAGTTTATCGGATTATGCTATGACCATATATGGTATCTGTACGGAAATAAACGACTTTTACCGGAAATAAAATTGGACTTTGATCGTACAGCTGTCAAGGAAGGTAAACATTTGATTATACCCTATCTACAAAGCAGATATCACCATTTTGTCGTTTAAAGTTGTTGCTATCATGAAAAAGGAAGATAAGCGAAGTTAAGCAGCCGCGCCGAGGGACTGGGTCTCACAAACATGTACTGTATATGAGCGGGTTGACAGGGTGATGATCTCTCCCTTCTCCATCCTCATGATCCTGACCCTACGTCGAACCCCTACGTCTCCCTCTCCCTTTCCCTCTTCTCCCGCCTCCCCCCTTTCACCCCTTCTCCCGCCCTCTCCTCCCTCATTAGCTGTCCCCCCTCATATATAATCATCCTGGTGTGGAGCCCGAAATATTTGAAAAATTTTATAATTTTTTTTGTACCAACTACATGTACTTTTGTCGATTTTGTGGCAGACCTGGGGTGGTGTTCTCGAAGCTGTCCTAAGAAAGTCCATAAGAAGGGTACTTAGGCAAATAGTTAGGAATGACTAAAGAAATACTTAGGGGTGTTCTTAAAGCATTCTCAGTAACTTCTTAACTTAGGCACTCCTAACTATATTTTTATTCTATTTAAACGGCAGATGAAAACACGACCACATGAAAAAAGTTCAATTAATAATCGACGATTTCTTGTGTTTGTTTTTGTTTAGCAATTAAAACTCAACATATGAAGAAAAAATAACAAGTTAATGCAGAGGTTAATGCGTGAAGAAATAATACTTATGTAAGATAATATATTATCTTAATTTACGCCGTATACTTCTAACATTTCTCATATTTTTTTTTTCAATATTATAAATCCTTCAAAATCTATTCCTGTCAACATATTGGTGTTTCTTGCAAATGTATAACATAATTTCAGCTAAATTTGTTATCAGAAATTAATTATTCAAACTATATATAGCATTGGAATACGTTTGGAACGTCTTAAGTCACCTACCTAGGTGTCCTCGAGTTAGGAGAAAAATTACGGAGTATCCCAAATTGGGAGACCTTCGAGAACATGACTTAAGTTTAGGAAGCATCTAAAGACAGACTTGGGAAGGGCCCTAAAGATAGGAACGCTTCGAAAACACCACCCCTGACTTTTTAGTTCTAAAATCCTTAATATTTTGATTTAGGACTTAGAAACTGAAAAAGGAAGATACATGTATTTTAATATTCCAGTAAATCAAAGAACATGTAAACTATGTAATACTAATGAAACGGAAGATGAAATTCACTTTCTCTTAAAATGCACTAGCCTTAAACACATAAGAAAACTGTATTTAGATCCTATACTAACTTCAAATTAATCCAAACCTACAAAATCTTAATGAAAAAATTCTTTTTATTTGGCTGATGAGCAACGAAGATAAGAATATATTATTTAATACTTGTAAACTAATTGAAAATCTATTTTCCACTCGAAAAGAGATTTTAAGTAAATAAACATTTATACTGCTAGTCTTTTTATATTAACTTTTCACTGTGCTTATATATACAGTATATATAGCTACTACGTTTTATAACTTGTGCATGCAGGAAGTTATTATGTTATATATATACTTATACTATACTTGCTAGTTAATAATACGGTGCCGCCCTTGGAGTATCTCTAACTTACTAACTATATTATTTCTGACAGAAATGGGTCATTCAAAACAATTATCAATTTAATACCTTCTATGTTCTGTTTTATTTTATTATTTTTAATATTTTATTGTAACTTTTATTTTATATTCTTAACTGCCCCCTTGGGGCGCCATAATTTGCAAATAAACAATTGTTCTTGTTCTTGATTTACACAAGGGGTCTCCTGGATTTTTTTATTATGTTTTATAATAGGGCTAACATTAATCAAATCTTTGTTTCCCTTTCCGACTGTAGATTTTGAGGTACATGTGTACATGTATGGGTGGGTAGGTTTTTCCAGACCTCACCACCCACACAATTTTATATAAAATTTATAGTTAGGACTAATGGAAGTTCAACATAATTTACCCAGAGACCCATCTAAATCAAATGTGTGGATATTCAGAAAATATTGATGATGTATCTGGATTTCTTTTAATAATATACCAGAATTTTCTCAGTATATCAAGTGCCCCCCCCCAACCCCAAAAATGTTTCTTACTATTTTTTTTGGCCCCCCTTTTTCTCTGTAATGTAATTAGGAGCCAAAATGGAAACTTTTTTATTTCTTGTCCGATTTTGAAAATTTTTTTGCAAGTTTATTCTTGTCGAATAGTGGATACAAAATTGAGGAATAATTTTGCGACCCCCACCTTTTTATCCCCGTAATATAATAAGGGGTCAAAAGGGGCCAAAACTAAATTTTTTGGTTTCTGGTCCGATTTTGAAAATATTTTTTGCAAGTTTATTCTTGTCAAAAAGCGGATACACAGTTGAGGCCTCGCTCCCCTTATTCCCCGTAATGTAATTAGGGTCCAAAACAAAACATACTTATTTCGGGTCCGATTTTGAAATATTCTTTTTATTATTGTCGAATCACTGATACAAAATTGAGAAATAATTTTGTGACCCCGACTTTCCTTGTAATATACATGTAGGGCAAAAGGGCTAGTGATATGACATGTATTTTTCAATTTCCTTGTATAATTCCTTAAGAAATGTTGGTAGAAAGTCCACCATAGGATGCATGTGTCAAAAACCTTTGTCAGTCCACCGTCCGCTGCATGTGTCGAAAAGCAATTGACTATTCATATTGGGCTTAAAACGTACAGAGTTCAACACTTGCTGCGCTCAGCGTAGCTTTTTATTACAGATTTTTTTTTCAAATTGACTATTCATGAATATGATCATTTGTATTTGTGTTAATATTTTCAGCTTTTAAAGGGTTCATGGACAATATCAACTACAGTAGCATTTCATTTCACCTTTAATTAGGCATCATGGATGAAGAACTAAAGTTTTTGTGTACAACGGGTGACATCTGTAATCTCACTTTGCTAATGAGGGAGGAGAGGGGCGAGAGAAGGGGTGAAAGGGGAGGCGGGAGAAGAGGGAGAGGGAGACGTAGGGGGCCGACGTAGGGTCAGGATGGAGAAGGTTGAGATCATCACCCTGTCCATCCGCTCATATACAGTACATGTATGTGAGACCCAGTCCCTCGGCGCGGCTGCTTAACTTCGCTTATCTTCCTTTTTTCATGATAGCAACAACTTTAAACGACAAAATGGTGATATCTGCTTTGTAGATAGGGTATAATCAAATGTTTACCTTCCTTGACAGCTGTACGATCAAAGTCCAATTTTATTTCCGGTAAAAGTCGTTTATTTCCGTACAGATACCATATATGGTCATAGCATAATCCGATAAACTTGTAAACTTTACACTTGTAGAATTGAGACATTGCAAATGCAAACTGTGTAAAAATAAAAATGAAGGACTGAAAGTTAACATGTTTAAAACTGACATATTTCGAGTATGCATTATCAGCAAGTTATAAATACAAGATTACAACTTCCTAAATGACAAGTGAACATTCAACGAGTACAGGAATTTATACTATACATTTTGCAAAAAACAAATGTACAAGTTTGTCCACTCAGACTGTCAAACTACACAATTCAACATAACAAGTAACAAATCTACAAGTTCAGAATTACAAAAGTACACAATTCAGTTCTACATTGAACACGTTTGCATAAACGAATTGACATGTTTAAAAGTCTGGATTTTTGACAACGATTACCCTCCATAGTATATTTGCATTACACGAAATTACATTATAAACATTAAAGCAAAAAAAGGTTAAGACCAGCACTATTATTGCTGTTCTCCATCTTAAAGTAACAGGGAGACCTTCAATGTGGAGTTGACACTAGCACACTGCAAGTTTAGGACAGTCCTAGTACCGATTTAAGCTCAATTCTTTCATAAATCAGGGCTGTAAAGTTTTTATGAGCTGAGTGTATGAGATTCGACGAAAATTGAAAGATTAAAGGAAAAAATAAAATGATCAAAGAAATTTGCCGCCAAATTGCTGACTAGATGCGTGAGTGTCACACGAGTTGCGTTACACTTGACAAGTCTGCTAAATGTTTATTGATAATGCATTCCTACACCTGTGTGTTGCAGGATAATCAACAACTGGCAAAGAAATCTAATAAATACAAGCATATTGATACTCATTGTAATTTTAACACATGATACATGTAGATATCAAACATATAAATGAGAATCCAATTTAAGAAAAAAAAAATTTTAAGCAAAACTTTACAATAATATGAAGACATTTTAGGGTAAAAATTGCTTGTGTCGATTTAACGTTTTCTGACAATGAAAAACAAAATAATAGTGGCTTGACATGTCTGGTAAAACGCCCCCTTTCTCTTTGAAACAGGATAGAAAGTGATGTAGATTTTATTTCACTGTATACTAGGAATGCATATTAAATTCTCAAAGAAAAATATCCCAAATAGACAATCCAAAATGTAGTGGTGGAAATTATGTTAAACTGATAAAGGCCTTTGGCGGAATTGTCTAATACATGGTTTATTTACTCAATTGGATTTGAAGGGGGTACTGTGCACGGCTGAACGGCAAATAAAAAGTGGCTTTCACAATGAACGGAAAATAATTCTTGCTGATCTCAATGCACCATAAATAAAGAAACAAAATATTATTTGTTAATGAAGGAAAATCCCTGAATTTCGTTCAGTTTTTGACAGTTTTGACAGTTGTGTATTCTTGAAACAGTATAACACTTCAAGGAGTAGGCATAAATTGAGAAGTCCTCGAATTTTATGATTTCTTGGTGAACATTATTTTGTATAGCATTTTTTGTCTAAAATACCATGAACGAAAAATAATCCATGCAAATCACGAAACAGAAAAAAAAAGTAAATTAAGGTGAACACCAACGATGAGCCCCCTATGCACGGCTGAACGAGAAATAAAAAATTCAGAAATCGATGAACGGAAAATAAAAAATGTCGAACACGGTGCACGAAAATAACCCTTTACCACCCTCTTTGAATATTATTACCCTGTTGATTTTTAAGAAACAATTAACTCAAAATAATTAAGTCTTAAAAAAAAATTGCCCACCTACATTTGTATAAACAAAGTCTTTGTTCGGGACAAAAACACTTATTTTTATGAGTAGAAAAAAGAATTTTTTAACATATTTAAATGTTTTCAAAAGAAGTGTTTGTGTATCTCGGCTATAGGAACTAGCCTTTAATCTTATAACCCATTGATCATAGATTAATGTCAATAACCCCAATTTAAATTGGATGAAATATATATCACTGAGTTAGATTGCTTAATGTTAGGAATTGTGACTGTTTCAAACTGAGCATTATTTGCTGAATTAACCCACTTAAACATTAATGATTTCATTTTAAGCTAAATCTATTACCTGATAACTTGCTGTAATCTCTTTAATTTATAAGTATGTCATTTTGATTAAAATATTTCTCACTGTATAGAAACTCACATTTCAGACTTGTTCAGGGATGAACAATTTTGTTGCACTATATAGAGCTATTTGATTTTTTTTTATGTCAAGTTCTATTTATCAAAGAAATATAACATGTTCATTTGAGTGAGATAAATTTAATTGAGAATTTATTTTAAAAAGAAGGTATGATAAATGTATTATAACAATAGAGAATCAGTGAGATTATGGTTAAAGTATGTATCATTTTATGGATAATCAGGGTAATGTAACACAAGTTCAAAATTTAACTAATTGAACAAATTTTTATATCATGCTAAGTTAGCATGTCAAACTTGTAAAATATTTGTATTTGAAATTTTAAACAAAGGATATGATAAAATTATTCCTAGATTCCCTTTCAAATTTTTGGAATAAAAGGGCTTGATGGGTTGCATTTATTTGTACCCCACCCATCTATGAAAGTATGGGGAATATAGTTGTTTTTAGTATTCTGATCTGTCTGTCCATCCAAAATGTTGTGAGATCAGGCATTATGTTTGAAATTTTGTCCATTTAAATAAAATTTTCTGCCATTTTAAAAGAAATTCACCAATTGAAAAATGAACACAAAAAATCATTAAAATTGTTTTGAAGTCGCTGAAAAAATCAAAGGGGAAGTGGATGAGAATCTAGGTGATTTTCATATTGGCCAAACTACCTGTACTTATTTTATGTCTCCTACCACTTTTGTAGGGAGACATATTGTGTTTGTCGTGTCCGTCCATCTGTCCGTCTGTATGTCACAAAGTTTGTCAGCACAATTCCTCTGAAACTACTGAACCGAATTCAATGAAACGTGGTATATAGGAAGTACATCATATGTAGTTGTGCATGTTACCAGGAAATTTTGATCCTCAAATTTTTGTGGGAGTTATGGCCCTTTGAACTTAGAACTTTTTGAGGAAACAGGGGGGGGGGCATCCTTTTTGTAGGCAAAACCAAACTTGAATTTACCTTTAGTTTAACATTTTTGCTGGATTTTATGAGTAAACAGTTCTTTCAACAAGTTGTCATTTATATGCAAAATAGTTAGATAATTTCAGTCTTCCAAGAGTAATAATGTATATAATGTTTTCAGTTTTAACTGTTGGGTATAAAAAAAATGGTTATATTGATGACAGCTACTGAATTCAAATTTGACAAAAAGAAGCTTCATCATATGTCATTTAATAAACCTTAAAATACACAAAACACAGTTCTGTGTCATATATATGCAAGGAAGAACTATACATTAGCATCATTTTATAGATTAAATACATATTCTTTAAATTAAATTCTTATTACAATGTTCATCAAATGGTTTTATACATGTAGCATTACTATAGTCATAAGAATGAATGAGTCCTGTCAACTTCCCATTGATTTAACCCAATGCTCTCATAGTTTCCTTAAGTATCAATAATCTATTTTTATATGAAAAAGACTGATCTTTTATATAACATTTATCTGTTTGACTTCAGTTTGTACCCATCTCGAGATACTGGACGTCTTGATAGAAAATGATGCCAAGCTTTCCAAATGTGATAGCCACAATGCCTACCCTATTCACTATGCCGCACAGATGAATGGCAAAGACAACGGCCACTCTGATATTAAGATTGGGGAGAAGGTTCTAAAGAAACTGATAGATAGCGGCATCCCCTGTGATGTTCTAGATAAAGACAGAAGACAACCATTGCTTTGGGCCGCTAGTGCAGGTTTGTATACTGTGAAAGTATTTTTATATCCCTGTCACAGAGAAGAGGGGGTATACTGTTTTACCCTTGTTGATCATGGTCAGCTGAATTTTAAGGTAACAGTTAAACCTATCTGTGAAAGAAAAACCTGAAACTTTGTACTGTTGGAATATATTTTGATAGTATGAATTTAGAAATTGGATATAGTCTCATGAATTAAGGATAGAAGTTGTTACACACAAATTAAAATTCTTCAGCAGTATACCTTATAGCATACAGAATAAATATGATATGTTTCTTAGTATTATATGCCATACATTTAGCATGCAAGATTTCATTAAGAATTAACTGTAATAATTTTTGGGTTTATTGAACCATAAACTAAATTTTTCATGGTGCACATTGAATAATCCGTTCGCGGATTATGTAAAATGTGCACCATTAAAAATTTAGTTTATGGCTTCTATAAACCAAAAATTATTACAGTTAATACTTATAAATAAATTTATTAATATATTTGGCGCGAAAATGTAGCAAATAAATATTTTTTCCATGAAAATATTAAAAATTCGGTTAATTTAATCGGCGTATTAATATTTATACCTGTCAATCACATTGCACGTGGCGTCCGTGCAACTGCAAATTGTATATAAACTTCATTGTTGTATTCCGGTTTAAACTGGATTCGATAATACTTTCTTTACGAATATAGGCGTAGTTTCAATTATCGTTAATCAAATCAAGATCTTTTGACTTTTATAAAGTTTACAAGAAAATAAATCAAATTTTCTTTCAATGCAAATGCTACTAATAATTTTCTAAAATTTATTTATTGTTATTTAACTTCAAATTTTTTTAAGAAATATATAGATATTGCATAGAATTTTTAGAGGAAAGAAGCAAAGAGGTACCAATGGGGCATTAGAATGTAAAAAGTCCATTAGGACAAAAAAAACCCAGAAAACACAAACAAGATCAGCACTAAGAACACTGCTTTTCATTTTGCAATTGGTCCTAGATTAAATTTATATACAATTCATAACTAATCCTAAAAAATTTTTTCTCTTTGATTTGATATTGAGAAACTAGATATTTGTGAAACCATTCAAAATTGGACTTGCTCATGTTGTTTCATGTTCAGCAATCAATAGGCAAGCTCGTAGGAAAATTTTCGTGCATGAATCAGAGTAAGTTTGTGTCAGAAACATATAATTCTTGATTCTGTATTATAAAATGTTATTGTTCGTCTTAAATTGCCTTCCTAAACTCATGTTTCTCAGTTTGTGTTAAAGTACCATATGCAAATGCACGATTCACAATATCATACATCACTTCTTATGGTTGTTCACATACAGGAAAAGACATGCATTTTAAACTACATTCAGTACATTACTACAACTACCTCTCAACAAAACTCCTGTAAACTTAGAGTAACAAATTGTATCTTCAAAGATCTACTATCTATTTATGAAAGTGGAATGCTAAAATAAACTCATCTCTGCTTGACCTTACCATAGGCAAGGTCAGATTATGCAAGTAGAAAAGAAATACCAAAGGGATGTTTTGATCTCAAAGTCAAAATGGAATTTGAATATGCTGTAGACAACAACACTTCCACAGGCAGCATGTGGGGTGGGGGAAATATTTTTGTCAAAGTTTTCCCATCAACTATTTATTACAGCCCATTGATATTCAGGATGCAGCATAAGCATGGGATCTCATTAAGATAGATTTCATTTCAGGTCTGTTGCTCACAAAATCCTGCCAATTTTGACTGACAGATTCTTTTCTATTATAAAAAGTTTGTACAGCTCAGAGTTTTAGTTGAACTGTATCAATAGTCTTTTATGAAAATTTTCAGGAAACTCAGAATCCTGTAGATTACTGGTCACTGCTGGGGCTGATGTTAACTCTGTGGATAAAGATGGACTGACAGGTAGGTCACATGATCACTGCTGAGGCGGACCATGAAGATGTCTGACAGGTAGGTCACATGATAAGTCTCAGGTGTCAACTTTATCATGTGTTACTTATCACTGCTGAGGTGGACCATGAAGATGGACTGACAGGTAGGTCACATGATAAGTCTCAGGTGTAAACTTTACCATGTGTTACTTATCACTGCTGAGGTGGACCATGAAGATGGACCGACAGGTAGGTCACATGATAAGTCTCAGGTGTGAACTTTACCATGTGTTACTTATCATTGCTGAGGTGGACCATGGGCTTTTGATTCATTGCTTTAAGCATTACATGAAATGAAGATCTTGCCAATTCTGTTTTTAAGAAATTGTTTGGGATATAGTTTGTTTTAATGTGATTGAATTTCCTATTAGGTACAATTACATACCTGTGCTTAAATTTGATCCCCCTTCAAGGAATGACAATTAAGTTCTTAAGGTGGAGTTGGCAGTTTTGATCTGATCAGATTTTTTAGCTCACCTGGACTGAAGGCTATTGCCATCACTTGGCGTCCGTCGTCGTCTGTTGGTGTCTGTCGTCGTCTGTTAACAATTTTTCAAAAAAATCTTCTCCTCTTAAACTAATGTACAGAACTGAATGAAACTTGGTATGATTGGTCCTTAGGGTGTCCTGCAAAAAAGTTGTGTTTTGATTATTGATCCGTCAAAAAACATTGCCACCATTGCTAAAAATAGACCAGAGGGTCAGAATACAGTTTTTAGCTCACCTGACCCGAAGGGTCATGTGAGCTATTGTCATCACTTGGCGTCCGTCGTCCGTCCGTCGTCCGTCTGTAAACTTTTTAAAACGTTAACTCCTCTGACACCATAAGTCCAATTGAAACCAAACTTGGTATGGTTGTTCATTAGCATTCGGTGCTTAGAACTGATGTGGGGATTTTTGATTCGTCGTAAAACATGGCCGCCGTGGCTAAAAATAGAACATAGGGGTAAAATGCAGTTTTTTGCAAATAACTCAAAAACGGCTACAGATATCAAAATTCTGGCATAGGGTAAAAGTGATCAGCACCTCAAGAACTACCTACCCTGAAATTTTGAAGAAAATCCAACAACCCATGTAGGAGTTATTGCCCTTTTTGTGGATTTTTTGCAAATTTTGCACCTGTTTAGCTCAATATCTTGAAAACTATACTAGATATTTTAGAAATTTAAATTGCATATTGTTAAGCACATCAAGATCTACAAAATATGTAATAGGGTCAACGTTGTAGGACCATTCCTTTTAGGAGTTATTGCCCTTAGAACGTCAAACTTTAGCATTTTTACAGCATTTCCTCATTACATTGAAAACATTAACTCCTCTGACACTTTAAGTTCAAATGGAACCAAACTTGGTATAGTTGTTTATTAGCATTAGGTGTATAGAACTGATGTGGGGATTTTTGATTGGTCCTAAAACATGGCCGCTGTGGCTAAAAATAGAACATAGGGGTAAATGGCAGTTTTTTGCAAATAACTCTAAAATGGTGACAGATTTCAAAATTTTGATTGGGAACAAAAGAGATCAGCACCTCAAGATCTACCAGCTCTGAATTTTTTAAGAAAATCCAACAACCCATGTAGGAGTTATTGCCCTTTTTGTGGATTTTTTGCAAATTTCGCACCTGTTTAGCTCAATATCTTGAAAACTATACAAGATATTTGAGAAATTTAAATTGCATATTGTTAAGCGCATCAAGATCTACAAAATATGTAACAGGGTCAACGTTGTAGGACCTGTCCTTTGAGGAGTTATTGCCCTTGGAACTTCAAAATTGAGCATTTTAACTGCATTTCCTCATTATATTGAAAATGTAAACTCCTCTGACACTCTAAGTCCAATCAGAACCAAACTTGGTATTATTGTTTATTATTATTAGGTGTATAAAACTGATGTGGGGATTTTTGATTGGTCGTAAAACATTGCCACTGTGGCTAAAAATAGAACATTAGGTTAAACTGCATTTTTTTGCAAATAACTCAAAAAGTGTGACAGATTTTTAGATTTTGATTGAGAACAAAAGTGATCAGCACCTTAATATTGTCAGATGACCCCCTTATTAATCTTATGACCCTTTCAACGTCAAATAGATTTTGCCTAATAACCTTTACTTCAGGCACATATGTCAGGTGAGCGATTCAGGCTCCTGGAAGCCTCTTGTAAGCTTAATATCTTAAAAACTATACTAGATATTTGAGAAATTTAAATTGGATATTGTTGAGCACTTCAAGATCTACAAATCATGTAATAGGGTCAACGTTGTAGGACCTTTCCTTTTGGGAGTTATTGCCCTTAGAACGTCAGAATTGAGCATTTTAACAGCATTTCCTCATTTCATTGAAAACGTTAACTCCTCTGACACTTTGAGTCCAAATGAAACCAAACTTGGTATAATTGTTTATTAGCATTAGGTTTATAGAACTGATGTGGGGATTTTTGATTGGTCGTAAAACATGGCCGCTGTGGCTAAAAATAGAACATAGGGATAAATGGCAGTTTTTTGCAAATAACACTAAAACAGTGACAGATTTCAAAATTTTGATTGGGAACAAAAGTGATCAGCACCTCAAGATCTACCAGATCTGAAATTTTGAAGAAAAAACAACAACCCATGTTGTATGGTCGCCGTTTTTTAAAAAACAGCCTTTTACTTGGTGTAAAAAACTTAAATTTATCACTCTTTGTAAACAAGAAATTCAGTGATTATCCCCCTTTGTACACAATCACTTATTTTATATTTTTAAATAAAAACCAAACAAAAACTTACTTTATCTTCAAAAATAAATTATAAATTTTATAATTGATGCAAAAAATATTCACATTTTAATCATTACTACCATAAATAACAAGGGGTGCCCCCTGTACCTATTTTTAGCCATATGTAAACCGATGGATTTTTTACGAAACTATTGCCCACATCCTTATACCTATAGATCATTGAGCTCTAAAAAGTCTCCATTGGGTCAGAGTTGTCAGATAACCCCTGATAGGGGTTATGGCCCTTTAAAGGCAAAAATAGTGTTTTTTCCTGTTGTTGTACCCATAGAATGAAAACTATTGCAGATAGAGAAAAAATGTTACATGCTTAAACTGTCAGCTTATTTTAAGCTCTACAAAAGTTTTTATCAGAATGAAATTTTCAGATGACCCAATATAAAAAAGACCCTTATGGCCAATCATATTGACATAAAAAGTGACATTTCTGTATAAGGAAATAATAATTAAGAATTATTAAAATGTATGGAACAATTGAATAATTACAAATATTAGAATGTAGATATGTGACATGTATTTATTATACCATACCCTATGTTAGTACGTAAATAGTTATCTAACTGTTGTAGTTCCAAACATTGAATTCCTTTACATAAAAACAGAATTATATAAATGTTTAGGTATTTGCATTTGATAATATTTTATTTAAATCCCTGAAAATTTCACTTTGTGAAGCTTAGCATGATGATTCTCTTCTACAGGAGTGCTACACCCTATCAGTAGGTGTCCTTCATCCATGAAGGCCAGTGAGACTGGGTCTAAGATTCCTTTGTCTCTAGTGTTAATGAATGTCACTAATTTTCATCAAGAATGTGTGCTGCATTATGCTTATTTTAAGTGTAAATTTTATTTACACACCTTTTATTAGCACTTTGTGAAGTTTAGCATCAGTGCCACATCCTATCAATAGATGTCCATCATCCATGAAGGCCAGTGAGTAAGGAAGTAAGATTCCCTTGTCTTCAGTGTTAATGAATGTCACTAATTCTCCTGTATTGTCTAATATATGTAGTGCATTACTGTCAATATCTGCTACAATGACTCTGTCTGTTGAAGTGGTCGCTATATCAGTAGGACGGAATGGGTATGTGTTGATGTCAGGATGTCCTGTGTACCTGGTGATGACACATCCATCTCTATCCAGGACAATAACTATACCTCTGACATGATAAAGATCAAAGTCCACCACATGTATGTATCCATTAGAGGTGCTGGTTATACTCTTTACATAGGTAAAGATTGGTTGGTTGTGTTGATCATGTTCATAAACAGCCTGTCTGGTTCCTTTGTTGTCTAGTACCATCACCATTTCCCTGGAATCACCCCCAGCTCCTATAATGACTTGGTTGTTGCTGGTGATGTGGACAGCTGTGGATTCATATGGACTCACAGCATAGACTGAATCTGTGACTTCACCTGTCTCTGTGTCTAGAAGTTTGAGTGTAGATTCACCAGTAGTACCCCCGGTAAGTAGGATTTTGTTCTGAGACAGTCTTGCCATGCCCCATACCTCCATGTTGATTCTGTTTATTATTGTAAAGTCCTGGTCCTGTAGCTGTATGTGGTACAGTACACCATCTTTATAACACCCAATCCATAACTTATCTCCCTGGGCTGGGAGTACACAGCCTATATAGGTCAAGTCAGTAGTGAATGCTTTTACACTAAATATCTCAAACTTCTTTCCAATATCCTTGATATACATTACATTGTGTTCAGACTTATCTTTAAGATGTTGTTGTCTACAGTTTTCACACAAGAGAAGATCACACTGTAAACATTTACTTGTAATTGTCACTCCAGTCTTACATTGTCCACAACCCACCCTAGACTGTTGTGGATTACTTACAGCAACTTGTGCTGTTTGTTTAGATGGTGAAGATCCCATGATAGAAAACCGTTTTATTCTACATGTTTATATACAATATACCAATATGAATTGCTATAAGGATTTTTTTGGCACACTGCATAGCAAGTTATGAACATAGAAAGTAGATATAAGACATTTTCTCAAGCTACTGAATTTAAAAAGAATGGGTTCAGTGGTTATTATTTGTTTATACTCTGAAATGTTTTAATTTAATAGTGTCAATTATTTACATATCAATGCCATAGGGTGTTATATTGCAAATCAAGTTTTCATATGAAAAGTTCTTAATAGATATTTGAAAATGTGTTCAGCCATTTATTAAAAAGTGACAATTTGAAAAATATCTTTTATCTTGAACAAAACAATACTTTGTTTTAACTCAACTAATCATAACTTTTTAATGGTAATCTTTTTTACAACAATTAAAAATGAATTTTTTAATCTCTTAGGGTGTATATACATAGGGTAATACATGTAATGTTTTTGACTGGTCTGTTTGTCCGTCAGAATGGAAAGCATTAAATGAAACTTGGCATGCAAGACTTGAACTATATTTAGTTGTGCATACATTACCATGATGTTTCCATTCACAAAATTTTGTTGAAGTTTTTAACTTGCATGTAAACATTTGGTATGCAAGAATGCAAGAATTACACCATATGTAGATGTTTGTTATTGAGTATATTATTCTATAATAATTCCTCAAGGCCATTAATGGAACATATGTAGTATGTCAACATGCTCACTCTGACTTTGTTATAATATCATAGTAAAAGATTAAACAGAAAAATGAAAAATTAAAAAAAATCATTCCTTGAATTTTAAACAGCGATAAGAGAGCAAAATAAAGCTCTTGACAGTATTAAGTTTTCAAAATTGCACATGATTTAAAATATCACGGAAACAAAACCTTTCCTGGAACTGTCTTATTTTCTGAATTAGTCTTCAGAAAAAGTCCAGTTTCATGACAGCCAGTAAAGTATTTTTTTTATCTCAAACATTATACATTTTATGAGCTATTTACAATCCATATCTATGGACTACATTAAGATTAATAAATTAAATATAATACATATCCAAAGATTGTAAATGCAAAACACTTTATGAATATGAGGAGCAGAACAATAAACCACAAAAAGGCAGAAACTGAAAACCAAATTATGACCAAGATCAACCTATGTCCTAGGTAGGATGGACCTTGGGGTTTTGAAATCTGAATCTGATAATTTAAAGCTTTGATGTGTTATTCAACACAAAAGTGTTGATACATGAGTGGGCTTACCTCAAAAACACATTGATAATTGAGGTAGTAAAACACACTTCTAAGTTAAACGTCAGAAACGTTCTTTGCAGCACATATGCTTCTGCCAATAACTATTCTAAAACTATATTTAACCTTATAAACACTTATCATACATCGTTGAAATCCTTACATTCCATAGATTATCTTCCAGTTAGTTGTTACTTGCAAAAATAAGATCTTTTCATTACAAACCGATAACTCCGAAAACAAATTATAGATGAAAAAACACTAAAATTTACACATTTTTACCATACTTCAAACCTAGATTAGACTCAAACCTGCACTAAATCCTCTATAGTGCTATACATGATCTGAAAGTGCATAAACCTGGCTGTTTATTAAAAGTGAAAAACCCATACATTGACCGGCTTATTTTTTCAAGAAATGACATCGCATTTTTTACCTTAAAAACAAGCATTAATAAAAACGTTAAAAAGATCGGTAAAATAAAAATGACACCATGCCGGAAAAGGGACGCTTAACTTCCGTTTTTTCGAATATTTTTATATTTTGTCAAAAATATTATCTCTGAAAGATTCCCTATCAGTTGAGCACACTTTCGTTAATAAATTATAAGGCATTCTTAATTTATAGCTACTTAAATTCGACCTTTGTATTTTACTTTAAAAATTCTAGGATGTCACTCTCCGAAACTAACTTGTAAACAAAACCGAACTGTGTCTTACTACCTTAATAGATAAACATTTTTTTATGTTTTTAAGTGTTGTGTATATTTCAAAACTTGATTATATTTGGAACAAAATGATATTTGGCAATTTCTTTTAGGTCATATATAAGCCAAGTTATGGCCAGTCAAAGTTGGAACCCTATTTTCACTTTTGACCATAGTTTTGCAATATTTTGAAAATCATATCATATCATGGTGTCATTTTGTTTCTTAGATAAAAATCAACATTTTTACACATTTTTTTGTTGTTATTTATTTTTAAAATAATTAACATTTACCTTTCTAATTGATTATTTTTTAAAGTCCGGGGAGATTTTACCTATCAATTTAACACAGTTTGCAAAGTAAAGACCAAGTACGACACTTTTGAATATCGTGTTCCTAAGAGACAAAATCATCACATTTTGCTTAAAAATACGGAGTTCTGTCGAAAAATTTCAGCAAATAAATAAGCATACATACATTAATTTTATTTTAAAGAGATGTTGTCCATTTGGTCGTTTTCACCTTTATAAAAACAGAACTGATGCAGCTGAAAAGTTGGCAAAACGTTACGTAACGTTTTCGCTCGATTTTTTAAAATATGCTGTTTTGGTTGCTATGGCTTTTTTTCCAAGACAACTAATATTTTCCAAATTTTTTTTTAACTAATCTGTTGTATATTGATATAGCTTTGATTCCACCAATTAACATGGGTATTTAGTTTGCGTAAAATGCTGGTATAATTGTTGACAATTACGTTAATAGATAAACATTTTTTTATGTTTTTAAGTGTTGTGTATATTTCAAAACTTGATTATATTTGGAACAAAATGATATTTGGCAATTTCTTTTAGGTCATATATAAGCCAAGTTATGGCCAGTCAAAGTTGGAACCCTATTTTCACTTTTGACCATAGTTTTGCAATATTTTGAAAATCATATCATATCATGGTGTCATTTTGTTTCTTAGATAAAAATCAACATTTTTACACATTTTTTTGTTGTTATTTATTTTTAAAATAATTAACATTTACCTTTCTAATTGATTATTTTTTAAAGTCCGGGGAGATTTTACCTATCAATTTAACACAGTTTGCAAAGTAAAGACCAAGTACGACACTTTTGAATATCGTGTTCCTAAGAGACAAAATCATCACATTTTGCTTAAAAATACGGAGTTCTGTCGAAAAATTTCAGCAAATAAATAAGCATGCATACATCAATTTTATTTTAAAGAGATGTTGTCCATTTGGTCGTTTTCACCTTTATAAAAACAGAACTGATGCAGCTGAAAAGTTGGCAAAACGTTACGTAACGTTTTCGCTCGATTTTTTTAAAATATGCTGTTTTGGTTGCTATGGCTTTTTTTCCAAGACAACTAATATTTTCCAAATTTTTTTTAACTAATCTGTTGTATATTGATATAGCTTTGATTCCACCAATTAACATGGGTATTTAGTTTGCGTAAAATGCTGGTATAATTGTTGACAATTACGTTAATGGTAGTAAAACACACTTGTAAGTTAAACGTCAGAAACGTTCTTAGCTTTGCAGCACATATGCTTCTGCCAATAACTATTCTAAAACTATATTTAACCTTATAAACACTTATCATACATCGTTGAAATCCTTACATTCCATAGATTATCTTCCAGTTAGTTGTTACTTGCAAAAATAAGATCTTTTCATTACAAACCGATAACTCCGAAAACAAATTATAGATGAAAAAACACAAAAATTTACACATTTTTACCATACTTCAAACCTAGATTAGACTCAAACCTGCACTAAATCCTCTATAGTGCTATACATGCTCTGAAAGTGCATAAACCTGGCTGTTTATTAAAAGTGAAAAACCCATACATTGACCGGCTTATTTTTTCAAGAAATGACGTCGCATTTTTTACCTTAAAAACAAGCATTAATAAAAACGTTAAAAAGATCGGTAAAATAAAAATGACACCATGCCGGAAAAGGGACGCTAAACTTCCGTTTTTTCGAATATTTTTATATTTTGTCAAAAATATTATCTCTGAAAGATTCCCTATCAGTTGAGCACACTTTCGTTAATAAATTATAAGGCATTCTTAATTTATAGCTACTTAAATTCGACCTTTGTATTTTACTTTCAAAATTCTAGGATGTCACTCTCTGAAACTAACTTGTAAACAAAACCGAACTGTGTCTTACTACTTGAAGACTGTAATAATACAGGCACTTCTAAAGAATTGTGGGTTGAACCAGGTTTTATGGGCCTTACCTTGTGCCTTATTATAAAGTCAGTAGTGAGATACAATTGGATAGTGAGGTTATCATATAGCCAAAAAACTAATAAAAGCAGTGACAAATCATATCCTCTGGTGAAGATGAATGGTTCAGATACTGGCTATGACCTTTTTTTCTGCATGGATAAGCACTTCAAATTTTGAAAAGTTCAAGTCAATTCCCTCTTAGTGACAATAGTGCATAATGAGGTGAGCTTCCTAATCGATACATTACCTATGTTTCTTAGATCTGTTTAAGATGAAGCAGTTATGGCACACCATTTATATGGTATGCAGTTCATTAGCATCAGTACAGATCAATTAAAAGAGCTTGAGTTGTTTCATCTATATGCTACTGCAGTCATGGTCTACTGACTTTGAGATTTTATACTGATTTGGCCAATGTTATTTAACTTTATAGCTCACCTGACCCAAAGGGTCATGTGAGCTATTGTCATCGTTAGGCGTCTGTCGTCCGTCCGTCTGTCGTCCGTCGTTAACTTTTCTTCAAAGATCTTCTTCTCTGAAACCACAGATGGGATTGCTTTGAAACTTTGTACACTTGATCTTTAGGATGTCCTCTACCAAGTTTGTGAATTATATACATGTCTACCAACCAACATGGCCACAGTTGCTAAAAATAGAACAGTGGGGTCAGACCATTGTTTTTGGCTTATAACTTGAAAAGTATAAGAGATAGAGAAAAACTGAAGCAACTTTTCTTATTCAGCATCAAAAGGCCTTATAGGAGTTATTGCCCTTGAACTGTTTTTTTTTTATTAATTTAAACTGATTTTCAAAAATCTTCTCTGAAACCACTGAAGGGATTGTTTTGCAACTTTGTATACAAGTTTGTGAAATTTATTCAAACTTTGGCATAAGAGATCAGGTGAGCGATTCAGGCTCCTGGGAGCCTCGAGTTTTTTAGCTCACCTGACCCGAAGGGTCATGTGAGCTATTGTCATCACTTGGCGTCCGTCGTCCGTCCGTCGTCCGTCCGTCGTCCGTAAACTTTTTAAAACGTTAACTCCTCTGACACCATAAGTCCAATTGCAACCAAACTTGGTATGGTTGTTTATTAGCATTCGGTGCTTAGAACTGATGTGGGGATTTTTGATTCGTTGTAAAACATGGCCACCGTGGCTAAAAATAGAACATAGGGGTAAAATGCAGTTTTTTGCAAATAACTCAAAAACGGCTACAGATATCAAAATTCTGGCAGGGTAAAAGTGATCAGCACCTCAAGATCTACCTACCCTGAAATTTTGAAGAAAATCCAACGACCCATGTAGGAGTTATTGCCCTTTTTGTGGATTTTTTGCAAATTTTGCACCTGTTTAACTCAATATCTTGAAAACTATACTAGATATTTGAGAAATTTAAACTGCATATTGTTAAGCACATCAAGATCTACAAAATTTGTAACAGGGTCAACATTGTAGGACCTTTCCTTTTAGGAGTTATTGCCCTTAGAACTTCAAAATTTAGCATTTTAACAGCATTTCCTCATTACAATGAAAACGTTAACTCCTCTGACACTTTAAGTCCAAATGGAACCAAACTTGGTATAGTTGTTTATTAGCATTAGGTGTATAGAACTGATGTGGGGATTTTTGATTGGTGGTAAAACATGGCCGCTGTGGCTAAAAATACCACATAGAGGTAAATGGCAGTTTTTTGCAAATAACTCTAAAACGGTGACAGATTTCAAAATTTTGATTGGGAACAAAAGTGATCAGCACCTCAAGATCTACCAGCTCGGAAATTTTGAAGAAAATCCAACAACCCATGTAGGAGTTATTGCCCTTTTTGTGGATTTTTTGCAAATTTTGCACCTGTTAAGCTCAATATCTTGAAAACTATACTAGATATTTGAGAAATTTAAATTGCATATTGTTAAGCGCATCAAGATCTACAAAATTTGTAACAGGGTCAACGTTGTTGGACCTTTCCTTTGAGGAGTTATTGCCCTTGGAATGTCACAATTGAGCATTTTAACTGCATTTCCTTATATTGAAAATGTTAACTCCTCTGACACTTAAAGTCCAAATGGAACCAAACTTGGTATTATTGTTTATTATTATTAGGTGTATAGAACTGTTGTGGGGATTTTTGATTGGTTGTAAAACATGGCCGCTGTGGCTAAAAATAGAACATTAGGTTAAACTGCATTTTTTTGCAAATAACTCAAAAAGGGTGACAGATTTTTAGATTTTGAATAAGAACAAAAGTGATCAGCACCTTTAGATCCACCATATTGTCAGATGACCCCCTTATTAATCTTATGACCCTTTCAACGTTAAATAGATTTTGCCTTATAACCTTTACTTCAGGCACATATGTCAGGTGAGCGATTCAGGCTCCTGGGAGCCTCTTGTTTCTTGCATCATTTTTATTTGAACAGGCAAGACATATCTCTGTTTTAATAGTTTGTTGTGAATTATAAGGAACACATTCATGTTTAATATAATCCATGTCAAAATTTTTAATCTTTAAGTATCAAACCAAATGTTGAACAAGTTGTTCTTTCCTCAAGATAGGAACTTTTTTGCTTAGTGACTTTTGATAACAGAACCATAAAAAAATTAGAATTTAAAACAAATATAAAGATAGGAACTTTTTTTGCTTAGTGACTTTTGATAACAGAACCATAAAAAAATTAGAATTTAAAACAAATATAAAGATAGGAACTTTTTTTGCTTAGTGACTTTTGATAACAGAACCATAAAAAAATTAGAATTTAAAACAAATATAAAGATAGGAACTTTTTTTGCTTAGTGGCTTTTGATAACAGAACAATAAAAAAATTAGAATTTAAAACAAATATAAAGATAGGAACTTTTTTTGCTTAGTGGCTTTTGATAACAGAACAATAAAAAAATTAGAATTTAAAACAAATATAAAGATAGGAACTTTTTTTGCTTAGTGGCTTTTGATAACAGAACCATAAAAAAATTAGAATTTAAAACAAATATGATACATTCTGAAGCATGTGATTTGGTATTAAGAAATATCAGAACTCATAAGTTTCAGCACTTAAAGTTTGCTTTTACAATTGTATATTAGATAAAAATAAAATAAGGCAAAAACACATTGAGAAATCGAAGAATGTAATGTTACAGGCATTTCTAAAGAATGGTGGGTTGAACCAGGTTTTATGGGCCTTACCTTCCTCCTTATTAAAAAAAGTCAGTAGTGAGATACAATTGGATAGTGAGGTGATCATATAGCCAAAAACAAATAAAAACTGTCTGTCTGTCTGTCCGTCACAAAGTTTGTCAGTGCACTCCTCTGAAACTACTGAACCTAATTCAACAAAACTTGGTATATAGGAAGAACATCATATGTAGTTGTGCATATTACCAGGAAATTTTGATCCTTAAATTTTGTGGGAGTTATAGCCCTTTGAGCTTAGAAATTTGCTGAAAATCATCTTTGTTATCTTGTCAGCGCAACTCCTCTGAAACTGAAGTGAATTCAACGACACTTGGCATATAGGAAGGACACCATATTAAGTTGTTCATATTACAAAGAAATTTTGATCCTTAAATTTTTGTGGGAGTTTAGCCCTTTCAACTTAGAAATTTGCTGAAAATCATCATTGTCATCTTGTCAGAGCAACTCCTCTGATACTACTGAGGCGAATTCAACGAAACTTGGTATATAGGAAGTACACCATTTGTAGCTGTGCATGTTCCCAGAAAATTTTGATTTCCAAAGTTTTGTGGGAGTAATGGCCTTTTGAACTTAGATCTTTTGGGGGAAACGGGCGAGACATTGTTTTTGCAGGCAAAAACAAACAACAAACTTTTAATTTTAATTATTTCTACCTGTTCCCTAAGATTTTTTCACCATGTCATTGATGTTATTGTTTACGCACAGTATACGGTTACAGCAAATTTGGGCAAAACCCTAACAATAAGAAGTTCTAATTGGTACGAGTACACAATTATCGCCCTTGGATTTTCGTTGTCCACGAATATAGTTCTATTAAAAATAGTACCTATGAACAAGTATTGTGTGTGTGCGTTCTATTCACTTTTAGAGGTTGATTTTGGTCTCAAATTGATGTCACAGTAATGAAGAAATTTAATGACATCCTTAAAAATCCAAATTCAATTGGGAAAGGTAGCTCTTTATTGCACAAAAAGGGGGGAGTTTTGCTTTTCGGAAGCTCTCAGATTTTATCCCCTCTAGGACCCCAGAATTTTCAACTGTTAAAAAAGTTTGATATCTGTGAAAGGAGAATTTGTTGCATTATTTGTTTGCAATTGTGGTAATGAGAAAGTGTGTTTAAAATTATTTGGTTTGAGCAGGTGCAATTTTTTTTAAATGACATTTTCTTTTATTGAACAAAGAGGGAAAATTAAATGTGGTCTCGTACCTAATGGGTGGCCTACAGCAAGTCTAGAAGTAACACTTTTAACTATAGAATAATGTCAGGATGAAAGATAATGTCATGCTTTGAACAAGTTATGATAGTCCAAGTTGAAATTTTATTCATTCAGATCATTTTCTGGTCATTTTAGACCATTATTGGGTGTCTATGGGAATTCCAATGCTATTTCTTAACTTAGGAGAATTTGACATAGTTTTCATTTATTATGAAGCTTAGCTTGAAAAATACATCTCTTATGAGACTGTATGAGGTTGGAAACTATTAAAAGAAGAAACCGAGATAATTTTTAGAAGTAAACTACTTAGAAAAATGATTAATGTCCAAATTTTGACTTCTAAAAAACATTGCGGCTTAATGGCATGTTTACTGGTATGGTCATGTGGGGACTTTTTTTTCAATAAAAGCATGAATTCAAGTAAAATAAGTCACCAAATAGAATAAATGCATTAAGAATAAGATAAGAAACACAGACATACTGCTTAAAAGCTAACATCATCACCCAGAAATGTCATATTGTGTCAAAATCTAAGCTTTTTTGCGAGCAAAATTTCACCATTTTGCCTGAAATTGGTTATAACGCCTGACCATTTTTCATAATTAACCCTCTGACTAGAGAAGTTGCATATTAAATGTGTTGTCTATTATCCTCTCATGCTAAAAACATGCTTGTATTAAAACAAATTGCACAATTCTAGCTTTTTAAGCCCCAAAAGATAGGATTTTAATGATGAAAAGTCATCATAGCCTTTAATTACCAGTGTCACAGCACTCAAAACCACAAAGTTTGACCTTATGTATGTATACCAGTGGGTGTTTTGAGTCTTAGTTAGTAAGAATATCATCTATTCTACATTTTAATACCATAAGGAACTGATTATCTCATTTCACTTCATCAAATTCCTCCTGACCATACATGTACCCCCTGAAAAGTCAGAAATTGCATATTTTCCACTCCGCGAACATTGGACGGTCACAAAATCTTTCACCATGCACTTATTTCCTTAAAACATGTGTTTTTTATGTTCAGCTAGCATTAAGCTATTGATATTAATCATTGGTTTGGTTAAAATCTATCAGACTTGAAAAAAATTGCTAAAAAGGCTTCCTGGGTTTTCCTACGGATTAGGCGCATAATAGTTTTAAGACTAACTAGCTTACAAAAGTACTAATATTTTTATTGAAAAGCATCTGACATGCCTGAAAATTTGTTATTTGACTCAAAATTGACTAGGCATGGTAGATATACACTTTCTTTCTTGTAGTTGAGGGTTTTCCGAGGTTAATAGGTACGAGTACACAATTATCGCCCTTGGATTTTCGTTGTCCACGAATATAGTTCTATTAAAAATAGTACCTATGAACAAGTATTGTGTGTGTGTGTTCTATTCACTTTTAGAGGTTGATTTTGGTCTCAAATTGATGTCACAGTAATGAAGAAATTTAATGACATCCTTAAAAATCCAAATTCAATTGGGAAAGGTAGCTCTTTATTGCACAAAAAGGGGGGAGTTTTGCTTTTCGGAAGCTCTCAGATTTTATCCCCTCTAGGACCCCAGAATTTTCAACTGTTAAAAAAGTTTGATATCTGTGAAAGGAGAATTTGTTGCATTATTTGTTTGCAATTGTGGTAATGAGAAAGTGTGTTTAAAATTATTTGGTTTGAGCAGGTGCAATTTTTTTTAAATGACATTTTCTTTTATTGAACAAAGAGGGAAAATTAAATGTGGTCTCGTACCAATTGTTATGGCAAAGACCAAAATCGGGAACGGATGACGGGACAGAGACCAAATCATTTTCGACTGTACAATAAGAATTTTCTTATTATTACTGCAAATTGATATTGTGACGATATGAAATAAAAAGTGCCATTACATTTATTAATTCATGTAATACAAGCTGTAGTGTTCGGGGTTGATGGCCTGATTTAACTCTCCATAAACAACATGTTAACTAGACTACATATTTACTAAAACTAATGACTCAGATACAGAGGTACAGATTGCAATGATATAGTCACGTGATATAAACAGAGAATGCAGATACTACAATCCCTCCTTCTTTTAGATTAAGAACCCAAATAAAATAATTCAAATTTAAACTTGTCACAATTAAATTCACTATTAATCATTTGAAAATTAAAGTCTATTGAAAGAAAATTTAGTTTTTTTTTTAAACAAATACTAACACTACGAATCTACTAAATGACTACGGATATATTATTGTCCATTATAAAAAGTCAATATTCTTTATTTACTTCATAACAAAATCGTCATATTTAGCTGGTAATTTAATGCTACGTTTCGGTCTATCTTGTATCTGAACGGCTGTGTCATTGTCTAGATTGTCACTATGTTTAACATCAGTGTCATCAGTGTTGTCGGATTCGTCTACAGATTTCTCGTTAAACTTCTTTACATGTGACCAGTTTCGTTTCATAATTACACCGTCATTTGATTGAATAACGACACTGTTACCATTTTTCTCCACAAGATCATATGGTGTTTTCTCAAAAGTTGTTGAAAACTTATTTTCCTTCTTTTGCTTTAGAAGTACACGATCTCCCGGTTTCAAGTCACTCGGTTTAGCATGTCTTATATTGTCACCATACTGCTTTCCCTTCTCCTTCCGCTCAGAGTCTACGTCACGGTAATGTCCATCTTCAACATTTAAGTGTTGTAAATCCGGTATTTTGGTTCGAAGTTTTCTGCGAAATAACAACTCGGACGGCGCTATTCCCGTAGTACTATGAGGGGTGTTTCGGTAAGTCACTAGATACGTTTCGACTTCTTGCTTCCAATTCTTGCCCTCAGCATGTGCAATCCTAATTCTTTTCATTAACGAGCGATTTTGTCTCTCTACTTCGCCGTTCGCTTGCGGCCACAAAGGTGTATTTCTGCGATGTTCTATTCCATTTTCAGTAAGAAAGTTTTCGAAAGTGTCACTGACGAATTGTCTGCCGTTGTTTGTTCGCATCGATAACGGTAATCCATGAATGGAAAAGATTTGTCGACATTTCTCGATAACTTTATCGGACGTAATCGTTTTCATTGTTCGAACCTCATAGTACCTACTAAAATAGTCAACTACAACTAGAATGTAATTTCCATCCGGAAGCGGACCTAATAAATCTGCTGCAACATCTTGCCACGGTCCCGACGGTAACGGAGTTCTCTCCATAGGTTCTGGCGGTGAACCCTGACTAACAATTTGGCATCCATGACAAGTCTTACAGAACTGTTCAACATCACGGTCTATTCCGGGCCACCATACGGAACACCGTACACGCGATTTCATGCTTACGATTCCTGGATGTCCTTCATGCGCTACACTAAGTATACGATCACGATACTCTCTCGGAACAACTATTCTCGTCCCTCGCAATAGAAGTTTTCCCACGATACTTAGCTCATGTTTAACGGGTAGATAAGTCTTTTTCTCGAGTTTGTACCACTGATCCGTCTTTAAACAATGGCGCACGTGCGAAAGTTCATCATCAGCTTCTGACGCACGCTCGAGTTCGCGCGTTGTTATCGCGTTCGGTGTAGCTTCCTTCGCGACGAATTTAATATAGCCCTCAGTGTTGTCACTTTTACTCGTTTTCGGCTCAGTTATCGTTAATCTTGAGAGTGAATCCGCTATGTTCGTAGAGCCTGGACTATATCGCACGATGAACGTATAAGGTTGTAGCCTTAAGACCCAGCGCTCAATTCTAGCCGACGGTTTTGACCTTTTCGAGTAAATGAACTCCAACGGCTTATGATCGGTCACTAGTTCGAAATTTACGCCATATATATACATATGAAAACGTTCGCATGCCCAAACGATTCCTAACGCTTCCTTCTCGGTGGTTGAGTACCTTCTCTCAACATCGGTCAAGCTTCTAGACGCATAACTTATTACTTTTCGAGTTCCACTTTTCGTTTCTTGGACAAGTACGGCGCCTAGTCCCACTGGACTCGCCTCTGTTATCAAGATCGTTTTAGCGTTCTTATCAAAATATCCCAACGTTTCGGCTTTAGATAGTCTCTGCTTTAACGCATTGAACGACTTTTCCTGTTCCGGTCCCCACACGAACGGAACGCTCTTTTTTGTTAGACGCCTTAATGGCTCCGAAACGGTTGCTAAGTCCTCGATATATCGACCACTAAAATTAACTAGTCCTAAGAAGCTACGTACTTCTGTCGCGGTTTCCGGTTGTCTTGCTTCTACAACTGCTTTGACTTTCGTTTCTGCGGCACCGATTCCTTTTGCAGATAGAACATGACCCATAAATGTCAGCTGCGACATATTGAAATGGCACTTGTCCCTATTTAAAGTTAATCCCTTTTCATAAAGCGTTTTGAGCACATTTTCCAAACTCGCGTCATGTTCGGCCTCGGTCGCCCCGTAAACTATAATGTCATCATGTATGTTGTGAACACCGTCGCATCCACGTAAGGCTTGTTGCATCACACGCTGATACATCTCAGTCGCGCAGCTTACTCCGAATAGAAGACGCTTATATCGGTATAATCCACGATGAGTTACGAAAGTTGTGACGTATCTCGTATTTTCGCTTAACTCGATTTGATGGTAGGCCCATTTAATGTCTAACTTGCTAAACACGGTACTCTGGTTTAGATCTTGAAGCACTTCTTCTATCGTTGGTATTGGATGGCGTTCGCGCACGATACAAGCGTTCGCGCATCTCATGTCGATACATAAGCGAATGTCCTTATCTCCTTTCGGGACTACTACAACGGGCGAAATCCACGGTGTGGGACCTTCGACACGTTCAATAATATCAAATTTTTCTAGCTCATCTAACTTCTTGTCGAGTTTTTCTCTTAGACTAAACGGCACGCGGCGCGGTTGTTGAGCTATCGGTTTCACGCTTTTATCGATCGGTAATTCAAGTTGGAAATTTTTGAGCTTGCCAAAACCTTCAAATAAACTCGGAAACTTATCCGGCACTCGGCTTCCGCTTACGGTATTAACGTTAGGGCCAACTTTTAAAACTCTTAGTTTAATTGCAGTTCGTTTGCTGAGCAACGCTTCGCCTTTCCCATCGAATACACAAAATTCTTCTTGCGCAACACAGGCATCGCCGATTACAACATCTGCTTTAAAGCAACCTATCAACTGTAACGGTGTCTGACTTCCATACACATAAAGTTTTCTGTCAGTTTTGTATGATTCACATTTAATGTGTTTCTCTTTCAATTTGACCCACATGTCCTTGTCAATTAAGTTTGCACTGGAACCTGAGTCTATCAACATTTTAATGTCAATTCCTCCAACGTTTACATTGACCTTTTCACCTTCTAAATAGTTTTGAATGGTAAAAGCATATTCATCATCGCTATCAGTATCAGCTGATTCTTTTACTTGGTTTACACGAGATTTATGATGTTTTTGTCTCCTGTGTGAGGGTGTGGATGAGTACTTCTGTTTCGTTTTACAGCATTTTTCGGAATGTCCGATGTTCTGACATTTATTGCAACGTTTTGTTTTTGCTGGACACTGGGGATCTCTTCCGTAATGCCCTTCTCTTCCACATCTAAAACATGCATTGCGATTGTGCGAGTTTGGAGTCTTTGCATGCCTACTCACAGCTTTTGGTTCCGTTACTCTATTGATCTCTCGTTGGGAGCCCTCAATAGATCTAGCTTGGGCGTCAGCTGTTTCATGCGCACGGCCTACTTCTAAAACATTTTGCAGAGTTAATGTTTGTCCCTTTTCTAACAGTTTTCTACGTAATTTATTTGACTTACATTTTTCAATCACTTGGTCCCGAATCGAATTGTTAACATTTTCGAACTCACAGTTTACGGCTTTCTGTTTTAATCGAGTCACATATTGTTCGATTGTCTCATTTTCACTTTGTTCCATCTTTCGGAAAACATATCTCTCGTATGCCGAACTAATTTGCGGTTCAAAGTATTTGTCCAACGCATTTACTGCTTTTTAGCTCACCTTGCCGAAGGCAATGTGAGCTTTTGTCATCACTTGGCGTCCGTCGTCCGTCGTCCGTCGTCTGTCGTCCGTCGTTCAACTTTTCAAAAATCTTCTTCTCTGAAACCGCTTGGCCAAATGTAATGAAACTTGGTAGGGTTGTTCTGTGGTATGTCCTCTACAAAACTATCGTTCGAAATTTTGATTCGACAAAAAACATGGCTGCCATGGCTAAAAAAAGAACATAGGGGTAAATTGCAGTTTTTTGCAAATTACTCAAAAACCGTAACAGATATCAAAATTCTGGCATAGGGTAAAAGTGATCACCACCTCAAGATCTACCTGCCCTGAAATTTTCAAGAAGATCCAACAACCGATGTAGGAGTTATTGCCCTTTTTCTGGATTTTTTTCAAAAAAATTACTTATTTAGCCCTATATCTTGAAAACTATACAAGATATTTCAAAAATTTAAATGGCATATGACTAAGCACATCAAGATCTACAAAAGTCGTAACAGAGTCAAAGTTGTAGGATCGTTCCTTTAGGAGTTATACCCCTTGGATTGTAAAAATTGACCATTTTCACAGTTTTTTGTTCAACTTTTCAAAAATCTTCTCCTCTGAAACTGCTTAGTCAAATGAAATGAAACTTGGTAGGGTTGTTCAGTAGTATGTGGTCTACAAAATTATTGTTCGAAATTTCGATTCGACAAAAACCTGGCCGCCATGGCTAAAAATAGAACATAAGGGTAAGTTGCAGTGTTTTGCAAATTTCTCAAAAATGGTAACAGATATTAAAATTCTATTTGGATAATAATGATCAGCACATAAAGATCTACCTGCCCAGAAGTTTTGAAGAAGATCTTACAATGGTTGTAGGAGTTATTGCCCTTTTTCTTGTTTTTTTTCTTCAAATTTTGCTCTTTTAAGACTTATATTTTGAAAACAATACAAGATATTTGAAAAATTTAAATTGCATATGGTTAAGCACATAAAGATCTAAAAATTATGTAATGGGGTCAAAGTTGTTAGACCTTTCTTGATAGGAGTTGTTTCCCTTAGAACATTAAAATTGATAATTCCACAGAGTAGCAGTCCTTTGTTAAAATATCCAGCATATAAGTATCATCGAATACAAGGTGAGCGATTCAGGCTCCTGGGAGCCTCTAGTTCAAAGTCATTGTCTCCCTGTCCTTCTTCTAACGTAAAGAAAATATCCTGAACGTTTATCCCGGCACAATGAAGCATCAGAGATTTCTTTTGCTTGGCGTCCTTTACTCCCTTTCCTTCTGCAAATAATTGGAATGCACGTTTCCAACGTTTCCATCTTGACGCTATGCTAGCATTGTCACCTTCACAGTCAAATTGTGGTATTCCTCCTAAATCCGAATTTAATGCAGTTGCCATTTTGCCGAATTAAATCAAATTTAAAATCAAATTAAATCAATTATTGATCCTCGTCGCCAATTTGTAGTGTTCGGGGTTGATGGCCTGATTTAACTCTCCATAAACAACATGTTAACTAGACTACATATTTACTAAAACTAATGACTCAGATACAGAGGTACAGATTACAATGCTATAGTCACGTGATATATACAGAGAATGCAGATACTACACAAGCAGACAAAAATTCTAATAATCTAAATTTGACTCAAAGTAATTTTGATAACTTATGGCACATGCAACACATCCAAGAAGTAGTTTTTGGATTTTATTTTATTCCTGCGCATTTCTGGTGAAAACCATTCAAGCCATCCATCTAAGACTATGGATGGTGCAGTGTGGGCATGAGTGGAACAAACATTCTGCATTTTGTTCTTTGGATCAACACACATTTTGAATTCCTTCCATCCTTCAGGGGTATAAAAAACTGCTTTACTTCACAAATGTTAATGTTTTGGTCTAAAATTTGAGTTTGCAAGTCAGTTGCCTCAGTTTTAATTTGGTAACAATTTTAAGGCCATCAATTAGAACAAGCTGAACTTTTATTTTTGTTTTAAGTATTATTCAGCATAAAATAACATAAAAGGTTGCGGAAGAAGTTTACTATAAAATATCTTATGTTTGGTAAATCTCTAAGATGAGATTCACTTAAATGTTAAGTGCCATAATAATAAGAAAATTCTTATTGTTACAGTCCTAAATGTTTTGGTTTCTATCCCCTCATCCATTTTGGATTTTCATCTTTGTCCTAACAATAAGAATTTATTATTGTTAGAGTTTTGCTGTAATCGTATCCTGTGCTCATTGTTTATTTTTGTTACTTCTTATCTAGCTGTTACTCTATGTGTAACAAGGCAATACTCATTCACTTTATTTTATAACCAATCTAAAAACAATTGTATTGACAAACAAATAACATTAAACGAAAATAATAAGAAATATGTATGGAACAATTGAATAGTTACAAATATAAAAAAAGATACATGTATTCATTATATCATACCCTCTGTTAGTACCTAAATAGTTATCTTACTGTGTAGTTCCACATGTAGAATTTTCTTTGCATTAAAACAGAATTATATAAATGGTATTTGCTTCTGATAATAATTGCTTTAAATCCCAGAAAATTTCATGATATGAAGTTTGGCATTCTTGGTTCCATTAGTGACACATCCTATCAGTAGATGTCCATCATCCATGAAGGCCAGTGAGTAAGGAAATAAGATTCCATTGTCTTCAGTGTTAATGAATGTCACTAATTGTCCTGTATTGTCTAATATGTGTAGTGCATTACTGTCATCATCTGCTACAATGACTCTGTCTGCTGGAGTTGTCACTATATAACGAGGACGGAATGGGTATTTTGTATTGATATCAGGATATCCTATGTACCTGGTGGTTACATGTCCATCTCTATCCAGGACAATAACTCTACCTTCATCATCATCATCAGGATCATAGTCCACCACATGTATGTATCCATTAGAGGTGCTGGTTATACTCCTTGGAAAGGTGAAGATTGGTTGGTTGTGTTGATCATGTTCATAAACAGCCAGTCTGGTTCCTTTGTTGTCTAATACCATCACCATTCTCCTGGTATCATCCCCAGCTCCTATAATGACTTGGTTGTTGCTGGTGATGTGGACAGCTGAGGATATATAGGGACTTACATTGTAGACTGAATCAGTTATTTCATCTGTCTCTGTGTCTAGAAGTTTCAGTCTAGATTCACCAATAGATAGTAGGATTTTGTTCTGAGACAGTCTTGCCATGTCATATACCTTTATGTTGATCCTGTTTATTATTGTAAAGTCCTGGTCATGTATTTGTATGTGGTTCAGTACATCATCATCATAACTCCCAATCCATAACTTATCTCGCTGATCTGGGAGTACACAGAATATAATACTAAGATCAGTAGTATATGTTTTTACACTAAATATCTCAAACTTCTTTCCAATATCCTTTATATACATAACACTGTGCTCAGACTTTTCTTTAAGATGTTGATGTCTACAGTTTTCACACAAGAGAAGATCACACTGTAAACATTTACTTGTTACTGTCACTCCAGTCTTACACTGTCCACATCCCACTCGAGACTGTTGTGGATTACTGACAGCAACTTGTGCTGTTTGTTTAGATGGGGAAGACCCCATGGCGAAATTGAATGTTTAACTAAGTTTTTACAAGTCTCACAGTTATAAGTGGCAACATTATTTCTCTTGTTAAAAATGTTGTTTTCTTGTAGAACATAGCTTTAACATAATAAATCTCCATTCAGTTAATAAGCTAAGAAACAACCTCCATTGAAATATTTCACATATTTAATAATTACTACTACCTATCTTTCTAAAAAAAAATTCGTTCTGCATCATTTGATAAAATGAATTCAATTCAAAGTATGTTTTTCAATATCCTTTAAATCCTATGTTAGAAAACATGCAGTTAACATTCTAGTCTTTATACCATATATTTAAATGAATTGGTATAAGGATTTTTTGACACATCGCTAAGCAAGTTGTAGATAAATTGTAGATAAAGTTTCTGAATTTTAAAAGAACACACAGTTTTACTTAAAAAATGTTTTAATATTTCATAATGCCTAATATGTACATATCATTGCCATAGGCTTGACCTACATGAAACAGCAAAGAGGCACCAATGGGGCATTTGAGTGTCAAAAGTCCAAAATAGGGATGACAAAACCAGTAAACGTGAACAAGAACAGCACGAGAAAACACAGAACACAAAATCAATCGAACAGAAATTAACAACGATTTAACAGATTTCTTGTTTTAAGCTCAGGTGAGCTATTGTCATCAATTGGCGTCCATCGTCCATAAACTTTTTAAAACGTTAAATCCTTTGCCACCACAAGTCCAATTGTAACCAAACTTGGTATGGTTGTTCATTAGCATTCAGTGCTTTGAACTGATGTGGGCATTTTTCATTGGTTGTAAAACATGGCCGCTGTGGCTAAAAATTGAACATAGGTGTAAAATGCAGTTTTTTGCAAATTACTCAAAAATTGGCTACAGATATCAAAATTCTGGCTGGGTAAAAGTGATCAGCACCTCAAGATCTACCTATCCTGAAATTTTCAAGAAAATCCAAAAACCCATGTAGAAGTTATTGCCCTTTTTGTGGATTTTTTTTACAAGTTTTGCACCTGATTAGGTCAATATCTTGAAAACGATACAAGATATTTTATAAATTTAAATTGCATATTGAAAACATTAACTTCTCTGACACTTTAAGTCCAATTGGAACCAAATTTGGTATAAGTGTTTATTAGCATTAGGTGTATAGAATTGATGTGGGAATTCTTGATTGGTTTTAAAACATGGCGGCTGTGGCTAAAAATAGAACATAGCGGAAAATTGTAGTTTTTTTGCAAATAACTCAAAAACGGTGACAGATTTTTTAATTTTGATTGAGAACAATAGTGATCAGCACCTCAAGATCTACCATCTGTGAAATTTTGAAGAAGATCCAATAACCCATGTAGGAGTTATTGCCCTTTTTGTGAATTTTTTGCTAATTTTGCACATATTAAGCTTAATATCTTAAAACCTGTATAAGATATTTGAGAAATTTAAATTGCATATTGTTATGCACATCAAGATCTATAAAATATGTAATTGGGTCAATGTTGTAGGACCTTTCCTTTGAGGGGTTATTGCCCTTAGAAGGTCAAAATTGAACATTTTCAAAGCATTTCCTCATTACATTGAAAATGATTACTCCTCTGACACTTTAGGTTCAATTGGAACAAAACCTGGTATAGTTGTTTATTATAGATTATTATAGATAAGCATTAGGTGTATAGAGATTCTTATTGTTATGTTAAAGACCAAAATATTTATGACCGTAACAATAAGAATTTTATTATTATTACGCAAATCAATATTGTAATGATATGAAATAAAAAGTGCCATAAACATTTATTATTTCATGTAATACAAGTGAACAAAAATTCTAATAATTATATTGACAAGATAGAATAAGGGCAAGAAATGGCCCCCTGAATTGGGCAAATTTTCCAAAATTGGAATATTGAATTAAAACGTATTTTGTAATTCAGAAGGTACTTTTTTTGGGAACATTATTATGCATGTGCACAAAATGATAAAACTATGAAATGTAGCAAAATTGGCTGTAACTGTTACAATAATAAAGGTTTTTGTGAGATTTGAATATGAGTGGACCTGCGGCCCACAAAGATAATTTCTGGAAACATTAGTTCTTGTTTGCCAAATCCACAGTTCAAATATTTTTGTGGGCCTCCTGTCTGCTCATACTTATTTTAGCCAAAAACATACAAAAATATATCAAATTTTGTGTAATTTGAGAAAAAGCCCCCTTTTCATCAAGTTTGATCAAATGCTAATAAGATTTGAAGTATTGTTTGTTTAAAACATTTAAATTTATTAACTTTCATTACTTAATATCAAATAAATCAATAATTCAGCATAAAATTTCACTTCTTAAAAAGGGGCCAAATATAGCCCTTATCATACCTTGTCCTTTTATTCTAAGTAATTTTAATAACTTATGGCACATGCAACACAACCAATAAGTGGTTTTTATAGGACAGCAAAATTTTTGCGATCGTATAATGTTATGGCGATGTTGTCGTTGTCGTCTTCATTGCATTGTCATCGTCTGTGGACACTGGTTTCCGTGCGATAACTTGAGTAAATGTTGACCTAATGTTATGAAATTTTTATATGATGTTTGTTACCACCAAAACGCAATTAGTTTTAGACCAAAAATTAAGTTGTAGTGGGCTTGCCAATTGTTATGAAGTTTTAGTATGATGATTATTATTTGGGGTTTGTGCCCCCTACTGTTTTAGAAAAAAAGTGCCAAAAAGGGCTAAAACGGGTGTATTAACAAAACTGTTGTAGAATGTTTACTATTCATTCGATTTTGAAAATTCTTTTTAGCTCACCTGACCCGAATTTTTATATGATGTTTGTAACCACTAGAGGAAGGTTCCTATTGTATTTGGGGTTGGTGGCCCTTACCGTTTTGGAAAAAAAGGGCCAAAAGGGGCTAATACGGGTGTATTGACAAAACTGTTGTAGAATGTTTATTATTCATTTGATTTTGAAAATTCTTTTTTTATTGAATTCCTTATTAAATTCTGTCAACAAAATGTGTCAATGGTTTTGATGTATATTGAACTGTTACATTGCCACAGGGGGGCAAAGACAGGCCACACCCAAAAAATCAACTTTTTTATTTGTGGTCCAATTTTCAAAATCTTTTTTTCATTGGAATCCTTGTGAAAATCCCTGCCTGCATTTTTAATCAGATTTGAAATATCTCTTACTGTTTTTGAGATATAAGGGGTCGAAGGGGCAGAAAACGCCATTTTTTAAAGTTGGCCAAGGCAAATGGTTTTACACAAGAAATTTAGCTGTAGTGGGCCAGCCAATTGTTATGAAGTTTAAATATGATGATTATATACACTGAAGGAAGCTTTTAATTACATTTTGTGGTCCTAACCTTTTTTTAAAAAAGGGCCAAAAGGGGCTTAATCGTGTCAAAAATGTCAATGAATATAGAAATAATTTTTCTATTAAATGTAATTGTAAATATATATGTGTCAAATATGCATTTTAAAGTCCACCATAGGTTGCATGTGTAAAAAAGCTTTGTAAGTCCACCATGGGCTGCATGTGACCAAAGCAATAGACTATCCATATTGAGCCTCCAATGTACAGGATTCAACTTGTTGCGGTCGTATCATGCTGCGCTCGGCGTAGCTTTTTATTTGCAAATAATTCAAAAACGGTGACAGATATCAAAATTCTGGCAAGGGTAAAAGTGATCAGCACCTCAAGATCTACCTGCCCTGAAATTTTCAAGAAGATCCAACAACTGATGTAGGAGTTATTGCCCTTTTTCTGGATTTTTTCAAAATTTTGCACTTATTTCGCTCTATATCTTAAAAACTATACAAGATATTTTTAAAACTCAAATTGTGTATGATTAAGCACATTAAGATCTACATTTCATGTAATTAGGTCAAACCTGTAAAACCATTTTGTTTAGGAGTTATGGGCCTTAAAGCGTCAAAATTTACCATTTTTCATTACTTTTTCCCTGAATTTCAAAGATTAACTTGTCTGACACCATACATCCAACTTCAACCAAACTTGGCACAGTTGGTTAATAGCATAAATGCTACAAGTGTATCGTTTAAATTTTTGATTCGTCAGAAAATATGGCCGCTGTTGTAAACCTTGATTTTCTATGTATTTTGCTTTATTGTAGCTTTTGACGCTCATTGACGTTACTTAATTTCCCGTACTTTTTGTTCTTCTTTGTGATGTAATGTGATTGTTTTTGTATGTTTTTTTGTTAGTGATTTTGGACTGTGTTGGCTGATGTTTATTTTGTCACAATGTTTATATGATGTAAAGAAGGATTAAACCATACTATTTTTATTGGGATTTTGATTATGACCGCTCGACATAGGATAGTGATATTGGATTATGGACTAAAGCTTAATTTTATTACAGCCGCCATGGCTAAAAATAGAACATAGGGGTAAATTGCAGTTTTTTGCTAATAACTCAAAAATGGTTACATATATCAAAATTCTTATTGGAAACAAAAGTGATCAGCATCTCAAGATCTACCTGCTCTGAAAGTTTCAAGAAGATCCAACAATGGATGTAGGAGTTATTGCCCTTTTTCTGGATTTTTTCAAAATTTTTCACTTATTTAGCCATATATCTTGAAAACTATTCAAGATATTTCAAAAATTTAAATTGCATATGATTAAGCACATTAAGATCTACATTTCGTGTATTTAGGTCAAAGCTGTAGGACCATTTGTTTTAGGAGTTAAGGCCCTTAAAGCGTCAACATTTACCATTTTTCATTACTTTTTCCCTGAATTTCAAAGATTAAGTTGTCTGACACCGTAAGACCAACTGCATCTTAACTTGGCACACTTGTTGAATAGCTTATATGCTACAACTCTATTGTTCATCTTTTTGATTCGTAAAAAAACATGGCTGCCATGACTAAAAATAGAAAATAGGGCATAAATTTCATTTTTTTGCTAATAACTCAAAAATGGTTAAGATATCAAAATTGTGCAAGAATCAAAAGTGATCAGCATATAAAGTACCTGTCCTGAAATTTTGGAAAAGATCTGACTGCTGCTGTGGGAGTTATTGCCCTTTTTAGCTCACCTGACCCAAAGGGTCATGTGAGCTATTGTCATCACTTGGCGTCCGTCGTCCGTCTGTCGTCTTTAAACTTTTTAAAACGTTAACTCCTCTGACACCATAAGTCCAATCACAACCAAACTTGGTATGGTTGTTTATTAGCATTCGGTGCTTAGAACTGATGTGGGGATTTTTGATTCGTCGTAAAACATTGCCGCCATGGCTAAAAATAGAACATAGGGGTAAAATGCAGTTTTTTGCAAATAACTCAAAAACGGCTGCAGATATCAAAATTCTGGCGTGGGTAAAAGTGATCAGCACCTCAAGATCTACCTACCCTGAAATTTTGAAGAAAATCCAACAACCCATGTAGGAGTTATTGCCCTTTTTGTGGATTTTTTGCAAATTTTGCACCTGTTTAGCTCAATATCTTGAAAACTATACTAGATATTTGAGAAATTTAAATTGCATCTTGTTTAGCACATCAAGATCTACAAAATATTAATATGGTCAACGTTGTAGGACCTTTCCTTTTAGGAGTTATTGCCCTTAGAACGTCAAAATTGAGCATTTTAACAGCATTTCCTCATTACATTGAAAATGTTAACTCCTCTGACAATTTAAGTCCAAATGGAACCAAACTTGGTATAGATGTTTATTAGCATTAGGTGTATAGAACTGATGTGGGGATTTTTGATTGGTCGTAAAACATGGCCGCTGTGGCTAAAAATAGAACATAGGGGTAAATGGCAGTTTTTTGCAAATAACTCTAAAACGGTGACAGATATAAAAATTTTGATTGGGAACAAAAGTGATCAGCACCTCAAGGTTTACCAGCTCCAAAATTTTGAAGAAAATCCAACAACCCATGTAGGAGTTATTGCCCTTTTTGTGGATTTTGTGCAAATTTTGCATCTGTTTAGCTCAATATCTTGAAAACTATACAAGATATTTGAGAAATTTAAATTGCATATTGTTAAGCACATCAAGATCTTTAAAATATGTAATACGGTCAACGTTGTAGGACCTTTCCTTTTAGGAGTTATTGTCCTTAGAACGTCAAAATTGAGCATTTAAAAAGCATTTCCTCATTATATTGAAAACGTTAGTTCCTCTGACACTTTAAGTCCAATCGGAACCAAACTTGGTATTATTGTTTATTAGCATTAGGTGTATAGAACTGAGTTGGGGATTTTTGATTGGTTGTAAAACATGGCCACTGTGGCTAAAAATAGAACATTAGGTTAAACTGCATTTTTTGCAAATAACTCAAAAAGTGTGACAGATTTTTAGATTTTGATTGAGAACAAAAGTGATCAGCACCTTAAGATCCACCATATTGTCAGATGACCCCCTTATTAATCTTATGACCCTTTCAACGTCAAATATATTTTGCCTTATAACCTTTACATCAGGCACATAATGTCAGGTGAGCGATTCAGGCTCCTGGGAGCCTCTTGTTTCTGATTTTTTTTCTAAATTTTGGACTTATTAAGCCCAATAACTTGAATACTAACCAAGTTATTTCAGAAATTTAAATCGCCTATGGTTAACCACAATAATATCTACAAAACATATGTATCTGTGTAGTTCAGGTGAGCGATTCAGGCTCCTGGGAGCCTCTTGTTTTATTGAATTCATCATTAAATTCTGTCTACTAAATCTGTCAATGATTTTGATATGTATTTCACAATTACATTGCTACAGGGGGCTAAAGACAGGCCACGCCCATAAAATCAACATTTTTATTTGTGGTCCGGTTTTCAAAATCTTTTTTCAATGGATTCCTTGTGAAAATTTCTGCCTTAATTTTTGATTGGATTTGCAATATCTTTTACTGTTTTTGAGAAATTAGGGGTCAAAGGGCCAAAATTGTAAATTAATACATGTATATAGATAAGGCTTTATGTATTAGACGTTGATGTAAATATATATTTGTCAAAAATGCACTTTTTAAGTCCACCACAGGATGCATGTGTCAAAAAGCATATTAGTCCACCATGGGCCTCATGTGACCAAAGCAATGGACTATCCATATTGGGTCTCAGATGTACAGGGTTCAACTTGTTGCGGCCGTATCATGCTGCACTCGGCGTAGCTTTTTATTGGGTATTATTTTATTCCTACGCATTTCTGGTGAAAACCATTGAAGCCATTCATCTCAGACTATGGATGCTGCAGTGTGGGCATCAGTGGAACAAACAAAACTGCATTTTGTTCTTTGGATCAACATACATTTTGAATTCCTTCCATCCTTCAGGGGTATAAAAAACTGCCTTACTTCACAAATGTTGATGTTTTCGTCTAAAATTTGTGTTTGCAAGTTAGTTGCCTCAGTTATGTTTTTGTAACGATTTTAAGGCCATCAATAAGAACAAGCTGTACTTCTCTTTTTGTTTTAAGTATATCCTATTCAGCATAAAATAACAAGAAAGGGTGGCAGAAGAAGTTTACTATAAAATATCTGATGTTTTGTAAATCTCTAACACGAGATTCACTTTAATAATAAGTGCCATAATAATAAGAAATAATAAGAAAGATATTGTTTATTGTTGGGACTTCTATCAAGCTGTTACTCTATGTGCTACAAGGCATTACTCATTCACTTTATTTTATAACCAATCTAGAAACAATGGTAGTGACAAAAAAATGACATTATAAGAAAATAATAAGAAAAATGTATGGAACAATTGAATAGTTACAAATATGAAAATGCGAGATACATGTATTACATTCATTATATCATACCCTCTGTTAGTACCTAAATAGTTATCTTACTGTGTAGTTCCAAGTATTGAATTTTCTTTGCATAAAAACAGAATTATAAAAATGGTTTTTGCTTCTGATAATAATTGCTTTAAATCCCTGAAAATTTCACGATATGAAGTTTAGCATCCTTGGTTGTTCCATCAGTGCCACATCCTACCATCAGATGTCCATCATCCATGAAGGCCAGCGAGATTGGAAGTAAGATTCCATTGTCATTAGTGTTAATGGATGTCACTAATACTCCTGTATTGTCTAATATGTGTAGTGCATTACTGTCAGGATCTGCTACAATGACTCTGTCTGTTGGAGTTGTCACTATATAACCAGGAAGGAATGGGTATTTTGTGTTGATATCAGGATGTCCTGTGTACCTGGTGATTACATGTCCATCTCTATCCAGGACAATAACTCTACCTTCATCATCATCATCATCATCATCATCATCAGGATCATAGTCCACCACATGTATGTATCCATTAGAAGTACTGGTTATACTCCTTGGATAGGTAAAGATTGGTTGGTTGTGTTGATCATGTTCATAAACAGCCTGTCTGGTTCCTTTGTTATCAAATACTATCACCATTCTCCTGGTATCATCCACAACTCCTATAATGACTTGGTTGTTGCTGGTGATGTGGACAGCTGTGGATATATATGGACTTACATCATAGACTGAATCAGTCACTTTACCTGTCTCTGTGTCTAGAAGTTTGAGTCCAGATTCACCAATAGATAGTAGGATTTTGTTCTGAGACAGTCTTGCCATGTAGCATACCTCCATGTTGATCTTGTTTATTATTGTCAAGTCCTGGTCCTGTAGCTGTATGTGGTACAGTACACCATCATCATAACACCCAATCCATAACTTATCTCCCTGGTCTGGGAGTACACAGCGTATACAGGTTAACAGATAGTAGGATTTTGTTCTGAGACAGTCTTGCAATGTCCCCTACCTCCATGTTGATCTTGTTTATTATTGTCAAGGTTTATTATTGTCAAGTCTTTGTCCTGTAGCTGTATGTGGTACAGTACACCATCATCATAACACCCAATCCATAACTTATCTCCCTGGTTTGGGAGTACACTGTCTATATAGTTTAAGTCAGTAGTGAATGTTTTTACACTAAATATTTCAAACTTCTTTCCAATATCCTTGATATACATTACACTGTGGTCAGAGTTATTTTCCTTTAGATGTTGTTGTCTACAGTTTTCACACAGGAGAATATTACACTGTAAACATTTACTTGTTATTGTCACTCCAGTCTTACATTGTCCACATCCCACTCGAGTCTGTTGTGGATTACTTACAGCAACTTGTGCCTTTTGTTTAGATGGGGAAGATCCCATGGCGAAATTGAATGTTTAACTAAGTTTTTATAAGTCTCACAGTTATAAGTGGCAACATTATTTCTCAAATGTCAAAACTGTTGTTTTCTTGTAGAACATAGCTTTTACATATTAAATTTTCATCCAGTTTATAAGCTAAGAAACAACCTCCATTGAAATATTTCACATATTTAATGGTTACTGCTACCTATCTTTCTAAAAAAAATTCGTTCTGCATCATTTAATAAAATGAATTCAATTCAAAGTATGTTTTTCAATATCCTTTAAATCCTGTATTAGAAAACATGCAGTTAACATTCTAGTCTTTATACCATATATTTAAATGAATTTGTAAAAGGATTTTTTGACACATCGCTAAGCAAGTTGTAGATAAATTGTAGATAAAGTTTCTGAATTTTAAAAGAACACTAAGTTTTACTTGAAAAAGTTTTAATATTTAATAATACCTATTATGTACATATCATTGCCATAGGCTTGACCTGCATAAAGCAGCAAAGAGGCACCAATGGGGCATTTGAGTGTCAAAAGTCCAAAAGGGGGATGACAAAACCAGTAAACACGAACAAGAACAGCACGAGTAAACACAGAACACAAAATCAATCGAACAGAAATTAACAACGATTTAACAGATTTCTTGTTTTTAGCTCAGGATAGCTATTGTCATCACTTGGCGTCCGTTGTCCGTCCGTCTGTTGTCCATAAACTTTTTAAAACGTTAACTCCTCTGCCACCATAAGTCCAATGGCAGGGATTTTTCAGTGTACATTGGGAAATGCCATCTTTAGTTGATTGGGAAAAATTATCGACATGTAATCACGTCATATAAGAAATATTTCACAGATTTTCATGAAAAATTGGAAGTACATGTATATAAATGTTACATAAATTTTATAAACACAAAATTTTAATATGTGTCCAAGTTTTTAATACCATTATGGCCATGTTTATAATGCCTTAAATCTAGCTTCGGAATTTTAAAAGACAATTTGGGAAAATAATGGTCTGCTTTTCATTGGGAATGGGGCCTATAATCGGCCTCTGAGAGTACCCTGAAAAATCCCTGAATTGTAACCAAACTTGGTATGTTTGTTCATTAGCATTCGGTGCTTAGAACTGGGGATTTTTGATTGGTCATAAAACATGGCGGCTGTGGCTAAAAATAGAACATAGAGGAAAATTGTATTTTTTTGCAAATAACTCAAAAACGGCGACAGATTTTTTAATTTTGGTTATAATAAAAGTGATCAGCACCTCAAGATCCACCATCTGTGAAATTTTGAAGAAAATCCAACGACCCATGTAGGAGTCATTGGCCTTTTTGTGATTTTTTCTGCTAATTTTGCACCTATTAAGTTTAATATCTTAAAACCTGTATAAGATATTTGAGAAATTTAAATTGCATATTGTTATGCACATCAAGATCTATAAAATGTGCAATAGGGTCAATGTTGTAGGACCTTTTCTTTAAGGGGTTATTGCCCTTAGAACTTCAAAATTGCGCATTTTCAAAGCATTTCCTCATTACATTGAAAATGATTACTCCTCTGACACTTTAAGTCCAATTGGAACCAAACTTGGTATAGTTGTTTATTAGCATAAGGTGTATACAGATATTCTTATTGTAATGTTAAAGACCAAAATATGGAGGCAATGACGGGACAGAGACCGAATCATTTATGGCCCTAACAATAACAATTTTATTATCATTACGCAAATCAATATTGTGAGGATATGAAATAAAAAGTGCCATAACATTTATTAGTTCATGTAATACAAGCGGACAAAAATTCTAATAATCTAATGGACAAGATAGAATAAGAGCGAAATGGCACCCTGAATTGGGCAACTTTTCCAAAATTGGAATATTGAATTAAAACGTATTTTGTTATTCAGAAGGTGCTTTTTAACTCACCTGAAGGGTCAGGTGAGCTATTGGCATCGTTAAGCGTCTGTCGTCCGTCCCTCCGTCCGTTAACTTTTCTTCAATCATCTTCTTCTCTGAAACCACCAATGGGATTGCTTTGAAACTTTGTACAATTGATCTTTAGGATGTCCTCTACCAAGTTTGTGAAATTTGTGAACATTGACCAACCAACATGGCTGCCATTACTAAAAATAGAACAGGGGGGTCAGACCATAGTTTTTAGCTTATAGCTCAAAAAGTATAAGAGATGGAGAAAACCCGTAGCAACCTTCCTTCTTCAGCATCAAAAGCTCTACAAAACTCTCCATTCAGTCAAAGTTGTGGGACGACTCCTTATATGAGTAATTTCCCCTTAATGGTCAAAATTGACCATTTTCACAGTTTTTGGACTTTATCTTGAAAACTGTAAGTGCTAGAGGAAAAGTTAGCATTGCAAAATTGTTCAGCTCATTGAGATCTACAAAAGTGATTTCAAGGTCAAAATTGTCAGTTCAACCGTTAAAGAGTTATCCCCTTTAACTGATTTTTCTATCAATTTTAACTGATTTTTAAAAATCTTCTCTGAAACCACTGATGGGATTGCTTTGAAACTTTGTACACTTGATCTCTAGGATGTCCTCTACCAAGTTTGTGAAATTTGTGAACATTGACCAACCAACATGGCTGCCGTTACTAAAAATAGAACAGGGGGGTCAGACCATAGTTTTTAGCTTATAGCTCAAAAAGTATAAGAGATGGAGAAAATCCGTAGCAACCTTCCTTCTTCAGCATCAAAAGCTCTACAAAACTCTCCATTCAGTCAAAGTTGTGGGACGACTCCTTATATGAGTAATTTCCCCTTAATGGTCAAAATTGACCATTTTCACAGTTTTTGGACTTTATCTTGAAAACTGTAAGTGCTAGAGGAAAACTTCGAAAAGTTAGCATTGCAAAATTGTTCAGCTCATTGAGATCTACAAAAATGATTTCAAGGTCAAAATTGTCAGTTCAACCGTTTAAGAGTTATCCCCTTTAACTGATTTTTCTATCAATTTACACTGATTTTCAAAAATCTTCTTCTCTAAAACCACTGAAGGGATTGCATTGATACTTGGTATACATGATCTTTAGGATGTCCTCTACCAAGTTTGTGAATTATATACATGTCGACTAACCAACATGGCCGCCGTTGCTAAAAATAGAATAGGGGGGTCAGACCATTGTTTTTGGCTTATAACTCAAAAAGTATAACTGATAGAGAAAATCCGAAGCAACTTCCTTGTTCAGCATCAAAAGCTCTACGAATCTCTCCATTGAGTCGAAGTTGTGAAACGACTCCTTATAGGAGTTAATGCCCTTTAATCATCAAAATTGACCTTTTTTGCAGTTTTTGGAATATATCTTATAAACCGTTAGAGCTAAAGGAAAAGTTAGCATTGCAGAATTGTTATGCTCATTGAGATCTACAAAAATGATTTCAGGGTCTAAATTGTCAGATCAGCTGTTTAAGAGTTATTCCCCTTTAACTGTTTTTTCCATGAATTTACACTGATTTTTAAAAATCTTCTTTTCTAAAACTACTGAAGGGATTGCATTGATACTTGGTATACATGATCTTTAGGATGTCCTCTACCAAGTTTGTGAATTATATATATGTCAACCAACCAACATGGCCGCCGTTGCTAAAAATAGAACGGGGGGGTCAGACCATTGTTTTTGGCTTATAACACAAAAAGTATAAGAGATAGAGAAAATCCGAAGCAACTTACCTTGTTCAGCATCAAAAGCTCTATGAATCTCTCCATTGAGTCGAAGTTGTGAAACGACACCTTATAGGAGTTATTGCCCTTTAATCATCAAAATTGACCATTTTTGCAGTTTTGGAACAATATCTTGAAAACCGTTAGAGCTAGAGGAAAAGTTAGCATTGCAGAATTGTTTAGCTCATTGAGATCTACAAAAATAATTTCAGGGTCTAAATTGTCAGATCAGCCGTTTAAGAGTTATTCCCCTTTAACTGTTTTTTTCCATTAATTTACACTGACTTTCAAAAATCTTCTTCTCTAAAACCACTGAAGGGATTGCATTGATACTTGGTATACATGATCTTTAGGATGTCCTCTCTCAAGTTTGTGAATTATATACATGTCAACCAACCAACATGGCCGCCGTTGCTAAAAATAGAACAGAGTGGTCAAACCATTGTTTTTGGCTTATAATTCAAAAAGTATAAGAGATAAAGAAAATCGGAAGCAAATTTTTTTGTTCAGCAACAAAAGGTCCTTACAGTAGTTATTGCCCTTTAACTGTTTTTTCTATTAATTTAAACTGATTTCCAAAAATCTTCTCTGAAACCACTGAAAGGATTGTTTTGCATCTTTGTATACTTGAAAGTTTGTGAAATTTATTCAAACTTTGGCATAAGAGATCAGGTGAGCGATTCAGGCTCCTGGGAGCCTCTAGTTTTTTATCTCAAACATTATACATTTTATGAGCTATTTACAATCCATATCTATGGACTACATTAAGATTAATAAATTAAAAATAATACATATCCAAAGATTGTAAATGCCAAACACTTTATGAATATGAGGAGCATAAAGAACAATAAACCCCAAAAAGGCAGAAACTGAAAACCAAATTATGACCAAGATCAACCTATGTCCTAGGTAGGATGGACCTTGGGGTTTTGATAGTTTTGAAATCTGAACCTGATGATTTAAAGCTTTGATGTGTTATTCAACACAAAAGTGTTGATGCCTGAGTGGGCTTACCTCAAAAACACATTGATAATTGAAGACTGTAATGGTACAGGCATTTCTAAAGAATTGTGGGTTGAACCAGGTTTTATGGGCCTTACCTTCCTCCTTATTGAAAAAGTCAGTAGTTAGATACAATTAGATAGTGAGGTCATCAGCTAAAAACTAATAAAAGCAGTAACAAATCATATCCTCTGGTGAAGATGAATGGTTCAGATACTGGCTATGACCTTTATTTCTGCATGGATAAGCACTTCAAATTTTGTAAAAGTCAAGTCAATTCCCTCTTAGTGACAATAATGCGTAAGGAGGTGAGCTTCGTAATCAATACATTACCTATGTTTCTTAGATCTGGTTAACATGAAGCAGTTATGGTACACCATTTATATGGTATGCAGTTCATTAGCATCAGTACAGATCAGTTTTAAGAGCTTGAGTTGTTTCATCTATATGCTGCTGCAGTCATGGTCTACTGACTTTGAGATTTTATACTGATTTGGCCAATGTTATTTAACATTTTTTTTCTTGCATCATTTTTATTTGAACAGGCAAGACATAACTCTGTTTTAACAGTCTGTTGGGAATTATAAGGAACACATTCATGTTCATATAATCCATGTCAATTTTTTTAATCTTTAAGTATCAAACCAAATGTTGAATAAGTTGTTCTCTCCTCAAGATAGGAACTTTTTTGCTTAGTGCTTTTATTTACAAAACCATTTAAAAAAAAGAATTTGAAACAAATATAGAACATTCTGAAGCATGTGATTTAGTATTAAGAAATATCAGAACTCATAAGTTTCAGCACTTAAAATTACAAATACCAAAAACGCTGGTATAAACGGTTAATTTTGATATGCTATATATCGATATTTCAAGGAGTAACCTCTCATCAGTAGCATTTAAACCAAAACTTTGGAAGGTCAAAATCCAAAACAGTTGAAAACGAAAAGTATACTCAAAACCAAAACGTTCGAACAAGGAAGCCAAATCCGGCACCGAGGATATCGACCATGTGCATTACAAGGAAAGAAACCTGGTGTTTTTATCAATTTTGAATTTAACAATCGGAAATTTTAAAGTTTGCTTTTACAATTGTCTATTAGATAAAAATAAAATTAGGCAAAAACACATTGAGAAATTGAAGACTGTAATGGTATGAGCATTTCTAAAGAATTGTGGTTTGAACCAGGTTGTATGGGCCTTACTTTCCTCCTTATTGAAAAAGTCAGTAGTTAGATACTATTGGATAGTGTGGTGATCATATAGCCAAAAACTAATAAAAACTGTCTGTATGTCCGTCCGTTCATCACAAAGTTTGTCAGTTCAACTCCTCTGAATCTACAGAACCAAATTCAAAGAAACTTAGTACACAGGAAGAACACCATATGTAGTTGTGCATATTACCAGGAGATATTGGTCCTCAAATTTAAGTTGGAGTTATAACCCTTTGAACTTAGAAAATTGCTGAAAATCATCATTGTCATCTTCTTAGAGCGACTCCTTTGAAATTACTGAGGCGAATTCAACGAAACTTGGTATATAGGAAGTACACCATTTGTAGCTGTGCAGAGAATTTTGATTTCAAAAGTTTTGTGGGAGTTCTGGCCTTTTGAACTTAGAACTTTGGGGGGAAACAGGGGGGGGGGCATCGTTTTTGCAGGCAAAAACAAACTTTAATTTTGATTATTTATACCTGTTTCCTAAAATTTTTAACCATGTCGCTGATGTTATTGTTAAGGCACAGGATATGGTTACAGCAAATTTGGGCAAAACCGTAACAATAAGAAATTCTAATTGTTACCGCAAATACCAAAATTGGGAACGGATGACAGGACAGAGACCAATTCATTTACAACTGTTACAGTAAGAATTTTCTTATTATTACTGCAAATAGATATTGTGACTATATGAAATAAAAAGTGCCATTACATTTATTATACCCCACGCAACGAAGTTGCGAAGGGTATAATGTTTTTGACTGGTCCGTCTGTCCGTCCGTCCGTCCATCTGTCCGTGATCAAAATTTTCGTAACAGATATCTCAGCTATCATTAATACTAGGCTTTTGATATCTGGTATGTAGCTTCAGGTGGGGGTCCCATATGGTGGGATACATTTTCAGGTCTGTCGATCATCTACTTCCTGTTAAACAAGCCGACTTACACTTTTTCACTATAAAATTTTCAGAGTTGAAAATTTTCGTAACAGATTTCTCAGCAACTATTAATTGTAGGTATTTGATATTTGGTATATAGCTTTGGGTAAGGGTCCCATATGGTGGGATTTGTTTTCAGGTCTGTCGATCATCTACTTCCTGTTTATAGAGCTGACTTAGACTTTTTCACTAAATTTTCAGGGTTGAAAATTTTCGTCACAGATTTCTCAGCAACTATTAATTGTAGGCTTTTAATATTTGGTATGTAGCTTTAGGTAGGGGTCCCATATGGTGGGATACATTTTAAGGTCCGTTGATCAGCTACTTCCTGTTTAACGAGCCGACTTGGATTTTTTTCACTTAATTTTCAGGGTTGAAAATTTTTGTCAAAGATATCTCAGCAACTTTTAATTGTAGGCTTTTTATATTTGGTATGTAGCTTCAGGTAGGGGTCTCATATGGTGGGATACATTTTCAGGTCCATTGATTAGCTACTTCCTGTTAAACGGGCGACTTGGATTTATTTCACTTAATTTTCAGGGTTGAAAATTTTCATCACAGATTTCTCAGCAACTATTAATTGTAGGCTTTTAATATTTGGTATGTAGCTTCAGGTAAGGGTCCCATATGGTCGGATACATTTTCAGGTCTGTTGATCAGCTACTTCCTGTTTGGAGCCGACTTAGATTTTTTTCACTCAATTTTCAGGGCTGAAAATTTTCTTCACAGATTTCTCAGCAACTATTAATCATAGGCTTTTGATATTTTGAATGGAGCTTTAGGTAGGAATCCCATATGGTGGGATACATTTTCAGGTCTGTCACTTGGCCGACTTGGAAAGACAACAACTCTGACTTTTTTATTCCTAACTCGAAATAGATATTCTCTGTCCATTATGTGGACCCGTGGGGTATGTGAGCGTGCTCACTATGGTTCTTTCATTAATTCATGTAATACAAGCAGACAAAAATTCTAATAATCTAAATTTGACTCAAAGTAATTTTGATAACTTATGGCACATGCAACACATCCAATAAGTGGTTTTCGGGTTTTATTTTATCATGCGCATTTCTGGTGAAATTACCATTCAAGCCATACATCTAAGACTATGGATGCTGCAGTGTGGGCATGGGTGGAACAAACATTCTGCATTTTGTTCTTTATGTCAACACACATTTTGAATTCCTTCCTTCCTTCAGGGGTTTTAAAAAACTGCTTTACTTCACAAATGTTAATGTTTTCGTCTTAAATTAGTATTGGCAAGTCAGTTGCCTCAGTTATGTTTTGGTAATGATTTTAAGGCCATCAATTAGAACAAGCTGAACTTTTATTTTTGTTTTAAGTAACCTAGTCAGCATAAAATAACAAAAAAGGGTGGGGGAAGTTTACTATAAAATATCTTATATTTGGTAAATCTCTAAGATGAGATTCACTTTAATGTTAAGTGCCATAATAATAAGAAATTTCTTATTGTTACAGTCCTAAATGTTTTGGTATCCATCTTTGTCATAACAATAAGAATTTATTATTGTTACAGTTTTGCTGTAATCGTATCCTGTGCTCATTGTTTATTTTTGTTACTTCTTATCTAGCTGTTACTCTATGATATGTGATGATATGATATGATATGTGTTACAAGGCAATACTCATTCACTTTATTTTATAACCAATCTAAAAACAATGAGAAACATAAGTCAATTATTACCCCGGAAGCTGATAAGAAGGACCGCATTGAGTGATGCGCCATCTGTGATTCTGAGGAGATAAATCTGACTTTTGTTTCTCATTGTATTGACAAACAAATGACATGATAAAATGGGAAAAATGTATGGAAAAATTGAATAGTTACAAATATAAAAATATGAGATACATGTATTCATTATATCATACCCTCTGTTAGTGCCTAAATAGTTATATTACTGAATAGTTCCAATCATTGAATTTTCTTGGCATAAAAACAGAATTATATAAATGGTTTTTGCTTCTGATAATAATTGCTTTAAATCCCTGAAAATTTCACTTTATGAAGTTTAGCATGACCATTCTCGTCATAAGCGTAACATCCTATCAGTAGATGTCCATCATCCATGAAGGCCAGTGAGAATGGAAATAAGATTCCATTGTCTTCAGTGTTAATGAATGTCACTAATTGTCCTGTATTGTCTAATATGTGTAGTGCATTACTGGTAGGATCTGCTACAATGACTCTGTCTGCTGGGGTGGTCCCTATTCCATAAGGACGGAATGGGTATTCTCTGTTGATATCAGGATGTCCTGTGTACCTGGTGGTTACATGTCCATCTCTATCCAGGACAATAACTCGACCTCCGACATTATCAGGATAATAGTCCACCACATGTATGTATCCATTAGAAGTACTGGTTAGACTCCTTGGACAGGTGAAGATTGGTTGGTTGTCCTTATCTTTTTCATAGACAGCCAGTCTGGTTCCTTTGTTGTCTAGTACCATCACCATTCTCCTGGTACCATCCCTTGCTCCTATAACGACTTGGTTGGTGCTGGGGATGTGGACACTTAAGGATAAATAGGGACTTACATCATAGACTGAATCTGTTATTTCATATGTCTCTGTGTCTAGAAGTTTGAGTCTAGATTCACCAGTAGATATTAGTATTTTGTTCAGAGATAGTCTTGCCATGTCCCCTACCTTCATGTTGATCCTGTTTATTATTGTCAAGTCCTGATCCTGTAGCTGTATGTGGTACAGTACACTTTCATTATAACACCCAATCCATACCTTATCTCCCTGGTCTGGGAGTACACACCTTATAACGGTCAAGTCAGTGGTGAATGTTTTTACACTAAATATTTCAAACTTTTTCCCAATATCCTTGATATACATAACACTGTGGTCAGACTTTTCTTTAAGATGTTGTTGTCTACAGTTTTTACACAGGAGAAGATCACACTGTAAACATTTACTTGTTATTGTTACTCCAGTCTTACAAAGTCCACATCCCACTCGAGTCTGTTCTGGATTACTTATTATAGCAACCTGTGCTTGTTTAGATGGTGAAGATCCCATGATAGAAAACCGTTTTATTCTACATGTTTATATACAATATACCAATATAAATTGCTATGAGGATTTTTTTGGCACACTGCATCGCAAGTTATGAACAGAGAAAGTAGATATAAGACATTTTCTCAAGCTACTGAATTTAAAAAGAATGGGTTCAGTGGTTATTATTTGTTTATACTCTGAAATGTTTTAATTTATTAGTGTCAATTATTTACATATCAATGCCATAGGGTGTTATATTGCAAATCAAGTTTTCATATGAAAGTTCTTAATAGATATTTGAAAATGTGTTCAGCCATTTATTAAAAAGTGACAATTTGAAAAATATCTTTTATCTTGAACAAAACAATACTTTGTTTTAACTCAACTAATCATAACTTTTTAATGGTAATCTTTTTACAACAATTAAAAATGAATTTTTTAATCTCTTAGGGTGTATATACATAGGGTAATACATGTAATGTTTTTGACTGGTCTGTTTGTCCATCAGAATGGAAAGCATTAAATGAAACTTGGCATGCAAGACGTGAACTATATTTAGTTGTGCATATATTACCATGATTTTTCCATTCACAAAATTTTGTTGAAGTTTTTAATAGCATGTAAACATTTGGTATGCAAGAATGCAAGAATTCCACCATATGTAGATGTGTATGTTATATAGTATATTATTCTATAATAATTCCTCAAGGCCATTAATGGAACACATGTAGTATGTCAGCATGCTCACTCTGACCTTGTTATAATATCATAGCAAAAAATTTAACAGAATAATGAAAAATAAAAAAAATCATACCTTGAATTTTAAACAGCAATAAGAGAGCAAAATAAAGCTCTTGACAGTATTAAGTTTTCAAAATTGCACATGATTCAAAATATCAGGGAAACAAAACCTTTCCTGGAACTGTCTTATTTTCTGAATTAGTCTTCAGAAAAAGTCCAGTTTCATGACAGCAAGTAAAGTAGTTTTTTTTATCTCAAACATTACAAAGAGCTATTTACAATCCATATCTATCGACTACATTAATATTGATAAATTAAAAATAATACATATCCAAAGATTGTAAATGCCAAACACTTAATGAATATGAAGAGCATATAGAACAATAAACCCCAAATTCTAAGACCCAAACCGGAAAGCAAATTATGATCAACCTATGTCTGGGGTAGGATGGACCAAGGGGTTTTGATAATATTGAACTCTTAACTGATAATTTAAAGCTTTGATGTGTTATTCAACACTAAAATGTTGATGCCTGAGTGGGCTTACCTCAAAAACACATTGATAATTGAAGACTGTAATGATACAGGCACTTCTAAAGAATTGTGGGTTGAACCAGGTTTTATGGGCCTTACCTTCCTCCTTATTGAAAAAGTCAGTAGTTAGATACAATTGGATAGTGAGGTTATCATATAGCCAAAAACTAATAAAAGCAGTAAAAAATCATATCTTCTGGTGAAGATGAATGGTTCAGATACTGGCTATGACCTTTTTTTCTGCATGGATAAGCACTTAAATTTTGAAAAGGTCCAGTCAATTCCCTCTTAGTGACAATAATGCGTAATGAGGTGAGTTTTGTAATCGATACATTAATTACGTTTCTTAGATCTGTTTAACATGAAGCAGTTATGGTACACCATTTATATGGTATGCAGTTCATTAGCATGAGTACAGATCAGTTTTAAGAGCTTAAGTTGTTTCATCTATGTGCTACTGCAGTCATGGTCTACTGACTTTGAGATTTTATACTGATTTGGCCAATGTTATTTAACATTTTTTTTCTTGCATCATTTTTATTTGAACAGGCAAGACATAACTCTGTCTGTTGGGAATTATAAGGAACACATTCATGTTTAATATAATCCATGTCAAAATTTTTAATTTCAAACTTCTAACCTATAAGTACATGTGTATCAAACCAAATGTTGAACAAGTTGTTCTCTCCTCAAGATAGGATTTTTTTTGCTTAGTGACTTTTAATAACGGAACCATTTTAAAGTAAAAATTTGAAACAAATATAGAACATTCTGAAGCATGTGATTTAAAGTTCTGTTAGAACTCATAGGTGTCAGCACTTTAAGTTTGCTTTAACAATTGTCTTTTAGATAAAAATAAAATATGGCAAAAACACATTGATAAATTGAAGACTGTAATGGTACAGGCATTTCTAAAGAGTTGTGGGTTGAACCAGGTTTCATAGGCCTTACTCTCCTCCTTATTAAAAAAAGTCAGTAGTGAGATACAATTGGATAGTGAGGTGATCATATAGCCAAAAACTAATAAAAACTGTCTGTCTGTCCGTCCTTCACAAAGTTTGTCAGTGCAACTCCTCTGAAACTACTGAACCAAATTCAAGAAAACTTGGTATATAGGATGAACATCATATGTAGCTGTGCATATTACCAGGAAATTTTGATCCTTAAATTTTGTGGGAGTTATAGCCCTTTGAGCTTTGAAATTTGCTGAAAATCATCTTTGTTATCTTGTCAGCGCAACTCCTCTGAAACTGAAGTGAATTCAAAGACACATGGCATATAGGAAGGACACGATATGTAGTTGTGCATATTACAAGGAAATTTTGATCCTCAAATTTGTGTGGGAGTGTAGCCCTTTCAACTTGGAAATTTGCTGAAAATCATCTTTGTCATCTTGTCAGAGCAACTCCTCTGATACTACCAAGGCGAATTCAACGAAACTTGGTATATAGGAAGTACACCATTTGTAGCTGTGCATGTTCCCAGAAATTTTTGATTTCCAAAGTTTTGTGGGAGTAATGGCCTTTTGAACTTAGATCTTTTGGGGGAAACGGGCGAGACATTGTTTTTGCAGGCAAAAACAAACAACAAACTTTTAATTTTAATTATTTCTACCTGTTCCCTAAGATTTTTTCACCATGTTATTGATGTTATTGTTTAGGCACAGGATATGGTAACAGCAAATTTGGGCAAAACAGTAACAATAAGAAATTCTAATTGTTATGGCAAAGACCAAAATCGGGAACGGATGACGGGACAGAGACCAAATCATTTTCGACTGTACAATAAGAATTTTCTTATTATTATGGCAAATTGATATTGTGACGATATGAAATAAAAAGTGCCATTACATTTATTAATTCATGTAATTCAAGCAGACAAAAATTCTAATAATCTAAATTTAACTCAAAGTAATTTTGATAACTTATGGCACATGCAACACAACCAATAAGTGGTTTTGGGGTTTTATTTTATTCCTACGCATTTCTGGTGAAATTACCATTCAAGCCATCCATCTCAGACTATTGATGCTGCAGTGTGGGCATGGGTGGAACAAACATTCTGCATTTTGTTCTTTGCATCAACACACATTTTAAGTTCCTTCCATCCTTCAGGGGTATAAAAAACTGCCTTACTTCACAAATGTTGATGTTTTCGTCTTAAATTTGTATTGGCAAGTCAGTTGCCTCAGGTATGTTTTGGTAACAATTTAAGGCCATCAACTAGAACAAGCTGTACTTCTATTTTTGTTTTAAGTATCCTATTAAGCATAAAATAACAAAAAAGGTTGCAGAAGAAGTTTACTGTAAAATATCTTATGTTTGGTAAATCTCTAACACGAGATTCACTTTAATAATAAGTGCCATAATAATAAGAAATAATAAGAAAGATATTGTTTATTGTTGGGACCTCTATCTACCTGTTACTCTATGTGCTACAAGGCAATACTCATTCACTCTATTTTGAAACCAATCTAAAAACAATTGTATTGACAAAAAAATGACATTATAAGAAAATAATAAGAAAAATGTATGGAACAATTGAATAGTTACAAATAAAAAAAAAGATGCATGTATTCATTATATCATACCCTCTGTTAGTACCTTAATAGTTCTCACTGTGTAGTTCCAAGTATTGAATTTTCTTTGCATAAAAACAGAATTATATAAATGGTTTTTGCTTCTGATAATAATTGCTTTAAATCCCTGAAAATTTCATGTTATGAAGTTTAGCGTCCTTGGTTGTTCCATCAGTGGTACATCCTACCATGAAGGCCAGTGAGTGTGGACCTAAGATTGCCTTGTCTTCAGTGTTATTGTCCTGTATTGTCTAATATGTGTAGTGCATCACTGTCAGGATCTGCTACAATGACTCGGTCTGCTGGAGTTGTCACTTTATAACTAGGACGGAATGGGTAATATCTGTTGATATCAGGATGTCCTGTGTACCTGGTGGTTACACATCCATCTCTATCCAGGACAATAACTTTAGATTCACCATCATCAAGATCAAAGTCTGCCACATGTATGTACTCATTAGAAGAAGTTGTGTTGATCATGTTCATAGACAGCCAGTCTGGCGATCGTTTCACAAAAGGTCGTAAATCGTACGACTACCGACTTGTTTTACGACCAGTTACCGACAAAGTTAGCGACCGTTTTACAAAACAAGTCGGTATTATTTTTTACGATTACCGATTTACGACAAAGATCGCGCACCTGTCTGTAATTGGATTTTAATTAATTGAACGTTCATACTAGCAATAAGCTGTTTTCCTTTGGTTTTCCTACACGACTGTGTCAATCTTGTTTCAAAATTTCTCTGTAGTCGTTTTAAATGGCGCTTTCTATCACGTCCGCTTGCCATGGAATTTTTGAAACGTCAACTGACGTCACATTATAGGGGGACGATTTGGGGTATTCACTGAATGAAAAATAGAATTTTAATACTTGTATTTTTAACGGTTTAATAAAGTTTTGATATTTATTAACAAATGTATGATAATAAGAAAAGGTGATGCAAATGAAGAATGTATTTTAAAATCGTTTAGTAAACTTTCTTTCAATATAACAAAGTAAATGAATTTAGTACATGTGTTGTTTATTTTTGTTTTTTTGTGTGGACTTCTGCATTTAAATACAAGATCATTAAGACTTATACATGTGTGTTCTATTCGTACCTCGAGACTTTTAAATATATGTCAGTATCATGAATACTACGTTTTCAACTAATATTCGCAACGCCAAGCGTATACAATTTGGATTCAATGAATACAGATAGAATATACTCAACGAATATTAAAAAATGTAAACTGACACAAGCATTTTTGTATTAACACAGTTTCACATGAAATACACCGAGTCTTAACTCTAGGAAATTTTAAATATCGGCTATTTAAAAAAATTCCTAAAGTGTTAAATTATATCCCTCTCTCAACGGCATATGTTGTGTACGTTACATTTCACAGCTCAAATGTTCCATCATCTGTCATACCAGAGCATGCAAAGCATTTTTTTTATACTTTAGACAGCTATTGTTAGTGGCCGTCTAACAAGGTACATATAACATAATTTTCGTCACAGTTTTCTCAGCAACTACATGACGCAGAGGTCTGATATTTTGCGTATAGCTTTCTCCTATAGTACCATATGGTGTATACCGATTTTATGCTCCTAGGTCAACTACTTCCTGTTTACCGAATACTTAGTTTTTTTACACATAGTGTACATACAAAGTGCCATCGGGGTAAACTTCGTAGTGCCTTCGAAATTTTTTAACATGTTAATGCTGGCGTCACACTATCCCGATTTATACCCCGATTGAAACACGATTATGGACATTTTCAAAATCGGGACTGAACGTAACCAGATCGCGCTATTCGTAGACCATATTGAGATGTGGAATAAGTGTACGCGACACAACAAACATAAACATCGTGTTGCCATCTTTTTTCCATCGTAGCACCTTCTGTGTAAATTTTCTGACTTCGGGGTAAACTTCGAAATGACTCCGAAATTTTTTAACATGTTAAAAAACTGCCGAAGGTTCGTGCGAAGGTGTTCGCGTTGTGTTCGTTAGTCCATCTTTTCTATCGCAATGCCTTCGTAGAGGCATCTTCTGATTTCGTGTTTCCTTCTTAATGTTGTCGGTTTCATTTATCTTACGATGGCGGCACGAATGAAACGAGAAGCTCTCCAATGGTGGTGCGAAGGAAACGACGGCGTCGCGAAGACCTCGCTTTGTATTCTTATATATCCTTCGTAACTAGTAGACGATATTGAAATGTGGAATAAGTGTTCGCGACACAACAAACATAAACAAACAGCAATTCAAAAAATCACAACGGAAAACAGCAAGCAGTCTTCAACATGACCATAGGTCACTGCTTTCCGTCTTGCATTGGCCCAAGACTTACAATACAATACAAAAGTTTCAAAACCAATCCCTAAATCATCAACGAAAGACCCAATACTTGACATAAAACAGTTAACACAAAATGACTAGGACAAACAAAGGCTTTGGCAAAGTTTTCTGACATAGGACAGGCACATATAAAATGTGGCGGGGTTAAACTAGTTTTTTGGATCCAACCTTCCCCCTATTGATAAGCTTGCACAAAGCATACATATAAAGCACACTGTAAAACTCAATCGACAAAAGTTCAATTCAACAAGAGAGAACCTAAGACAAAATACTGTACGAAAACAACAAGACAAGGAGGAACTCTCTTGAGAACACTCGAAGTTACTGACAACTAGCTAAGAAACATCTATCGATTGATGTAAAAGAATCAAATACATCAGTTCTAAATCCGACACCCACTACAAAACAATGAATGATTTAGAGTTGTATCACCACACAGAACCGACATACTTGATCGCCGTGGTGCTTATAAATAATACAGTGGATACAAAGTGAAAATTTAACGTTTTAAAGTTACTATCAAGCTATCAATATTTCTGCCAAAACATACCAAATGCAAAGATTTTACTAAATCATTGAATTCGTATCCTTTTTTCAAAAGGTTTTTAAGCCAGTTTTTAATTTCCATAAGGTTGTTTTTGAATTTTTGTGCTTTATAAACTACATTGCTATAAAAATCAGGATGAGATGTTAGTGTAATGACATAGAGTTAATTGAGTAATGGCACGGAGATGGGAACACGGTACTGGTCAAAGCAGTACGATTTCTGAAGTTAAAATATCAAAGTGTCAAAAGTGCTTTATATTTATTAATCAATTTCGGTTAGGCTTCAGTTCAGGTATGGCGTGTTACAGTAAATCGTTGAGAAAAGGAAAAGTACTTTCGCGTTTTAACGCACTTTTATCAATTTCCCCATAATAACACGCTACTATTCCACAATAACGCGTTACTTTTGCATTATAAGTAGAAAAACACCAACGTATATTGATAACTCATGCATGAGATGATGATCGTCTTCTAGGATCGAAAAATCTTTAGATATTGATTTAATTTTGATTTTTTCCATTTTTACGTGCGTCGCCAAAGGCGAAAGCAGGTCTAGGTGTTGGGGTCACTCTGTCCGTCCGTCTGTCGCGCTATAGGGGTACCTGTCTTGTGTAATCTGAATCTCAAAAACCAAACACTAGATCTTTTTGAAATTACATATACATTGAAGATGTGCGCCTCCCTTTTTGGGGTCATTTTATAATTCCGTTTAGAAATTAGGGGCCCTATTTTAAAGATGCCCGAAAAGCAACTTTTTTAATTGTTTCCAAAATAACTTATGTGCTGGTTGACCAAATGTTATGAAACTTTACAGTAATGTTACTTACAATAAAAGGAAAATAGGAGATGATTTTGGGTGTCCATTCTTTTTTCGTTTTAAGATTAGGGGCCAAAAAGGGACTAAAAATGAAACTTTTATTAGTTTGATTGCTTTGAAATTTTTCAATAATGTTCATTACCTAAATAAATGTTCATAAATAATTGATTGGCATGACATGATTTTTGAGGTCTCCCCTTTTTTTGTTTAGAAATTATGGGCCCTAAAGGAGCAAAAATCAAACTTTTTTATTTAAGGTCCTATTTTGAAAAGAAAATACAAAATGGAGGATAAATTTCTTCTTGGCCCCACCATTTCTGTTTAACAATTAGGGGTCAAAAGGGGGGAAATTGAAACTTATTTTTTTGTGTCTGATTTTGTGTGTGTTTTTTATATTCTTGTTAGGTATAAGGATCGTAAATATTTTAATTTCTAAATATTCATTGTTAGTCTATAAACTGGGTTACATGTAACAAATATGCTTTTTCAGTACACCATAGGTTGCAAATGTCAAAAACATTTGACTGTATAATTTTGGGTCTAGACCGCACAGGGTTCAATGTTTTGCCGTGCGACGTAGGGGCAGAATCGCGAAATTGTAGAGGTTATAGCCAAAAATAGTGCTTTTAGCCTTGTAGATTGTTAACGAAAGAAGATAAGAAAATGGTTTTGCTTGCTTAAATTGCTAATTGAGCTCTACAAAATTATCCATTAGGTCGAAATTGTCAGATGACCTCTTATAGGAGTAATGGCCCACTGACAGCCAAAGATAGTGGTTTTTGCCTTTTTATAGATTGTGAACTATAGTAATTAAAGAAAAGGTTTTGCTGTCTTAAATGTTCAGCTAATTAAGATCTACAGAATTGTTCATTAGGTTGAAATTGTTAGATGACCCGTATAGGGGTTATGACCCCTTAAACCCTTAAAAAAGATGTTTCGGCCTTGTAGATTGTGAACCATAAAAGATAGGGAACATGTTTTCCTTGCTTAAAGGTTCAGCTAATTTAACTCTACAAAATTGTCCATTAGGCCAAAATTGTCAGATGAGCAGTGTAGGAGTTACGGCACCTTTAATGCAAAAAAAAAAAGATGGATTAAACGTAAAAGATTGTGTACCATAGAAGATTGTACCACACATTTGCTTGGTTAAATATTCAGCAATATAGAGTTTTCCAATGGTTTCATGTCATGACGGGCTGTTTGCAATGTTATTGTTACATTAAATCATTGAAGCCAGGTGAGTGTCCTTTTTTATTGTCCTTTTTTTTTTTGTAAAAAATCATGCACCGTTAAATATGTTGGACCTTCAGTTTGGCAGCAGTAGATACAGGTACTTATTAAAACAAAACTATGAAACTTAGAGGATCAGTCTGATTATCTCAAATGTCGAAAAGAAAAGACAAATCAAGTAAGACACACTAGAGAATTTGGAAACATTAAGAACATACAAATCCAACAACGAAAGAGTTATTTCAAAATATGCTCAACAACATTTAGTCACTAGTCTTATTTTGTTCTTGGCTAATTTTAGTATTTCAATACCTTTTGTTGAAAAAATAAATGCGCACAAATCAACTGAACGACAACAATAAAGAAGAAATGTGTCCATTGGCGCATAAGATCCCAAACAGGAAGCAGAAGTCCGACAGGCGTAAGAATCGCATCGGATTGAACTACTTTGCTAAATTTTATATCTTTCCTGAAAAAAAGCTTAATGGAATTCAAGTCAATTTTCATATCAGCCCGGTCCCAAACATGAAATAGAAATTTGACAGGTATGAAAGTCGCTTAGGGTTTAGGATGAACATAGGGTTTATCAAATTAAACCACCTTACCGAATTTCAAATCATTCTCATTTACGGTTTCTGAGAAAAGCTTGTACATACATAAAACTTACTGTCTCTACCCCCGACATGTGATCGCGGGACAAATAAATTTTTCGAACTTTTTATAGGCAATGAATTGTTCTAAGTGCTTCTTTTTAAAAATACATTTGGTACACATGTATTCGCATTTCGGTATAAGTAACAAATTTGAAATCTAAACGGAATGGTAGTAAAATGACGAATGTCGGGAGATGGACGGGGAATTTTTTTTTCTACATATCACAAACCCTTAAAGATTTATTAATTTATGCAGCTCCACAATATGTGGGTATGTTTCTTATCAACTTCCTGATTAACGAAATTTCTATTCTTGATGAAGTATTTGTTACCAAGACAAGTAAAATGTGATTTTGCGGTGTTTGATTTTCGAACTTTTTGTCTCGCCTGCGACGAATGTCACAAAAGGCGAGACTTAGGTATGGTGATTCCGGCGACGGCGGCGGCGGCGGCGGCGTCCACAATTGGTTAAAGTTTTTGCTTAAGTCTGTTTTGTGTGAACTAGTTATGTTACACCATTGATATTTGGTATGCAGTTGCAACAGCATCAGTACAGATCAGTTTTAAAAGGATTTCACCTGTATGCTCCTGCAGTCACGGTCTACTGAAAGAAGCAAAGGTATACCAAAGGGGTAATCAGTATCATAAAACCGTAAAGACAAAGACAAAACCGGCAGACAAAAATCATCACAACAAAACAAACCACATAACAACATAAAACACAAACACACATAACAGCAAAACCGCATTCAGCAACGCGAACTCAAGTCGAAACGAGAGTGAACTCAGGTGCTCCGGAAGAGTAAGCAGTTCCTGCTTGCTATAGCACACCCGTCACGTTGCCAAAGATCGATTAAGTGTTGGTCAAATCCGGAAAGGATGACATTACAAAACTCTATGTCAAACCAACATCTGTGCTCATCTGAGAGATAGAAATCCCGTATTTGTATACAAGCACATGATGTCGTCCGTAAAATTTCTTGAGTGATGACAACAACCTGGGAGCAACGTACCCCTGTGTTAACAATTTGCTTGTCAGCCGTGTGGCTCTATCAAGGAAGTCGTTGTACTCCCCACATGCTCTGGAATAGCGAATCAATTGTGATACGTAAACTCCATATGCTAGACTTTGAAATTTTACACTGATTTGGCCGAGGTTAACCTTTTTTCTTAAGTCTGTTTAACATAAAGCAGTTATGTTACACCATTGATATTTGGTATGCAGTTGCATTAGCATTAGTACAGATCAATTTCAAAAGCATTTCATCTGTATGCTTCTGCAGTCACGGTCTACTGACTTTGAAATTTTACACGGATTTGGCCGAGATTAACCTTTTTTCTTACGTCTGTTTAACATGAAGCAGTTATGGTACATCATTGATATTGGGTATGCACTTGCATTAGCATCAGTACAGATCAATTTCAAAAGTATTTTATCTGTATGATCCTGCAGTCACAGTCTACTGACTTTGAGATTTTACACTTTTTAACTTTTTACTTATGTCATGAGTGTTTTATATAAAGCAGTTATGGTTCACCATTTATATTTGGTATGCAGCTGCTTAAGCATCAGTTAAGATCAGTTTAAGGAGGATTTTTACTTCATTTTATACTGTGTCCAGTTGCGACAGGCGAGACATGTCTCTGTGTTAACAGTTTATATAGGTAATAAATTGTTTTAAGTGTTTTTTTTAAATACGTTTGGTACAAATGTATACCATTCCGGTAAACTTTAAAGTAACAAATATGAAATCTAAACGGAATGGTAGACGAAAACCTGTAATCCAATTCTATAAAACAGGCACCTCTCATGCAGCTACATAAATCTGCAATACACTTCAGTTATGACAATTAAATGCATTCGTTATGACAAAGACCTGTACATGTCTATGGTTATGAGGAAGAAAACTGAATATAATTTAAAAAATTCAGCTGGTTAAATTTCTTTTTCTTGACATAACATCAAAGTTTTATTCTGGAATATGAGGTTGCTTGTAAAAAAAAATAGATCTGTTTTACTTGGGATTCACTTTGATTAATTTTTCTACAAGCTTAAACATTTAAATACTGTTTTAGAATGTAATGATTATATATTTCTTACATTTCTAAAATGTAAAGGCAAAGGCATCATTAAATTACTCAAAAATAAATGTGAAGCATTATTATTTGTTTCATTTAGTTTTGTTTGTTTGATTTTAATTTTTAAAAAATCTTATGTATCGAAACCCTAACAGAGCCCCAATCCCCAATTTGTTCAGAAACTATTAATAGATTTTGGATTTTCCCTATAGCGGACGTGAAAGAAGACACTCGTAAATAAAAGAGAACTTTTAATCAGAACCTGCGTTGTTATGTTTAAAAAGATTATAAAGGCCTACATGAATATCTCTTTTTTTTTTGGTCGAAACAAGATAAAAAAAAATTAAAATTTATTAACCGTCCGTACATGTACATGAATCCAAATAAAAAAAAGATATATTATATATTCAACCCCCCCCCCCCCCCCAAAAAAAAAAAAACTCGGCGAGGGGTTCTTGCACTTGCTAAATTATACACGATTAACAATTGATGATAATTAATCAAACCAAAGAAATAGAGACGCCATTTTTTATTTCATTTACCGACCAATTTTACGATTTACGACTGCTCTAATCTAGTCGGTAAATTGCGACCAAAATTTGACGTAAATCGGTAATCGGAAAGTTTCGTGAAACGGTCGTATATCGCAAACTAGTGTTTACGACCAAGTTTACGATTTACGACCTTTTGTGAAACGATCGCCTGGTTCCTTTGTTATCAAATACCATCACCATTTCCCTGGTACGATCCCCAGCTCCTATAATGACTTGGTTGGTGCTGGTGATGTGGACAGCTAAGGACATATAGGGTCTTACATCATAGTCTGAATCTGTGACTTTACATGTCTCTGTGTCTAGAATTTTGAGTCTAGATTTAGAATTTTGTTCAGAGACAGTCTTGCCATGTCCCATACCTCCATGTTGATCCTGTTTATGATTGAGAAGTCTTGATCCTGTAGCTGTATGTGGTACAGTACACCATCTGTATAAGAACTAATCCATAACTTATCTCCCTGGTCTTGGAGTACACATTCTATAATACTTAGGTCATTGGTAAATGTTTTCACACTAAATATCTCAAACTTTTTCCCAATATCCTTGATATACATTACACATGACCATGGGGACAAGCCATGTTTAAATTCGAATAAAACACAGGTCGACTTCACAGTTCATTTTGCGCTAGAAATGGCGACATCATTATATCATTTTATGCTGAAATTGCCGATGTCATGAAGGATCATTTGCACATAAACGTAGCAAGAAACAACAAAATGGCTTCTGTAGCATTTTACACTAAAGGTCTTTGAAAACACAAAATTGTCATATTTGAATAGAAATAATTCATGTCTGGCCGTGGTTTATTTTCGATTAAACCATGGGTGCCCATTATTTTCGTGGATATTTTACCCAGAGCGTAGCCATGGTTAAATCTCCAATAAACCACCGGCGGCCATGAATTATTTCTTAAATAATTCCTCAAGGCCATTAATGGAACACATGTGGTATTTCAACATGCTCACTCCGACCTTGTTATAATATCATAGTAAAAAATAAACAGAAAAATGAAAAATTAAAAAAAATCATTCCTTGAATTTTAAACAGCAATAAGAGAGCAAAATAAAGCTCTTGACAGTATTAAGTTTTCAAAATTGCACATGATTCAAAATATCAGGGAAACAAAACCTTTCCTGGAACTGTCTTATTTTCTGAATTCTTTAGTCTTCAGAAAAAGTTCAGTTACATGACAGCAAGTAAAATAGTTTTTTTTTATCTCAAACATTACAAAGAGCTATTTACAATCCATATCTATGGACTACATTAAGATTAATAAATTAAATATAATACATATCCAAAGATAGTAAATGCCAAACACTTTATGAATATGAGGAGCAGAACAATAAACCCCAAAAAGGCAGAAAATGACCAAGATCAACCTATGTCTTAGGTAGGATGGACCTTGGGGTTTTGATAGTTCTGTTAGTATTAAGTAAAATTAGAACTCATAGGTGTCAGCACTTTAAGTTTGCTTTTACAATTGTCTATTAGATAAAAATAAAATAATGCAAAAACACATTGAGAAATTGAAGACTGTAATGGTATGAGCATTTCTAAAGAATTGTGGTTTGAACCAGGTTTTATGGGCCTTACCTTCCTCCGCATTGAAAAATTCAGTAGTTAGATACTATTGGATAGTAAGGTGATCATATAGCCAAAAACTAATAAAAACTTTCTGTCTGTCTGTCTGTCCGTCCATCACAAAGTTTGTCAGTGCAACTCCTCTGAATCTACAAAACCAAATTCAATGAAACTTAGTATACAAGTAGAACACCATACGTAGTTGTACATATTACCAGGGAATTTTGATCCTCAAATTTTAGTGGGAGTTATGACCCTTTGAACTTAGAAATTTGCTGAAAATCATCATTGTCATCTTGTCAGTGCAACTCCTCTGAAATTGAAGTGAATTCCACGAAACTTGGCATATAGGAAGGACACCATATGTAGTTGTGCATATTACGAGGAAATTTTGGTTCTCAAATTTTTGTGGGAGTTATAGCCCTTTGAACTTAGAAATTTGCTGAAAATCATCATTGTCATCTTCTTAGAGCAACTCTTTTGAAATTACCAAGGCGAATTCAACGAAGCTTGGTATATAGGAAGTACACCATTTGTAGCTATACATGTTCCCAGAGAATTTTGATTTCAAAAGTTTTGTGGGAGTTATGGCCTTGTGAACTTAAAACTTCGGGGGGGGGGGGGGGAGAGAGACATCGTTTTTGCAGGCAAAAACAAACTTTAATTTTGATTATTTCTACCTGTTTCCTAAGATTTTATCACCATGTCATTGATGTTATTGTTTAGGCACAGGATACAGTTACAGCAAATTTGGGCAAAACCGTAACAATAAAGAAATTCTAATTGTTATGGCAAAGACCAATATTGGGAACAGATGACAGGACGGAGACCGAATCATTTAACGACCGTTACAATAAGAATTTTCTTATTATTACAGCAAATGAATATTGTGACGATGCAAAATAAAAAGTGCCATATCATTTATTAATTCACGTAATACAAGCAGACAAAAATTCTAATAATCTAAATTTAACTCAAAGTAATTTTTAATAACTTATGGCACATGCAACACAACCAATAAGTGGTTTTCCGGTTTTATTTTATCCTGCGCATTTCTGGTGAAATTACCATTCAAGCCTGATCCATCTCAGACTATGGTTGCCCCAGTATGGGGATCAGAGTGGAACAAACATTCTGCATTTTGTTCTTTGTATCAACACACGTTTTGAATTCCTTCCATCCTTCAGGGGTATAAAAAACTGCCTTACTTCACAAATGTTAATGTTTTCGTCTGAATTTGTGTTGGCAAGTCAGTTGCCTCAGTTTTGTTTTGGTAAAGATTTTAAGGCCATCAATTAGAACAAGCTGTACTCTTTTTGTTTTAAGTAACCTAGTCAGCATAAAATTACAAAAAAGGATGGGGGAAGTTTACTATAAAATATCTTATATTTGGTAAATCTCTAAGATGAGATTCACTTTAATGATAAGTGCCATAATAATAAGAAAATTCTTATTGTTACGGTCCTAAATGTTTTGGTTTCTATCCCCTCATCCATTTTGGATTTTCATCTTTGTCATAACAATAAGAATTTATTATTGTTAGAGGTTTGCTGTAATCGTATCCTGTGCTCATTGTTTATTTTTAGCTCACCTGGTGAGCTATTACCATCACTTGGCGTCCGTCGTCGTCGTTTCTGTGGTTGTCGTCGTCTGTTAACAATTTTTCAAAAATCTTTTCCTCTGAAACTACTGAACAGAATTTAATGAAACTTGTTATGAATGATCCTTAGGGTGTCATGCACCAAACTTGTGTTTCAATTTTCGATCCTTCAAAAAACATGGCCACCATTACTAAAAATAGACCAGGGGGTCAGATTACTGTTTTTGGCTTGTAAATCAAAAAGTATAAGAGATAGATGAAATCTGATGCCAGCCTACTGCTTCAGCATCAAAAGTTCTTCAAAAGTCTTCATTTGGTCGAAGTTGTCAGATGATCCCTTATAGGGGTTACAGCCCCTTAAAGGTGAAAAATAGCGTTTTTGCATGTTTTTGGCCTATAGAATGAAAACTATTGCAGATAGAGAAAAGCTGTTGCTTGCTTAAATGTTCAGCTCATTTAGCTCTACAAAAGTCTCCATAGGGTCAAAGTTGTCAGATAACCCCTTATAGGGGTTACAGCCCCTTAAAGGCGAAAAATAGTGTTTTTGGCCTATAGAATGAAAACTATTGCAAATAGAGAAAAGCTGTTGCTTGCTTAAATGTTCAGCTCATTTAGCTCTACAAAAGTCTCCATAAGGTCAAAGTTGTCAGATGATCCTTAATAGGGGATACAGCCCCTTAAAGGTGAAAAATAGCGTTTTTGCATGTTTTTGGCCTATAGAATGAAAACTATTGTAGATAGAGAAAAGCTGTTGCTTGCTTAAATGTTCAGCTCATTTAGCTCTACAAAAGTCTCCATAGGGTCAAAGTTGTCAGATGACCCCTTATAGGGGTTACAGCCCCTTAAAGGTGAAAAATAGCGTTTTTGCATGTTTTTGGCCTACAGAATGAAAACTATTGTAGATAGAGAAAAGCTGTTGCTTGCTTAAATGTTCAGCTCATTAAGCTCTACAAAAGTCTCCATAGGGTCAAAGTTGTCAGATGACCCCTTATAAGGGTTTCAGCCCCTTAAAGGCGAAAAATAGTGTTTTTGACCTATAGAATGAAAACTATTGCAGAAAGAGAAATGCTGTTGCTTGCTAAAATGTTCAGCTCATTTAGCCCTACAAAAGTCTCCATAAGGTCAAAGTTGTCAGATGATCCTTAATAGGGGATACAGCCCCTTAAAGGTGAAAAATAGCGTTTTTGCATGTTTTTGGCCTATAGAATGAAAACTATTGTAGATAGAGAAAAGCTGTTGCTTGCTTAAATGTTCAGCTCATTTAGCTCTACAAAAGTCTCTATAGGGTCAAAGTTGTCAGATGACCCCTTATAGGGGTTACAGCCCCTTAAAGGTGAAAAATAGCGTTTTTGCATGTTTTTGGCCTACAGAATGAAAGCTATTGTAGATAGAGAAAAGCTGTTGCTTGCTTAAATGTTCAGCTCATTAAGCTCTACAAAAGTCTCCATAGGGTCAAAGTTGTCAGATGACCCCTTATAGGGGTTTCAGCCCCTTAAAGGCGAAAAATAGTGTTTTTGACCTATAGAATGGAAACTATTGCAGATAGAGAAATGCTGTTGCTTGCTAAAATGTTCAGCTCATTTAGCCCTACAAAAGTCTCCATGGGGTGGGAGTTGTCATATGACCCTTTATAGGGGTTAAAGCCCCTTAAAGGCAAAAAATAGTGTTTTTGGCCTATAGAATGAAAACTATATCAGATAGCGAAAACATGTTGCTTGCTTAAATGTTCAGCTCATTTAGCTCTACAAAAGTCTTCATAGGGTCAAAGTTGTCAGATGACCCCTTATAGGGGTTACAGCCCCTTAAAGGAAAAAATAGTGTTTTTGGCTAATAGAATGAACCTATTGCAGATAGAGAAAAGCTGTTGCTTGCTTAAATGTTCAGCTCATTTAGCTCTACAAAAGTCTCCATAGGGTTGATATCAAGACCAGGTGAGCGATTCAGGCTCCTGGGAGCCTCTTGTTGTTACTTCTTATCTAGATGTTACTCTATGTGTTACACGGCAATACTCATTCACTTTATTTTATAACCAATCTAAAAACAATTGTATTTACAAACAAATGACATTATACGAAAATAATAAGAAAAATGTATGGAACAATTGAATTATTACAAATATAAGAATCTGAGATACATGTACATGTATTCATTATATCATACCCTCTGTTAGTACCTAAATAGTTATCTCACTGTGTAGTTCCAAGTATTGAATTTTCTTTGCATAAAAACAGAATTATATAAACGGTTTTTGCTTCTGATAATATTTTATTTAAATCCCTGAAAATTTCACTTTGTGAAGTTGAGCATCATTCTCTCCTACATAAGTGTTACATCCTATCAGTAGATGTCCATCATCCATGAAGGCCAGTGAGCAAGGAAGTAAGATTCCCTTGTCTTCAGTATTAATGAATGTCACTAATACTCCTGTATTGTCTAATATATGTAGTGCATGACTGGCAGGATCTGCTACAATGACTCTGTCTGCTGGAGTAGTCACTATATAACTAGGACGGAATGGGTAATCTCTGTTGATATCAGGATGTTTTGTGTACCTGGTGATTACATGTCCATCTCTATCCAGGACAATCACTCTGCCTTCATCATCATAAAAATCAAAGTCCACCACATGTATGTATCCATTAGAAGTAATGGTTATATTCCTTGGCCAGGTAAAGATTGGTTGGTTGTGTTGATCATGTTCATAGACAGCCAGTCTGGTTCCTTCATTGTCTAATACAATCACCACTGTCCTGGTATCATCCCAAGCTCCTATAATGACTTGGTTGGTGCTGGTGATGTGGACACCTATGGATACATAGGGACTTACATCATAGACTGAGTCAGTTACTTCACCAGTCTCTGTGTCTAGAAGTTTAAGTCTAGATTCACCAATAGATATAAGTATTTTGTTCGGAGACAGTTATGCCATGTCAAACACCTTCATGTTGATCCTGTTTATTATTGTCAAGTCCTGATCCTGTAGCTGTATGTGGTATAGGACACCATCATATTTAAGCCCAATCCATAACTTATCTCCCTGGTCTAGGAGTACACAGTCTATAATGGTCAAGTCAATAGTGTATGTTTTTACACTAGATATTTCAAACTTTTTCCCAATATCCTTGATATACATTACACTGTGGCCAGACTTTTTTTGATGTTGTTGTCTACAGTTTTCACACAGGAACAGACCACACTGTAAACATTTACTTGTTATTGTCATTCCAGTCTTACATCGTCCACATCCCACCCAAGACTGTTGTGGATTACTTATAGCAACTTGTGCCTTTTGTTTAGATGGTGAAGATCCCATGATAGAAAACCGTTTTATTCTACATGTTTATATACAATATACCAATATAAATTGCTATAAGGATTTTTTTGGCACACTGCATAGCAAGTTATGAACATAAAAAGTAGATATAAGACATTTTCTCAAGTTACTGAATTTAAAAAGAATGGGTTCAGTGGCTATTATTTGTTTATACTCTGAAATGTTTTAATTTATTAGAGTCAATTATTTACATATCAATGCCATAGGGTGTTATATTGCAAATCAAGTTTTCATATGAAAAGTTCGTAATAGATATTTGAAAATGTGTTCAGCCATTTATTAAAAAGTGACAATTTGAAAAATATCTTTTATCTTGAACAAAACAATACTTTGTTTTAACTCAACTAATCATAACTTTTTAATGGTAATCTTTTTACAACAATTAAAAATGATTTTTTAAATCTCTTAAGGTGTATATACATAGGGTAATACATGTAATGTTTTTGACTGGTCTATTTGTCCGTTAGAATGGAAAGCATTAAATGAAACTTGGCATGCAAGACGTGAACTATATTTAGTTGTGCATATATTACCATGATGTTTCCATTCACAAAATTTTGTTGAAGTTTTTAGTTAGCATGTAAACATTTGGTATGCAAGAATGCAAGAATTACACCATATGTAGATGTTTATGTTATTGAGTATATTATTCTATAATAATTCCTCAAGGCCATTAATGGAACACATGTAGTATGTCAGCATGTAAACATTTGGTATGCAAGAATGCAAGAATTACACCATATGTAGATGTTTATGTTATTGAGTATATTATTCTATAATAATTCCTCAAGACCATTAATGGAACACATGTAGTATGTCAACATGCTCACTCTGACCTTGTTATAGTATCATAGAAAAAAAAATAACAGAAAAATGAAAAATTAAAAAAAATCATTCCTTGAATTTTAAACAGCAATAAGAGAGCAAAATAAAGCTCTTGACAGTATTAAGTTTTCAAAATTGCACATGATTTAAAATATCAGGGAAACAAAACCTTTCCTGGAACTGTCTTATTTTCTGAATTCTTTAGTCTTCAGAAAAAGTTCAGTTACATGTCAGCAACTTTCGGGCCCAAGTAAAGTAGTTTTTTTTTTTATCTCAAACATTACAAAGAGCTATTTACAATCCATATCTATCGACTACATTGATATTAATAAATTAAATATAATACATATCCAAAGATTGTAAATGCCAAACACTTAATGAATATGAAGAGCAGAACAATAAACCCCAAAAAGGCAGAAACTGAAAACCAAATTATGACCAAGATCAACCTATGTCCTAGGTAGGATGGACCTTGGGGTTTTGATAATTTTGAAATCTGAACCTGATAATTTAAAGCTTTGATGTGTTATTCTACACAAAAGTGTTGATGCCTGAGTGGGCTTACCTCAAAAACACATTGATAATTGAAGACTGTAATGGTACAGGCACTTCTAAAGAATTGTGGGTTGAACCAGGTTTTATGGGCCTTACCTTCCTCCTTATTAAAAAAGTCAGTAGTGAGATACAATTGGATAGTGAGGTCATCATATAGCCAAAAACCAATAAAAGCAGTAACAAATCATATCCTCTGGTGAAGATGAATGGTTCAGATACTGGCTATGACCTTTTTTTTTTCTGCATGGATGAGCACTTCAAATTTTGAAAAGGTCAAGTCAATTCCCTTTTAGTGACAATAATGCGTAAGGAGGTGAGCTTTGTAATCGATACATTACCTATGTTTCTTAGATCTGTTTAACATGAAGCAGTTATGGTACACCATTTATATGGTATGCAGTTCATTAGCATCAGTACAGATCAATTTTAAGAGCTTGAGTTGTTTCATCTATATGCTACTGCAGTCATGGTCTACTGACTTTGAGATTTTATACTGATTTGGCCAATGTTTATTAACATTTTTTTTTCTTGCATCATTATGTCTTCCCTTCCCAGAAGGGGGAGACATATTGTTTTTGTGTCAGTTCTTCTTCTTCTTCTTCTTCTTCTCATACAAAGCGTGTCCGGGCCATAACTTTTTTTATCCTTTGAGATAGGGTTTTGACATTTGGCATGTAGATGTATCACCATGAGACCATGTGTTGCGTACCAGAATGACCTTCATATGACCTTGACCTTTGACCTCAAGGTCAAATTAATGCTAATTTTACATGCAAAGTGTCCGGGTCATAACTTTGTTATCCTTTGATATAGGGCTTTGATATTTGGCATATGGATGTATCAACACAAGACAATGTGTCTCGTACCAGAATGACCTTCATATGACCTTGACCTTTGACTTCAAGGTCAAATTAATGCTTATTTTACATGCAAAGTTAGTCAGGGTCATAACTTTTTTGTTCTTTGACATAGGGCTTTT